>OY720237.1:12334495-13534495 GCA_963082625.1 Pasiphila rectangulata
ACAGCCTAGGCTAGCTCGGGAACTATGGACTCAATCACCTCATGTAATACTTATGTCAAATAAACGATTTTTATTTATTTTATTTATAATCATTTCGTTTTCCGATAACGTCATGGCTTAAAATTGCCTAGGAAGAAAAAATAACTGCCAACAAGTAAAAAAATACGCAAGACAAAAACTGCTAAATTAGGTAAAGGGAAAATAATAACGTTAGACTAGGCGGTACGGTTTTAAACTATAGCCAGCTCCGAAAGGAGCGAAAAAACTAACAACAAATTAAAATTGCCTAACCTGCCTGTAAAAGCCTAGACTCGTCAGTGAACAATATTTTCCCCCAGTCATCATCATTCCAGTTTTGGTATGAGCGAGCAAAGTTAGCCCGAGCTACTCGATGATCTGTGGTAAGTAAGGGTCCTTTGGCTGGCAAGTACGTCTTTATTTCAGCTTCTTTATCTCTTCTTCTTACTGTTTTAGTGCTAACTGTCACCTGTCGAACGCCCTGGAGCATAGATCTGACCTCAGAAGAAGTCTAAGTGCGATTTTTTAGAACACTGCTCACCTCGATCGTCTCTCGCTGAAGTGACTCTCTTGCGACCTTGCCCTGCACGTCTCGTGTACTCACCAGTCTGCTGATAACATCTAACATTTCGAAAGATGACGGATTCGGAAACTCGTAAAGTCTGTGCCTCTTTTTTATAACTGTGACCTTTTTCAACAGCAACAGCTTTGGAAACCTGAGCTACCTAAGATCGATCCGGCATTATCCCTTTAGGTATTCGTTGATGTGTGAGCACCGCTATTGCGATACGTTTTTGTGAAAAAAATGGAAAAATGACGGAATTTTATGAAATGAATACGCACACGTCCGCAAAATTATTCCAATAGACAATTGAAAATAGCAAATTAACGAAAAAAACAAACGAAAACCTGAAACAAAAGACTATTGAAGTAATTATTTTTTAAAATTAAATGTTAAAGTTCATTTGGCCAGTTTGTACTAAGAACTTTTTGTACATATGTATGTCAGTCTTTTTTTTTAGATTGATATGTGACCAGTTTGTACTAAGAACTTTTGTACATATTTCAGTTTTTTTTTCGATTGATGAACCGTTCCTCTAAATAAGTTCATGAGTGTAGGTACAATGTTACCTGTGTGTCCTAGGACCCCTGAAGTTCCAGTTGATGATGATGACAGTCACCAGGATACTGACGGTGTTCATGATGAAAGTGAAGAGGAGGTACTTGGCAATCAACGGGAGTACGAGCGACGTTGGCGGAAGAATCTTCGATACCAGGAGCAGAAACACAACCAGTGACAGCAGAATGCTGATGCCCAGTGTTACCTGTGAAGAAATCATTGGTAAGTCATAGCTTTAGGTATGTTACATACGCCTACTTGTAATTCTGATACATACGAGTAACTGGTACTTCTGATTCTTCATCAGTTTAGATGCCTATGTCAACATTCGGTCCTATGTTGGACCGGTCCAATACTAGGCGACCTTATTTATAAGTGATATTTGGATTACTTGCAATTTCAATTATTAGCTAGGTAAAAGACAAATTGTGTTATGTACGTTATTGTGAATAGGTTCATGATTTTACCTTTTCTCCAGCTTCAGCAGGCAGATAGAATACCAAAACGCAAAGGAACGAAATCAGAACAGTAGGCAGGATCAAATTGACAGTGTAAAACAAAGTCTTCCGTCTGATGATAATGTAGAACGTAATATCCGTCTCAGTGGGGTGGTTTCCCTCGTAGATATTTAAATAAGCAGGCACTTCGATGATATCCCAGGTACCAGACTTCCAGTAGTCAGAGAGATCGACAAAGTTTTTGTTATTGTATAACGCTAGTGACACTTGATCGCCATTGAAAGTCCACGATCCGAACTTCATGATGCATGTTTGTTGATCGAACGGGAAGTAGGTCACGTCGATTGTGCATGAGCTCTGAAATAATGAATTTAGTATTGCTATTATTCATATTCAGTAGCATTAGTTAGATTAACTCTATTAAACTTTGAATAGGTTATAACTTGCAATAGGAGAAACAAATTACCTGGTAAATAGCCGGAGGTACCCACAGCACCTCACCATTCGGATAAATGAGTACGTTGGACTTGTATCGGACTTCGTAGTTTCCGTCGGCACTGAAAAATAAAAAGTTGTAACCATCTGCCAATCTTTAACATTCCTGTCGTAATGCACTACCACCTGCATCCGGGATGGTTTTAGATTGCACTATTTATCTTACTTACATAAACGAAATCGTAAATTATCATTAGAGCCGTAGGTATTTGACAAGGGCCAAAAGTGTCAAAATAAAATAGTTTTAAACGCCAAGAGTACACTCTATTTTCTGGTTCATAATTAGTGAAGTTTCGAAAAACTCATTAAAATCACTATCATTCAGATTGTTACTTTGCTTACGATATGATTGTTAAGTTTAGAGTATTCTGATTTGCGTATAATATTAAATTAAAAACTGCAAACCTACGTACAAGGTACTTACTTATTGAAGAGCACGATATCGGGTTTCCAGACCTTGTCGGGCGGTAGCCGCAATACGCCAATGCCACCGTAGTCTGCCTCATCCCACATCAGCTGATAGTCCATCCATACAAGTCGCAGCCATACGTTCGATTTCATGATCTGGTTCTTTTCGTTCTGTAAGAAACAACACATACATTTACATTCCCAACCGTCCCGTCCTTTACGAAACATAGCAGAACAGACATTGAGTAAAGCTTATCCTTCCCTTATGTAGTTTTTTTATGCTTGTTAATTTCACAATATCTTGACATTGAATTCCCTACTCGATCCTACCCTACTCTACATTATCTTAGTGATCCATAAGGGAGGCTTTTATCCAGTAGAGGACGTGCTACGGCTGACATGATATTGATAATTAATTCCCTAATATCGTAGACCCAAGAAACTCTCGAACTCGAATAAAATACGTACAACGTTGATAAGCTGCACGAACGCTAGGCCGAACCGCACGTCGACTTTCTGCGTCATGTTCTGTACCGGCCGAATGAGCTTGTTGTACCCGCGGAACAGATCGCGGACCAGCCGTTCTTCGTCCTCTGAACACCATCCTGAAATAAATACGGCTTTTAAATCAGCATTCTCCGAACAAGTGCCTTGAACTCCTTTCCTTCTTTCGAGTTGTTTGCCCAAAACTGTGCCAATCGGTATTGATGAGTCTAGTATTAATCATAGTAGGTAACTACAGTGAAACTTGGTTAAGTGGGACCTGGATAAGTGAGAAACCTTCATAACTGGAACTCATGCTGAGGTCCCAACACTTTTAGTTTTGCTTGACTATCATACGGATGTTAAATTACTCACTAGAAACTTTGCTACAGTTATTTTGAAATGACAGAGCATATTTGATAAAATTTATAACATCGAAAAATATCTGTTGGCTGATACTTCCAAAAGATAAACTAAAATGACAGTTTTTTTTAAATTGAAACATTCTCTTTACATTTTTGTACTATTTATAAAAAAAAACGAGCTTGAATATTTTTGTTTATTACATTTATTATATTTTTTTGATTTTTAATAAAGATTGAAACTCACGTATAATGTTTACATAATACGTTGTTTTCATTATTTAATAATCGCACCTCCATAACTGAAAACTGCCGTGGGGTGCCGGCAGTAGAATGATACCCCTCCTCTCATGCCCATGGATGCAGTAAGAGCCTGCTAAGAGATACCTCCGGAAGATGGGCAGCAGCGCTTTTAGCGATAAGACCGCCCATTGTATGTTATATTTGTCTGTGTTTCTCTTTGTGAAATTTATGTTATATGGTGAATGTACAATAGAGAGTTTATCTATCTATCTATAAGTGTACCTAATTACAATTACTTACTTTCAATGACACTGATGTTGATGATGACGTATAGGTAAGTATGATTATGTGGATAGGGATATACGTGTATTTTCTTAGTCATCGATGTCTTCACCCGTGTATTTTTTCATTCATTCATTCATTCATTTATTTTTAACCATAGGATCCTAAGAACACTTAGCTACGTCAAATATGTTTACATTGTAAATAAATTTATTCTGCAGCTGTACAGGGGCTTTGTAATATTAAAGTGTTTCGATAACCATCTGTGGTCTTCTTCATCTGTTCCACTTCACCAGATCATACTTTTTGAATGCAAATACTTGATCTTGAGCCAAATATGCCAAAATCGCTTGATTTCCTCACAATGTTTGAGGAGCTCCCTCGAATCCTCATGGATCCCATCATCAGAACTGTGTTTTTAAAAAAATGGGACCTAATTGAAAGTATATACTAATAAGCTTTCAATTAGGTCCCATTTTTTTAGACACGACGATAAAGTACAAGTCAATTATATATCTATTTGAACTCAAAAATAATTTTCCAAATCGGTTCATAAAATTATGGAGATATATAGTCGATAATACAAAAAGAAACTGAGCCGCTGTGGTCCAAGAGTCGTTTATATTTTTTTTTAAATGTCTAGTCTAGTATCAATCATAGCAACTACGAGTACAATTTAATACATGGTAAATAAAATGTATAATTCATTCTGCTATTTTGACTAAGTATTTTAGACTTGCCTATTTTTTATAGTTGTTCTTAAAACAATGTGCCAATAGGAATTGCGGAGTGTAGTATTAATAATAGCAACGACACTTAGTATGTGCTAAAAGTTGCATTCAATCCATATTCTGCTAAAATGTGACTTGTCTGTCTTTTTATAGTTCTTCGCATAAATTTGTGCCATTCGGTATTGCCAAGTCTTGCATTAATCATAGCAACTATACTCTTGTTATGTGCTAAACCATACGATCTCTTTTGATATTTCAGTCTAAACTTAAAGTAGCTGCTTTACTAGTTTTCAATAACTCTACATTAGCTCCCTAGAGACGAGATTATTTTCCATCAGTTTATTGGCTCTCTGCCTTATAATGCGTGTTCTTTATGCTTTTCAAAATAGAACCTTAACTTCTTATATATTCCGTCCACATTCGTTTGATGCGCCCTCTACACGCCTCGCCGTCCATCTGTCGTAAGCTTTCTCCCAATGTTTTCAAAAAGGATAAACATTATTAAATCCCATATGACATGTTATAGTTAATGTGGTTCAATCGGTAAAACATAATGCAGGTGGTTTTTATACGAGAGTCTTGTATCATGTCGGCGCTCGCTTGCCCGAGGATGCTGCGCCGTTGACAGATCAATAAACAGCGGCCTGTCGTGATAAACTTAACAAAATTACATTTAGGCTTATATATAATTTACGGAATGCATATTTTTGTGTAATCTGAATAACCACAATAAATACGTCACTCAGGTAAGAATGATCCTACAATACACGTAAAAACATCGTAAATCCGCAAGTGCGTTGATATATATTTATGAATTTTGTACTTTATAGTCGTGTCTAAAAATTCTGAACACTAAATCTTATCAAGGTTGTCAATAGATTGCGAACGTTAAGAAATAAAACATTAAACGCCTTTAATAAAGATGAACCATCCGACGGCGACGTTCCGACGTATACAGGATGTGTTTTATCTGTTGTGAATATAAAGTCATGTCTTAAGGGATTGCTTGTCTCTAATACTGCGAAAATCTTTCTGGGATAGTAAGGAAATATGTTACCTGAGTATAGGACGGTGAGGAGTGCGAATCCCAGGATAAAGGCGCGCGTCCCGCCCGTCATGGCGGCGCGCAGTCGGGCACTGCCGCACGCAGCCGCCTAGCGTCCCGCCCGAACCAGGCCCATAGATAAACTAAAAGAAGTAGCGCAAACTCTAAAGACTTCATTAAACTTCCATAATGCACACTGAATTTATTCCTAATAGTACGAGTATTAGGAATAAATTCAGTGTGCATTATGGAAGTTTAATATATAAACTCGGAAGTCACTCGTCATGTTCATGTCTATACCCATAACAATTTGATCAATTTTGGAAAAGAGTATGCACGCTAAATCTGATTGATCCATAATAATAATATTATGAACAAGAAAATAATTTTGTCAGTTACCTTCTCCCGTCGAATCTAAATTCTTGAATTTTGGTAAAGAGGAGAAGGAAATGCGCAATTTTTTGTCGTTAAAGACGAAGTTGCGAGCTTATAAACTTAACTGCTAGTTACTTTTAAACGGAACTTTGTTTTTAATTACTTATGAACATTTCGTTTTCAAAATCATAACTTTTCTGCTTTTACAGTTGTTTCTCATTTCTCCTACTAAAGTAATCTTACTCTCAAATGGGTCACACAATCTCCGTTAGAAACGGAACTTTCTTCATATTTACTTGTGATCGACGTTTATGTGTTTTGGTTTTAAATGCGGCAACGTGGGCGGTTTTGTCAGCCTTATGATAAGTTGCGCATAGAGGCTCGCTTATATGTTGTTGTTAGTTAGTTAGTTGCAAATATCTTACTGACTTTTGTTACACTGCGTCAGAGAAAAGCTTATCTACCAGCTGTAGATTTTATGCACCCCTCTGTAGGATAAGGGTGAAATATCTCACCATTAGGTATGTAATTAGCTGAGCATTACTTTCTTTAGACTTTTGCCTTTGATGAGATTACGTAAGATTTGCTACATGTTATGGAAGGTAGCTTACAGAGGAGTACCTATACATACTGATAGAAAATTTGTATTTCTAATAATGATAAGGTTGAAGATTGGCATAGCAACCTATAATATTTAACTATTAACCTTAATGATTATCAATGTTCTTGTGCTTAAATTTACAAAAAAAAATTGTAATGTAAGTATAACGTGACATGAAATACGAACTTTGTTTCATATGCTTTAAATTGTTATGAAAATACAGCCACGTGCGTAATGAAACAGACATTAAGCCAGGTGCAATCTGTTTTTTCTTAAATTTTATACTTCATGCATATTTTATTTGATTGCTAGTACGCAAGTCAAGTAATTTTGTTATTTTTTGTTAATTTGCATAACAGAGGTTGTCGTTTTTCGCAGGGAGTAAAGTTCTTTGCGCATGTGCGATATCCCACGGGAGAGCATCGATTGTCTTCTGGCGCTCGCTACCCGATACCCAACCGTTGTAATATAGGTCAGGAATGTGCACAATGTAGGTACAAGCAATTCCAATCTCCGCAAAGCCACTGCAAAGGAATTTGTCGTTGTAGGGTTGTAATAATAACTACGTCGGATTTATTCGTTTATATTTAATAAACAAAGTGCAATTCAGAGTATTAACCCTAACAATTGAACAAATGTCGAGGACATCTGATTGTCCCGATGGCGACGGATGGAGGCCGCCCGTAGCGCCGACTCTCGAAGGCGACGCGCGGCGTCCAGCGTCATTGCCCAAGAACCGCTAACGGCTCTAGACAACATTATAACAATAAAACCAACTTATTCACAAAACATTGGCAGCTACCAATCAAAGGCAGACCACAACTTCCAGTTGATCGCTTCAGATTGATAGCTTTTACCTCGAAAAAGGGAAACATAAGCGGAGCTTTGCGGGGTACACTACCGGAGTAGCTAACCACGAGGTCACTCCGCTGAAATGACGTTTTCCTTTTGAGAGGCTTACAATATTTTGGTGCAAATTATACGTAATTCATTAAAATTAATTATATTATATTATTATCATGACATTTTTAAGAACTGAAATGAACTTGAGATGAGTTTCAGAGGGCGTGGCAGACGAACGGTTTTGCCGGTAAAAAAGAGCATTTTCATAAGTCGGCGACAGAATGCAATGCGGGTTATTTGCATTATGTAATCTAACGTAAACCTATATGGGCATATTTTTATATACGTATGTATGTCATATAAGTGTGTATTGTCTGAATAATTTATATGTTTTTTGGAGAAGAAGAGCTATTCGTTATTTTTCCGCATGACGAAATTCGTAACCATATTGAAAGAAGTATAAACTCGATACAATTAAGTAATTTTATTATGTGTATAAGTCCGTTCAAAAGTATGTAATGACTTTAAAAATAATAATAATTTTGTTTAACTACAACATTTAACGAACGTTTCATTAAGCTATAGTCATGGATATTTACCATTAATAACAATATCGTCCCGTTCACAACGAGGCATATCACAACCTGTTCAAATTGATGCTTTGTTTGTAAAGTTCTATACTAGCTACTGACATTTTATACGTCCGAAAATAAACTTAGGGTCGTAACCACGATTCATGGAATCGAATAAGAAGGAAACGAAGGGCGTATAACTGCCCAAATACTATACTGTACAATAGATTTCAAGAGTCGAAGAAGTTCTAACAAAGTTATATTTAAATGCGATTCAGGTCGTTCAACGGTATGAAGGAAGACGTTTTTGTGCTAAAGTTTTTGTTTCGGTCCCCGGCCGATGGCCAGGACCTTCTGAAACGGTCTCTAACCTAGCGTGACTTTACTAAGTCTGCCAGCACTCGTTTCCCGGCGCACCTGTAGGATAGCACGTACTGCCACATTTCAACTCATATACAGACTGTCGGCGGTGCCGATATTTACGTAATGACGACTCAGGATCGCCCAATCTGTAAATACAAAAGGGGGTTCCTTCGTCTAAGAACCCCATATTTGTAAGTCTTTTTATCTGGGTTATTATCCTCAGAAGGAAGGTAGATAGTTATCGTAGTATTCGGGACATGAGGATAGGCAGTTAACGGTTGAGCATTAGGGATGGCAGTTTCAAAGAGTTCTTACAACTACAGGGAGGCGCGGGCGTCGAGGCGGGCGCAACTTCCTCTTGCGCCGTAGCGTCAGCGCCCGCGCCATATCGCACATCACAACTTAACATATATTCGCGGTATCACAGAACTTTACGCATGCGCATACGCAGGCGGGCGGGTCGCTACGACACCATGATGTGGGGCGCGGACAGCAGCACGGCTAGCGTGGCGATGATTGTGAACAGGGTAAAGATAATAAGGCACAGTCTGTCCACGACCATGGCGGCGAACTTCCAGTCGCGCGAGACGTCCGCATCTTCGTCATCTTTGCGCATCTGTAAAAATAATTTAATTAAGATCTTTCTCATATTATATGCAATATATGTGCGTTTTTAACATGAGGGCTAACCCAAAACCCATTGGTTTGAAACCCATGAAGTCGTTTTAGAGGGAAAAAATCAGGTATTCCTATTTTATTGTTATTTTTATTTATAATTTTTCTAGTTGATGTGGTGTGAACATGATTCTCAGTTCATAATTGGATTTGTTTTATTAGGTTTTGTGTTTTTAAGGTTTAAGGTATTTTTATTTGTTCCTCTATGTATATTCTTCGCGGAGGTCAATGACCCTGACAAGACTCAGCTGGGGTTTAGATTGGCATTATCGTATGCTGTTGAAATTAAAACTTTCGTGGTCCTTGTATGAAATTCACCGAATCCTGGAAAGTCGTAAAACTAAAGTTGTATCTTGTAGTTTGTTCCTTGTAGGCCCTTTAGGTTAGTACACATATTGTAATACAACGTGTTGTGTGCATATAAAAGAAAGGAATAGACTTACCTGATCGGTGATGACTCGAATTTCTTTCAGTATTAATGAGAGTTCGTAGTCGACACCAAAGCAGCTATGCGCCGCAAGCCCTGCTCCATTCTCCTCGCCACCCCTGCAACAAGCACGGCTCTATAGTCACAGCCAATTGTATACCCTACACTACAGGCTGAGCCGAGGAACGAAGGGAACTACAGGAAGTTATGCTATGTCGATCAGATGTGTCAGTTACAGATCCGAAGTAGAGTTGAGTGGAAAAGTGATACATATTGATTCTAATGATTATGCCAGTTAAGCTGTCAAGGTTAGGTCACTGCGGATCGTCAAGGCGGGGTTAATTATCGTAACCGTGCTATTTACGGCGAGTAGTGTTCGTGTAGATCGTCGAGGGACCTGTAGTATCGACAGCAGGGGGGCTGCTGTGATTGCGCGTGCCGGAAGTCGTCATCGATATCAAGCACGTTCGCTAGGAGTGACTTGGAGGAGCGCTCTCGCAGCTCTAAGTCCGGGGGCGGCGGCGCGCGCGGCGGCGGCGCCGTGGCCGAGCCCGGACGAGACATGCGCAAGAACCACGGTAACCAATACAGGAATACGACACGTATCTGCAACAATAATATGAGCTCAGATCCGATGAACAGATATTGAACTACGAAATCATTTTACAACTTAGATATAATCGGTATGCTGATATTATAAAAATATTATGAGCATAAAGATTGGGAATACTTTAAAAGGAATAAAAATTAACCTGGTTGGTCTATAGAATAACATACCCAGTTGCTCATTTCGTGTGTGTCCGCGTGCCTGTGGTGGTAGTTCAAAATTAGGATTGTAGAGACGACCGACGAGGCCACCATAAACATGATGCAGTTGAAGTATGTGCCTAGCAGTGGCACCGCGTCTGAAGTCGCTGGCATCGTCTCTGCCACCATGTTGAGAAACACCGTGAGGGACAGCAGGATTGTTACACCTGGCGGAGATAGAAATCGTTAGTGGTCAAATACACACGTCTAACGAATACTTTACTAAAACTTTTTGAAAATTATGCTCTACCCAAAGACAGCTTCTCTCCAGAGTCAGGTGGTAGCGTGAAACCGAGAAGGGCCATCGAGGCAATCAGTACGCAGGGTACGATCAAGTTGAAGAAGTAGTAAAGTGTCTTTCTTCTTATAACCACTGCGAAAGTTATGTCGATGTAAGGTTCTGGACAACAGTTGTAGTAGATTTCATTCCGCTTTCCCGGTACACCTGCAGAAATACAAAGACTTAACAAATATAAATCTATTAGAAAACCAGAATATTAACGAGGAACTTGACTTTACCTATAAGCTCCCATTCGCCATTGGTGACAAAACTGCTAATATCTCCGCCGCTCTCGTCTTGTAACTGAAGGTCCAACTGCAGAAACACATAAAAACAATAAATATTAATCTTTAAACCTTCAAACTTCTTGCAAAATATAATTTGTTTGTGTCGGAATCCTACCTGATAACCATCATATGTCCAGCTGCCAAACTTCATCTCACAGCGTTGGTCATCGAAGGGGAACCAAGTGATATCGATTTTGCAAGTACTCTTGAAGATCCCGGGAGGTACGTATAGACACGACCCGTTGTTTCTCACCACCACGTTTGTGGGATATGTGCTGTCGAACCCTTCGTCCGCGCTACGACAGAAATAATAAGCCACTATGTAATGTCGTCAGTTGTTATTTACACATGGTATCAAAGGATCACATACCTGTTGTACATAAGGACGTCGGGTTTCCATATCCTGTGTGGCGGGACTCGTAAATCTTTGACTCCGCCAAAATCTGAAGTATTCCATCTCAGGTTCATATCGTTCCATTCCTGTATTAAAAATGTATAGTAAATTTAACGTAATGTTTTAAATAAAGTAACTATGAAATGATATAAGCTGCTCAAAGAAAATATAAGAATTTTGATACTCACTAATTTAAGCCAGATGTTTGTTATGAGAAGCTGATTTTTTTCATCCTGCAAAAAGAAACAAAATCATATTATGGTACTCACTAATTTTAGCCAGATGTTTGTTATTAGAAGCTGGCTTTTTTCGTGCTGCAAAAGAAAAAAAAACATTATCTTTATCGAAACACCAAACGGTTAGACCCAAAAGTTATGATTATGTAATCGTTTCCGATACGAATGAAGAAAATCGATAAAAAGTGAAATTGCATAATTTAGGCAAGTCGTAGATCTGCCGCAGCATCACTTTCCCTTTGCGCGTAGGCCCACTTCTTCGGACAAGAAAGCTTTATAATTATAGCATTACTAAGGTGTCCAGTCCCTTAATCCAGCTTGCTGGAAAAAAATCACAACATTCAAACACAAATAGAGTTTCATGAAAAACTTTCACAATATTATTGCGTCGGAAGTTTCAAAGGTCAGAACTGTGGTCAGTTCGTGCAACGGTCTAGGTCGCGGTCACACGCACGCACTACAATTACATAACTAAGGAAGAGCGTACAACATCGATCTACAAAGACTTATGGGAAATAAGGATATTGTAGCACATCAATGTTCTGCATTAGCGTGACTCTGGGAACACCGATCTACAAGCACTCAGGGATATTGCCCTACATCAATGATCTGAAAAAAGCGTAAGAATGGCAACACAAAGACCACATCAATACTCTTAAATAGTGTGCGGCTAGAAATACCGATCTACAAGAACAGGGAAGGTCATCAGAGAGAGTCCCGCTATATCAAAATATAAGGACTAAGTGTGAGTATTTTAAGACACCAATCGATCTGCTATAGCGTAAGATCAGCAAAACCGCTCTGCTAGGACTCGGAAAGGACTAGAATTTATACCACACCAATGTCCGGCACCACCGCTATAAAATGACTAACGGAAATAATCTACGTCAATGATCTCCGATGATTATTAAGAAGTCAGCAACTATATATCAGCGAGGACTCAAGGAGAAGTAGGTATCATTTATCTGCAATAGCGTGAGGTTGGTAACACCGATCTACAAAGGCTAAGGGGAATTATGATACTGTACCATGTCAATGAGCATCATAAGTATTAGATCTACGCGGGCTCAACTCACAAAACTTAAATTTTCTGCAATAACGAGAAGCCAGTGACATCGATCTACAAAGGCTAACGGGACGAAGCATCTTCTACCACATCAATTTGCAATACCATGAGGCCGGCAACATCTACAAGGACTAAGGGAAGTAGGGTTAAACGTATCATGTCAACAGCTCATCTATTTACAAGAGCTCAAGTCAATCTAAAGAACGAAGAAGTATACATCATACTCCATATTGATGATTTGCATTAGCGTGAGGCCGGTCTACAAAGTCTAAGGGGAAGAAGGATATTGTACGACATCAAAGATCGATTTGTAGGTATTAGTGTGAGTCCGGCAACTGCGATCTAAAAGGACTAAAGCATCTGCAATAGCGTGAGACTGACAACTCCGATCTACAAAGTCTAAGGGGAAGTAGAATATTGTACCACGTCAATGATCTGCATTAGCGTGAGGCCGAAGGAGAGCTGCAGCGGGTCGCTCTCGTTGACCACGGGCCGCTCTAGCACGTTGTAGTGGTCCAGTAGATGGTGCAGCAACCGCTTTTCGTGGTACCCGCCGCTTGCTCCTGCGTCAAACACACAATTTTACTAACATATACAGATAGCGAAGAAAGAACTCTGAGCGAAGTGTGATGGGCGTTTTTTGCGACGATGTTATTGCTGTGGTGAAAGATTTTCGCGAGAGTGACACTACGCTCAAATTAGTGTTCCCTTCCTAGACTTACAGAAGCTGCTATCAGTTATAGACAGAGACTGTCATTAAATTATTCCTTTAACAATTTGAATCCATACCGATAGCTTTTACCTCTCTACTGACGTGACAAAATAACAATTTTTTTAAGGGCAACTATTTACCTAGGTTTAACCATTGAAGCCATTTTTCACCTCGTTTACGCCTCCTACGATTCTCTGCTTTATATTCTTAATTTTTTTTATATATAAATGTAGGGACAGATCCAGTGAAAAGCACATCTGGTGTAAGGTGGTAACCACTTACTATGAAACATCACCGTGCAACTCGTGTAAAGTAGACATCACAGAATTCAGAAAAGGTTATGAAATTCTGTGGTGGACATCCAATTAAGTAACCCCCCAGCCGCCCCTGCTTAGGAATTTGAAGCTGGGTGTCTTGCACAGTCGCGCTCATAGTAAAGGATACCACTAAGTCTTAGTGTTAGTGTATCCTTTACTATGACGCGCTCATAGTAAAGGATACCACTAAGTCTTAGTGTTAGTGTATCCTTTACTATGAGCGCGTCTGTACAAGGGGAATACTTATCTATGACGCTGTCTGTTCGTGCTCTAGGACGTATCTTGGGTAAACTTAAGGCATACCATCTTAGGTGCCCATAGTGACAACCACTTTTAACCGATATACAGCAATGCTACTTGGCGGCAGAAATGGTATCCCTCGACCGAATTTTGCCTTCATCTACAAAGAGCCTTGCTATCATAACTTTAGATGTACTGACATCTGCATATAACTCTAATACCTACACTAAATTGTCGTATAGCGGCGTCACGGATGGTCGTAACTTTAGTTGGATTAGTTAGGTCGAACTTTGATGTAAACTATTCTATGAATATCTTAACTATGTCGTAACAGTTCGGATGAATGCGTGTCGGGTTACGCAAATGCTGTCTTGTTTAGTTGGATAGTTGACAGCTCCTGAACAAGTTGTTCCATTAAATAGTCGTAATAGTTTCGAACATGACTTTCTATTTCCTATTACGTTAATATTTTATTTAGAGTAACCAGAAATTCAGAGTGAGAATATATGGGTAAAGTAATGTTCATGCATGCCTTGCTTCATATTAATGGGTCAAATATAATTTATCATCGTAATAGAGAATGCGTAGATTTCTTGAGATGACCTGATTTCCAAACCCATACAATTGGAGCGTGTTGGGCGGCCTGTTAACTCTGACGCCGCAGCCGGGGTTGACCGTATGCTCATTCAACCTTACTTTATTATTTACCCAACCGTGATATATATTTGATTAACTTTATCGTTCACCAAATTATAGATATTGCTATTGCTTCATAAATAAAATGTTAGAGAAATATTGTAATAGTTTTGTAGATAATTTGACATGTTGCATTATTTAGAATTACATAAATGTCGAAGTTATAAAACACCTGCTAAACGCGGGTCTGAATAAATTAGGTAATCAATAAAGAGTTATTATTTATAAATTAATCGTAAATAAATAATATTCATAATATTATTATTTCCTCTTTAATGCGAGCTCAATTTTATCGCTACACAATTTTGACATCATGTTTAACGGAACCTTATCGTCTTAATTATTACTTTTTTTAGAGGTTCCGAACCAAAATACTAGACAGGAACCCCTATGGTGTGACTTTTGTCTGCCTGTCACAGCTAAGTATCTCAGGAACTACGTAACTATGCTATCGACTCGAAACGTACCTATGCTACCGACTGAAATTTCGAATATGATTTAATTCAAATATTAAAATGAGAAAATAAATAAATATTTCAATGGAAATATTGGGGACTGAAAGGAGGTCTCAAAATTTTAAAGTGAAGTTACTAGGTTGTGTATGGTAATATATGAAAAGATATGAAAGGTATTTGTTTGCACATTATTTTTTTTAGCCCGTATGAACTTATTTTAAAAAAGGGTGAAAAAAAATTTCCCTCTTATCTCTAAACATATGTACAAACATGAAACTTTTATTGTTGATAGAAGTATGTGTAAAGATTATAGGAAAATTGAAAAGATCTCTAACTAGCACAGTTCTTTATAAATCATTGAAATTGTATAATATTTAAATAAATACTGCTGTGTCAAAAGATGGCGCTGTTAGGGTTCTCCGACGAATATAAACCTTATAGAACACAATTTTAATTGTTTGATGGTACGGAAACCTCGGTGCGCGAGTCCGATTCGCACTTTGCAGGTTTTATTATTTCCCGATGTTTTAAGTGCATTGCTACCCTTATAGTCACAGGTAAACCGAGTCTGCCCGTGATAAAGTCCTGTTAATCAGTTAAAAATTGTGAATTAAATATGTCTACCGATCGCGAAAGTTTACAAAGTACCTACTAATTTAGACAACCTTTTATTCTGGTTTGGATAATGGTTATTTAATGATATAATCTTTAAGCGTACTAGTCTTTTCAAGTTTCTCTATCGTAGCCGCCTTATGGCAGGTTAGCATTTTGACTTTATGAGAAGGTACCTGCCCAAGTTTACAAACTTTATAAGTTGGTACTCTACCTTCATGATGCTGTTGTTCTTTATGATCAAACTACTCGAATTTGGCACTGTTCGACTATGAGAGCTTTTTTTACAAAATAGAATGGGTTACTTCAAATGTTACAGGTCTGTTTATCGTTTCGTGCACCTTGGGAATAGATTTTTAGGTAAAAGTTGGTGGTGGTGATGTATGTGTGCGATGAGTCTTCGTCGCGGTCGCTCACCCCTCGGCCAGAAGAGGCCCAGCAGCAGCAGCAGGCCCGCGGGCGCCGCCAACAGCGAGCGGCGCGCCCGCTCGGCCATGTCAGCGCTGCGACGCGCCGCGCGCCGCCGCCGCCGCCGCCGCCGCCCCGCGCCGCGCCATCCCCGCCGACCGCGCGACACCGACCCCCTCCCGAAGCCGCACTCCGCACTCTATTCCCTTTCTCAACGACGAAATCGCGAGATCGCTCTTCTATTTGATCCAGCGAGGCTTTTCATTAATTCACAATTTTTGTAAAGGCGCGCGTGTAGCGCTCCGGCATCTCCGGCCCGCAGCTGATGTTGAAGTCGAGTCACGCCGTGTTTGCGAGCATTGTTGTTTAGCGGAGTGCGGCCGATCGTGGGGCAGCGGAGCCGCCGGTGTGCGGACTGGCAGGGGCGCCGCGCGGCCGCGCAGCCTTCCCGCGCCACACGCGACGCGCGCCGCCGCCGCCCATTCAAGCAGCGCGCCGCCGCGCCGCGCGCACCGTCTCCCCTGGACCCGCACACGAGCTCCCCAGGTCCTTGCTACCTCGCTCCGCCCCAGAACACCGCACAGTTACTACACCGAGCACCGGACCAGAACCTCTGCAGTGCACGATGCCTCCATTCAATCTAATTATTTTGCTTTTAGCTTAATTTCACTTCCGTTAGCAATTAATTTGCAATTAGCAACAGTCAGAATTGAAGCAAACTATTTCGGATTCGAGATCCATCTGTGCTTATAAATAATGAAATTAATATTATGAGTTTGTTTGAGGACGACACATTAAAAGTTCAGAAATTTTATGAGCAGCAATATGAACAAAACGTAAATTATTAAATACATAATTTCACTTAAGAGAAAGTAATACTTCGATTCTGAAAACGAAAATACAATACACACAAAATAAACATGAATCAAAAGTTAGGAAACCTAATCAGGAACTTGTCTATTAAAGCAGCTTGTTCCATTATCATGGTATGATGAACACGAGCGCATTTCGGTAACGATGGGTTGTCGAAGCTTAACGATTAGAGATTCGAGTGTTGTGGTGTTGTCGGAGGCTGCGGAGGCTGCAGGCGCGGGGCTGTTGTGCTCCGCGATCAATGAGGCTCCCACCACCCTCACCTCCCCCACTCCCCCCCTATACCAGCCTCCTTTCGCCCGCCAGCGACCTGCGCTCTCCTGCGGGGGCAGGAACCCGCCCTCGCCACATACGATAACTACCAAACTCACTACTCAAACGATTACTTTCGAATAACGCTTGAGACTCCTATTGAAGAGAGATATGGTATCGAATATTTCCAATAAATTTCCTACGTTAGGATGATTTATTCATATAGGTAATAATGGAAGCGGTGAAATGAAAATGAATGTACCTCTATAATGCAAAAGAATGCGCTGTTTAGGAAAATTCACACTATAAATAGAGAAATTATATTGATATAAATAATTTATTAACGGCTCTCATGTCACTAAGAATTTTGAAAATAAAATGTAATTTTGTAAATTATATTTCTTGACTGTACCTACGTTAGTGGGTATGTATTGTGAATGTTAAGACTTCAGCCATTTTTTTATTTCGAAACATAAACTTTGCTCTCTTATGAGGTACAATTATATATTAATTTAAAATATCATTGAAGTAATAAAAAGGCTTCAACAATAAAAAAAATTACATAATTTTTTGAAGATTTACAGTTGGTTTACAAGATTCTTCTAATATTGATATCTTATGTAAGGTAGTGATGGTAGAATGTTTGTTACCATGTGTTTTATGCATGAAGTCGTATCTTCTGAACGGATGAAAAAAATAATAGGATACACTTTTGCCTACCTTATTACTAATAGGCAGTTTTTTGTCCTCATTGATCTCGCTTCCGCATATCTTCCGCATTGCACCTTTTTGCGCAAACTGCTACGACCGAAACTTCAAGTATGTATTCAGTATTATGCAAGTTAATCTCATGATGTGAGACAACCCAATAACTGCGATCTCTGTAAAGTTACAGAGATCTCTATACTAAATAGAAGGTTAAACATCAAGGATACACGGATGGGCTGTACCTATAATTAAACATACGAGGGATGTTAAAAGTTACGGTTGTGTTCGAGAGAAGATCGAGACATACTTGCGCCTTGCGCCTAATATTCTACTGTCTGATAATAAAGGGAGTCAGATCATAATGGCTAGTAATTCACTCTGAACGCTCACCGCCGCTCCTGCACCTAAGACATTAAAAAATTATAATTCACCATCAACATCACATCAGCCGTAGGACGTCAATTGTTGAAAATGGTTTTATCAAAATATTTATATATATATGACGATATGGGACATGAAATAGGGGATGAATAATGGAATGTTTCCAAATAAATCTAAGTTTGTTATTAAATAAAAAGTGTGTAGAATGCAAAACTGAAAGTTACATATAAATTGGTTAAGCCATTCACAAGATATGGGGGTGAAAGTGATGATGAACAACGAATGTTTTCAAATATACCCAAATTGGATATTAAATTAAAGGAAAGCGCAAGACTGAAAGTTAACTTATAAATCGGTTGATTCTGTGAATCAAATGTTTTTCAAGATACTTAGATATCGTTAAAAAATAGGTTTTCTAGTGTCAAGGGTTACTTAAAATTTTCAAACTGTACTCTCCTCAAGTTTTAAATTTCATCAAAAATTTCATCATCCGTTCAAAAGTTATATTCGGACAAAAATTGCGGACATAATACAAACATAAATTTTAATATTATGTGTTCCGTTCGACGTCCAAAGTCCTTTATGTATGAGAGATGTGTTTGTTATCTCCTGGTGGATTGTAGTAATAGAAATAAACGCAACAATGTGATAAAGAAAAATAATAATATAATTTACTTATTAATGACAAGGTTTAATAAGCCGAAACGCCACTAAGAAATTCGTCCGCTTCGCTCACTTGTTTCGAAAATCCCTTACGATATCGGTTTGTATTAATGCTATGTCCTAATGTTATAAATTTCATTAAAATCGGATGATCCTTTCAAGAGTTATCCTAAGAAAAAAAAAACAATTAAACCCCCATAGTTGAAAAAATACCCCATTTATCAAAAATCCCCGACAATCGGTTTGAATTGATGTTTTTTGATTGTGTTGATTGATTGATGTTTTAAATTTCATCAAAATCCGATAATTGCGGTCATACATACTCGTACATACAGACACGCTTAGTAGCCAATAAGAACTGCGTTCACTCTGCTCATTCGTTCGAATATACCCATTTTATTTATTCATGTATCCAACATAAGTGCTTTTACTTTTACTACAAAAAAGTACACCGACGAATAGTAACTAAAAATTTGTCAATTAATTGCACTTTTGAGTCTAGTCTTTCGAGTTAATATGTTTTATACCAAATCCTATTCAAAAGTAAAGGCAAACTTTTAATTCATATTCGTTTTCTGTAAAAAGCAGTTATTTCATATTTTTAGCGACTGTTTCAGATGTTGATGATGATGATGATCACTAAAAAGGTTTAGCTTTACAAAACCCCTGTATATCATAACAAGATTCAAGAATAACTGTTAATTTAATCATTCAACCCACATTTAAGCCACTTAGGGTCGAATTTTTTTTTTAACTCCATTTTTCCATTTTTGGGATATCTTCTTTCTAACAAAAAAGGAATCATTAAAATAGTTTCATAAACGACGGAGTTATCCGCAAAAAAAAAAAACAGTCGAAACCTTCTTTTCTTGAAAAACCTTCTCCTGTTTTTTTCCGTCGGTTAAAAATATCTTTAAGACACTTATAATATTTCAACTCTATCGAAACTAGACGATTAAATAATCAAAATAATCAGCTTCTTACTTTTTGTCCTATTCTGCGGGGTGTCAGGGACGGCCGCATTCTCTTAAACGAAGCGAGTGCTCTGTGTCCTGAAGGTTTCGCTTAGGGCGGGTCCGTTTATTTTATTCGAGCGCGAGGTCTCTGTATCGCCAGAAGTCACCAATCGCTCGCGCAAAGCGCAACTTAAATATCCTTATTTAATGAGTTTTTTGATGGATGGAAGTCGATTGAGCGTATTGTATTTTCACAATACTCTAAACAAGTACGCTCAATCGACTTCGTTTAGTTTGTATTGCGAGTTCATAAACGGTTTCATTTAATTTTAGAGAACGTCTGTGTGGTTTTTAGTACCTACATGTTTTTATTTGTACCTCTACGGCAACTCTTTACGGAGGTCCATGACCTTCGCATGAATCAGCCGGAGTTTAGGTCGTAACCGTATAATCAGCTGTTGATGTTAAACATTTCGTGGTCTTTCTTGAATGAAAATCATCGAATCCTGAAATGTCGTATGACTAAAGTTGATACCTACTTGGGGTGGTCAGAATCTGCCTCTTTCGGGTTTGTACACATATTATAATACACCCTGTGTGATTGAGTGTGTGTGTATATACATATATATATATATATATATTTATATTTTTAATGTCTTAATAATTTAAAAATAAGGCCAGGTGCGTGTCGGGCCACGAAACTAAAAAAGCTATAAGCCTGCTTTTTTAGTTTCAGAAGAGATCCCCTTATTGTTTTCCTAGAAAGTTCATGGTTACAACCAGTTCTGATGATGAGATCAATAATCACCATCATCATCATTTCAGCCGTAAACGTCCACTACTGAACACAGGCCTCCCTCATGGATTCCCATGAGGGGTAGTTGCCTTAAAAACTACATTCATGATTTTTAAAGATTCAGATTTTCAGTTTGTAAAGCTACCAGTTTAGATTTTACCACCGATCGGGGGACGCTCGAAAAAAGTTGAAATATTTAATATTCGGAAACGGAACCCTAAATTGAAAAATTGTCTTCGCAATCCCTACATGGTTTTAAAATACCTATTCAACGATACATCACACGGTATGAAAATAAAAAAAAGAGTCTCCCACTTTACGTGTGTTAATTATTTTGTCAGGATTTTTTATAGCGTTATCTCGGCGTTGTTATTTTATATGTCCATGCATTACAGCTTTCTAGGACTAATAGTCTCTTCGCAAAGCCGGTGACGGACGGACGTACAGACAGACAGACAGACAGTCAAAGCGTTTCGCTTTGACTGTCTGTCTGGGGGTGGTCGGGGGGTGTGTTTGTCTGTCTGGGGGTAAGGGATAAGGGTTTCTTGTTTTATTACGGAACCCAAAAAAAAATATAGCGTTTCAGACTTATACAATTATAAGTCCGTAATGTTATACCTTTTATATATAATAATATAATTTTTACGAAACATATGTCCCATTTTTTCACCAAAATATTAAATAAGTGTTTAAGGGGCGAAGTAACCTGCTCATTCGGGTGAGTACTCATATTTTAAAACATCCTGTAGAGCCGTGACTCAAAATAAATTTATATTATTACTTATACAGCGTGTCCCGTAATTGGGGTACTAAGCCGAAAGGGGGGTTTTCTACCCCCCCTGGCAAACAACGTTTGTTCTACGACTTTCTTGATTTTCAAATTTTTCAGTGATAAGATAACGTTCAAAGTTTATACCAATTTCATAAGAGTGACAACCCTGCTCTCAGCTGTTACGGGCAATGACCCATTGACCGCCGGGGATTCCCGCGGCGCGCCCGCAACGCGCTTGTGCGTAAATTGAGTGTGGGTATAGGTGCGTGGTGTGCGTAGGCGCGTAGGTATGTATTACGGACACACGTCTGTTATACATTAGGGTTGACAGCGACTTGGAAAACTTTAATTTTGTATGGAAACCTGAAAATACGTTTTTCTGAAATCTTTCTTCGCCTTTGCATTCCTTTGGTGGGGGGTAATTTGCAGCTCCTGGCTTCATACACCAGTTACGGGACACCTTGTATAATGGGAGGTATTTGTAAGTAAAGTATTAAAACAATTTTATATTAATACTGGACTATAATCAGTCGAGCGGGGGTAGAGTTGTATGGTGCCATTCTTACTCGGGATCAAATAAGGTTATTGATGTTTGATATTTATAATTTTGAGTTTAGACCCTTTTAAGTCTACGTGTTTAATTTCAGGCAAAGCCGGTGGCGGGCCCAGTTGTTAATAATATCAAAAAGTGTTATTACTTTAAAACAATAACTTCAAATGATTAAACATACGTGTAGCAAATTGTACTTAATACTAGTACTTATATGAACTTTTGGCCCGCTTCACCTTTGTTTGCACTTGATCGTATCGGTTAACAGCCTAGCCTTAGCTTTACGAACGGAGTAATTAATTGTAAACGAACAGGGTAAAGGCACAGAACAAAGCCATTCTCGGAGTTCACGATCTAGTTCCAGTCTTTATTGGGTATTGCATGTGTTTGGTAAATGGCAAATATTCTCTGAACTGGGAAGTTTATGAAACTTGGAGAAAGCGGCCTAGGAGTACGTATTGAATAGCACACCGCGAACAAAAGCGGTTCATTTGCTAGAAACTGGGCGAAATAATGAACGTCCTATACCTGATAGGAGTATACCTGAGTGAAATGTCAAACGTAAAGGTTAAATGTTACGAGTGCATAAAGCGCAGCCTCTATAGGGAACTAGAGAGTTGCCGCGGTGATTTGACTAGGCTTCTCCGGATAGCAACTTAACGGTCTTATTTGAGCTTTTCAAGCCTGCGAAGGTTATTTTAAACCGAAAGTTCTACGAAATTCAAACATTATGTTAAAAAAATAAAGTGAGATCAGCTGTAGCAAATAATAGTAATAGCTACCACACATTTCGCCGCCAGTTTTTAAATAAACAAAGATGAAATTGCTCCAAGGGAGATCGAACTTCAGAGTTTTATTATTTTTTAAGCTTTCTTGGAATCTCATTTCTTATAAGGGTCTGGCGTTTGTGTATGAGATCGACTCGACTGTGTTCGTGAATGTATCAAAATTTCATATATTGTTACTGATAATGATTTACTGCGAAATGGTGTCGGTAACCAATTCAAAGCTAATAAATATTGGAAAAGACCGCAACAGCCTATACCGTTATATATTAAAGCGAAGTAAGTAACCGTGTTTGATAAAAAACATGTTCCTGTTTATTGTTTTTCCTTGCAATAACGGCGAGATTATCGCGAGCGGACAACCTGTCGATTGAAGGTTTTCAGGTTATCGCTATATTTTTTGCAAATAACCAACTCATTTTATTGGCAAGCGGCATGTTTCCGCTGTAGGTACACGAGGTAGGTTTAAAAGGATTTATAACAGTTAAAGTTAATGATTTATAGCTTCTGGTTTTAAACTCAAGATGAAATATTGCGCATTTGTTAACCTCACAATTTATTGACACTGTTACAAATGTGTAACAGTGTTAATCCGTGTCCTAACACGTGCACCTATTCTAAGAAAACTAAAAGCCTCACGGGTAAATTATAAGCTAATTTGGGCTGCTTTTGTCCACTGAAAACGTTGAAATGAGGTGACCGGTGACATCGAAGGGAAATTCAAAGAAGTGCAGAGAAATGCATAAAAATAGAGAGGCGACAGAGGCGTCGCGTCGGTACGTCGCGTGACCGCTCAATGGGTGCCTGCAAATTGCGCATTACACGCCGCACACGGCCGCAACCGGCCATTAGTGCATTCCCGCTGATTACTTCATAGCGAAACCGACCATGGAAACTGTTACACTTTTTTGCTGTCTGGCGAAATTTGTTGTTGTTTCATGAACAATCTTGGAAAACAATACGCCAACTTCTACTTCGTTAAATCCTCATTTATAGCTCGAAGCTTGTTTTTCTCTTAGGTTTTTCGACTGAGCGATACGACGAGTCTTTAGTTGGCACAAAGTTCGATAAATGGCGATGAAGCAAAATCCAAGTTAGAACTTACCGCTGCGAAAGAAAATGTTGTACCTAAAGTAACAAATAAACGAGTGAGATGGTATCATATTTGGCATTAAAACTAAGCTGAGAAAAGTATGAAAGCTCTGTTTGAAAGTAAGCTTTATTATACACCAACAAATATCTCTGTAATGCCAAGATTGTGTCTACGCATAAAGTGCCCTACAACCGACGAGGCTGGCACGGTTGGCACCCCATTCCCGACCTCTCAGAGAATGCTAATGACAATATATCTCTACCTATACGAAGTTTATATAATAGTCCAAGTGCGAGTTGTCTTGAGCACAATTCGTGGTGAAATTAGTTCGTAGAGCTACTAATGTTTGTTAGGTTATCTGCTTCAGTCAATCTCCAATAAGCTCCAAACTTATTTGGATGTTACATTGAACAAGAAATATCTAGGTCTAGAGACCTAATTAATGAAATCTTCTTCTTCATTACAATTCTATTATCCATTGTTGTTATGTCAATTTCTCGGTAAATAATATAGCAATGCTATTATTAACATGGAATTCCGTGCCTATCCGGGACGTTTCAATTATTTCTAATTAGACATTAATTACAGGTAGTAGTGTAATTTGTTTTTTGTCTTATCTTAGGCACGCTATGCCAAGCCTAACTAACATAGCTGGGAAATTCTTGATGGTCATTGGCAATTCACCACATTATGTATGTTAATCTACACGAAAACCAAAGTTTCATAATTCGTTCATAAATAGAATCTCATAAGATAATAGGTAACATCCAATCCAATGACATAGTGTAATAGCGAATCAGATTGTACGTAATCAAAATGGAAGGGTGTCATCAATAATACAAAGGCCGGTAGAATTCTTTAACCTATTTGTAGGTTGGTAGGTACATTTTTGGGATATTGTATTGGACGAAGCGACGGCTGGTCACACTGATTACTTATTAATGACTGCGGACCGATCGCTCAGTCCCCTGCCTATGACAAATTCGACCTAAAAATAAATTCAATCATCGATCTTTTGCAAAAAGCCAGCTCTTGGCAGGCAACGTTAAATAATATTTTTAAGGTAAAACTGTTTTCTGTGCGGTACTACGAGTTATTTAGCTAAGGTATATTACTCATGAAAGAAAATGCAATTTTTATTAATTTCTAGACATGTTACGTTTTAAAAGATACATAGATTAGTATTTTTTTATGACTCTTCTTTATAAACGATATATACATAAAATCGTTTATATTTGTCTCTATCAAAAAAGTCATAATCTCTTAAGGGTATATGAATGCATTACCAATGAAAGATGTTTCTAGCGTAGGAGATTAAAACTAGTAAATAATCAAATCGATTATTTACCTAAATGGCCACTTATCTTGAAGTTAGTCACTCAATATCATAAAAGCTATCACTATTATCGATTATACAGTTAGAAGCTTACATCATTATACGCGAGGTGTTTTACCTACCTACATCCATGCATATAGTGCGAACCGGTTATACCGGATGTAATTTTGAAGTCTTCCGATCGCTTAGTTCAAGCTCCCACGAAAATGAATGAAGTAAAATATATATTATAAATACGCCAAGTGCGAGTCGGGCCACGCTCTGTGTACCCGTGTACCTATTGTTAGAAGTTGGTGTGTGTTTTTACATTTACCAAAACATATTAACATGATTGTGTTCAGGTTCTCGGTTTAAAACATTCCGGTATGTTTGGTAAACCATATTTTTTTATTTGATCTTCGAAACTTAAAAAGATAGCTTAATCGTTATGATTCTTATAAAAGTTCATGGTTAAAACTACATCCATGGTTTTTTTTTCAGATTTGTTAAGCTAAGAGTTTCAGAGTTATTAACTTTTTAGGACAATTGTCTTTTCGTTAATCCGCAGACAGACGAACAGACAGACAAAGCGAAACTATTTGGGTTCCTTTTTGTACTACAGAACCCTGAAAATAATATGTACACCGTTTTTCAATTTATTGATACCATGCTTTAGGCTTCCCATTTGACTTTACTTTTCTGATGGCTCCAACGTAATTACTGAGTGAGTTTGTGAAATATCGTTTAATAATTGAAGGTATTCTTCAATAATATGGTTCAGGAAAACGCGCATTGTAATGTAGGCAAACTTATATTATATCTGACTTTTTAAAAGCAATCAAAACTGTAGAAGCCACCAATATCACTTAAAAACACCGACTTTAGAGATATTGTGTTTCAATTGTACCCTACAAAGTTGTAAGGTTTTGATAATCTCTCAGATCAGGTCATTCAAAAATAACTGTGAGTTTATAATTAATCAAATGTTCAGTTATTTACCTACGAATATAATAAATTGTTGTAAAAAAATAAGACGGTTTTGTAATGTTCTACCAATCTAATAATCATTATATTTATCTTGTTTGGCCGGTCATTATCCATCGCAAAAACTTTCTTCTACTAAATTGGTCTTAAAATTATCTGAAATGTATTTTATGTGAGGTTCTACTACTAATTGCCTCGTATTTTATTGGGAACCTAGATTTACCAACTCAATTGGCATCAATGATGAATTTCAAAGCGGATCATCAAAGAATACGTAGTAATGTGAACTAAAACTCGTTAAGAGAAATCATTGCCCGAGTTACTTGATGTGGACCACGTCTAATAAATTACTTTAGTTTTTGAGCCGTGTGACAAATATGTTTTCAAAATCAGAGTTACTTTTAAGTTATGACATGTAAATCACTTTTAAATTAATTAGTTTAACGAGCTAGTAATGACCAAGGTCACCAATAATATTCCCAAGACGATGAAATTTAATTATTACTACATTGGATTATCGGGTATATATATCGCGTCTAAATCTAATCAGCCTGTAGGATCCCACTGCTGGGCAAAGGCCTCCCTTCCCTCTCTCCATACTTCCCGGTCCAAGGCGTTGGTCGACCAGTCAGCACAGTACATGTCCAGCTCATCCCGCCATCTGCGCCTGGGCCGGCCGCGCGGTCGTTGTACCGCATGTGGGACCCACTCGGTGGCTATCTTTGCCCACATTTCTTCCGACATGCGACACACATGTCCGGCCCAGTCCCACTTCAGTTTAGCTGATTTATTGACAGCATCGACGATTTTTGTCATGGAGCGCAGTGTGGTGTTTCTTATGCGGTCTGTTAATTTAACACCTAGAATACTGCGCTCCATCGCCCTTTGGCAGACTCCGAGCTTTGAGCGCTGAAGAGATGTCAAAGACCAGGTTTTGTGCACCATAAGTTAAGATAGGAAGAATGCATACGTCCATGAGTTTGCGTTTGAGGCAAATTGGAAGGCTACCCTTCATTAATTCCTTCATGGCCCAGTAGCTTTTCCATGCGTTGTCTGTTCGACGGATGATCTCTTTTTCTTGTCTTGCCTGGAAAGAGGCTATCTGGCCGAGGTAAATATATTCATCGACGTATGCAATCTCCCCACCCTGTGCGCAGATCTTATGTTTGGTGCTATTAGTCATAACCTTGGTCTTTGACTGATTCATTGATAAGCCGATTGAAAGGCTCGCGTTGCTCAGGTCTACCAGCATCTGTTGTAGTTGATGCGATGTTGTTGAGAACATAACGATGTCGTCGGCGAAACGAAGGTTGGTAAGTCTGTTTGCGCCAACGACAATTCCCTTTCCTATCCACTGATCAGCCAAGCTTCTGAAGATTTCTTCAAGGGTGGCTGTAAATAATTTAGGGGACAAGGGGTCTCCCTGTTTGACACCTTTGCTTATTGGAAAAGACGGACCAGTGGTGTGTGTCTTGACGGCGGCTGTACTTTTAAGGTAAATATTCATAATTAACTTGACGTACGTGGATCCGATGCCTTGATTGGTCAGTGCTTGAAATAACGATTCGTGAGAAATGCTATCGAATGCCTTCGAATAGTCCACGAACGCCAAGTATAGGGGCTGTTTATATTCTGTATGCTTTTCGATTATCTGATTAAGGGTTTGCAAGTGGTCTGTGACGGAAAAACCTGGACGGAATCCAGCTTGTTCGGGAGGTTGATTCGAATTTAACTGGGCCGAAATTCGGTTCTCGAGAATTTTGACAAAAGCTTTGTAAACGTGTGAGACTAAACTTATGGGTCTATAATTAGAAAGGTCGCTTTTGTCGCCTTTTTTATGGAGTAGAATTATTGTAGAATGACAGAAGTTCTTAGGAAATGTACCGGTTAGGAGTATAGTATTGAAAAGGTTTGTTAAATGGGGTAGTAAAGCAGATTCACCAATTTTTAGGACTTCAGTGGAGATACCGTCGTCGCCTGGACTCTTAGAATATTTCATTTGTGTTATGGCTTTGTGAACTTCTGAGCCAGTGATAGGTGGTATATCGTCAGAGCAAAAATATTCTGGCAGGGGACCGACGTGGCTCGCTGATGGTTTAGCGTATAAGGTTTTATAGAATTCCGTGCAGATATTGAGGATCTTGCTTCTGTCACCATGTTTTGTGCCATTGCTGTCTTTGAGGCACGTTATGCTGGGTTTTCCCTTTTCCATCCCTTTTTTAGCTGTTCGAAGGGATCTGTTGGTTTCAAGTGCTATTTTAACTTTATTGGCATTGAACAGTCGTAAATCTTTTCGAATATTTTTCTTTACAAGTTTGTCTAATAATGAATATTCTGTAGTTCGATATGTGACGGTTGAGCGTTTTTCTAGAAGGTCTCTAGTAGGGCCGCTTAGTTTGTCTTGGTTCGGACGGGTGGGTTTTATTTTAGAGCTTGCTCTTTTAACTGTATTTACGATATTCATAAATTGGGTGTTGATGTCTTCCGAATTACAAGAGTTCAACGACGCAAAGGTATTTTTCAGCTCTAATACAAAGCGGTCTTTGTTTGCAATTAGGCAGGATTTGTCAAGATGTTTAATGTTATTTGTTACCATTCTTAATCTATGTATTTTTGTGTCAAAATGTACTGTTGTTCGTAGAGGACGGTGATCGGAGCTAAATTTAATTTTATTTATAATTTCAACGTTTTTTATTATGTTTTTGTTAGAGGAGAGGCAATAATCAATTTCATTTTTTGTGTGACCGTCTGGAGAGAACCAAGTCCAGCGTCGTTGGGGTTTTTTAGGGAAGTAACTATTGCTTATGTTCAGACCCTGGCCAAAAGCAAAATGTAGGAGTCGCCTGCCGCGCTCGTTTCTAGTACCAAGTCCATAAGGACCAACGACATTATCATTGTCCAAAGATTCGCCAGTTCCGAGTTTGGCGTTAAAATCACCGATCACTAATGTCCAAGTGCCTCTGTGCTTGTCACATGCCTTGTCGAGTAAGTCATAGAATTCTTCCACTTCGGCGTCTGGATGTGATGATGTTGGCGCGTAGATTTGAATGATAGTGAGCACTTTAGAATCAGCAATACGGAATTTAAGCAAGGCAATTCTCTCAGAGTAAGCAACAAATTCCATAATATTATTCTGCCATTTTTTAGCGACTAGGAACCCAACGCCGTATTCATGTCGAGTTCCACCCATGTAGTTGAATATGTTGTTAGATCTCACCAAAGTGTCTTGACCGGACCGTCTTACTTCAGAGAGGCCAACAATGTCCCAGTTGATGGTATTGAGAGCATTTTCGAGTTCCACAATACGTTCCTCTGTACGGAGTGTGGCAACATTGAAAGTTATAATGTTAAGTTTATCAGTGTCCTTTTTCATAGCCATGGTTGGTTGACAGTGGATCCTCGCTCGGGGATTGTATGCGCCCCGTGCTCCGGCGGGCACCGGCCTACTGTCATCGGCGGTGCTAGCGCCGGAGGCGCCGAGCACTTGGGGCCGGTTCCTTAATGTGCTTGTCATAATAGGGTAGGGGTTTGGACCATAACCCACCACGCTGGTCCAGTGCGGGTTGGTGGGTGGAGCGCCAGAGCCTCGTCTGTTGGTCGGCAGGGTGTACCACGGGCCGGTGAGGTTGGCTTGGGTTCCGAGAGGTGTTGTATGGAACCCCTTACACCCTTACACATATCGCGTAGTTACCATTATTTTTATTCTGACACGCTTTGACAGGATAACTCCTATCGTGGTCACGGGAAGACTGAGTTTGAGCTAATTACACTCAGGATAATAACGTAATAGAAACCAGGGTAAAATAGCAACCAAAATCAATCATTCTGTAATCTTTTCTCTTATGCCATATGTGCTAAGTATGTATGCGTGTGTAGTAAAATACTGCAAATCGCATACATCACGAAAAGAAAATTCGGACAATTCGGTAACTTTTCAACGGCAAGTTTTTTTGGTAAAATTTGCATAAATTGTGTTAATATGAACGGAAAATTGTTGTACATCTTCTAAAATCGAAGTTCTTACATTTAACCATTTTTCCCCTTTTCTTCCGTTTTTTCCAAACTTTTTTGGTTATCGTAGTGCTGTAAAAATAATAATTATATCGATCATTATATCATCATCATGAATCATTTATATGAGACACCGCTCCTTATTTAAGATTCCCTAATATATTCCCGCTGGCATATGTGTCCGGTGCAGGTTCATCGTCACTCATGTCGTCTCGACTAAATGTCGATGAACAGAACACGCTTACTGCATGTCCATTGGATGTGAAAGGCCCACCTTGTGCGACATTTAGTCGAGACGACAGTAGTGACATGAACCTGCACCGGACACATATGCCAGCGCCACTACTCCAACAACGACGCCTGCAACAGCGCAAGCACATCAAGCGCCACGCCGACCGTACCCCTCCTCTCGCGCCGAACGTTACGAAGCTCGCGCGGCACGCGCCGCTGCCAGCGCCAGTGCCGTGTCGGCCCCACGCGCGGACGGGCATTCAATCCCATGATGATGATTTTCTTGAAAAATCGAAACGTGTCGGAATAATCTTCGACGTTACAATACTACGTGAGTAATTCCCGTTTTTACAAAATGAATAGTATATCTCACGTTAATTTTGAAAGTGAAATATTTCGGGAAATTCATTTACACTAACATATAAAATAAATATCGGTGTCTTACGGAAGATGCCATTCCATCAATAAATTTACCAAGTGGGTCAATTTCCCACTTTCAAGCACCTCATTTGAAGTTGAAGGTAAAATATCTTGTCACTGTTTAGTGAAGAATTTATCTCAAATAGCCGCTGTTCGCCGAGTGTGCAAGATGGGCAGACGACTTGGTGAGAACCGCTGGTCAGCGGTGGATGCAGACGGCTTCCAACTGCAGTACTTGGAGATCAATGAGGAAGGCCTTTGTCCAGCAGTGGACGTCCTACGGCTGATATGATGATGATGAAATGTAAAGGCTTTACGTAGGTACCATGTCGAGTAGGGTTGAGGTGTAATAATTTATTTAAAAAATATTTCAGACGGCCTTATTGGATTCTCAGGAAAATACATCATTGAGACATAAACGAGAAAAAGTAACACCTATTGTTGAATCAAAAAGAGATTTCCAGCTGAATATATCTGATTTATACAAAAAAAAATTGTGGACTGCATATCGAGATGGACATTTATAAAAATAATGTTTCGAAATCAGAAAATGAAATACAGAGGGTTAAGAAAGTCATTGAACAACTTCGTCGGGATATAGACATATTGTCAAAAAGAAATTTACGGAGGTGTAAGAAGATCTCTAGGACATTTTGATGGAAAAGTTACAAGAGGAAAACATTGAACCTATTTAGCACTTTTGGGTTCTTTTAATAAAAATGACGTGGTGAAAAGATTTTTGCCAAAACAAGAATGAGAAACCTTAAGGACAGCTTGGAGCTGAAAAAAATTGCAGTGTTATAATACTAAATGTGTTCATGTTCAAAAAAAGTAAAGTGATTTGGTTGTTCATCAAAGTTGCTTTGACTGTAGCCTTAAAGGTTGTTGTTAAGTATGTAGGTAAACCATAAATAGTTTTATGATCTCAAGATTTTTAGTTGATTATGATTAACACTTGACCTGCTAAAACTGTGTTTAATAACTGTAGTTTTAAACTATCTGTTCTGATAACTAACTTTTAACTGACTGATAATAATAAAAGGAATGAAGACTGCAATTTGTGGACGGTAGCTTTTAATCTTCATTGAAATAATGTTTATTACTTATACTAATTTATTTAACTTTAATTTTCTCAACCCTTTTTGCTCATATCTAATAATAGCGAAAAATAAATTATAGCTTTTTCTTTATTTAACTTGTTATCTTTGTGTATTTAGGCCTCAATAATATTTTGATAATTATTTGCTTCATACAATTTGCTTCTCTGTGTTTTTATAACTGGTAACGTCATTTGGTCAAAATTTAATTTATATAAAAATGTAAGATAAGGAGAGGTATTAAATTTAATTAGGTTTTTAATTATTGACCACAGATTCGTATTCACAACTTTCTTCCTGTAAAAAATGTTTAATAGGTACTAATTTTAAAGCAGTACTATTATCATTAAAATTAAAACCTCTATTTATATGTCTAACAAAACATTAGTTTATCGATTTTATTTTGATGACGACACAGTTAAATCATTAGCAATACATCATTAGTTTCTATTACGTTATTATTCTAATTACACGATAAATACCCGATAATCCAATATGTTGATAATGTTTTGTAATCGTGGAAGTTTAAAAAAGAAAATAAATTAGATTTAAATACACGTCGTTTTAATTGATGCGTAACTCTTATTATGTAACTACTTAATGCATGGTAGAATAATCCAATAGCAGTCTCATTTCAAGATAAGGTCTTGTATTCTCGTATAGGTACGAGTACATACCTCCTCGTAGCTTAGTGTAATTGGGTGAGCCTGTCTCCCACTTTGGAAGACGTTGTCGACTCGTTCATCTCACTGCGATTTTCATTAACCTGAAATGAGAAAAATGCAGCTGTCGTGTCGGCGTATTTGTACCTCGTTTAGTAGCGATGCTAAATGAGCTTTGGATTCGATATTAGAAGGGGAACTCGTATGTGGATCTACCGTGCCTTTGTAGGTATTGTAGGTAGGTGTATGGGTTAAATCGGTTTCATCCTTTTTTGGTAGTCTTGGCGCAAAATGCGGTCATTGCGACCGGATTTTAAAGCAGATAAGTGCTCCGAACATTCTTTCTCTGTTCTTGTAGAAGATTTTGGACAAGAGGACAAAAACTGCAATACGTGTGTTTACAGCAATTTTATTTTAAGTTTTGTACCGTAAAAATTAGCTAGCCACGATTCGGAACGGCCGTTAACCATTATAATTATTGGGGTCGTAGTTATATAGTAATTAATGACAAGTTGCAATCAATTATCATAACGCTTCTTTAGTTTTATTAGGTATCTAATATTGTATCCATTGCCCGTAGTATAAAGTTTAATTAAAAACTCAATGAATGTCGAATTGGGTATATTGATACCCCACATGACCTAGAAACTTCACAAAAATTTTGAAAACCCCCCTTTACTAAAAAACTATGCAAATTAGTGATATACGCTATAATCTTTACATACATTTCTATTAGCTATAAAAGTTTCACGGGTTTATCTCTGCAAACTTCGGAGATAAGGGGGATTTTTTTTGTAAATAACTCAAAAACAATACGGGTTAAAGGAAAACTAAAAACGGTTTATTAATGTGCAAATTAATACCTTTCATATGATACATGACCTAGTAACTTCACATAATTTTTTTTTAAATTTCACATCTTAACAGTATAGAACAGTACAGGTCAGTACAGTTCAGTACAGTAAAGGTAAAATCAACGGACATGGCTATTAGAAACACGGTATATTACATTTTAGACGTATTGGATGAGTCGCAGAAAGTATCTAGTATTTTCTGTGACTTATCTAAGGTATTCGACTGTTTGCAACATGACTTCTTATTTATAAACTTGATTTTTATGGATTTAAAGGGAGGGAACTAGAAATTTTAAAGTCATATCTTAAAAATAGAATTCAAACGATTAGTAATATAAACTCTGATTTAGAAGTTAGTAACATAGGAGTTCCACAAGATTCCATTCTAGGTCCACACTCTATACCGGATTGGTCTTTAGTGACTTTTTTTGCAGATGATACGCATGTTGGAATTAAGAACAAAAGAGTCGAGGTAGTAGACCGATCTGATTATCCAATTGTTGGGAAAGTGGTTTGAAAGTAATGGTATCATATTAAACGCTGTTAAGACGACTATTTTGAGATATACAAGTAAAAGGAAGTTCAAAAATGATAACATAAAAGAAGTAAGATTCTTAGGGTGTACTTTGGATTCCAATTTTTGCTATGACAGCCATATAGATAACATAGGCAAGAGGTTGGTCAGAGCGATTATATTTTATTTAAACTATCAAAAAACTTTTATTTCTGTTTATTATGCCTATTGTCACTCCATAATCAGCTACTCTGTATCTGTGGAAATGCGTCTCACATAGAAAAAGTTCTAATTTGCCAAAAAAGATCGATAAGAATATAGGCTTGTATAAATTAACTTCAGCTAGAGCGTACTTCAAAAAAGGTAAAATTTTGACAGTGATATCACTTTACATTTTTAACTGCCTTTTAGAAATTCACTTAGATAAGGACAAATTTTCTATGAAAAAGCAAATGCACAACTATAATACACGAAATAAAGAGAAACTACATATACCCCGAACGCGACTTGTCAAGACAAAAAATCAAGGACTATGCATTAAGCTTCAAATGTACAATAAGTTAACTTTACAAATTACTCAGTTGCCTTTTAATAGATTCAAACCAATTCTAAAATGTTTCTTTGAGTGTCATCCGTTTTATCATATCAATGAATATATAAGTTGTACATTTTCTGATCTCTACGCATACAAAAAAATATGTTCCCACTGTTTATCCTGATATTTATAGTTAGGTTAAGTTGTATTTTTGATGAAATTAATTTGTATTATTTATGACTTGCCAATGTTATGAAATTTAACGGAATGGTTAATAAATGAACATTGAACATTTACTGTACTTTAGTCCATTCATGAGAGAGTTCACTATAATTTTACTATAATCTATACATATACTTCTATTAGCTATAAAAGTTTCACGGATTTATCTCTGCAAACTTCGGAGATAAGGGGTGAGAGGGAACGGTCATTTTTTCAACATTTTTTTAAATAACTTGGAAACGGTACGGTTTCAAAGAAAAATAAAAACTGTTTATTAATGTGAAAATAAATACCTATCATGTGATACCCCACACGACCTAGTTACTTCACTTAAACATTTTGAGATTTCCTATCCGCCCCATCATAATAAGAATATTTTTTAACATTTTCATTTATTGCTATATTAGTAAAAAAGTGTTATCTTAACCCATTTTAAATTTCAAGTTGATAGCATCAGTAGTTCTCGAGATATTCTTTTGTGACAGACAGACAGACAGACAGACAAAGTGATACCATAAGGGTTCCATTTTACCATTTTGGTCCGGAACCCTTAAAACCGACTTCAATGACAAAATCCTAAATGTTGCTGAAAAAAACCGCCTTAAATATGCTTATTATGTGGATTCCATCATAAGAACTCGGTTTAAAAGCAAGCAAGCATTATGCATTATTAAGTGAAACAAAAAGCCCAACTGCAAGTGTAAATTTAGGGCATAACACTATATCTTAAGGGATTCCAGTATATCTCCAGGGACACTTACATTATTTCATTCCATAAAAAATCCTTCCATAACCCTGATGCTGGTGATGATGATTGTTTAGGTAATAAAGTAAATGGCTAACATAATAAAATATCCATATCCACTAGATATGGATTTATTATATGTTAGCCATCGTTCGATGTCGTCACCCGTGAATTTTGTAATATTAAAGAGTTTTGATTACCATCTGTGGACTTCTTCATCAGCACCACTTCACCAAATCATAATTTCTGCTTTCAGCTGAGCTAAGTATGCCAAGTAGTTTTTGCAACATTTATGTTTCCTTTCAGCGGTAAAACGTGCACTGCTGAACACAGGCCTGTGTTCAGCAGTGAACCTTTTACCGTTTCATGGATCTCCATGAAGGGTAGTTGCCATACTCACCACGCTTGGCAGACGGGTTATCCCTTAGCAGGTTCTTACAGCATCCATGGGCATGAGAGGAAGGGTAACATTCTACAGCCCCGGTACACCACGGCATTTATGTTTACCTACAACATTCAAGGAGTTCCCTTGGCTCCTCATGGCTCCCATCATCAGAACTGAAAATTTGGAAGACCTAAGTATATCTATGAACCCCAAAATAATTTTCCAAATCGTTTCATAAGCGACAGAGTTATGAGACAACAAAGATTAAAAAAAAAACAAAAATACAAACGACTAGAGAACCTCCTCCATTTTTTGAAGTCGGTTAAAATGCAAAAGAATGTTTGGCTAATCATTGTTTCACTGCTAAGTTTTTTCACAAAAGCTACTTACATATACTGTCAGTAGCTTTTATAGTAAAAGCATATTTTTTATTGAGAATGAAATGTCCTTTATGAAGGAAGTTTGACCCAAATGTAGAGATTGATCTGAATAAATTATTTATTAAACTCTTTGCTGATGAGAGGTCCCTCCTGGACTTCCAATGCCTTTATCTTAAACCCACATGAAGTCGAGGGTGGGATATAGTAATAAATTAGGTTGAATATTGCCTTGTTTTTTTGACCTTATTGTTTCTATAATAGTAAAGCGTTAAATAATTGAATTAGTGGTTGATTGTCTAATAAGATGAAAAAGTGGCAGCGGACTTATCGCGCATGTTACCTCTTTGTACAGAATATTGGCAATTACTTCCACTCGCTGTTCTTCATAATTTATTAAATATCGATATGGTGATGTAGAGTCAGTAATATATCAAAATATGTTACTAGGAAGGTAACCATGTTGAATAGAGAAGCCTACATTGTTTATCCTAAGTTGAGTACGTACGTCGTTTGTACAACAGAATTAACTAATTTAATTAGAGCCGTATTAGAGGCTTCGCAGCTAGATTGCGCAATGTTCGCGGCGGTCGCGGTTGTAGAGAACGCATAAAAATATCGGAAAAGTTCGCTGGAGCTATCGACTTTCCTCGGATGGATGGCATAGAAATGTAAAACTTTCTTGTAGATCGAACTCGGCACGGTGTCAAGTGCGATTATAGGCAACATTGTGGCAGGGCGCGCGGTGAGAGCGCGGCCCGGTTGCGACCGGTCGGCCCCACCGCGGCCGGCGCGCGCGCACACGCCGCTCTGCGCCGTCGACGTCGCGACGCGCCTCCCGCGCTACCCGCATCCCAACTGCATCCTAACTAACGAATTTATACGAACGAACGCGAAACCCACGCGAAGGACTGCCATGTTGTAAACGATAAGTGTGGGACGTTATCGGGCCAGTGATTGTGGGTTATCTTTAGTGACCGAGGAGATTGATAATTAGCTGGTGGTTTTACCGGGGTGAGTTTTTTTATTTTATTATTATTAAGGTGAGTTTATGTATGTGGGGTGGCGGAGAGGCGGCCGTGTGCGCCGGTAATACGCCCGGGAGTATGCGCGGCCGCGTCCCTGGCAGCCTCCCCGCGCCTCCCGACCGATCCAGTCGCGCCCACGCGGCTTCTTATTTTCATTTTTCCGCCCGCCCTTTCAAACTTGCACGCAGAGCTATAAAGTTATGGGTCGGTTTTATGCCCTTTTAGCATTTGTGGTTTTTTTAACTCCTAAAAATATTGCTTATTAATATTATTTTTTAATTCACAAGTGAGTTTGTTCCTTGGTAGCTTGTTATGCCGTCATGTTTTAATTATTTACCCAATAGTTATAAAATTGTTTATGACATCATGGGTACAGAAATGGACATAGGGTAATTTAAACGTCGGAATTTCTTAACGTCCTACGTAATAGGGTTAAATGTTTGTGGGGAAAGTTGTTTTGGAAGATGTTTACGGAATAGGAACTTTGTCTATTCGTTTTTCATAATAGAAGTTTTAATGTAAAATGTGTCTGTTTATATGCTAAAATTTTACATATAATAAGAGAATTGAAAGTACCTTGAAAAATATATACCTACCTACCTTGAAACATTATGGAATTTACAAGGGTAGTCGCGATCTATGTTTGTAAATCAAATTTAAATTATTAAAACAAAACTTGATGTATATAAATAAATTAGGTATTTTGTATGCATGGTTTTATTTATAATTACCATTGAAGATGAAACCTTAGGTACTTGATTTTTAAATAACAAGACTATGATTATGTAAATTCTCAAAAGTAATGAACAGATCACATTTAATGACTTAAATTCACCAGGTTCCCGAACAGTGGCTTCTCCAATCTGCGACTATAATTATGCTAAAGTTTAGATCTTTATAGTATAAAAAAATAATCAAACAAAAACAGAAACTTCTTGGAATATGCTTCAATGTTATAAAACTACGTTATTATTTTACAAAATGAAAAAAATATAAACAAAAACAAATAAGAAAAGAAAAACAAAATATGTGCTTCATACATCTATTTTGATTTTTTTGGTTCAACTAGTTTAAATAAAATAGAAAATAAAACTTATCTAATTACGTCCTTGTTATACAATTTCAAGTTATGTTTAGGTAAAATTAAATTAAGGGATGATAAATACGCTATCTTGAATTCTAAAATTGGTTATACCTGAACCTATATTATACATATAAATAATACGAGTAGGTACAGAAAGGAAAGTACAGGTCATTAGTAGATAAACCGCAGTTTTTGAGGCAATGAAAATTGCCGCACGTTTCAAAGCAGTTAAGAATGTGAAGCATTCTAAAGAAGTCTTCATTTGAAAGTCATTGGGTATATACTTAATAATAGATTTGTAATTATTACACATTTCGTGTCAACTAGATATCAATACTCTATGATGCTAAAATAAGAAAAAGAATATTCATTTATGAACGGATCAGTCCAAGACCACTTAAAAACAAGGTGCCATAAAACGGTAATAAGTCTGTGTCGAGCTTGCTTTCCGATATTATTTCGAGGTTTATCGCCTCATTGGTTGAGCACGGACGCATAGGATGTTAACCTCGAGAGGCATCTTAGGCAGCGAGCACAATAAATGACGTGGAACAAAAACATTCATGCCGATTTTTTTTAACAAATTTGCGCTATTCTTTAAGAATAATGTTAGAAAGACTTTTCTTTGCATGACGACACTTTGTGGTTTTGGTTGCAATAAATCAAACACACAATTATTGCGCGAGTTCTCGCGCGTTAACTTAGGTATTTTCTTCCGAATACTTTTCGTATTTGGAAGGAAATTATTTTAAATACTAAAGAAACTCACTGTCACGATATTTTTCTTTCGTACACACGCTCATGCTTTTGTAAACATTTACCTATTCAGAGTTTCGAATGACAATCACGCTGCTCGCTCACATTCTGAACGAGATGGTTCGTATTGGAAGTTTCGCAACTCTTCAAAGGGTATCTCAGAGCTGTTGTGATTGCCAAGTATTTTTAAAATTGTACCTTAACTTGCAGTTTGTGTTTTTAAAATCTCTATTGAACTGTTTCTCAATGAAAACATCAATATTTTTCATATAATGGGATCTGTTGGGAATGAATGTCCAGTAACGGATAAGTGTCTATGTAAGTCATGCGTAGGCGAACTTTATAGATATAGTTTGTTTTTAGGTAGTTTTGGTTTTATCGTCTTTCCACTAATATTATAAATTGCAAAGTTTTTTAGTATTATGGTTGTTTGTTGCCTTTCTTTTCATTGCTTTTCAAAAACTGACGGGCGGATTAAGTTGAAACTTTACACATATATAAGTTTATGCTTGGATGAACTTAATTATAGGCTACCTACTTTTTATCCAGATACTACACTTACGAAGTTGTAAGCAGAAGCTAGTGATAAAATATTTAAATAAAATTGTACCGCAGGCGTTATTAATTTAATAACTTCGTAGGCGTATTCATTTGATGGGAAGCCATATCTTGTTTAAAGTTAGACTACGGCAAATTCACCTTTCGAGCTGCTGCGGATTAATTTGCATATTATTGTAATGTAAATGAGGTCATTATTTAATCTGACATTTGTTATTGTTACGGCATTGTATATAAAATGCAAACATAAAATTAAATGTTCGTTTTCGGCTATCACTGATCAGGGCGGGCGGCGTTTGTTCCGCCTCTCAGCACTCTGTTTTTGGCGACACACATCTAGATAATGTCTAGACCACTCGCCTTTTGCGGCTGTACCTCAAAGAGGAGATTTTATCAAACTTATTTCAATTTCGTAAGAGATAAGTGCGGAGTAGGGCGCCTCGTGATAGCTTGTCGACTCGGAGCTATTTGCGTTTTGCTTGAATCGCTTACCGTACCGCTATGTAAATGTCGCGTGCCGATAGAGTCATAAGTTCGAATGCCAATACGTTAAATTGCTAAATAATTTAGAAAACGGTTCTTTACATAATAACGGTAGATATAAAATTGGCAAATTGCTAGCGATATAATTGTTAGTATGAAATTCTTTATTTAGTATCTCTACCTAGAATGCTTGCTTTCAGACGTAGCAAATATTTTTAACCAACTTCAGAAAAAGCGGGATATTCTCCCGCTTCGTATTATTTGTATTTAGTCGTTTGTATTTTTTAAAATCTTTGTTTACTCAGAACTCCATCTATATAAAGAGGAAAGATTCGTATTTTAAATTATTTTACCATTAGAATGATACATTATCCTTGAGTAACATAGGCTATATCTCTGTATTCCTATAGGAACGGACACTATGCGGGTGAAACAGCAGAGCGCGGCTAGTCATAAACCGAATTGGTAAATTATTTTTGAGTTCGTGTAGATGCACTCTCAAGTCCCATATTATTTTCTAAACTTAGTTGATGATGGGATCTATGATAAACTGCGTAACCATGTGGCGATTTTGGCATATTTAGTTAAAATTCTGGTGTAGTGGATGATGAAGAAGACCACAGATGGTTTTCGAAACTCTTTAATATAACAAAATTCACTGGTGACGACATCAAAAGATGACTTAGATAATGTATCCCTATCCACTAATCATTATATTCACCTACACATCAATATCTGTTTTTTTTTTGGTGAATAAATGAATATTAAAATTCACAAATAATATGTTTATATCGTCTCAATGCAAGCATTTAACCTTTCGCTTCCGGTTGTAGGTATCCAAAAGACTAGTAAGATGTGCGTTTATGCTTACGTAACAATCTAAGAGCCTATAGTCATCTACATAAACGTTAAATCAAATCGCTATTTTATTTTCAAAGTATAATAAATGATGGCAAGGTGTGTACGTACCCAAAATGGCATTGGAACGCACTCAACACGAACTGGAGTAATAAATAAATCGTGCAACGAATTGATATCGGTCAGGCCACGCTTGCGTTGCACGCTACCTTCCATCGCGGGGCGTTGCACAACCCCGGGGATCGCCTAATTAGATGAACCACCACGATTGCAGGTGTTGCTAATAATAATTGCGAAATGTTGTACTTTAACTGCTTTGCGTAAATCTGATCAATCTTTAAATTTACTTAAAGAAACTCGCAGAAATATAGTTAGTAACGAATGTCTATGTCTATGTAACGTTAATTTTATTACTTTGCTTATAATGCGTAATACCTGTTACATGTAGTTAGGTTTAGGTACCCACCCGGTCTTTTCGTGTCAATTTTGTGAAAATTTTCTTTTCAATTGATATAATAATTAATTAATAACTTCTATTTCAACTGTTTTTACATGTCCTACAAATCTGTTTTACGAGATAGATTTATCGAACTTAGTAAGTGTGCTAAATTTAATGTGGTTATACAGGATGTATTTACTAAGCCGAAAGGGGGTGATCCTGACATGACATGAATGAACAACTTTAGTTCTACAACTTTTTATTTTCATTGAAGATTATACTATGATAATTTTAACTCCAACAGCTTTTTAATATACGAAAATGGCAAACTAAACGCCTTCCGCAAAGAGTTGCCGTACAGGTACAAAAAAAACACCTATAACAACACAGAGATTTTTTTATTAAAGAGTAAATGTAATAGAAATCCGATTAGGTTTGTACTAAAATTTTAAATAAAAATAATAAAGAAAAAAAATACGAATTTCCGATTTTTTCCCTTCAAAAACTTGTTTTCAAAGGCTGAAACCACCTTCTTTCGGGTGTGTACACATATTATATTACACCCTGAGTTATATAGAGTTCCCAGACTTTATTTGACGGAAATTCAAAATTAAAGTTTATGTTCACTTAAATTTTCTAAATTTTTGCGTTAAACCCAAGTCAAAATCTTTGTGAGTAGTATCACTGAGTGGAGTCCTCCCTTATAGTTCTGAAGATATTAAATATTACCTCATTACATTGATCACTCTCTTACACGGATTCAATTTGATTGAAGCCTTACAGTTAAATCCTGCAGCAATGATTTAACAACACGCAATGCCAGTGAGAAGTCATACAAGTCCAGAGTAAGGAATGCGGAGTCTCTCGCGGAAGTCATATTAACTGCTCCATCAAATTCCCATCACTGGTTCACACAGATGCAGACTCTATTAGTTCTTAAATCGATTTATGTAACTGTTTTCTTACGTTAAAAAACTGAAAGTCATACGTTTATGCAGATTCAAGTATACGTAGAGACACTTAGTTTAATCGATATCAATCTATTTTATGGACATCTTTTAATTGTAAGTAATCAGTTATTCTTAGACAACACGCAACCTACCCGGCAATTTGGATTATTGAATTTGGAAACACCTACATTGAAACTATACAATATTGTTTTTAAAATGGCGGCTTATGCCTACTTCGATGTGGTCATTGTATAATTAGGTGTCTGTCTTCACTTTACTGTAGGTAATTATGCTCTAAACTCTATTTAAATTATGAGAACGGAGCACTATGATAACAACGTTTGCATGTCTGATAGTAACTGATAAGCGGTACAGTTACCCTAGCCAGTGCAAATTACATTCTCATCCATTTTGCTAATCACTGCATATTCGATTCATAGGTTTTAAGCTTTTTATAAAACAAAATCTCTTAGAAAAAGCTTATTACTCCATAGATGCTTATTTGAATGATATAGACCCTTGGCCTAGTGTTGCTCGGTTCAACCACGATAAGAAATGATGTCATCTTGCAATATCCAAATCATCCAATATCCTTGCGGACATTAAATTAAGCATAATATTAAGACAAATATTGTAACAATGAATAGAAGTGAAAGAATGAGGTTTCTTGTTCGCTTCTTTCCCTCACTTGGAAAAAAAGTTTTCCGAAGCGATCGAATTCAATTATGTGCTTTATTAAATTTAAATATCTTTGTTCTTATTTTGTAAACTGACTATTCTAAGTAGCGTTTTGCTCTATTGAATAAATACTTATTGACTTTGACATAAGCTCACACCCAGCCATGAATTTGGCTCTCATTTAAGCTGGCTTAACAGCAGTACTTACAAAAATACATAGACAATGTTATAAACTGCAACCATCATTCAGCAGCACCTAGTTGTTCGTCTACTGTGAAGCAGTTGTCGTCTAAGACAATGTAATTACGAATACTTGAGCTGAAATGAAATAATCTATGGTGTGGAAGCGTCACAGACCCATAAAATATTCATGATTTTAATGATTTTTTCAAGGTTCCGTACCAAAATGGTAAAAAGAAACAAAAGGCCTAAGGACAAAACGACCTTGAATGTTGTTAAAATAACGATATTACGTTTGCTGCATAAAACTAAGTATGTTACCTACTGGTTTTTAAAATTAATATTTTTTTTATAAATTCTTCTCACTTCTTGTTTCTTATTAAGTATATAATTTCCATAGACTAATCACCGTAGTACAAATACATAAATTTTACTGCATCAACATAACACTAGTATATTAAAATAAATAATATAATAAGATGACGTTATATTTGTGACAAAACACTACGTCGTGGAAACATGTGTTGTGGGAATTTGAAAGACTTATTCCCTCTCTATTGGGTATGTTCTTGACGAGCCATAAAGACGTTGTCTAAATGTTGTAAGTTTCCTTAAAACCTAGTTAGGTTTTTAACAATATGTATGATGTCACGGAACCCAGGGTGTCCGAGTCCGCCTCACACTTGACCGGTGTTATTAAGTAGGTTTATATTGGTTCGGCAGGTAGGTGTGGATAGTACACAATTGTAACGGTAAAAGCATTCCATATCATATATGGACAGAAGAAAGGGCTCCGCCATAATACCTATTCAGAAATCTTTAACAAACGTCTTTAAATACCAGGCGCCCTCATCTTCGGCACTGTCGGTTACAATGTAAAGATTCAATTATGAGATATCGTTGAACAATACCATATGCGATGCAGCAATCTTTCTTTGTTTACCCGGGTAACAACGAGAGACGAAAACGCTGACTTAAAATTGGTGGGTACATGACCTCCTTTAGCTTTGCATCGATATTTCGAGTCACGTAGGTATGTACCTACCTACGTCTTAAACAGCGAAAATGTACATAAGTCATACAATAATTTTGTTTTGCGAAAGTGTGCGAAGATTGAATGTAGGTAAAAGTAAACTAGATTTTAACAAACAGTTCTGGGAAAGTAATTTTCTTAACCTTGATAGCTATGGATAGATTAAACAACGCAACGGTTTATCAAAACTGCGGTCAATTTTCCAGAAAATCATCTCTAATCGAATCTTGGAAGTAATCGTCGATGAAAATTGTGTAGAACCGTGAGAATGAGTGGCCCTTCAGAACGGGACCCGGGAGTAACGGGACGCAGCCCAGGGCAATATGCTAATGCGTCGATTCTCCGCGAACGCTGGCCACATCGGCGACGCCTGCGCCTGCGCCGCCTTCGGTGCGGTGCTACTAACCTACATCTCGCCCAATGATGCGACTATCTGTGGTCAACGTGTTCCCAAATACGCTGTTATACTTTCGACCGCTTAATGAACGTTCCAAAAGATCGTTAGGAAGTACCAGATGTACGGATACGCTGCTGCGTAAATTGTAAATTGTGACATACCGCGAAATGAAAAAAAATTTTTTATTGCATACTTAACGGAAGGATTCAAATTATGCAATAGTTTATGCAGATTTATGACATTGGCTCTATTTTTAAACTTATTGTATTTTAAGTGGTTTGTTTAGTTTATTAGCAAGTCAATATAAAGTCAAGACCACCTGTCTCATCTTTTATAAGAAGGTTATATTTACGATTAAACTCATCTCTGTGTGTTCGAGTGCAACGGTGAAAGAGAGAGGCCTTGCAGTTCTCGATCGCTAGACGTCGTGGGCGCAGATAAATTGCATTTTATTACGCAAGCTCATGAATATTATTTTTAACCGACTTCAAAAAAGAGAAGGTGCTCAAGTCGTTTTTTTACTTATTTTTTTAATGTTTGTTACCTCAGAACTCCGTTGTTTTTTAACCCTATCCACAAATAATCATAGTTACCTACGCATCATCATCATCTTCATCAGGGCCATTGAAAATAAATAATTGTAATAGTGTCTACTGGAGTACCTCAAGGTTATATGCCCTAAAGTTAAACTTGCGGTTGGGTTTTTAGTTTCACTTAATAATGTTTGCTTGCTGTAAACCCAGTACTGATGATGAGATCCACGTTAAATTAATGGAAATATTCAAATGAAATAAGCATACTTATAGCGGTTTGGGTATTTTAGCAACATATCAGATGTTATCATTGAAGTCAGTTATTTTGTTGAAAAATTAAATATTTTTTTGTCTACAGGTTCTCGCAAACGGTTTCCTCTTCACGAGGTCAAGATTCCCGCGGCATGGCGACCGACGTCGCCGGGAAGGACTTCGTCACAATAGTTCCAGTAGGCGAGGGCCAGCTCGCCCCTAAAGATCCCGCCTTCGTCACAGTTCTCACGGTGGGAGCAGCTGCCGGTGCCGCAGAAGTCACAGTACGAAGGCCGCGAGGGGAGCGTCTGGGACTTGGCCTTAAATTTGAAGGTGGATCTGCTGCAGCGGAAAAAGTCAGAAGACTTCTGGTGCAGTCATGCTCGGAGAACAGCCCTGCGGCTAACGCTAGTGCTCCCTGGGGTAAACTCATACCGGGAGATGAAATCTTGGCTATCGACGGCGTTTCTGTGTCAGAGCTTACGAGAATTGATTGCGTTCGCCGACTTAAAGATTCGGATGAAACGCTTAAACTTTTAGTAAGACACTTCGAACCAGAACCCAAAACGGAAATGGTCAATAAAGACTTGTTGGAATCTGCTACAGCGCCAAATATAGTGAAGCCGCCTACGGAAATCATGAGACCGACTACTTTGCCCCCTCCGGTTCCACCCAGAAAACTTGGAAAGAAAAATTCCTTTAAGGATAAAATGTCTCTAATAACATTGGGAGAACAAGCGAATAATGATGGAACACAACAAATAGACAATGACAATACTCAAAATGGAAAACACAACGGTATGTCAACATTAACTAAATTGTCGAGAAAATCATCGTTTGATAGCCATATTTTTCGACAAAATAAAGAAAGTATTGCTTATTTGAAGAAGGGCTCTCCAGAAGAAGTAAGGCGTTTAGTGCGTCGACTGTCGGACGGTAAAGCTGTGCCCGCAGAAGCAGAGATCTATATTGATCTTCTTTCTTCTGAATGGGAACGCTGCCTCGTATTAGGAGATGCAGAGTCAGACGACACTGGTAGTTCTATTAGCACAGTAGTCGACCGGCTAGGCTCAATGACTAGCTCTGTTGCAAATAGTATCCCTTCTACACCGACCATGCAACCTAAAACAATTGACATACAAAAAGTTCTAAACTGTATCGAAAACATTGACACTGATATTCTAAGAGACATGCGAGCATCTAAACATTCTTTACTCAAGCAAATAGATGTGTACAAAGAACCGAAATTGATAGAGAATACAAACCCACTGCACACCTCAAACGGTCTCGCGCTGAATTCACAAAACGCAGAAGACATACAACATTCCAGAACACTTGCTCAAAATGACAAAAACAATAACAATACAATTTTACAAAATACTTCTGATAACATGGCTAATGATATAAATCATAAAACAGATGAACCAGCCGACAAACCAAAGCCGATGCCCAGGAGTGGAAAAATTGAGAGATCTTCAAGTGATAAGAAGCCAAGACCTATTCCGATACCTAAAACTTCCACGCCATCCGTTCCGGATTCCTTGCTGACGCCTACAAAAAAGAACTGCATCGAGACGTGGCTTCAGCGCTCTGAAGCCGAAATGAATAACAACAAAGTGGTTGAGAAGCTCGAAGAGACTTCACTGCCGGAGGCGCTTCCGCGGCTAATAGATTTTGTGCCGAAACCACAATTTAAGGAGTCAGGCGTCCACGAGGTTCCCCTGACTAGACCCACGGCACCACCACCGCCGCCGCCGGCTGAAACCAGGGAAGATGGCTCTGGAGCGTCTCTCGACACCATCGGCGAACTGGACGAGTCTACCGACGTTACTGACAATACGTAAGTACCTTTATGATTACTTTATACTGCAGTCTTATACCGTAGTAATACTTTTTGCGGTTGCCTATATATCGTTATTTAACACGGAAAGGAAACATTCAAATAACTATCGAACAATCTTAAAATAACTATCCAAAGACGAACAACCTTTTAGTACCTAAATAACCTTTTAGGCGCGACGAATGCCCTATAAAATGATTTGCGACGCGTATTTGTCATCGGATTCGCCTGAGTGCGAGCAATAACAGACCATTTAGATGTAAAGCCAAAAAGACTTGCGGCGAAGTTGCAAACCCGTTAGCAACCACATTGGTTTTTATGACTTAGAAATAAAAAGCGGTATCCATTTTTCGCACACCTGGCTTATAGTGTATTAAAATGAATTTATTGCTCTTAAAAATATTAGCAGAGCGGTGCGAACTAATATCTTCTCGGTCCCTCCCCTACACTTTCCACTAATTATCCATACCGTAGTGAGCAAAGCGGTTTGCAGGTCGATGCTTTTCTGACTTGGCACCCTAAATTAACGTTGTTCAGTGAGAGGAATTTCGCTGCCAAAAGTCTTTTATTCGAAAGTAAGGTTCACATAAAAGAAATCGCTTAAATGCCTTCGCTCAACCAGAAAGTCAGACGGCAATGAAGGAAAGCAAATTTTCACCGAGCGAGGCAAGTAATCATCGAGCAAACATCCATCTGCGAGTGAGACGACTCGACGTTAGAAAATTAACCTTTCAATTCCAACAGCTGGAAGTTAATTATCATGTTTCTTGAATTTGTTCGGCGACCTGTCTTTGTTCGTGATTTCGAATGCGTAGTAGGTCGCTACCGACGCGTATGTGAATATTCTTTGATATGTCTATGTGCCATTGTATGTCATGTCATGCATTGTTTTATTGACAGTTTTCTTCACTCTTCTTCGGAGACAATATCGTTTGTAACCATAACGCTTATTTCTGAATTTTACTGATTCGCACACCGGAAATTATGTTTTTTTATGTGAATCTGTAATATTGATTTATAATAATTACAAAATAGTTCTAAAGTTACAGCATGTTTCGCTCTGAATATCTAAATATCGCTAGTTGAGTTGGATGATCTTAACTATCGAGGCATCTTTAGCTTGCTACACTCAGTTTACAGTGTGCGTGTTTGAACGGCATGGATAGATTATTATATAATTGTATGTTACGCTGCTTTTGTGATGGAGTGATAATGCTAGCTTCGTTTGCTCCTATTAAATTAAGAACTATTTGATTGTAATAATCAAGTAAGAAAGTATTTTTTTATAATACCCTTAAACGTTTTTTGAAGATAGTGTAAATGCTCTTTGATAAGTAGACACTGTGACAATAGGCAATGTGCCGTCCACTTCACTTCACTCGGAATTTGATGACAAAAAAGGCCGTGTCGTGCTATAAGCGTATATGCACGACCTAAGAGCGTTTGCTGTAAAGCACATTTATAAAAGCTAGCTGAGAATGAAACATTCTTTTTGACTATATTGTTCGATGTAACAAATTCTTAGAACATTCAAAAACACTTAAGTTTAAACAAACAACTTTCTGGTTTAACGTAATTGCTACTGCAGGCATAATAAGTAATAATAACTGCGTGTGAATATTTATTATAAAGCCTGTGTAAAAGCTACTTACATAACCACCAAATCATTACTGGAAGGTGCTTCAAGATAAAACTTCATTGTCTGCATGAACAATACTTTTACCAGTTGCATAGGAATAACAGTTTTAGACAAAGAAAATAATATTTTATTCGGAGCGGCGACATACATGCAGAGTTTTCTCTATTTTCATGCAAACTAGCGGGTAACAATAGCGGGGTGGAGAAAAGAGGCGGGAGGACTTGCTCTAACCCCCCGGCACACTCTGAAAATGCACCCGACCCATTAAAACATACCTTCTAGGTACTCTTTGCCGTAAATCGAACTTTGCTAATAAAAGGCCTTGGGTGCGATGAGGTGCCATTTAGATTATAATACGTTCATTAATCGACTATGTACTTTACCTTCAGGCCCATAGAAACTGGCACGTGGAGTTTACCGATTGCATTTGGCATAATTGCCTTCACCTAATTTTTGGTACCCATGTTGCATACGTTATGGGCATACTAATTGTCTGGCGAGGTATACATAGCTAGGAGTCACTTTAACAGTGCTTGCTCGGATATAAGCTAAGTTTTGTTTTACAGAACGATATTACCCACCCATGTCTCTATTGTTTTAATCACGATTGTAAATTCAAATCATATAATTCTATTTCATGCGTCACGGAGTGGCGCATGAAATAGAAAGTAAATTGCATTTGTTTGACCACTTGATGATGTTGCCCGTTTGTCAATCAGCATCAATTGGCTATCAAGATACGCGCGCATTCCATTCCTCGCTCACAAAGAAGTCTAAGTAAAACTTTTTTGATGAATTTGAATTCAAATCGAAATAGATAACCTTTCCCAGCGTGATGGACGGAGATCAGATTGATAGCTTTTACATTGCTTAGAATTGTACCATTCTTCGTATTTTTATTATGTTCTTTTGAAATTGCAGCTAGCGTCTATCATAATGTTTTACTAAAGAGATAAAGTCTATTTGTTGTGCTCTATGAGTCCATGCCATATTTACTTTACTTTGAGTTTTACGCTACGGTAATCCTTTTTATCTTAAATATTTACACGGTTGAAGTTATTTGATTGCGAATAATGTTTTATTTATAATCTCATAGAATTGCACACTTTCAGTGTTATCAACTCTCCAATACAAAGGCTTTTAAAATGGCTGATAATTATCTAGAGTACCTACTATGATAAAATATTATAATTACCGCTTATGACATATGCGTAACAATCTTTAATATCAATAATAAATAAATTAGGACAGGTGCGTGACGGGCCACGCGCTACGTAGGGTTTCGTAGTTAACCGTAGACCTGTTGTTAGAAGTTGGTGTATGCTTTTATATGGTTAACAAAACATATTAACATTGAGTCAATTGAGTTTTCGGTTTAATTTAAAGTATTCCGGTATATCTGTGAAAACGCATCACTTTTTTGAGTGACTATTTCTCCAAAACTGAAAAGCTAGCTTAACCGTTAATAGTTTTTCTAGTAAGTTAATGTTTAAAACAACATTTATGATTTTTTTCAGATTTTCAATTATTTACAGTTTAGATTTTAGGATGGGAATGGGGATGCTCGAATAAACTTTAATATTTCGCAAACGGAACCCTAAATCGAAAAATGGTCTTTGCAACAGCTAATTTACTTTAAAATACCTATTAAACGATACCCCACACGATGGGAAAATAAAAAAAAAAGTTCATCCCCACCTTACTTCACCTCACCCTCACCTTACCTTGGGATGGTCACAATAACCCCCTTTCGGCTTAGTACACATGTTTTGTTACACCCTGTATGTATGGGAGGTACCTACCACAAATTATTTTTATCAGTTTTTTGTAGCGTTATCTCGGCGTTGTTATTTTATATGTATGTCCATGCAAAATATTAGCATTTTAGGATTAATAGTCTCTTAGCTAAGCCGGTGACGGACGGACGGACAGACAGACAGACATACAGACAAAGCGAAAAAAGAGTAAGCTGAGCATGAGATATAAAAACGTTGATGTTGAGATATTTTTTTATAAGATTTATTTATTTGATTTTCCGATAAATCGGCTCGGCTGGCGCAGGATTGTGGCGGATGACACAAACCAAGGGAGGCAGAAAGCGTTTTATAGTGTTAAGGAATTTATGGACATTAAATAAGTATTAAATAATTAATTTAATTGACGTATCGAATCATGATCGTTATCTAGTGACATCTAATAAATAATCTAATAAAATAAATTTAAGATCTTATTGTAACAATATTTCTTGCAATAAATGATTTATATGATTTATGATATACCGTATATAGGTGAATACCGACTGTGGATGATGATGGTAATGAGATTTATTTGTCTGTTTTATTATTTGTCATTTTCTTGAAACATTCTCAAGCTTAGTGATGTGAGTCATACGATCGTCATGGTCACATCAGCATGATCATTACTTTGTGAACATTACTTAGGTAGTGTCTCGCGGAGATTTCTGACATCATGTCCAAGTTTTAATGCTTGGGTAAATATACACGGGTATACATACTAATAGCTACAGGTACCTAAGCTGGTAGTTATGATAGAAGTGGCGTGAGGTGCAAACATTTGACATTAAGGAAAGAATTTAAAAGAAAATAATTTAAACAGAAAAGTGTCTAGATAAACTAGACAATTCTAAAACGCTTTGTCAACTTTGGCCTCTCACATCTTTTGTATAGACGATTTATGCAACGTCAGCAACTGGTTATCATGTACGAGACGCTGTTGTATCTGAGACATCGTTAGGTTTGCCCAGAACCACATGATGTTTTCCTTCGCCGTTACAGCACGTGTAAAATGTGAACTTAAATTTTTCAAGAAGTAAATCCATTGGTGCACGGCTGGTTTCGAACTTACGACCTTTGGATCGAAAGTCGGGAGTATATACCACATGATACTATTTCTCTAAATGTTAAGATTTTACACGTGTTCTAACGGTGAAGGAAAACATAGTGAGGAAACCCGCGGCTTAGGCAAACCCCAGACGTATTTCTCTGACTAATAAATAATAATAATAATAAATAATGCTGGACAAATCACACAGCATCATCTAGCCCCAAGCTAATCAGAGCTTGTGTTATGGGTACTAGATGACTGATATACTTAATACATTATACTACATAGATAGATATTTTTATTATATATAGAAAAACACCCAGAACACCCTGAATAAATATCTGCAGATCGTACAGACGTTTGTCCCGAGGCGGGAATCGAATCCGCAATCCTTTGCGTCGCAGGCGGACCTTCGCCCGCTGCGCCACAGAGCTCGTCGAACATAGTCGACTAAGCTATGATTTTGCAATTTACAATGTCCCAGGCACTCTCTGTGGCGTTCCGTACAGCAATATTAGAGAATACCAGTGATTTCGTTTTGATAAAAGATGCGGAAGTCTTTACTATCCTTACCTATTAAAAAAATATAATAAGCCGTAAAAGTATCTGATATCTGCAGATTTTATACCAGTAATATCTCATAAATATAAAGTAAGTACATTGAACCGTCACTTTTTTAATGAAACATTGAAAGGTCACCCTTATTCTGCATCACCTAGGGTATGGTCATTTTATTAGCAACGACTTCAGCATTCCGATGCGTTCGTTGCCCTTAACAAAGGAATGTCTCACATGCCTGTAAATTTTGCGGCTGTTATGTCTTCGCAACAGAGATTTATAGCTCAGGTACTTCAACGCAGGATATGCAATGTCTATATTCACGTGATGTTATACGGAAAGCTCATTAAGAGTTTATAAATACTGCCTCCGTGACTTAGTTGGGCTAATAGCTGAGACGCAGGATGAAGCGGGTTCGATTCGGAACAAATGTTCCTTTGTAATTGTCTTGCAGATATTTGTTTCGGGTCTGGGTTTTTTCTATGAATGCAAATTATGTATTTACGTATAATATTCTATCAATCATCTACCTTCTATCAATCTAGAACAGAAGTTCTTGGTAATATGATCGGCCTTACCTTAGGTAACAAAATAATGATTATGGCATAGGTTTACATGTAATTAACATTTACTCTGTGATAGTCTTTTTAAATTTTCTTGATCACAATATATCTTACTTATATAAAAAAACCGAAAGTTTGTTTGTATAGATGTACTTATTGATGTTTGTTACCCACCTCTTCACGCAAAAACTAGCCTACGGATTGAACTGAAACTTTGCACACGTATCACGTCGACTCATTCTTTTTATCCAGGGCATGCGAAGCTGCGCGGCGAGCAGAAGAAGAGAAGAAGCTAGTTATAAATATAAAGCGTATCACACTACGCAGATGCGGTAATATTTTATCTGCGTATAAAAACTTATCTTTTCTGAAAGTATCACACACTTCGCAGATACGATTATATACGAAATTCACGCGGAAACCTTCAAACTGTCTATACTTGTTTCTTGGTGCGGATGCCGATATATTTGTATACACAGATAACATCTGACGATCTTTTGATATAATTAAGTCGGTTCCTACAGGTACTTGACTGTAAAATATAAGTTATTCGCGTAGTGTGCGTTGCTCCTTGATTTTAGTATAGAGAGCGATATTGACAGATACGCGCTCAGAAACAGATATCTTACCGCATCTGCGTAGTGTGTGATACGCTTAAATCTACCCGTGTATTTATTCGGCTGGATTGTACCAGTCATGGTCCCAAGAAGACGGCAAGTCTTCCCGGGACCATGGCTGATGTAATCTAGTCGAGACATTGGGAAATAATGAAGGTAATTTTCGCGATAAATACCCGGTAACATGTATTTTTATAGTACTCTGTGGTAGTCTTTTTCATACGTTACGTTTGCTAGTTCATTCGGGGTATGGCAACGCCAAACCGGCTGCATTCATTACCGCATTGCGCTTCGAAGTCTACATCGTACGTTGAGAACACAAAAAATAACTTGTTGGGTAATATTGACATAATAAGTAATCATTTCATTGACCTGTGAAAGGATTAATAGCCAACAAAACGCAAGTCCTGTAATCGCTTCAAAAAATAAAATAAAGTAAGTAGGATGGTTGTATCAGGCTCATACCAGCTAGGATAGTGTTTTCTTTTAAATGTTATACTCGTATGCTAAGTGGGATAAGTACAGATTGTTGAATTTTTATCTTGGTTGTATTCAAAACTTATAGTTATTAAAGCGGACAAGTGCGAGTGAGACTCGAGCCCTAAGGTTCCGTCTCCACGAGCGAGGGAATCGCGGCGATTCTATAGCGCGGACTCGTCGCGATTCTCTCGCTCGTGGAGACGGCCTCTAAAAGAGTGTATAGAAATACGTGGCACCGGCGATAACATCGCCGCGATTCCCTCGCTCGTGGAGTCGGCCCTTAAGGGTTCCCAATTTAGAAGATTATTTTTCGATGAAAAAATGTATGCTAGTTCCGGTTTTTTCTCTTGAGGTTCGAAACGTTTCGAGCCCCCACATACTTTTTTTTACACATATAATAAAAAAAAAACTGGAATGTAACATAGTATTAACCAGCCGGTTTAAACTGTGTGACACATGCCTTATAGTCATGGCGGCAGTAAAATTACAAGTTTCAGTGACAAGCGGAAGTAAAATAAAAAAAATAGAATAAACTATTTGTCTCATTCAAATGGCAAAGTGAAGGTTAATTTGTTTAGGATTGTTTAATTACACTCAAAGTCCTAAGTGGGAAATTATTATTATTATTTTTATACGACTAAATGACGAGACAAGCCAATGGGCCACTGGATGTAAAGTTGTAACCTATATCTATTACATTTGCAATACCGCGGTGATCACGTTCACTAAGCACGTGACCAACACTGCATTGCATTGCGCACGTCACCCTGAGACAGAGTTGTAAAGTCTCATGTGCCCTTAATTTCACCGGCCCCCTTACCCTTCAAACCGGAACACAGCAATGCAGACATCACTGCTTGTCGCCAGAAATACTGGTAGTACTTCCCACTTTTACAAAAGTTCTACTACTCTGAAAAATTACTGTTGTAGTCACTTAGTGATATCCTTTACTATGAACGCGATTGTAAATGGTCAAATTGGTCAACTATAGGCACAACAATCCTAATATAGTTTGGCGGCAACTTTTGACGACCTCCGTGGCTAAGTTGGTCATAGCTGGCTTAAACGCAGACGGTTGCGGGTCCGATCCCCGCCGGGGACAAATTAATGAATCATAACATAAATCATATCATAATCATAAATCATTTATTCATAAATATAAACCTTAAGAAAATATTATATATTTAGCGCAATTTTCAAAACCTTACCTCCCATTCTAGTTAAAAAACTGTGTTACGGCAAGGTAAGGTCTCTCAAACCGCACGTATATATAAAAATAGATTATAAAGGTCCTAAAACCTTACAGTCCTATACCTTACAGACTAACATACATACACTTTATAATAAACATACATTTTATATACTACATACTAATTTTAGGGACTTTTTCTCGTATTTGCATCCCTATAGCGACGGTATACAACTGCATCTGCAGGCCAGAAATCGGGAGTGAGGAACACGTCCTTGTATTTCGCAGTTACTCGTAGTACATACGTCTTAAAGGTCGCGTTCATCGTTCTCGTCGACTAGAGCTGCAGCAGACGTATCTGGAGCGGCGGATTCTTCATCCAGAAACGGACTCTCTCCTTCACGTATGGACCTCATCGTCTGAGGTGTTGGGGTCCAACCTCGATATCTAGAGGGAGACGGTTAGTTCCACAGCACGCAGGGTGGCCTCCGATGCTATGGTGACAGCGGCGTTTTTTTTTCACCAAGGTGAAGCTAACAACGTCGCCTTCCTTAGTTTCAGCCACCTTCAGCTTAGCTTCAGTGCTACACACCAGATGAGGCTGATTTGATTGTGGCTGAGACGAGACTTGTGCGTAACTTCTTTTGTTTGATGGCACGTGGTGCAGAAGAAGGCACAGCTGACACAGATATCGGTGTCGCCCCGGGGGCCAAGGTCATCGCTGCCGGGCGTTTGTTTACCAGTGCATCGGTATTTGTCGCGTCTGCATTTCTCGACGAAATGCTGACCGGTGATGTTTTGCAATGTACACCGCGCCGCACACACACGTTTTGCGCTGACTGCGGTGAAATCGACGACACTGCTTTTTCATAGCGCAATGTCGCGAGCTCCATCCTTAATTCGGAAATAGTTAGCTCCGAATCCTCCAACTTGGCACGAATACTGGCAACCTCGGTCTTGAGCAGCGAGACATCCTGCATCAACGCGGTGACGTAGACTTGGTCCAGGGCCACGGGGGAAGAGTGTCCGTGCGTTTTGTACTTGCCATTTTTAATGACGATTACAAAACGCAATTCGACTTCGGTCAATCATCGATTTAGCCGCTGCGACGCGACTGATCGTGCTGACGGTACGAACGCGAGTCTTATGTTAACGTGAATGAATATGTTGTTTACAAATGTTTGTTACTTGGTCTGTTTTAGCATTTTAAAAAGCCGTGTTGGCCGAGTGGTATGTACCCCCGACTTTCAATCCGAAGGTCGTGGGTACCGGTAGTGCACCAATGGATTTTTCTTTCTTGAAAAATGTATGTGCACACTTAACACGTGCTTTAACGGTGAAGGAAACATCGTGAGGAAACCCGTGGCTTAGTTAGCTTCAGATGTATTGAGCTGTTCTTTCCTCTGAATAATAGCTGACTAAGCTGAGAGGATGGTACAGGTGCTAGGCAAGCCTAATCCATCTAACATGTCCCAGGCACTGCAGCGTCCATCATGATTACCAGTGGCTGACGCTGTATAAATCATCTATAATAGATGCAAAGGCCTTACTTTTTTTAAGCATTATCATTATTTCATCATTTCAGCCCTTTATTACAAGCTTTATTATATTATATGTTTATAATTGTTGTTTCACTGTGTCATATATGACACAGTGAAACAAAATGTTTGATCTTATTGATAATTTATTATCTAAAATGTACGGCGTGAAACTGACCTTTCGAATTCGTTCCCCAGCGATGTCTCGGAAGGTTCCCGGGCCCGGGAGATAGGCACAATATCTGCTTGTTGCTGCACTGACACTAAATTAGTTAGTTTCACAGTGATTAGTTCTTGTTTTTGAGTAATTTTTTGAAATTTTGTTATTTTGCGCGCGTGCTCTGTCTCAGTCTGTGACAGTCACCTATATGGTGTGCAAACTGGATTTTGAAAAAAATGGGACCAAATTTAAAGTATACTAATCGAACTAAAAAAAACTTCCAAATGGGTTTATAAACGACGGCCTTTTGAGCTAACAAAATAAAAAAAAAATACAGACGATTTGAGAACCTCCTCTTTTTAAAGTCGTTTAATAAACGAATGTCTATGTCTATGTTTGTTTTATCTGCATTTTGTGTACCGGGTCTGGGTGTTTTCTATGTACAATAAGTATGAATTAACAAAAAACTTGTATTTAAATATGCTTTCAATCAGAAAAGCAAACATTTATAAAATCAAACATCAAATCAAATAGATATTTATTTCTCTCACAACAAACCGTAGAACGAAATTATTATACATAGAAAAATTAAACTTATTCTATTTGAGTCGGTTTGCAGGAGACTGGTGCCTGAGGTAGGTTAGGAAAAAACCTGTATTAGGTCACCAGGTCCCTTCACTCCCCGGATTCAAAATATAAACTATAAAATGCAAGCTTGAATATAATATAAATGTATATTATATATAAAATACATATAATAACATCAATCAAGATATTATTTAACATACTCGTATGTAAGTACTAAGTTTTATTTGAGCTGTTTTATAGGTTTCACGTTCACTTTAAAACGACCACATTTTATAGCTTAGGTTACTACCTTAAACCGATTATTTTTGCGAATATGAAATTGTATATCCAAAGCAATCATCATCACGAAAAATAAAATGAAATCACCACAGCCGTTACGTAGGACGTCCACTCCTAGACATAGGCGTCCCTCATGGATCTCCATGTACAGATCACGTGGAGGTTTTTGCCATACTCACCACGCTTGGCAGGCGGGTTGGCGAGCGCAGTACGGGATGTTGGCACACGGAATGACGCTGCTGACCGTCCCCCGGAGTTATCCCTTAAATAAAAATAATAAATAATGCTGGACAATTCACACAGCATCATCTAGCTCCAAGCTAAATGGAGCTTGTATTACTAGACGACTGATATACTTAATACGTATAAACTACATAAATAGATATTTTTTATTATAATATATAGAAAAACATCCAGAGCACCCTGAACAAATATCTGCAGATAGTACAGACATTTGTCCCGAGGTGGGAATCGAACCCGAAACCTCTTGCGTCACAGGCAGACCTTCGCCCGCCGCACCACAGAGGTAGTCAAATCCCTTGATGATACTTACTGCATCCACGGGCTTACCCGTGGATGCAGTAAGTATCTCCTCTCTTAAGAGGAGAATCCATTATGAACGCGATATTCCAAAGCAATATATCGCGTTCATAATTGAGAAAGATTATCATTTACGACCAGAAGTCCGTAACTTACTCGAAGACAGTAGAAGATAGGCAACTAAATACGTACCGTCTTTACCTAAAGCTTAACCTGGTTTAACGAAACTTAATGGAATTCAGGTTTCTAATTCCCTGTTACGGATATGATAATTAGTTTCTAGGTTATTTCGATTCAAACATTTTGTGTGGAGCATTTATTATCTTACTAGCTTCTGCCCGCCGCTTCGCATGCGTTGTACCCGAATAAAATGTAGCCTATGTGTTAATCCTGGTCAACATAAATACGTGTGCAAAGTTTCAGCTGAATCCGTAGCCTAGTTTTTGCGTGCACAGGTAACACACCTCCATCCAAACAAACTTTCGGCTTTATAATATTAGTGGGATAATTTCACTTTCAAATGATTCGTGAGTTACACTATTCATTGTTATGTTAAACGGGTTTTCTACTCAAGTTAATTATTCGTTGAAAATAGGTATCCAACGTGTTCAGTTCCTCCCAGGGGAACTTTCGTCAGGGAATGGAGCTTTTACGCGGTACCGTCTCCTTCCCTCTCACGCGCTCGCGTTGCAACCTGCAAGTGCAACGCTACCTATTTTCAACGAATAATTAACGTGAGTAGAAAACCCGTTTAACATAACAGTGGGATAATTCATTATATGAAAAAAACAAGTTTATAAAATAACAAAAAATTAAGTAACTCCCGACACTCTACCTAGTCTCCGAGGTTACCTATTTTTTTAATGTGTTCCCTCAGTCTTGCATTCTACACATAATTTCCTTTCATTTGATACCAAACTCCAGTATATTTGGAAACATTCGATTAGTCAGCCCCTCTTTCACCCCCCATATATTACAAACTAAACTTCTTAACCGATTTTGATAAAACATGTTTAAGAACAACTGCCAGTCAACCTGCGTTTAAATAAAAAAATTGCATGCAAATTGGTCTACTCGTTTAAGAGCTGCGGTGTCACAGACAGACACACAGACACATATAGCGCATAAACTACCCTCTACACCAACACCCCTCTTTTTTGTCGGGGGTTAAAAACATCAACTTTATTTGCTGTGATAATAATGATGACGAGTGGGTGGGTACGACGATAAGTGGATAGGTAACATGTTAACTGTCTTTCAATATCGCGACCCTTGGACATTATAGAGTGTCGATGGCTACTTGTGGTTTTCATCATTATCAAGGTCGTCAATACCAAACCATACCTTTTGAAAGCATTATGGTTGACTTGTTCCGTGAATTACCAAAATTACTATAACATTTGAGGAGTTACCTTGATTAATCATGATTCCATCATCAGTGTTAAGTCAATTAAGTGTTCAAAAGAAAAGAGCTAATCAGAAGTATTCTATCGAATTCATAAATAATTTTCCAAACTGATTCATAAACGACAGAGTTCTAAGGTACAAAAAGTGACTTTTTTAAAGTCTGTCAAAAAACGCATTTGCATAAATCCTTATCCGGTAAATAATGCTGAAATAGCTTGCTTTACGCTGTATTTATGTGTTTTGGTTTATCTCCAGACATGTATGTGTGTTGGTCCTCAATCATACCCAGAAAAAGCCACGTTAATAAATTAGAGGCTTAGTTTCAGTGAGCATGTCTATAACTTTGCAGGAGAAAGTTATTCTCTCCAAAAATATAAAGCTCGGCAATAATGTGGTCAGTGTTGCAAATCACATCAATATCGAAGAGATAACGTTAACAATAAACATACTCTCATAACAATAAGAGCTTTGCGGGCTTTCGATCAGTCTTCGTAATGGATAGCTTTAATAGCTCTAATGATCGTTAGTGGTACATCCGTATACACATACACATACATTTTCTATGTATGTATGCAATGTTGTACTAGAATGTCGACGGGCGTGGTCATTGCGTTTGATAATCTAATATTAGCGGTTCATTCTCTTTCCACAAAATTGTAAATATAAGATACGCAGGGTCAACATTTTTCTATGATGTGATGACATCGCACTTTTTTGTATAATGTTTCACGTGTCAAGTAATATGATTTTCGTTAGGATGTGCCATTGGTTATACGGAAATCAAAAAAGTAAAGGTGAACTAAAAATAAAAAGAAGAACCTTAGCCAACGATAACAATATAGTCACTTTCAAATCGAGCGCAAAAACCTCCAAGGTCATCGTTTGCATTCTGTGTATGCTAAGCCTAACGGATCATCTGAGAGTTGGTAAATATTTTCATGTATTCTGTGTCCGTGTGTACATGTAACACTTATCAGTTGAATGTTGGCCACTGGGCTCTCAGCTGTGCAATTCAAATAGCACCTAAATGCTTTGCGGATTTCGGCATATCCAGCTTTGCTTATATTTTGTGCAGATATTTAGTCCACATTTTATCAGCTAGTTTTCGACAATCAGGTATGATAAGTATATTGTATTGTTATTGAAAAAAGTTGAGACACTAAGTTCTAAAGTTTGTTTACTACAATGTTTGGTTATGTTATTTATTATCTATAGAGTTAAAAAGTATTGTCTTCGTCATAAATGATACAACTTTCGATTCATCTTAATCGTTCTTCAGTTTAACTCCCCATGATTGGCATTATGTGGTTTTAAGTAGGCTGCGATGTGTGAAGTACGGTCGGTCGGCCGGTCGAGAGACCTAACGGTACCGGGTCGCCGCGGCCGCAGCGATTGGCCCTGCAACTCTCAGATGTTGTCTCTGCAATCCAATACATCTAATACTGTTATTAAATTTATGTTTTTATCTCCATACTTTCTCTCGTGTATGATGATAATCACCGGCATCGATCACGGCGGACCCATCGATATTCTCATTCTTATACGCTTAACATATTTCAACACCCACGTTAAAAGCGCCGATGTTTAGCAATCAACAAAGTAGATAAGATAAATAAAAATAAGTAAGTGGTTAGAAGTTTAGTTAGAATTTTTCAACTCTTGTGCCGATTTGTTGACATAAATTCGCTACACGAGTTTAAGTTTCACATCAGCATTCCACTTAGAGATACGACTAATAATGAACGGAGGAGGAAGTAAATTCTACATTACGGTGTCAACCTCTTGCTTCGTAAAGACAAATTGATGAAACTAGTGAAAACATTTTAAATTGGAACTGTGCGCCAATGCGGTTGTGAATAACAGCAAATGCTTGCCTACTTTTTACGCTCATTTAATTAACCGGTGTCGACTTGTTGAAATATATGAAATTCCGAAGTTGAATGGCGGAAGCGGTGAACGGGGTGCCTTGATCTTGTTCAATTACGCACCCTACTTACATACGACACGTGTAGCTATATTTATATAGGAAATATCGCGAAGTGACGTCTCCGCGACAATGACAAGGACGACCCTGTTCACACGCTCGACCCACTCTCCACTTACTGACATGTTCAATAACAGCTTTTAAGGGTTTGTTTACATGCAATTCCCATTATGTTAACGAACATGCTATTATGATGTACCTTGTGAATTCCAATTAATGTAATTAACTATGTAATGCTGTTAACTGACTGTGTGCCGAATAAATTAGTTATCAATAAAATGAAACGAAAATACATTGATAAGTGTAAATAAATTAAATGATCAACAACCGAACCTGATCAATTTCTACTACATAAAAACATGCCATTCCATTTAAAAGACTGGCCTAGAATCGCAAATATTCGTAGAGGCGCGGCATACGACTGAGTTGATCTGGCATCTGGGTAAAATGTTAGGGCAGCCAGGTAGCTTTTTGTTATAAAACTCACTGACCTACATACATGTTGACAAGATTTCAATTTCAAAATGAAATTAATAATTGTTTTGGTTTTTCTCAGTAGTGTCTGTACTTTTTTAAACTTTCGCGATCACGACACATTATTAGCACATATTTAACCGGGTATTTATCGCGCTATTTACCTATATTATTGCCCGACGTTTCGACAGGATTGCACCCATCGTGGTCCCGGGAAGACTGCAGTCTTCCCGTCCCCCGTAGTCGAAACGTCGGGCAATAATAAAGGTAAATAGCGCGATAAATACCCGGTTAAATATGTGTTAATAATGTGTCTGTACTTAATACCGTACTCATTGCACACCAACTCCTTTTAATCATTGCATTTAATTAAAAAAATACAGTTTTCCTATCAAAATGGGTTCGAATTACAAAAAACTTGTTCCAGTTGCGAATGAAAGCAAACAAAACTAATGCAGTAATACCTTTTGCAAATAAACAAAACATTTCCAGTCGTAGGTTAAAAGACAAAAAATATATTTACCCACAGTGTCGTCTATTCTTAAGGCGAAACTGGTCCTGTATGCATTTGGACTGGTCATTATTATTGTCACATCTGTATGCACTTATAATCCTGCGGCCTTATAAGGTAACTCAGTAGAGACTTGACATTGCTGTGCACAATTAAATAGTAAACATTAGTTTCCCACGATTAAAAATAACCAGTTAAGTTTCTTTTAGGTTTCAAATAGTATCAAAAAACTAGAAGTAGTCCATCAGGTTATTAATCTTGAAGTGCGAAGAGCAAAACAGTAGAGTCGTTACTCGTTATTGCATAGAGTGCGTATAGGTACCGGTTGAGTTAAGGTTTAGGTGATCAAGTTGGATGTGAGAATGTAACTCGATAATAACACGAAGGTTTTCCGGTGAGTGGTCCACAGGCTGAGCAGGCGCAGAGTCGCGAGACACGCGGGGGGCGGGCGGGGGGAACGCGGAGTCACGACGTGGTTTGCCTAGACTGGGTTCGCTTGGACCTCGCTGCCTTTCTCGCAGTGCATTTTCACTTCTCAGGAATTCGCTCTCGTATGTTCGATCTAGAATAAGAGCACAACGCAGGCCTTTGTATGAAAATGCGTCTGTTTTGTAATTCACATGAACAAAGGCTTTGAATTTTCGTTTTTTTTTTCGATTTGGATTCTTTGGCATCCTATGCTTTAAAAAACTACATCGAGATAAATGCAGATAGATCCGAGATTAACATATAAATATACAAAAACAAAAATGTTGTATTTATACCTTTATCATCATTGACATGACATTAAAATCTGAGGGACCCTGACATATGAGGCAGCAACCGATGACCTGTTTTCAATGATATTCGCTCTCGTAACATGCTTTTAAATAAATTCCAGTCTCTAAAATTCTTTCCATTAAAATAGTTATCAATTCTTGTAAATTTTGCTTATTTGCAGTGCAGAGTGTTGCAATATATAAATAAAACCTTACTATAAAGGTAACTCTGCTTTTATTACAGAAACTTGGCTTTTAAATGAGAACACTTCAACCATGCAATTTCTGTGAAGAAATTTCTCTTCATATAAGTTGTAAAACCGTATAACAAGTAAGTTTATTGATATCGTAAAATCATATCTGTTATAAATCACTGTATCTATCGAGAGCTAGTTATAATATATCGTGTATTTTATACGCCTCTTCCAGGAAGATTTAAATCATAGTGTCTAATAGTAAGTTCTATGTTGGCAGAGGATGTGCCGAATTCTTAAAACATAAAATGTTACCTTGACCTCCATAGTGTAGTGGCTAGCCCGCCGGGTATCGCGTGGTGTCAGGGATTTCACCATATTGAGTCTGGAAAATACGTTTACTGACTGACTGTTGTTTGGGTAGTGAGTCAAGTGTGGTTCATTTAATTTAAATTTCGGTTTCACAAAATACCGAGCTCAAAGGGCCCGGAATTTGCATACCTAATTGTACTGCAACAGATTTCAACACCGCTATGAATTTCCAGGCGTGAAAATAAAACTCGAATATTTCTGTGAAAAGTTGCGAAGCCTGGCGTAGCATTCTAAATTATAATAATGTAGATGGTGACTGTTGCGGTTTAATGTCATGGGCTGCGGAGTGATAAACTAAGTGTTATGTAATCTGCGGCACAGGGCGGGTAGCGCCACCCGCTACCCACTAATTGTTGCTATTACATAAATTGGTCACTTAAACTGAATTGCGATAAATCAGAACCCTGGGCTCGGCTTGAAGCGCGCGCCGCAGACGCTTACACGATTATACACTTGTTTTGTAAATAAATAAACACTCCACGTAAATGCCACTGTTTTGTTGGTTTTTTACAGCACTGTAATTACAAGCTATTTGCGGCCTATTCATAAATACTAATTTCTTGTATCTCTTTTTACTTTCGTAGTCTTCGTAACTCTCAAAGTTTTCTTTTTGGCTCAGAGCTAGGTAGTGCAAGTTCGCATGCGCTAGGCTAACAATAACACAAGCAATGGATAATTTTATTTTAATTTGTTTCAGGAAACCGATACCAACGATCCAAACGAATGAGAGAAAGTCTTTTGAGAGAAACTTTTGGGAAGGTACGTAGTTATTCTGTATTTTACAAGCTTTTATTTGACTCTATGTATTCTTGTCTGAGTTAAATCTTGCAAGCTGTATTCGAACCACGTTCGATTGAGCTAAAATTTAGCTTGCACTTTTAGTTCCGGTGACAATGAGTAAAAAATACTCAATAATTTCAGAATGGACTACAAGATAACGGTAATATTTTTTGATATACCCTCAAATGGAAGGGCTTTTTTCTTTTCTTCTTTTAAATTGGCCTTTCACGTCTATTATCTATATAATTATAGATGATTTATGTAGCGTTAGCCACTGGTTTGAAAACTGTACGATATGCCTGGGATTTTGTTAGATGGATTACGCCTGCTGGGCAGGCGTAATCCATCTATTCCATCCTCTCAGCTTAGTTGGTTATATTCGGAAGAAAGAAGATCAGAAAAAGAAGGAGAGTCAATACGTCTGAAGCTGACTTTGCCGCGGGTTGTATTACGATGTTTTCCTTCACCGTAAAAGTTCATGTAAAATGTGAACATACATTTTTGAAAAAAGAAAAACGCATTGGTGCACGGCAGTATAGAACCCACGACCTTCGTATTAAAAGATCATACCACTCGGCCAACACGGCTTCGGCATACGGGAATGGCATTTAATCCTTTTTCCAAAGAAGTTTTCTGTATAGTTTTTAACCGACTTCAAAAGATGGAGGAGCATTGAGAACCTCATCGTCTGTATTTTTTTCTTTGTTACCTCAGAACTCCGTCATTTATGAACCGATTTCGAAAATTATTTTTGAGTTTTAATACTTAGATAGACTTTCAATTAGTACCCATTTTTAAAACTTTGTTTTGATGATGGGATCCACGAGGAATCGAATATAGCGATTTAGCATATTTAGCTCAAGGTCAAGCATTTGCATTCAGAAAGTATTCACGGGTGAAGACAGCGAAAGATGGCTAAGATAATATATCCCTATCCACTAATAATTTTACTTACCTACACATCTCCATCATCATCATCATCAGGTTCATTGAAATGAAATAATTGTAATAGTGTCTACTGGACTTTCACTTTATATTTTTCTTGTTATAAAACCAGTTTCGATGATGGTACCCACGAAAAATCGAGAGATGCTCAAATTATAACAATAAGCATACATATATTTTTAGTAATATTTATTTATTTATATAATTAACGTATAAAACACGTCACAACCACTTTAAACAATGAGGTCACATAATGGTAAATAATAACTTGATTGTAACATAAACTTATGTACGTACTTTATGTCGAGTAAATAGAGTTTTTACAAAAACAGGTTATTGAGATGAAATAGAAAATGGTTAAATAATTACGATTATGGTTTCTAAAATTAGATTACGTGCAATATTATTACTATTACTAGTAGTAGCATTATACTAAGTGCTTGAACTCGAATTATTTTCTTTGATATTGAAGTGTAGGGTTACTTTAATAATTTTAATGAACTGACCTAATCTTGGATTGGAACAAATATGTCGAGTCTGCCGTCATCTTTATGTAGGTCATTAAATTGACGAGCCATATTATTTAGATTTTATATTTTAGATTTTATCTTAAAATTTGTTTTTTTTTTGTAGAAATAATAAAAAAATACTTTGGGTCTATACCCAAATTAATTCGTTATTATTTCTACTACGTACCTATGTACGAGGTACTACTATTTTATAATATTACGAACTGTGATGAATATTCATCACGTAATTTACTTACCCTTTTTGGAATCCCCACAGCTTTATGGGTTACTTAATTAGTATGACGAACATCTGCCAACTTATTTTGGCTGAAACCCAATTGCACAATTTCCATTTTACCTGTCCAATTGGGCACAACTATTTAGGTTTAGACTAGTGTTTTTGTTAATGAACAGGCCTGATCATCATCATCATCATTATTTCAGCCCGTTTGTACCCACTGCAGGGTATAGGCCTCCTCTTTAATGCGCCATTCTTTCCGGTCCATTGCGATTTGTGTCCACCGGTTTCCAACGGAAGTAACGATGTCGTTGGACCATTGGGCGGGTGGTCTTGGTTGCCTGAGTCCCTTGGCCACCATTCAGTTAAGGGTTTCGTCCATATTCCATTTTAAATTCGAGCCAAGTGCCCATTTCAACCTGGCTATCCTCGTACCCACATCCACAACTTTTGTGCGATGGCGAATTTCGACAAATGTCGATATTCATCGTCGCACAGAAGCAGGGTAATTCTGAGCATGGCGCGCTCCACTGCCCTTTGAGTTTCCTGGATTTTATGCATGTACTCCTTTGTGAGCAGCCATGTCTCTGAAGCTTATGTGAGTATGGGCAAGACACATCTTGGTCTTTAGGGATTGTGGGATTTTTGATTCAAAGACATCCTCCAACTTATTAAAGGCGGCCCATCCTAGCTGCCATGGGTTCGTCTAGAGAGCTCTTTTAGCAGTCGGACCAAAGGAATGACCAAGATATATAATATTCGTCAGTTTGTATTGCCATATTAACAAAAAATATGTATTTTGTCTGCCTCCGTGTCTTAATTGGTATAAAAGCAGACTGATACGCATGTGGTAATTTAATAATATGAATAACGTACATATGTATTTGGATAGGGATTGATACTATATTTATAAAAACACCTTCGTAAATAATGCATTATTTTAGAACAAATTGTATTACCATACCATGTAAAAAAGGTTATAGTGAGTCGACTATAAAAGGTACTTTTTTTAGATATTTTTAAGCGGAACAATTTCACAAACATGATGGCTGCGTAACTTTAACCGTTTACGCAGCGCACGCAACGGAAGCTCTCAAAAGGAATAAATTTTCCCCGTTTATGCAACATTTTTCAATGAAGCTTCTGTTTATCATAGCGTAATGGCATATAGCCTAGCTTCCTCCATTGTTGGGCTACGCAGCACAAATAATCAATTCGGACCAGTTCTTGAGATTAGCGCATTCAACCAAACAAACAAGCAAACTCTTCACCTTTATAATATTAGTAGTATAGAAGATATACGTATTAATCACAGGCCTGTTTTATTTAGGTATTTCATAGACACTACATACTACTTGAAAAAACGAACATCGTTTTTTCAACCTTTTTAAAGTAGTTTGTAGTTGATTGTCATGTATCATCATAAGTCATATGTGCATAAGAAATAAGTCGTTGCCTTTCATTCGCTTTAGTTATTTAATTCTTAAATCGATATTAACAAAAATGAAAATATTTGACCTAGGAAAAGGAATCATATTTTAAAATCCATTAAGTCAGAACCATAAGGCCTTATGATTTGCATGATGTTTCGTAACTAACGGAATCCGCAACAGGAAACTGGTTTTGCATGATGTTAATATGTAACAATGTGAGAAAATTGGAAGAGGTTGGAAGAGGCCTTTGTCAAACGACAAACAGATAAACACCCAATTTTGGTCCCGGGAGGACTTTTATTGCCTTTACTAACTTACTTAACAGGATTGCTCCTGTCGAAACGTCGGGCAATAATAAAGGTAAATAGCGCGATAAATACCCGTTTAAATATGTGTTAATAATATAACATCCACTACTGAATACAGGCCTCTCTCATGGATTTCCATGAAGGGTGGTTGCCATACTCACCACGCTTGGCAGGCGGATTGGCGAGCGCAGTACGGGATGTTGATAACGAAAAGACGCTGCTGCCCATCTTCCGGAGGTATCCCTTAGCAGGCTCTTACTGCATCCGTAGGCAAGAGAGGAGGGGTAACATTCTACTGCCGGCACCCCACGGGCAAAAGTCTTATATTATATTCAATGCCTGTGGATGCAATAAGAGCTGCTAAGGGATGCCGCCGGAAGAAGAACAGCAGCGTCTTTCCGTGAATCAACATCCCGTACTGCGCTCGCCAACCCGCCTGCCAAGCGTGAGTATGGCAACTACCCCTCATGGAGATCCATGAGGGAGGCCTGTGTTCAGCAGTGGACTTTTTACGGCTGAAATGATAAAATAAACAATTGTCGACGTAGCTCAGAAAGTTGCAAAACTGAAATGGAGCTGGGCTGGTAATGTCTGCCGCATGCCCGAAGATCTGTGGGCTAAGGATAGATAAAGGTAAACTATATTTAGATGTAATGAGGAGTTCCAACCCGAGATTAATCAAAGAGATTGCTCATGGGAGAAACACTGCTTTCTCAGGTCAATACCCACCAGAGAGAATTTTTGACCCTTAATAGGGCCAAAGAGAAACGTTTTTAAATTTAGAGCTGTCAGCGTAAAAACGGAACAAATCGTTTTAATATTAGAACGGCACTAACCGAATAGGTATACGTCATTTTAGTCAGTTTTACGCCAATTAAAGTGCAACAACAGAATCGCCACTAGTGTGGCCTTAAAATATGAACGTCTTGTTTAAGAAAAAAGCCGTCTAATAGAAATATCAGTCAATAGATTACGATGCGGTCGCGGTTCCATACCTACATATGTCGTAACCATTTACGTCCTTAACCATTTGTCCAAATTATATGCAGTAAAAGGGAAATGTCTTTTATTTTAAACACTTGAGACGATAAATTTACCTAGTTTGATAAGAATTCACAATTGTCGATAATATAACTAATAAACATCATCTTACGATTTAAATTATTTTTTAATTATAAAAAACTAATTTTTGTATCTTAAATATGAAAGTTAGATATAGGCTGTCGCTGACTTTTTTGTAGGCAGTATCAAGCTATTAAACTTTTATCTAGAACTTAATCATATACCTCTCATCATTAAGGCAGCGTTCGTAAGAAACGTTTTCGTTTAACCGTTTTTTCTCTTACTTTGCAAATCTAACTACCACGAAAAAGTGTTTTAAATTTTTTGGGTAAATTTTTAACCTATGACACTCACAAATACTGTGGCTTTCTATTAGTAAAATAATTTTCAAAATTGGTTCAGTAGGTCCAGAGATTGCCCCCTACTACATCACAAACTCACAAATCACAAACTTCGATTTGTGAGTTTGTGAAAAGTCGTATACCCAAACTGCTGATGACCCAGACACGAAAGGATAATAAATGTTCATCATCATCTCAATCATAGGATGTCCACTGTTGGACACAGGCCTTTCCATGGATCTCCAAATATTGATCATGACTGGTTGTTACAATACTCCCACGCTTGGCAGAAGGTTTGGCGAGAGCAGTACGGGATGTTGACACAAGGATAGATGCTGCTGCCCATCTTCCGGAGGAATGGTATCCCTAAGCATATTCTGACTGCATCCACGGACAAGAGGGGAGAGATAAAATTCTACCGCCGGCACCCAACGGCACAATGTTATTGAAATAACATTAATCACTCCACAAATAAGATGGGTAACCAAAAAGTTTAACGGATGAATCTCTGTTAAATATGACTTTATAAAAAACATGTTGGTGCTTGTAAAAATTTTAGACACTCTATATATGTGATGTCAAATTTCAGTCCCACAGCATCATCCAGCACTACACACAGCGTCATCTACATTATCCCAAACTAAGCAAAGCTTGTTCTATGAAAACCAGATATTGGATAGAATATATATACATATTGTTTTGTCACTAAAGATTACAGGAATAATAAAAATATTTCTGTAACGAGCACAGATCGTAGTTTAATAATTTAATTTAATACACTTTTAGTTTCGATTTTGGAAAAAAGATTAGACCGTTAAGTTTCTCCGAGGCAGATAGACCGTGATGAACCGACGCGCGAATAGTGCGCGAATCCAACGCGCACTTGACCATTTTTATTCAAGCTTCAAGCAGCAATTCAAGCTCTAAGCAAAATCGATATATTTATAGGGCAATCAAAATAGTATGTTAACAAAATCCATGCCTCAAGTATCGTGAAAGTGCACCTTGCGCGGGCGCCCCGGTAAGCCGCACCTGCCCATTCCTTGCACGTGGCGTAATGCCTTGGTGCAAAGCTCTATCGCCTTTGAGCAAATACTTCAGACCAAAAAACCCGGTAACAGTCGGTAAAACCTTTCAAGTGGCAGACATGTGATACTGCAGAAAGAGCACGTGCACATCTACACGTATCAAGTGACACTAAATAGTTCGTGCTCAAAACTGTCTCTAATTTGCTGTATGAGCACATTGTAGAATATGTGCTTGGGTATGAAAACTATGAGTCATACATAGTTTTCGTAACACTGTTGTTTCGAAATTAGAGATTAAATTGACCCTAAAGAGAATGTCAGTAAATTGCGTTTAGCACTTTGACTTTTGAACCATTTATTGTCTTACTGTAAGTTTTATAAAAATTTATATTTTACGTCTGAAATAATATAATTATTTTGCCCATAAAATGCACTTTCAAACAAATTCCCTCGATGAAAGTAACGCAGGTTGGCATGCCGCGGTGCGGTCATAAAAGCGGGCTCCGACCTGCCCGCCACCTTTCATTGTTCTCCCAACACTTTGCATACTCGCTTTGCTAATAAACAAGCGTCGTAATACTGAAAGTAATAGCAGTTTTACAATCGGTTCCACTGTTTCAAAATAAATCGCACAATATATAAATCTATAACTTTTTATATGTCTGTGAAACATTCTTTTGGATAGCAAAAAATAAAGAGCCTTTCAATTCTGCGGTTGTAAGTAATTAAACTTCTTTCACATGATCGTCATATAAATTGGAAGTCTCGGTATTTCCTCCGAGGAAACGACAAAAAGCAGAGTCTGCGAGAGCCCAACGATCTCAGAATTAAAGTCGTTATTCACATAGCGGTCGCGGAGAGCATCGCCGCCGTCGCAACGTTTAGTGGATTCCTTCGCTGCCAGCATTCGGCTTGCTCGCGCTCACATCGACACTCAAATATTTTTATTCGTATCGCTTTTAAGTGTTTGTACATGTTGAGTTGCAACTTGCAGCTCATTCACAGCATGTGACTTACATGTGCATAAGTACCTACACATGGACTAAAAAGTGGTTTAAAGTTGCATCTTATGTTTTTACATTCTTTAAAATACGTTCACGTTTCTGCACTCTTTGTTCAGATGCGAACTGAAAGCCAATGACTCTCCTCCCTTCATTCATTGCTACTCTCGAGTGATATAAGTAATCGGTGATCAATATTAACTCAAACAATTATGCGGCAATATTATATCGATACTGTAACTCTTTAAAATACTGACCTTTACAGATGTTGTGGTTATGGCTGTCTTGTTTTGTTCAAATTACGTAAGACATGTCACTGGAGAAAGTTAATTTAGTTTTTGAAAGTGAAATCTATTGCACTTTCTTTATCTACTAGTACCTACATTTAATAGCGGACCGTCGTCCGTCCGATCAATGAAACAATTTATGGGCTTCAAAATGCTAGCTACATTTCCCCAAAATTGCTTTGTCATACTTTAAATTCAGGCAAATCGGGGTTACTCGTGTCGTTATAATGATTTATAAAATAATGTTTTGCGAGCGACTACTAGATTGCTTCGTTTTTATTACATTCCTGGAATAATAATACCTGTATATTCGCACGGAGGCTAGATAGGTATTACTGGAGGGTTTAATAAAAGGACGGGAATGTAAAAAAATGTGCAAACAACTCTGCAAACACGTCGGAGCGGTTTAAAGGCCGCGTCCGGATTGCGAGGGGCGGGCGGTGGCGGAGGGCACGCGGGCAGCATTCCAGCCTCCCGGCCGGCGAGCGCACTCCTAGATAACATGAGGCTGCAACATTATTATCAAACATAACATTGTTCAGGACATTACAAGCAATACTTGAAAAACTACGGATACTTGTTTAGAATAGAATAAGTGCAACTAATCGGAAAACAAAGACTTACCAAAAGTTTGGAACGCGGCGCGGGCGCCACCCGTCTGCTCAATGTTAGATCTAGGGTCGCCGCCCTCGACCGCCTTCGGTCTAAAAATAGATCGCGATTCCAATCGGTGCCTATGTAGGTATCGGTTAAGCAGATTAAAGTTGTAAACTCTAAAAAGCAATCGTTATCTTGGATCATTCCCCTGAAGAAGTTCTAATTTCTTTAGTTTTTATGTCTGATCTGGTATGAACACATGTTGCGGTCTGTCGGGTAAGGATAGCCGTTAATAATGTGTAGAGGCGACCTAGAAGTCGCGCCGCGCGAGGGGTGCAAGCGGCGCGCTGGCGCGGGTTCGGCGGGATGCGGGGGAGCGTCGCGTGCGCAGCTCGACGTCGTCCGTCCCTGGCTCGGAGCAACGCCCCCGTCAAGGGCGGCGACGCTGCAAATTTCTGCAAGTCCAGCGCGAGTCAGTGCATCGCGCCCCGCCGCGGCGGCTCCGCGCTCGCCGCTCGCAGTTCGCACGTCGCCTTGGGCGCACGCCGCACTAACCGAACGCCGCCGGCGCCGCATGCACACGCATCGCCCTATGAACAAAAACTAATTTCGGTAGTTCGTGGACACGTTTCGCATTTTAAACGTAATTCTCGTTCTCTGTTTATTCTAATTTCCGAAAAGGACATTATCGCGTAATGCTCGTAGCAAAAGTTAGTCATACCGGTATTGTTTACATTCTTTGTGCATTCCGTGAGCATTATAATGAAAGTGCAAATTTTCAGTTTAAACAGGATCCGGAAACAGGTTTGATAAGATTAAATGAAAGTGTTGTGTAAAAATGTGGATCGAATGACTATCAGTGCAGGAGTTTAATTGTTTTCATTACAATGATGGACATGAGAAAATTTTCGAGACTTTCGAAGTCCTTTCTTCAGGGTGTGTATTGTCATATTTATAATTTACATTATATTATATACAATTCATTTGGGTACATTAACTGAAATGAGATCGAAGATAAAAAATATGGCTATTACGACTTCTCTCTGATTTAAGAGTTATGTCTTGGATGTTCTTTTCTTCTTGTTTCCACAGCCGCCCACATGTTCATGTCCACGCAGTATCTCCCAGCCAGTTGTTCATGTTCAGTTCGCTTATTAGTGTGTGGCCTCCATTCGAGAACCCGTTTTCATCCCAACGCGATTTTATGCTTTGTCACAGTTTCATTAAATTTGCAATGCATCTTTGATGTCTCAACGAGAAATTTCTAGTTATATTCGTTAACTGTTGTTTCGCTGAATGAGGTCAAAAGACTTTTCTGTAATAAGGTAGCGGTAGCTAATTAGTTAAACCCCAAATGGTAGTAAGAGAATTGGTTCGTGACGAGAACATCATCTCTATTAATGATGTAATTGAATTTATATTACTGCGGTAATTCAAAATCGTGACGTAACTGTAGTTGATATAACTACGCGGATCTAGATTGAATTACCTAATTTAAAAACAGTACAGAATCTTAAACTGTAGACTTTGCTTACGTATAGGTAGTACATGAGAATCTTATAAGGAGTCTTGTTTAAATTCGCAATCAGTGTAAAGCATTAAATTCCTCTATTGACAATTGTTGGACCAAGCTTTATTTGCTGTCGTAAAATGTTTCGAGGTTCAAATTAGTTCTAACAGAAAAACTCCTTCGACCTCTAACTTGTCACCTGTAACTCTTTACCTTTACACGTTTTTTTCATGTTGTCGGCTGAGGTTTGACAACCACACTTGTACCCACTTCTTACTTTTGCTTGTCTATATCACAGAATCACCTTACTTATGATAGACGACAGAATTACGAGATTTTTTGTTCAGCATTAGAATCCATATCTATCCATAAGCTATCCATGTTCTTTGTTCCGTGCCGTAACATAATCTGCCCAGTATATTGGGGCTAGCACCTCTCCCGGGATTTCCACAATCCGTGGATTCGCATGGTGTGCGGATAGCTCAACCTTAATCATATCGGTCTTTACTCCATGAAAAATATACAAAAGAGAAAAATGGTAACTACGTGTGGGTGGCACAGATAATATCCGGAACTTTTTGGTGTACATTTATTTAGTTACGTATGAAGCTGGCTTTGGTATTTGGTGCATTGCAGTGGCGATGTGCTAGTTTAACGTGATACGAATCGCATCTTTGCGAAATGCTATCTGAACAATGATCTTTAATTCGATTTTGTGAAATTATAATTTTAGCCGTAAAACACACAGGCCTCCCTCATGGATGGAGATCCATGAGGAAGGCCTGTGTGTTTGACAATGAGGGGTAGTTGCCATACTCACCACGCTTCGCAGTCGGGTTGGCAAGCGCAGTGCGGGGTGTTGATACACGGAAAGACGCTGGTGCCCATCTTCCGAAGGTATCCCTTAGCAGGCTCTATTGCATCCACGGGCACGAGAGGAGGGATAACATTCTACTGCCGAGAAACATGGACTTGTACTGGTTGTTGTTATTATTTGAATCAACTTGAAAATATCGGACTTTAATTTGATACCCATTCTATTTATTTTGCAAAAATTTAGCGTATAACATTCCAAACGAATGCTTGTCTAGACGAAATCTGATACAACAATGAAGCAAACATTCATGCTTCACGTCAGCGAAATCCATAAAATTAGTTCTATCGAATAGTTCGAAAAGATACAAAACTGATTTCCGGTTTTTTTTATGTTGTTTTGTTTTAATTGTGATTTCTTTGAAAGTGAACCGTGGGGTTGCGAAGACAATTTTTCGATTCAGCGTTCCGTTTGTGAAATATTAAAGTTGTTAATATTTTTCCCCTTCTAAAATCTCAACTGCCAGCTTTACAAATCGCTGTAGTTTCAACCATGAATAAATTTTTAGTAAAAGTATAACGGTTAAGCTAGCTTTTTTTAGTTTCGGTTTACCAAACATTTCGGAATACTTTACACCGAGAACCACATAACGAAAACTAAACTAATGCCTGTTAATATGTTTTGGTAAACGTAAAAAAACACACCAACTTTTAACAACTGATCTCCGGGTAACTATCTAACCCTACACAGCGCGCGTCTGACTCACACTTTTCCTAATTATTTTTTTATTTAACGTGTGTAACGTGGTCACCTACTAGTAGGCACTAGTTGTACTTTAAATTCATACTTTTTTCTTCTAGCTATTTTTATTTTATTACCGTTTTAATCTGCTTGATTGCTAGAGATATCCAAATTACGAAGTCAACTTATGATGAACATACAATCCATCAACGTACATAGCTAATATATTTCTTCAAGTAAGATAATTGCACTAATACGTACTTGGTTTGCGCAACTGAATAAATCGATTCTTTGTGACGAAATGAAATCATCATGTACGTACGTACGTAGTATAAAATAAACGTGAAAAACGTTTCAGCTTGCCCAAGGTAGAATTTCAGACTACACTTGTACAAATAAATGAAGCGTGCCAGTTGAAATAAAATCTCCTACATTAAAGCAGTTAGTATTTGAAGAAGCAACATTAGAATTATTAATCATAACTGGTAGCTGGTGTGTGAAAATGTATACGCGAAATATAATAGTATTAGATACTCAATCGTACAGTATTGTTCAAATTCGACACTCTCGCTGTTTGCATTCTATTGAAGAAGAAAAGGAAGGTTTGTCTAACTTTACTCAAATTAATATAGAAATATGAAAAGCTATGAATTCTATTATTCGTTTAATCAAAGGAAATCATAGTAGATTTATTTCTCAAATTGTTATTAATATTGGAGTAACTTTAACTTTGTGTAGGTAATTAATGTTCGCCAAAATTTATGGGATTTTGTTAATTAACTACCATACTATATAAACGGCTTAATTTAAAAAAAATACTGCTTTGTGAATGCGGTAAAGGTTAAAGTTATTTTTTATATTTTTTAACGTCAGTTGATCTCCATGATAATGTACTTCCTTTTTAGTTGTAATAATTTATCTCTATTTATCTTACTTCTTACCTCTATTGTTGCCACACTATTTATCTTACTTTGCTCAAATGATCAAATGAATATTCCAGAAATGTATTTATTATCATCGAGTGTTTCTGGTATTTGTATTTTTCTTTATTTGTAGTTAGTTCTACTGCACTACCAACTTAAACTACTTCTATTATTTTTTATATTGCGTACCTAACCTAGTTCTTATTATGTGTTTGTATTTATGTGTAAAGGGATTCTGCGACTCACAAAGAGGTTCCAATGGAAGATCAGCGTTGTTTTGTGACACAACAATATCCATAATGTTCAGATATAGTTTAATTTTGTATTGTGTCACAAATAAATGTTTATTCATTCATTCATTTATTTTCATATTTGTAGAGGAAGGAGAGGATAAATAAAAAAATAAGAATTTAGGATATTTATTGGTTAAAGCTTGATTCATCATTTCAGCCGTCCACTATTGAACACAGGCCTCCCTCATGGATCTCCATGAGGGGTAGTTGCCATACTCACCACGCTTGGCAGGCGGGTTGGCGAGCGCAGTACGGGATGTTGATACACGGAATTACGCTGCTGCCCATCTTTCGGGGGTATCCCTTCGCAGGCTCTTACTGCATCCACGGGCATGAGCGGAGGGGTAACATTCTAGTGCCGGCACCCCACGGCGAAAGCTTGATTATAATGTTAAGATTAGAGTTAACGTTAAGTTACTCAGATCTGACAGAATAAATAATGATCTCTTGATAGGTAGGTACCTCACTAACTCCGTTCGAATCAGGTATCGGTGACTAAGGACTGATGGAACAAGATGACGCATCTTAGCAAATATCAAGTTGGTCAGTAATAGGATACTTCAAGTGATTCATTGTATGTAGTAAACAATACAACCTTCGAACTCTGTATGAACTTCAGCACAATTTCAACATATTAGCACGTAGCTCATTCCTTTTTAATGTGTGGTGTAGGTACCTACGTACATACATATATGCAGATATTACTTTCATGTAGGAAGGTATATGTGCATAATCTTGTGGCCAGATAATTACGTGTAATTTATGGAAGGTTTTCTTTTATTCGGGGTATTGTAAGTGTTGTTATAACAAATTAGGTCATGTACAAGCTTAAAGAAAAATAACCAAGTTCAAACAAATTAGGGCCAGAACCTTTTCCTCAGGTGCTAGTGTATTATATGTATCTGTATATATATTTATCTGTGCCTCAGGGGTATCATAGTCATGTCTTTAGACACAATACAGACAACCTATGAAATATAGCATAATCTACGGTTAGGTTTTGTTAGCAGAATTTTCATTATTTTAGGGTTTCGTAGTACAACAGGGACCCTTATGGTTTTGCTTTGTCTCTCTGTCTGTCTTCGGCTTTCCAAAGAGACTAATAATACAAAAAACGCTGAAATAATAATTTAAAGTATTCCGGTATATTTGGTACGTAACGTAGCATGGGGACAGACTTTGTTTACAGATTTTCCCAGCATTCCTATTTAACCATACCCAACTGATACCCATTAAATAGGTATTCTAAAACAATTGCGAAGACAATTTTCGATTCGTTTTGGAGAAATTGTCGCACTAATAAGTGATACAGTTTACCAAACATACCGGAATACTTTAAACCGAAAACTCAAACACCTGTGAATTTTTTTTGGTTGACGTAAAAAAACATACACCAATTCGACTTCTTACAGAAGGTCTACACCTAGTAGTAGTATTATGTAGGTTAACTACGTAACCCTACATAGCACGTGGCCCAACTCGCACCTGGCCTAATTTATATTTCTTTGTTTTTCAGATCGTATCAACAAGAGCGATACTGAAGATAAAAGCCTTTCAAATGACGAAACACCGCTTCCGTCATGTCCCAGGCAGCCGCCCGACGGGGTAGAGACCCCCAGCGATGTGATAGAAAAGGCCCCAGAGCCGCCGACGCGACTACCTCCACTCCACTTCGCCCGCCCTCGGTACTCCTACATCTCGAGGACACAAGATGCGAGAAGTGAAGCAAGCGTTAAAGATAAAATCGCCATGTTTTCAAACGATCACGCCCTATCGACAGATCGCCTCGACAAATGTGGCACGCTTCCAACAAAAAATGGCTACAATACGAGGAAAACCACTTACTCAAATTATTCCGATATTTCCTCGCTGGACAGACGTCTGACCAAATCTCAAGATAATCTCGATGAGCTGCCACGGTTTTGTAAAAAGCCTCTAGAGAGACCTGAAGTATCTGGTGCTGTCGGAAACACAATTCCTCTTTCGAGTTATGACTTTAGTAAAACTTTAAATCGGTCATTGTATTCGGATAAACCCATGTTCTACGGGAGCACGGCAACGCTGCCGTCAAGTACAGATTCATCGCTCACTCACTCCGTGTACCACATGCGTAGTACAAGCGATGACACTAGCAGCAAAAAAATATCTTCTCATAAATCCAATTTAGAGTACCTGATTGAACAAAGGAAAAAATCGATGTCAAAATTGAGAGGCTTGGTCATTCCTGAAATTCAAGGTCCACTTGTGGGACTACCTCAAATAAAAGTACAAGATAATAAAACTAAATCATTCCTTCACAAGTCAAGTGAAAAAAGTGCAAGCAACAAAAACAATAACAGTAAACAAACTAGTGCTAAGCCTGTTGTTATAAACGAAACTAAATGGAAAACCACTTTACCGACTAACTTACCAAAATATTCACCAGCATTCAAGCGGAAATCACTACAAGTTTACACACCAACATCTTCTTTATCAAAGGAGTCTACGCCCGAGAGAAGTTTCAGTGAAAGGATAGACATCTTAAATAAAATTAACAATAAATCTATTCTCAACAAACCAGCTAGAGCCACTATGGATTACAACGACACTCCTAAACACCTATCTACGTCAATACTTCCTTCAAAGCCTTACGTAAACCACACCTCGTACACGTTGAAAAAAGATATTAAAGACAATCTTACTTACATCCGTGATTACAAAAACTTTGATACAAAAATTTGCACTATTACCGACGTCGTGGATAGTGATAATGATTCCGCGATGAGTTCCACCCAGTCCAGTTATAGATCATCTGCTTCGTCACCTATGCACACTTTGGAAAACATGGAATCGGACAGCTCACGTCTTTCACCGAGAATAACTAATTACTCATACTCTGTAGTCAAATCAGAGATGCCCGCAAAAATATGTACTGAGAAGAGTTACGAAGAGTACATGAAACGTACGGTCTGTCGGTCCATGTCTTCAGATACGAATGTATCGCTCAGCTCGTCCGCTGGCTCGGCAGCCACATCTGGATCTCAAGCGAGTTGTAGTTCACTCGAAAGTTCTGTCGCAGACTCAGATAAGAGAAAAGTTTCAAAAACGTATAACATCGACACTCTGAATCGAAGAAACATATTGGCTTCCGCGAAATGTAGAAGTGGAAGAGACAATAAGCTCAATTCGCCAGTTATTGAAGCCAAATTCTCTCACGAGTCATCTGACAGGTCTCCGAGTCCAGTACTCAAAGCGTCTGAACGCCTTTCTACGCTCACGACTTCGGTGAGCGCTGTGTCGAATAAAGGCGAGAACAGACGACGCAACAAGATCATTGCCGAAACCGATTCGGACAGCGATAGCGATCTTAACATTCGACAAAGGAAGACTGATTTTAAAAACTCCAGACTGAAAAGAACGTCTAGTAATAAAACCAAATCTACTGAAACGAGTTCGGAGAGCCCTAAAGCAGAAGATGCTCCTAGAGTGATCTCCGAGAAGATAATCAAAGAAATCAAAAAAGCCGGCCTCGATAACTTCCCAGTTAAGAAACCGACTCTCACAACTCTAGATAAAAACAATTTCGACATTAAACCCGACAATGTCGTGATTAAAAAGGAGGAAAAGACTTTAAAGACTGGCATTTCGCAAAATAATAAAGATGGTTGCGATAAAGTTGATTTGACACACAAGGAAAAGCCTTCGTCGAAGCAGGGTTACAAAGCAGTTCCTGATAATAAATCTGAGAGGTCAGATAGTGTGCAAGATGTTAAGATCGGGACCCGCACGATTCGGTTGAAGCGTGGGGCTGGCACTGGCGTGGGTGTTATCTTGGCTGGCGGCATCGACTGTGAAGCTAAGGACGTTACGGTAAGGAACTCGCACCACCTACACTTTGATCACTTATCTTAACTGTGTAATCTGCCACGATGCCATGACAACCTCTATTAACCTATAAGCCAAAGGTTGTTACACTTTGGAATCTAACTTGAATTGGGTAGTATTGAGCTACCTAAGATGTTTTACGGTCTTTTTACGAACAAGTAAAAACACCACAAAGAGCTAGAGAGCTCTTTCTGAATAAAATGTAAAATGAATGAATATTAAATCAAAAACCATTCGACTTAAAGACGGTGATTTTTTTATCAAATTTAATAATTGTGTGTATAATTCAACTTTGAACCAGACTTTAGCTAAGACACTTCACTTGACTGGCTCCGTGGCTAAATTAAGCAAGAGGGCTTCGATTCCCGCCACGGGACAAATGTTTGTGTTTGTTGTTTGCTCTGTAGATATTTGTCCCGGGTCTGGTAATTAAACTATGTATGTATTAACAAAAAAAATGTGCAAGAGAATTCCATAAATCATCTGGTACCTATAACACAAGCTCTTCTTACTGTTTACTATGTGGCTAGATGGTGCTGTGTGAAATGTCCAGCATTATTTATCTAATGATTTTATTTAAAATAACGCGTAATAAAAGCTTTACGTTGTAAATTCCAGGTCCATCGAGTGTTATCCGATAGCGTGGCGGCAAAGGCAGGCTTGAAGCGAGGTGTGAAAGTTCGCAGCATCAATGGCTGTGTCATGGCGGGACTCACGCATGCGCAGTCTGTTACCATTCTTAAGGTACTTACCATCTTTTCATTTTTGAGTATTATTGAATTATTTATTATTCTACTGAATGAAAGGGTTCGATCGGCGGAACAATTATATGCAATCTAAGTAACTAAGTTGGGCTCTTTATTTCAATACCATTTTATTACTTATGTAATACATAATTATTTACATGTGCACCAATCTAGGTACTAGAGTTGAAATTTTCCAATAGGAATGCTCTTTTGCCCAGAAAATTATTTTTCTATTTTTAGTATGTTAAAGGGTATAAAAATATTTTCCAAAAATTAAAAAAAACTAATAAGTAAGACGTCAACGTTTTTGTTACAAAAGTTCTGCACCAGTAAGCGTGTAGATAATTAACAAGTTCTAAAATATATTATGTGACACAGATAAAAACCCACAGACTCTTTGTAGGAATTAAATTAATGTCAATCCCTTTAAAAACATTTGTAATGCGTTTTACATGCCGTCGAGGTGACTAGTATTTTTAACACCGCAAAGCACAATGGTGATTTCAGGGATGTAAATATCTTCTTGAACAACGTGGTACTTAATTTCCATTCTGGCATTTTATCTCGGTGTGATAAATCTCTTTCATCAAATTGTAGACTCATTTATAGAACAAAAGCCAGTGACCTTTTGTTTTCATTACTGAGTGGTGTTGTTTGTGTTTCAGGAGCAACGTTCTGAAGTAGTGATTGAAATAGATAACGAGACGGCAGATAGCGCAGTTGCTGTCGGGTGCGGCCCTCAAAAAGGTATGACAACCACCGTCTGAAGGTACCTACTGAGTACCCTACTTCAGCCAAACTCGATGTAGAATGTACGATCATTTTACATCTACGACGAGCTCTGTGGCGCAGCGGGCGAAGGTCCGCCTGCGACGCAAGAGGTTGCAGGTTTGATTCCCACCTCGGGATAAATGTCTGTACGATCTGCAGATATTTGGAGTTAGATGATGCTGTGTGGATTGTCCAGCATTATTTATTATTTATTTATTATTATTTATTTATCTACATTAGCAGAAGCATGGATTTGTAAATTTTATTCTTAAATTCATACATTGTTTATCCTTTAAATTTATATTATACTAGCTTGTGCCCGCCGCTACGCATGCGTTGTACCCGGATAAAAAGTAGCCTATGTGTTAATCCTAGTCAACATCTATACGTTTGCAAAATTTCAGCTCGATACGTACGCTAGTTTTTGCGTGAAGAGGTAACAAACCTCCATACAAACAAACTTTAGGCTTTATAATATTAGTGGAATCTGATAATATCAACATGTCTGTACTTTATTTGAAATTAAAAAAAATAACAATTAATGAAAGAGCGAGATCCTCTAATACAGGTTTCTATACTTAAAAGAGGGTCACAAACCCATGAAATGTATCTTAATTTAAGCAGGTTTAAGTTACAGAAATAAAAATATTTATATAGATGCTTTATATACCGTCAGTAACTGTTAACCTTCACACAGTCCATCCATCTTTTCTTTGGTCTGCCTCTTCCGCTACATCCCTCCACATTCAAATCTAACATTCTTCTCGTCACATGACCCTCTTCCCTCCTCATAACATGCCCATACCACGACAACCTATTACTATAACTCCTCAACTTATCCGGTACTGGCGCAACTTTCAATCTTCCTCTAATATACTCATTCATATAGTATTTAAATCAATATGTAATTAAATTACTATCGCACCCTTTATGCCAAACCTTAGTACTAGAATTACCTTTAATTAAGGTTTATAACCTTAGTTTTTTATGATGTCAAATTTGTCTTTTATGGTTCTTTTTACCTAATTGAAATAATAACTGGTATTCCAGCTACGTGGAGTTGGCAGTAATATTCCTTCACTCTAAAGGACTCAGTTGCCATTGATTAAAAAAAAATTACTGGTGTCAATTTGACAATGATTACAGTGTAGTAATAATGAGTGTACATTTTTCGGCCTTCTATTTTTCATTACATAGCTTAGATAGATTCGGAAAACTGAATAAATATAACTCAGTTGTAATTTTGTATACGTTAATAATTGTTACAAAAGTGTTGTAATACTGCGACTTTTTCGGGCTTCCTTTGGCAAACTGGATAAAAAACTTATTTGTAGTAGGTAGGTAACAATGACAGATTTCTAATATTCCTAGTATAAAAATGATCTTCGATAATTTATAACGTCAAAAAACCTAAATTGGCATTTCGCGCCAGCAACTGGTATTCGTGTACGCTAGACGGTGCACTGTCTGGGGACATTGGTAGATAGGTTAGGCTTGCCCAGCATATCTTTTTTGGGACGTGGTGGAAATCTGCTATCAGATGCCATGCTGGATAAGGGCACAGCATGGTTATTTATTTATATAACAATTATACATAGAACTAACAGTTAAAACCAAAATGTTGTGTGAGGTTGTCTTGTGACGACTCACTAAAGCCACACATCAGGGTTGATGGCCGGCCTCGCTGCTCAAATGGCTCCGGTTCCACGTTAAGAACTGGCCTATCGCACCTTGCCTGAGCAAGTCGCGGGGCGTCCACAACTAACGCCCCTACGTTTAGTGTAATTTTTGATATGCAAACTGTTGGCGATTATTTTCTTAATAAATAAATAGATGTTCAGATTTTTATATGCAGTTGTATTGTTTCTAGCGGAGTCGAAGGTACGTCAAGAGGGTGTAAGCTGCGGAGCTAAGGGTTCCGTAGTGACCGTGGTGTTGGACAAGGCGGGCGGAGGTGCAGGGCTAGGCTTCGGGCTCGATGGAGGCCGGGACTCGCCGCGCGGGGACTGTCCCTTGACCATCAAAAAACTATTTGCAGGTATGGAAGGTTTACAGAGTTATTTTGGTAATAAATAAAAAATGTTACGTTCATTGAATTAGGCGTGGGTGGCAAGGTTGGCGTGGGGCCGGCAGTAAAGTGTTGCCCTCCTCTTCGGAAAAAAAGCTATCTGAAGCGAACGAATTCAATGTGCTTTATTCAATATAAATGTGTCTTGTTCTTTTTGTAAATTGACTATTCTAAGTAGCGTTTTGCTCTATTGAATAAACACTTATTGACTTTGACTTTTGCCTATGTCACCCTACGGCTGAGATAATTAAGGTGGCAAACTGCTGTTATAAAAAAATACTCTGGTCACATAATTTATGTTTATTTTTTTCTACACATTTCTATAAGCCGAGTATAACGTGGATCTACGTGGATAGTCAATTCTGTCAGATGACTTTGCGTAATATTTAGTATCTATGTTGAAATTATGCCTGCAAGTTAAGCATTAAATGTATTTTTATTTTCTCTAGAGTTTTATGGACAATATACCATATAGGATCATATTTTATTTCAAACATTTTAATACATTTTATAAAGTTAACAAGGTAGTTTTTTTATGTGCTGCGGCATGACATGACACTCATAAAACTAAAACGGAGAAATTAATATATGTATGTACATCAAAAGTACCTAGAATCATCTTGGATTGCACTTAGTTGGCACCCACTATTAACTGCAGTATCTTTAGCGCCATCTGTCGATTTGTTTGCCAGCATTATTCACCTACATGCCGCGTTTGTCTAAATGTGCGTCCGCCATTATTAATGTATGCGACGCGCTGCTCACGCCATCTTTTGGTTCACACGTGTACTTAATAGTACGGTACGTTGTTACAGGAGGTTCAGCGGCCCAAAGCGGGCTCGTTCTAGTCGGAGCGGAGCTCCTCTCGGCCGGAGGGCAGTCTATGGAGGGTTTCACTCGCACGCAAGCCTGGGCGGCTCTGAAGGCGTTACCAGCCGGACCTGTGCCTTTACTACTAAGGAACCCTTAATAGAACCTTTATGGAATTTGTTTAGTCTGTAAATAGTTAGGGCTGCGTAATAGCAACTATATAATCTGATTATGTACCTAGATATTATTGTTGCCAATTTTCCAAGTAGTGGTCAATGTTTAATTATTTATTTCAATTAGATTGGCTAGCATTTTTACAAGGATTTGATTCTTCGTTGAGATCTGCTTTGAAAATCCCAAGTTTTCATTGTATACATATACAGTATAAATATACAAGATCGGGTGTAAATAAAATGTACCTAGTTTTGAAAACTTTATTTAGGTTAAGTATGACTGCCTTTATCGTTTATGTTTTCGCGAACTGCAAAGTTGTAATTGTTTCATTATTAAATATTATTTAAATTAATAACTAGTCTGGAAGAAGTGCAACGATGATGAGTCTTTTAATGTCGGTACTATCAAAATTTAAGTGCCATCATTTGGGTCTAGCATGTTTGTCGTGAGCACATGATTTATAATATATATGAAAAAGATTAAATATTAGATAAATAGCTGCAAAAGCTAAATATTTATCAATGGCTGTAACATTAAGACCTATTGAATATTTAGTATATTTTCGCAAGCTGATTTAAAAATTATGTCTACATTTTTCATTTTATTACTTATCTCCAAATGCAATAGGGTTTATTATTTTAAGACGTAACCTACTTTCAAATTATACAATACTCAGTCCATATAGTTGAACGCTTATAAAATAAGGGTATGCAAACGGTTATTTCAGTTATGGTAAAAATGTATGAGTAACGCAATCAAATTGAACTTCTTGCCGAAAAGCGCTATAATATTTCATATTTGTGGTTGTCCTTCCTTGCCATTTTATTCGAAAGCCTGATCTTACCATTATTTTATAGTAAACGCTTGTTAGCTGTAATTGCTATGTAAATATATGTTTCACGTCTTGAATTCTCGCTAGTTGTTTTCGAATGTTATTTATATACCTTTTTACCTATTATGGATATAAATTGTAATATTTTATTACTCATGTTTAATTACACCTACAAATATACCTTTAACTAATTTTGTTTATTTACTTCATCGTTTACCTTTCAATTTTTGTTTCATCTTTAAAGATAATAATATGCACTAGGTGAAGTTGCGGGAAATTCTTGGCTTAGCACAGGACCGGATTAATATGTGGCGTTCATAGGAAGCCTACACCAAGCTGTAGGCCTATGGGCTGTGGGTAATGATGATGAGTGAGTTCTTACGACTCGCCTACTAATAACTAGAAAGGTACTAGTAGGTGTTACTACACATTTTTTAGTAGGTACGCTCAAATACAGATTAAAAGTCTATGAAGAAAGAAAAACACCAGTATTTAATAAACTTTATAATTTTCAGATAGCTTCTAGTATTTTTACTAATTACAAAAATATCTACAATTTTATTTCGGTCCGTGTTGCCGTTGTTGGTTTTTCGTTTATGGTTAATCTTTGAACATACATTACATAAAAAAATATACAATAAACGAGTCTAGAAATATAAATATCAGCTAGGTACCGTTTTAATATTGTAGTAAAAACGCTCCCTTAACATTATAATTTAGCAGCAAATTAGGATGCGGTAGAAAAATATTACAGGAGAGACACAGAATAACGCTTTTAACCCTTAAATAGTTAATCAGGAAAATCTATCAGAACAGTTAAATCACAACTAAAGCAGATTATTGATGAAATGCAAAACAATACATTTATTGTTAGAGCAAGCAGCGTATTATTTAAACTTATATGCTAAATATTTTTTTAAAATAAATAAGACTAAAAATAATATTGTGCTACACTGCTTTGAATATCAATATCACAGACATTTTTCGAGACCTACTATATAAATCATTGTATTGGACTCACTGGATTTTTTAGTTACTACACTTAGTATTTAGTACCAACTACAATTATACCTACTACCAAACCATCTCACCATAATCACCCGTGATATTTTTTGATAGATTAAAAACGAAAGTCATTTGCAAATTTTTTATTTTGGTGGGTAGGTCCAATTTTAAACTATTTGTTTGGTCCATTTGAATTTGGCGTATTGTCGATCTGGTCATCTTGATCCTCAAATATCCTGTTTTGTTTGGAATTCCAAATTCTAATTTATTTCGAATTCCAGTTCGTTTATTTTGTATGTTTTAAATTGAGTGATTCTTAAGTTGTCAAAAATTGCATTGGGGAATGGCGAATCTATCTAATCTATAGGATAATAGAAGTAAAGCTAAAATACAATTCTGTCTGAGCCTTACTTCAAGTTTGTTATGAAGTAACCTTCACGTTTATTATTGCTTTATTTAGCATTATACGTCATAAGTAGAACCAAATTTAGAACCATTTCACTGTTTATTTACGCCATCCTTGTAAATTACGAAGATACAACTGTATATGCACCTCTTTCTAGCTCCTTTAATATGTCATAAGTAAAACGAGTACAGAATGATTGATTTTCGTTGCTGTTTTAGCCTGATTTCTATTACGTTATTATTTTTTCTAGGTGGTGTATACTCTAGTAGTCTGTGGTGAATACATTGCTCCAACAGATTACCACTTTATTGGAACAAAGACATTGTGTTGCAAGGTAAAAGTAAAATTCCGATGAGGTATACAAAACTGCCTTCCAAAGATTTTATTAATTCTCGCTCCCACATTTATTTAAGCAATAAATTCGTTAAACTATCTTTACATTAGCGAAATGTCAGATAACAATAGGTAGTAGGTATCTAATGTACTTTAATTGATTAAATATAATTTCATTTGAAATAAATTGCTTTTTTTCAAATGAATCTTCAAAAGCTTGTTACAATACAATGCCATCATAAGTAAAAAAATCTATACATTATTCTTTATTATGTTCTTTTGATTCAATATTAAAAATAAAATATTATACTTATAATTTCGTTACTTTTGAATAACTGCTCTCAACAGCTGCAATAGCTTGTAACAAAATATATGTCGTTTTCAGCTGAAATTTTTAAGGAATATTTTCGTCGTTTGGTTCAATATTAAAAATAAAATATTATACCTATAATTTCGTTACTTTTGAATAACTGCTCTAAACAGCTGCATCAGCTTATAACAAAATATATGTCGTTTTCAGCTGAAATTTTTAAGGAATATTTTCGTCGTTGTAGTAATGTCTAAAGTTCTTAGACTCTCGCTGAATTCGCCTCTTCTGGATCTTAGCTTAGGAAAACTCGTAGGTACTTTATCTTACAGCGTTGAGTAAGAAACGGGGTAGTTGCGCGCCTGATGCGTATCGTTGCAGCAGGCGCACGGCAGTCAGCGCGCAGGCGCCCGTCTCGCGACATGCAGCAGCACGGGCCCTGCGCGTACGTCTTTGAAGAGCCGAATCGCCTCACCGTGCGTCAAACCGGCCGTGCCTCGATTGTTGACTGACATTATCTCGTCACCTGGAAATGCAAATATTTACTGTGAGAATCAACAAGTTAGCTTTAAAATGTTCTTCATGTAAGAGTCGACCATCTGCGGTCGCATATTTGGGTTATTGAAAATTTCGTGATCTTGAAAAGTTTTTAAGGTTTATCTGCTGCACTTTATCATGGTGGATAAATTGAATAATAGTGGAGGTAATAAAATATATTTTTAAAGTTTTCATTTTGAGGCTGGAATACTGATCAAATCATAGGAGTGCTAATTACCATCCAGCTTTGACCTTTTAATTGCTAACACAGTTTCTTTACACAAGGGCGTTCTAATTTACCTTCAAACCCAATTAACAACCTCCCGTTACCGAGTCTTTATTATATAACTGATGTAACTTTTTTTCCTTAAGGCAGGTGCTTGAGGTAATATAGGAACAGCTGTCACGTAACCGACTCCGAGGAATGTTGTGCACCTTTCCATTAGGAAATTAACGTTTAATTGATTTTGCAAATATTTCCTCTCAGTTGGAGTTGTCTGCCACAGAAACTAAATAATGTCACCTATCATAGTTTGTAACCAGCTATAATGTAGAAACTTTCAAGCAAATTAACCTTGAAACGTAGGTACATAATAAATGATCTTATGAAGGTTTTCGACCCGGCCTTCGTATCTTAGTTGGTTTAAGCTCTTCCAGCTCTAAGAGAAGATGGACAGAATTTTAGATAGACCAATATAGACAAGAATAGATTTGACCAATACGGGTTTCCTTAAAATGTCACATGTCATCTATCATGTTTTACAAGATTCAACTAACCTTCTCTGAGCACTGACTCAGCTGCCTGGCCGTTGTTGAAGATAGTTTTTACAAAGATGCCCATGTCTCCTCGAGGCGAGTCTTTGCCACCCACGATACTAAAGCCAAGGCCTTTTCCGCCGGCTGACTTCGTGAACCGAACCTGAAATAACCAAAGCCAATGTTAAAATGTCTTTTGAGGTACTTGTATTTAAGCCACTTTTGGTCTATTTATGTTTTTACTTACCTCGAAAGAATGCGAATCTCTAGGTTCAGGAGGAGGCCGTTTACTCATTTGATGTCCATTTGTAGGGGGAGCGGGAGGTGGTTTTGCCGATCTCGGCGTGGCGCTCACTCGAAGCTCTGCTACTCCATTCCTCAACTGATTAATAGTATCTTGCCTAGATTGCACGCGCGGTAGTTTATACGGCTCTTCCCATATTCTTTGAGAAGCATCAGGAGATAGGCGACTGTAACCATTGCGATAAGGTACTTCTATATCTACTGCTTCACTGTAAGGTCTTCGATTACGACCTTCTGAGGCATTCTTTCTCCTTTCAGGGATGAAACTACTATAGTCTACGACGTCTCGACTTTCATCGTCTTGTATGAGCGGCGCTCGTTCTTTGGGTTGCTGATTCTGTTGAGATTTATTAGCTCGGTAAACATTCGGAGAACTGCACCGTCTTCGCAACGTGGCAGTCGACTGTCTCGAGGGAGACGGTGAGGGTTGCTGCCGCACAGCCGTGGGACTTGGCACATAAAACGTAGACGGCTGCTGTGGTGGCGGTGCCAGGACATCATGAGCAGATAAGGCTCGTCTTCTTAGTCCTCCGCCGAGCTTTCCCAAAGCTCGTAAAATATCTGGAGCCCCACTTGTGACGCGCAGTGATGCTGTAGTGTAGACTTTTCCCCTGTGTCTGAACGACAGCTTTGACGGTGGAACTGGAGAGCAATGTGGTGGAGGTCTTGGAGGGGACGGGGAGCACCGCACTGGGCTCGGTTCACGGTTCCCTGATCCGGGTCGCAATCTAGAGCAACGGCGCCGAAGTTTACGCCATCTTTGCGACAGGTTAGCATTCCAGCTTTCCTCTGAAAATAATAAAAATTACTTGTTACATTATTTTCTAATTAATTCCAGAAAAGCCAATTGACGTTGGCTTACCCTTAGAGAAGCACGCATATACAGCTAGGTTTATGAGTTCAGTAAATATTAGCACAACTCATGGGATATGAAACTCATTTACATGGTTTGTTTGCTCAACCATAACGAATTGTTAATACGGAAGTGAAGAGTTACCTTTCTTATTAGTACCTATCTTGCTCGGATGCTTATTAGTGCGTGTTAGGTGCTGTGTCAACAAACCCAGCCAAACATTTCGTTACTGGCTTTTGAGGTATTCAAAAGAGTTTTGTGAGCCCAAAAGATTTTTTTTTGAGTTAAAAAACCATTCTATGGATATGGGGCAGGAATAAAATACGGAGGTACCTTTCTTAGTATCTGCGTCTGATGCGTAGTCGTGCGCGCGTGGAGGCTGCGCTGGCGGTGATGCTGGCGCGGCGAAGCTGTGTCTCAGCGGAGTCATTCGCAGCAGACGGGGTCGGTCGCCGCGGCTGCCCCATGCTGGGGCCCCCATTACTTACTTCTGCCATACAAAAAATACCTCTCTTAGTGTCTACATTACCTACAGTTAAGTATAATAGTAGAGTCACGGTGATGTCACAGTTTATAACAATAAAACCTTGAGCTGTACTTGAAAAACTTAGATGCGAAGTTTTTATTACGCTGTATCGCCATGTAGAGTACTATTTAATTATTTTACTTAGGTAACACGACTACAATCTAGGCTAGATTGCGTCCATTAATAGCGAACAGATGTTTTGAATTAGCACAAATAATTACGTGTCAGAGTACTAGGTTTACTATACATGTTTGTTTAGCTTCAATCGATCAATATCCCTCAGGACACTGACCTTCGCAGACTTCAATGTAAATTGAACAATAAAGTCTATCGTCGTTTCGATGGAGCCAGACAGACTTGCATACAAGTTACTCTCGTAAAGTAATGAGAACAGAAGTTTACTGAGTTTAATAAACTCATAGCATCACGCATCGCTAAATATAGTAACCACTTGTGCTTATTAAGCTAGCTGTTATAATTAGATTGACTATATTACCACTTAAGAGTTGTAGCTGCTATAGTGGACGGTATGAGATTACTGTGATTATTATGAAGGTTTGAATACATTATGCACACAGTTGTTAGATTAGAAGTTTTATGTCTGATATAGATATATCGTAAACATTGACCAGTAGGGTAACACCCACACTGCGTGGGCTTTGCTATGGCAAACAACGACGTCCGGCGACCGAAGCCCTGCATACAGCGTATTGTGACCCAAATACTTTTAAAGAAGTGTTCGCTAGAAAATATACCATGTGCTGTCTTTGAACTGTGAATGTTGGCGGTTTTCTATGCTTACACAAATGTGGTATCTCTTCGCTGTTATCAGCTACGAACTGGTTATTCATAACTCTTTCGTCGGGTAGTAATGGCACACAATGACTTTCTGTTCTTTATCATTAAAGACATTAATTTGAGTTTCACCACGTTTCACTTTTTTTTGTTTTTTTCGTTGCAGTTCGGCATATATTACTTGTAATAAATTAAACACTGAAATAAGTTATTATTCTTTTATCCCGGTTCAAAACAAGCCGTGCGTGGCCGTGTGCGCTTGCGCAGGAGCCCAGAACCGTTCCGGATATCCGCCGCAGCCTGCCTTACTCCTCATTCATACTAAACAGTGACTAACCTAGCTGCATTTACAATTCTTATCTCTGGTTTTCATTGGCAACGAAAGGAATTTTCTACGGTAGATGTAGCTTGAATAAGAATTAGTTGCACTACCAACTAATTGTAAACATATTGTCACGGGTGTTAAGTTAGCTGAGGGAAAGTTGCCTTATAACTTACGCCAATTTATGGTTCCTTACAATCCTAGCTGAGCCAAGAAGTTTGTTCTGTCTTTTGGATATTGTCCAACATTATAACGTTGGCCACGTAATATCTACGCTGTAATCAATCTTTATAGGTTCGCATACAGATAACATGTAAAATGGTTAAGAGAGTTGCATCATGAAGCCTGTGAACGTTCGCTTCGGTTCTGTGGGTGGATTGAGCAGTAGTAACCTCCCATATCCATTTGATCCTAATGATTGGCCCTATCGATTGATGCCACTGAGGCACACAGGGTGTTGTTTCTCGAATTTTAATTGGTTCGATTTCTAGGTGAAAGAAGAGTGGTATTAAAAATCTTTTTTTTTGCAGTTTTTGTGTTTTTTTTAAAGGAATGATTGAAATTTGCTATCTCCGCTACCTTGCCTCAAGATGGCAGTAAAAATCCCACCCTCTCTATGAAGGATACTGAAACGTGTATTTTACATGTTTCAGTAACCATCTGACGTATTTTCCACCACTCTAAAGTAGGGAGGAAAGGACAAATTTTTTTTTTTATTGTTTAAGTATAATATTAATTAGCACTGCTGGCCACTACGCTGTGAGGTAACTGCTGCTCAACCCACCTACGGAACCGCAAGTTTTCGTCCGGGAGGAAATGAGCGACGAGATTTGTACCTGTTTCGGGGATTAGCATCACAATGACAATAAATATCTTATTGTTTTCCACATACATTGAAGCAGAACAAATTGCATATTTTAATGAACCTGTATGTAAGCAGTAACTCTCTCTCTTCCAGCCGAAGACGTCCATTGCTGGACAAAAGCCTCACATCCCTCATTGATCACAGTACAGATCATGAGGGGCTGTTACTCACCACGCTTGGCAGGGTTGGCAAGCGGAGTACAGGATGTTGATACACGGAAAGACGCCACTGTCCATCTTCCGGAGGCATCCCTTGGCAGATTCTTACTACATCCACGGGTAAGAGAGGCAACATTATTCTGCCGGCACCCCACGGTAAGCAATAACTAGAACCCTATCAAATGACTAAAAAGCTGGGTCATAACAAGGGCCAAATTACATGCCGCACGGTGTTAAATACCAAAATAAAAAAACAGTATAAATTACGGTCAAACATTAATTTCGTGAAAGTGTCCGGGGGAGGTAATTAATCATTGGGGAATCGCATTGTGGACGATCTGTGGACATTGGCGAGTAATTAAATTCCGAGTCTGTGGATATATGAGACTCTGGGGCTTTATGGCGCAAACGTGGGCCAGACGAGGGAATGGGAAAACAAGGGGAGCGGTTGATCGTTTTGCCATGCATATGTATGGGTGTTTACAGAAAATACACCAATTGGTATTTGTAAATTGCCGATATGCATCTTTATGGAAGGGAAGAAGGGGAAACTCGACTTAAAGGAAATCTATTATGTTCTAAATAGTTTAGGGATATTGCCTCTGACTTTGGTGGAATAACTGTTTGTTTTTAATATCTTCTTAAATAAATCAAAGTAGTATTTAATAACGTAGTTTTTTACGTAGTACGTAGTAGATTTTAATATCTCCAGTAAGTATACCAAACCTCAAATAACTGCAAAACAGCCCGAGTACTAAGTTTATCATAATTGACTAAATGGTCTATTTGCTGGTCGGAAGCTGGCAATAATTTCGCCGGCGCAATACCGTTGTGTATCGAATTCGGCACCGAGTGGTCACTGATCTTCCGGTCAATCGGGCTATGCAGGTGTATAATGGACTAGTCTTTTTTAAACTTTCGCGATCACAACACATTATTAAAATATGGGATTATCGGGTTACGCGATAAATACCCGATAATCCCATGTTTTAATAATTTAATGGACTAACCTAATTGCCTACTTCTACTATTCAATTTACTGTCCTTTTCCATGGTTGTGAACTAATTCTATAAATGGCTAAGTCGTTAGCGAAGCGGTTTTATAGCACATAAAAAAAACAATAAAATCTAGCATGCAATTTATTTTGTACAGAAACTGATAACTATTTTTAGGAGAAGAAAGTTAATGGGACGTTGCAAACAATTACCGTTGTAGCTTTTTCAATCAATTAAAACTAAACATAAATTCAGATAGACGCTAGCGTCTAGACGAATCATCCATTGGCTGCAATTCCCTAACACATGTTCCTTAACAAGAGGTATTTAAAATCGAAGGGCTGCTCGGTTTGTATTCGCCTGCGGCCCCACTTTGAACTCGAGTGGAGACCTATTAAAGCGGCATCTATTAATTGTTCATTCCACAGTATTTAGAGTGGATTGGGTAGCTCATAGAGAACAAAATGTTTTAAAGTGAAGCTGTTGGAGCATCTATTTGAAAGGCTTCTTTAAGAGGCCGCCGATCCGTAGACCAATACTACCATATTTCTAATTCTTCTAAAAACACAGGTTCCTGGCATTTAATTCAAAATAAGAATAACATGAAAAACCTGTGGTTCTGAAAATACAAAATAAATAATTGCATTGAATTATCAATTATCCATCAGAGAGCAGCCTTTGCCTAACTATCAGTATCACAAGGACCTAGCTACAAGCAGCCACAGGATATTTGAAGTGTCACCATCCATAATTTAAGTCTAGGACAATTTATGGTGCAGTGTACACAATAACGGCTTCGTGCCCATACAGCGCCCACACTTATTAACCAAACTCGGATTTATGCGTAGCTACGAGAGCGATAGTGGCACAATAGCTCTGAGGAATGTGACCCAAGCTTGTTTAGTTTTGAACTTATGGTATTAGCATATTGCTAGGCGTTCAATTTTATTTTACGCTACGCATTTTTGAGATAACTTCGATATGAGTCGCTTGAAATGCAAAATAACAAGCGATTCGTTACCTATAAACTAATGGAAAGCATATTTAAATGTCACCATAAGGTCTTACAGTAGCTGTTGCTACCACACCTATAGGCAGATGTCATTCAATGTTTTGTTCATTTTTAAAGTCACCCCTGAAAAATGCTCTATGCACCAATGAATAACGATATCCACTGAGATGCCGAAAGCACATTTGTCAAGGTTAAGACGAAGCATTTCTAAAGAATTATTTGAATGTAGGCCTTTGCATCTATTATAGATGATTTATAAGTGTCAGCAACTGGTAATCATGCTGTATGGGACGCTGCAGTGCCTGGGACATTGTAAGATGGATTAGGCTTGCCTAGCACCTATACCATCCTCTCAGCTTAGTCAGCTATTATTCAGAGGAAAGAACAGGTCAATAGGTACGTCTGAAGCTAACTAAGCCGCGGGTTTCCTCACGATGTTTTCTTCACCGTTAAAGCTCGTGTTAAGTACACATAAATTTTTCAAGAAAGAAAAATTCATTGGTGCTCGGCCGGTATCGAACCCACGACCTTCGGATTGAAAGTTGGGGGTACATAACACTCGGCCAACACGGCTTTTTTTAATGTAATTGTTTAAATTATAATGGTAAAATGCGGACCGCTTGCATACAAACTGACGTGGTAAGCTTACAAGGAAATTAAAAAACTATCAAAAATGTACGATCCCGGTGGGATTCGAACTCACGCTTACGCTTTGACGCTTCCTAAAGCCAGAAGTGCTTTAACTACTTAGTTAATCATGTAAACCAACAAAGAATTTGAAGTGTCCATGAAAATTTATAAATATCAATTACGAATGTTTTGTTTTTCCTGAAATTAGTTGAAAACCCTGACGCCAACATCGTCAATGCGTCGACTTAATATATAAGGCCAGGTGCGTGTCGGTCCACGCACTAAGTAGGATTCCCTAGTTAACCATATACCTGTTGATAGAATTTATTGTATGTTTGTTACGAAAACATACCAAAACATATAAATTACAAAACCAGGAATAAATTGAGTTTTCGGTTTTACGTATTGCGGTATATTTGGTAAACCGTATACTTATTAGAGCGACATTATTTTATACGTAGGACCATACAAAATTATAGCTTTTTAGGATCTTCGAAAAGCCGATGAAAGACAAAGTGAAACCATAAGGCTTCCTTGTTGTACTACGGAACACTAAAAAGGGGTTTAACCCCGTTTTAGCCGCATGCAATTCTGTCACCAATGTTTACGATGATATGAAGAAGTTGTCTTTATTTATCTTCCAGTGAAGCGGATGCATAAAAAAGTTAACATAAATTCAACATCTAGTTTACAAGTTAAAACGTTATTCATAATTTCAATGAGCAAGTGGGCCGAGTACGGTATTGCAATCTCAGCTGTTCATCATAACATTGTTTGCCATCGAATTAAGAAACTGCCCTAGATCCAACCTCGTCGAACGAATCTGGGAAATTGCAGTGCTCTTCCTATTATAACGTTCAATTACTATTATATTTTTCTCAAGAGAAACCCGTAAGGCCCAGTTCTACTTATCATTGTGTAAACGGAAATAAATAAACGTGACTGATTGTGAAGTTTTTTTGGTTTTGCGCAAGTTTGGAGGTGTTTTAATGACTACATGCACGATTGGTAGTGTTTTTAGAGACAAGGATTTAAAAACTAAGATAACCTCATCGTTTTGAGTTTTAATTAGAAAACTTAAGAATTTATTTTCATTTGGTCTTTTCATCGTTGATATAAATAATAGGTTATAAATATATTATTTATGCTTTATTCTTAAACAAATCATAATCACAATATCAGCCGTAAAACGTCCACTACTAAACAAAGGCATGAGGGGTAGTTGCCATACTCAACACGCTTGGCAGGCGGGTTGGCAAGCGCAGTACGGGATGGGACGGAACGAAGCTGCTGCCCATCTTCCAAAGGTATCCCTTAGCAGGCTCTTAATGCATCCGCATCAAGGAGGGGTAACATCCTACTGCTATTTATTGACATATTTTTTTTATAATTCTTACTAAGCTATGGGATACGCAAGAAAGAACAATACAATATCTGGAACCTACTAACATTGTGGCTATGATGTCATCCTCTTTAAGGTAAAACTGGCCTGTGCCCGCCGCTTCGCATGCGTTGTACCCGGATAAAAAGTAGCCTACGTGTTAATCCTAGTCAACATCTATACGTTTGCAAAATTTCAGTTCGATACGTAGGTACGCCAGTTTTTGCGTGAAGAGGTAACAAACCTCCACACAAACAAACTTTCGGCTTTATAATATTAGTGAGAAATCGTTATAACTTTATTGTTACATACCTCCATATTTAATTATTCTTACATAACTTAGCATTTCTTCTATAGTAAGTTTCGTATGTTTCATACTTACGAAACATAATAATTATATGATCTGAGTGGACAGTATTTTATTTGAATATATAGTTATATATTGCTACCTGTGTTGTTTGCTAAATTGCTACTACGTATACATATATATAGGAAAATGCCTACACCTTGTTGAAATTTAATGGTTTTTCAACATATATAATTAAATAAAAGAATAACATAATATCATATCCTGTTGCTATAAGTTTTACTGGTTGACAGTATAGCTTAAATCAGGGGTGCTCAGACTTATAGTGTCGGCGATCTACAAAAAATATTTTGAAAGCAAGAGATCGACTAAGCTACTATGTAGGTAGGAACATTTTTTTTTGACATATCGTTTTACTGCACATTAAAATTGAACATGTACAAAATGAAGGAATCTTAACGTAACTTACGAACTACAAATTCTGTCTTGATGATGATGCATGGCACTGCATATTATCCGCGTACTTTTCATAGGATGGTACGTACATAGTTACTGAGCCCCAACCGCAAGCATGATGTCAGGTGTGCGTCAGTGAGTCGATTACGATATTTCGATTTGATAATTTTCATTTCTGAAAATGCGGCCTCGCACAAATAAGTCGATGCAAACAATCCTGTTAACTGAAGAGCTACTTCTTTCAAACATGGGTATTTTTCTTCAGATATCAAGGACCAGAAATTGGCATCAGTTTCTCTGGATTTGAGATGTACTTATGTCAGAAATCATCTGCAATACCTCATTCTCAATAGATGTTATTTCCATGTTAAAAGTGTTTGATATTTCAGTAGCAGATGTTTCGACGTCTTCACAAGAAAACGGATAACTCATGAAAGTGACGATATTTTTTAGTTTGTTAAAGTCAGAGAAACGTCTCTCAAACTCACCAAGAATGTTTCTTAGCTCTGTCACATAAATATCACAACTTGTGTGAGTGCTTGCCCTTGCTTTCAATGCAGGAAAATTTTTCAAGTCATTTCTTTCAAATTGTATAATTAAAAGTTTCAATTTATTTTTTAACCCGCTTATTGCGCTAATCATGTCGGTAATATTTTTATTTTTACCTTGCAGCTAAACGCAAACTTCATCTATATATATGTATACGCAAGGTAATTGAATGAAATAGGTAAATCAGAATTGAAAAAATAGAAAGAGACAAAAATAGTGCAGTGCGCAGGTGGATTGATTGTCAAAGTTCAAACAGAAAAACAGACTTCCTAATGTGAACTCTCTCCTGAACCCAATTATACTCAAAATCGCTCGTGGTAAAGTAATAGTAAGTGATTTTACGTTTGTTTACATTACGCGGCACAAAATAAGTCTTGTCTCTGCTAATAGATGGCGTTGTCTCAGTGATCGTCGATCATCGCCGCGCACCGTTCAATGTTACCTATTATTTTAGGTATGAGTATAGGTATAATAAGTATATTGCTGGCGATCGACTCGAAAAGCTTTCGCGATCGACCGGTCGATCGCGATCGACCGTTTGAGCACCCCTGGCTTAAATAATTACGTATGACAAATGAAGGTAATTTTCTCGTGATGTACAACACCGCATGTAGGACGAGCACGGAGTTTCACAATATACAGTAAAAGCACAGTACGTATAGATACTTGTAATTATTAAGTATACGGTAACCTGTTGTGCCGTGTGAAATTTTTCGCGCTGTAAACAAAGACTCTGCCTACCACTGCGCATAACTTTACTAGAACACAGAACTCTCATTATTTCTTTTAAGTGTTTTTCTACATAAAGACGTGGCTGAGTAGTTCGATGATCCCTGTCATTGTTTTAAGGTCTTCTGCGCAGAAAGATAATATATTTTTTCAGGCAAGTCGGTAAACAATTTATTTTTTGAAAAGAGCAAACAGTACGTCCCTACGATTAAAATGATGAAAATCGAAAATAGTTATTCTTTGATAACAATAACACTGTGGTTATGAATAACAACAAGTAGGATAACTATTTTCGATTAAATATATTATTCATAAAACGATGTTGGTAAATTCATTCACGTAAATTATGACTATTTTATTAGGTTTTTACATACATTTTGGGTAAATACACTCGTACTACGTTGGATTTATAGTTTGAAGGTCTCCCAGACTAAGAAGATAAGAGACTAAACAGTAATAAAAGGTGGCTGTAGGTGGTTACTGGCGTGGGAGACCCGGAAGAACTTCTTGTGCTGAGGAAACAGTTTGTAATTCTTTTGGATTGTCCTGTATTGTCATGGAATCATTATGATATGCGAAGAAGTAATAAGTAATAACATAGAGGAAATGTTTGTATCGTTAATAGCCATAGATCGTCGACCATATTTTAATCGTTCTGAATCAATGTTGTGATCTTATTTCAACACGTTTTTGTGTTTACAGTTACCACAAACTCTACTTTAGATGTGAAGTAAACGAAAAATATTTTGAAAGTCCTTTTTAAATGTGAGTTAAGCACGCAACAGAGCAAGAAAGTTATAAAATATAGAAACAAGAGCATTGTGAGCAGACATGTAACGGATTTGAATTACATCTAAATTTGCGTGACGAAACAAAAGGTCACAGGCGGTCTCACAACGGCTGCCATAGATCAAGGACTTATCCGTTTAAAATACAGGTGGTACTTATACCAAACCACTTGCAAAGATCTCATATTATTAGAAAACGGAGACTTTGTTAATTACCGTGGTTACTGTTCGTTCAGATCTTTCACGATTTGTACATAGTCAGTATCTGTTAATGCATGCTGTACGGGACTCTTAGATAATAAGAAGAGGTATGATTTTCCAGCAGTTACCATCCTCTCTGTCTTAGTCTTCCATATTTAGAGGAAAAGAAAATGCAATAGGTACGTCTGTATCATAAAACTACAGCTAGTTTTATTATATCATAGTATTGGCAGCCTTCAATCCTTTATTTCCCAGTACGTGACTCTTCCACCTACCTAATATTCACAAAATGCTTACTAATCTTTTGCCCACACTGGTAAACCATAATTGGTAGAGCAGCGTTGGTAATGAATCCAGTTTCTATTAAAGGACAAGGAGGCCAAAACAAGCTTGCAAGTTCCTTAAAATTGAAATCTAATGACCAAGTTTTCATCATCGTCAAAAGTATGACAAATCCATAAACTTGCAGAAATTGGTTCGTGCTCATTCATTTATGCCTTTAGAACGGTTTTATTGATTGCAATTTTAATTGATGAACTGCATTTATATTCAAACAAGCATTGGTACGAGGGTTCCTACCAGAAAAGGGGGCGAAGGCCTCAAAAGGTCATCGAAGGTCAAAAGAGGCATTTTTGGGTTTTTGGAAGTTTTCAGCCATTTGAAGACTTTTATTTTTTTGGTGACCTTTTGAGGTCACAATAACTCCGGTCCCTGTGACTCTAGGGTCACCAAAATCAATCAGTTACCTTCTCTCATTAAGACGGTGCTAACAAAATATATTTCATGTAAATCGGTCAACGCGTTCGGTTGTAATCGTCAAGTACACAGACAGACAGACAGCGCTATGAATATTAGGGGGCTTCGCCCCCTAATAGTAGATAGATTACTTTGCGAGGCATTTGCACAACAATGTTTTTTGTAACAATATGAAGTTTAATCGCGTAATGGGTATGATGCGAGTCACAATAGGAACCGCAACATGCATACGGTATAGGTAATAAAATGGGGTGTGGGATGAATGCACGCGCTGACGATGCTAGGTGCATTATTATCATATAATAATATGCAGGATGATATAGTCCCTAGTGCTATGACAATAAGGATTGATTAAGCCGAATAGAAATTTGGATCGTTTGTCAGCTAGAGTGCGAGGGTTCAAGGTATGAGGGGACGCGGACCTCCACTAACATCGGTGTAACGTTCTTTCTGCTAATATTTTTTTTGAACGTTTATCAGTTCACAGCTGACTGAATTTGAATTTGGGGGAGGAAATATCTCATCTATGGAGCGAGTTTTTTTATGTGATTTTATTCAAAGAAACAATATGTATAAATGAATTCTACTCAGGATTAAATAAAATGTGTTTGTTAGTACGTTACTAAAATTAATATCTTTAATTAAAATTTTAAAAAAGCCGTTTGCCATTATATAATCAATACGTACCAAGTCCACTCAGTCACACTCAAACAATAAGGTAAAAAAGTACAAACAACAAAAGTTTATCAAAGTGACACACTTACCTAATAAAAACTTAAATCATCCAAGAAAACATCGATTAAAATTTATCATTGCAACAGTTTGGCAGTTGAACTTTAACTGTAGGCTGGTTAAATGTCACTGAATGCACTTTATTACAAGTATCGATCGTGATGTACAGAATGCACAAACAATCCGGCTCCGCACCCGGCACGTTCGTCTCAAGCGAATGTCGAATTAATACTACCATAACCTCAAATTTACGCGCGCCGCTCGGGAAATTGTTTATGCTCTCTGTACTGCCACAAATGGGGTTCAGTTGTGAAGAGGAAGGGCCATACGCCGAGACATTGGAAAAACAAGGATGGAGCGCTGTCAAAGGTATAATATGGGGGAGTTCAGTGCAATAAGCAAGCATATGATAGACATCTAGTATGTTGATATTAAACTGGGTATTGTTGTTTTTAACTATATATCCATTGACACAATACATTACCTACCAGATGTCTCGAATGAAAATATAAAATGAATTCATTGTAAAACAAACGACAAGAAAATAAAAAAGAAATACCTACTATACAATCAAAATTAAATATATATGGAACTTCTAAATTAAATAGACAGGTAGAGTATTATCAGAGAATATCAAAATATAAGTAGTGTTTAAAATAAGGCATAAAAGAACATCGTTAATTTTAATTAACACGTCATGTTTTTCTGCGCTTCATCCTAATTATTTTTTGCTAAATGCACAAATATACCAGTATAAAAGTCAAGAGCTCACACTTGAGTGCAGACAGGTTGAAAAAAAACCTTTTACCGCGACATTACGAAGTACCTGCGTCTCCCTCGGGTCCCATTCCCATCCCATAGAGACCGTTCAACCGTGAGGAATGAATGATTTTAAACAGCAAATACCTGCTTTAAATTCTTCCCACTTACCATTATCCAACTTGTATTTATTATTTACCTTTATTAACAGATATTTACAGAACAAGTGTTGATATGAGAGTCGTTTGCCTCTTTTTAGCAGACGTTGACTATCTTGTTGATTTGATGACGAACGAAATAAAATGTAGACGTATCGTCAGACATTTTTATAAGCAAAAAAGTGTTTGTCTAGGTGTTGCGCGTCAATTTTGGAATCTTTGGACACCTCTTCAACACCTACTAAACTGTAAGACGGTTTCACATTTGGCTTCCTAATTTAATTTCTATTTAGTATGTATGTAATATTTGGAAAAGTCAATTAAAAAAAAAAGTATATATATTCTTTAATATTATTAAACCTGTTCAAAAGTTGCGTTACAATGCTATTAATAGAAATTTGCCTCCATATTAGTTTGAAGATAGGTAAAGAAACTCATTTGCGTATTTAAATTCACGACAGTTTTACAGCATTCGGATGTGTGACTGATTAAGAATCTTATTTAGAAACTAAAGCTACATCCATCCGCAAATTAAACAGTTTGATTGTACGCCTGCCTCATTAAGATAGATTGTGGGAGAGCCCACTTGCACTTACTTCGTTTTGGAGTCTGCAAGGCTTTGCAGACGTATAGTCTGCGAACAATAAACATGTATCGATTGCGGGTGCGGTACCATAACTTTCACGATAATATAGTTTTACAATATGGATTTATGGGATACCTCCGGAAGTTGGGCAGCAGCGTCTTTCCGTGTACCAACATCCCGTACTGCGCTCGCCAACCCGCCTGCCAAGCGTGGTGAGTATGGCAATTACCCCTCATGGAGATCCATGAGCGAGGCCTGTGTTCAGTAGTAGATGTTTTACGGCTGAAACGAATATGGATTTAATGGTCTCGTTCTAGATTTCTCTAATTTTATAAAATTAAAATTGCAAAATGGTTGGAAAAATGTGTTAGCCTAGCAGATTGTTGTGAAATAAGAATAATAAGAAAATCTACAAAACAAAAGTTATCACCTAATGACGCTAGAAAAGTATCCCAAGATTACGTACTCTGCACTTGAACCTAAAAACCACGATAACCTTCTGGGAACCGTAACTCCAGGAATTGATAAGATTTAACACGATTTTTACAATTTTGTAGAAAAGGAGATTACCTACTTGTGTAACTGCTATCATGACTGTACCTACGTTACCTACGTATATCAACTACTAGCTTGTGCCCGCCGCTTCGCATGCGTTGTACCCGGATAAAAAGTAGATAGCCTATGTGTTAATCCTCGTCAACATCTATACGTTTGCAAAATTTCAGCTCGATACGTACGCTAGTTTTTGCGTGAAGAGGTAACAAACCTCCATACAAACAAACTTTCAGCTTTATAATATTAGTGAGATAGCAAATGGCAAAAGTAAGTAAATATCGTGTTGTCTAAAATTCTATTATGGTTTACAATAAAAACAATCGCATTTACTTTAAAAGGCGACACCGCGCCGCTGTCAAAATGACTTTCAAAGCGGACCTCCTTGACCTGTCTGAACTATATGGTGTTTGTCAAGTCCATTACGATCGACATCGTCCATTGCAACGACGCAAGATGCCGACTTGAGGCACAGTGGTCGTGGTTCGTATCGGAACAATGACTGTTGTATAATCTGTACCTCGGGGCCTCGGGGCAGGTCAGTGATGTGAATGAGTTTTCTCTGTTACGGATAAGAAATTTTATTATGAGCTAAATTTTGACCAATTTTGAGAAAAAATATACCTTACATTGGTCGTTTCTTAAATTAAAGTGCTGTGTAAAAAATCGGTGCTTACACGCCCAGCTTCGATTCAAGTTGGTTTTAATTTTATATATTAATCTTAAAAATTAAAGCTTCAAACCGGATTATAGAAAAAAGGTCTGTAAAGTTCTATTTTATTACGGTTTGAGCTGTTCTGGTTATGCTCTACCTCCGTAGATACCTGGCTATTGGCCAGTTTGAGGGTTACTGTAACAGATTACTTAGTTTTAAAGAATTTTGGAGCCGTTTTGGTTTAAATCCACGCCTAGTTATTTGACAGCTTTACAATTCGTTTCAAAGCGGAGTTCCGCTTTGAAACTTACTGTAAAACAGGGTTTATTTTTTCGTCCATTGCAACGACGCAGTAACGAAACCCTTGAAGCAAAGAGAATATAACACTCTCTTGAGGCCTAATGGTCGTGATTCGTAACGGACAATGACTGTTGTGCAACTAGTACCTCGGAGGCTCGGGACATGTCTTTGGAAGGTATTAGAAATTAGGCTACTAGCTAAACTGAGACAAGCTAAGGTGTCTAAATTTTAAGGTATAAGATATGTTTTGTTTCTATGGTAGAACATCAACCCTTTAAATTTAAACACTATTGGCAGTTATACTGTTATACTTATTACTGTTTCCTCTCTTGCCCGTGGATGCAGTAAGAATCTGCCTCTGGAACATGGGCAACAGCGTCTCTCTGTGTATTAATCAACATCCAGTACTGCGGTCGCCAACCCACCTGCCAAGCGTGGCAAGTATGGCTACAAACCCCTCTACTCGGAGATCCATGAGGGAAGCCTATAATCCAGCAGTGGACGTCCTACGGCTGAGGTGATAATGATGATGATGTCTAACGTACGGCTGTTTGCGTCAACCACTAGCCCATGCGCGTATCCTGCGCGTGCGCTGGAGGGGGCACAGGCACGACTCCCCATGCGTGTCATAAACGTGGCCATGTTCTACACCTTTGTTTATAGTGGGATCACGTTTTAAAAAAATATAAATAACGTTTGGTTTGGATGTATACAGAGAGAGTCTGTTGGTTTTACGTCTCTGGTTTTACTAGTGTATTTTTCTGTTTACAAAAACTCCTAGATAAATTCGATATACGTATCAGAAAACGAGACAGAGAAACCATTAATTAAGAAATGTTTGTTATTATATCAGTAAGAAAGTCCTTTATAATTTAGTAGCTTCATTTTATAAAACAAAAACAAAGTCTTTGTATAAAGTCTTTTTTAAACTTTCGCGATCACAACACATTATTACTATATTGGATTATCGGGCATTTATCGCGTAATTTCCTTTATTTTAATCCCGACGTACGATAAATACCCGATAATCCCATATAGTAATAATCTTTGTTTTATAACATGAAAATAAACATGATTATTTAAATAAAGGAACTACTTGAAATAGGTCAGACAGAACGTTACTTCCTATTATGTGACTAGGATGAGTAATAACCACACTGGAAAATGGTTGAAACGAACAAAGCGAAAAAGAGCGATACATATCACGTTTTTAGAGTTCTTGAAGGTTAAGAATTATCAAGGCTCTTTTAAATACCATAACCACTAAAACTAACGGCTAAAGCACCCACACGCTTCGTTAATAATAGTTGGTAGGTACTAAGTAGTATATTATTAGAAATATAGAAGCGAATTCGGTAAAGACTGGTAGCTCTCAGTCATGTTATTGGTTTAGGGTTAATTAGAAAAAACGGAACCCTTATAGGATCACAATGTTGCCAGTCTGTCTGTCGGTCTGTCAAGACACTTTATCTCGAAAACGTGTAGAGGTATCGAGTTGAAATTAAAACCATATACTAAAACCTACAACCTCTTTAAGCAGTAAAAAATCAATATTCTAAATTTACCTGAAAAAAGATACGGGTTTATGCCGCAAAAAACGCATGTTTCGACATTCAAAATTCATAGGGTAGTACTTCCCGTAGACCTAGAACTATGAAATTTGGCAAGGTATATCGTCCTATGTCGTAGATAACGAGAAAATCCAAAAACTATAAATTTGCTATGCAATAAAAAAACATCGTCCTTAAAAAAAGTACGAAATCAATCATCGAGGTTAAGCAACCCTAAGCGCGGTCATAAGTTGGATGGGTGACCGAATCTTTTTGTGCATTTTAAAAACTTTTACTAATACGTATTATGTCCCTACATAATTTTTTTATTTACAAATTTTTATGCTGTTAAAAGTTAGTATTCTACAAGTTACGAATTCTTAGAATATTAGAAATAATTATAATTATTTGCACAATGTTTTGTTTATTATACACGTAAGGTATACTTACCTAGTCCAGGACTTTTCCGAATTTATAAAAAAGGCAACGATTTATTTTTGCCAAAATCAAAATTACAATTTGGAATAAAAATAAAAAAAATATTTCTTAATAAGCGTCCGCAGACGACCCATAATGAGCTGCAATATGTAATGCTAAGGGAAAAAGAAAGAATTATTCTTGAAAATTTGTGTAAAGTAAGAGACCGTGTGGTATTGTGTAAGTTTTGGTACCTTAGGTTTGTATGTTAGGCATTATTGGCCACACAAAGGTAGTAACAAAGCAATGTCTGGTATTATTCTATAATTGCCTGATTGTTGTAACATGCTGTATCGTGTTGTGGTTACAAGCACGACTGTAGGTGTGGGCGCAAGGTTTATTTTCTTTCGCCCTTTCCAAACGGGAGTGTGCCAACCCGTCCGCTCTAATCTTGTCCGCACCGGACGAGTTGGCACAAAATGCTTGTTCTAAGTTTTAGCATTTTTTTTGTATAATAATAATTATGATATATTTTACCATTATTAAGAAAGCATCTTTTAAATAGAAAAAAATATTTACCAGCTTACAGTAAATTGTTATTACATATTTTATTAAGTATCCTGAAATGATACAATGATACGATAAATGTCGAAAAAATAAAAACAGTATTTCCGTTTTTCAACTTCTGTCTTTGCTCACTTTACTTTTTAATAAATAAAATAAATAAAAATAAAAATCTTTTATTTCAGACAACAAAATGAGTCCATATACACACATAAACAATAAAAATAAAATAAGCACTATAAAGACAACGAGAAGAGGATAATCAATTAAGGAAATAGCTTCCTTCATTGATCACCCTCTGCACGAGACACTTCCAGAGTGGAGATGTTCGGCACTCTGCCACAGTTCTAAGGATGCTGTTGCGACTGTCCCGTATTCTGCGCATCAAGGATGCTGTTTTTGCGTAAGACAGCATGAAAGCCATCTGTATGCATCTTAATTCTGATCAATATATTTTTATACGAAATTAGGGATTTTTTATAATTTCTCAAATCTTTAAAACACTTCTGTCGCTAACTGTACAAATCACCCTTGTTTAAGGTACAATAAAACTGAGCAGACGAGTTGACGAATGAAAATATTTTTTTTTTAAATGTGCCATCTCGTCCGCTGCGGACAAGTTTATAGCGGACGGCACATTACCCTCAAACGGCTGGGTGTGAGCGCTTACACGTTATCAATATGGGTTTATTCGTCCCGATAAAAATTAAGCCAGTTGTGCTTCAGTACACAGTTCACTGAAGAACAAAAAAGTCGAGTATTTTTACGAACTCTGTTAGAAATAAAAATAAGTCGTATAATTTATATGAAGTCCGGTAGGAAATACAGCATGGTTTTTATACAGGTAAGAGCGTTATGCAATGTTATGTAGTTTATTTAAATGATATCTTTTTAGAGTTCCAGACCAAAATGATAAAAATGAACCCTTATCACTTTGTCTGTCTGTCTGTCACAAATGGTTATCTTGAAAACTACTGATGCTATCGGCTTGAAATTTAAAATGGTTAAAGATAATGCCTTTTTACTATTAGCATATAATATGAAAATGTCAAAAAATATTCTTATTATGATTGCAAGGATATGATCTCAATTTTTTTAAGTAAAGTTACTAGGTCGTGTATCACATGAAAGGGCTTCATTTGCATATGAATAAATACAACTCATTCAACAAATCCAAGGCCTGTGATATTTTTCTTTGTTTCTCCATCATACCTGGTTTGAGTTAAACATAATCCGTGCTGGTCTAGTAGTTATTAAGCTGGTCACAGATATAATAATACAACAGATACCCCACTCCATACCACAGAACTCGGGTCATTTGGTTTTTATTTGCTAGCTTGTGCCCGCCGCGCCGCTTCGCATGCGTTGTACCCGGATAAAAAGTAGCCTATGTGTTAATCTAGTCAACAACTATACGTTTGCAAAATTTCAGCTCGATACGTAAGCTAGTTTTTGCGTGAAGAGGTAACAGACCTCCATGCAAACAAACTTTTGGCTTTATAATATTAGTGAGATTAAGTAGGTAACGTCTGTTTTATTAGAATTTGTCGGTGGTATGGTTATACCCTTAGGTTTATTTAGGTTTATAGGTATAAACCTACATACATTCACTGCAGACTAGACTGTTTTTTTTTAAAAGGAGTTTTCATTAGAAAGTATTAACAACTACAATATTTCCTTTGAACCTTAGATAACGTTAGCATTAATCCCTTGGTAGGTCTTACTGCATCCACAGGCGAGAAAAGAGAGGCAACATTTTACTGCCATGGCACTGTTAGGTTTATTAGTAAATTTTGATTTTTGCTGAAAACGGCTCAGTACCGAATTCTGTGGTATGTAGTGAAGCATCTGTGTAGTATTATTATATCTATGGCTGTAAGCTGTGGTCTTTGGTCATTATTGTTCCGGACGGCTGCGTTGCGCGGAAGCCGTTAGTAATCACGACGCCGACGGAAAAGGGAACACATATGGTGCAGGGAATATTGAGAACATATATTAATACACACCTTACCTGTGAATGTAGAGAAGAAGAAGAAGAAGAAATACATTTATTAGACACACACACTAAACTTAAAATTAACTATAGTAAAAAAAAAGAGCCGTGTTGGCCGAGCGGTATGTCCTCCGACTTTCTATCCGAAGGTCGTGGGTTCGATACCGGCCGCGAATCAATGGACTTTTCTTTCTTGAAATATGTACATATGTTCGCGTTTAACATGTGCTTTAACGGTGAAGGAAAACATAGTGAGGAAATCCGTGGCTTAGCAAGCTTCAGACTTATTGGCCAGTTCTTTTCTTTGACTAATAGCCGACTAAGCTGGGAGGATAGTATAGGTCCTGGGCAAGCTTAATCCATCCTACAATGTCCCAGGTAGTGCAGTGTTCTGTACAGCATGAATACTAGTTGCTGACGCTGTATAAAAAAAAATGATTTGATACATAGATTAACGCTGTGGAATTCTAAACAAATATAATTTTTTATTTCAGAATTTACTAACAGAATGAGAACATCGTAAAACGAGAGGAAAATAGAAAACATCTGTTTCAGATTTTTGGAAGCTCTAGAGAGCGTGATTCTTGTGTCTTTTTGACTAGACACCTACGTGCGATCGCTTCAATGGAACTAATCAAGGTAGTGTGCGCACTAAAAACCATGTGCTTGTTATCCGTAACGGAAAATTTTACCTTTGCGTTTATTATATATACTAGCGACCCGCACCGGCTTCGCACGGGTGCAATGCTGATACTAAATATACCACAGGTATACTCTGTCACGGACTTTTTTGTAAGGCTTCCTCAACAATGATAAAAAAACTTATTGGGTCGATGAAGAACCGTCTTAGAGATGTTATTAAAGCTAGGGGAGGCAACACCAAGTATTGAGACAATAAATTTTGAGTAATTAACATACATTTTCTGTTTTATTTTAATATTGATGAGCCCTATATTTACTCCGATTCCATTCAAACCTGATTAATTTAAAAAATACTAAGTAGATTTTCAAAATAATGGTATCATTTTAAAGCTTAAAGAATAACCTTTCAAAAAATTATCTGTTTTATATACGTTACTCAAGTAATGTTCGAGAAAAGTTACACTATGTACATTTTGTAGCTTTGAGTCAATTCAGTTGCTCGCGAGTTTATAACCCGGTGCCCACTTCGTTGTGCGGTAACCATATTTATTTGTGATGAAATTATGAGTGTGGTTAGGTTAGAACTGAGTGATACGATTTATTTCCTGACTGCCAAAAGGAGGGTTATATTTTTAGAGCATATGTACATACATATGTTGTATGTATTTGCATGCTAAGTGAATAAAATGATTATAATTGAATAAATCATGTTTATTTTCCAATTCCAATTAACCGTCAGTATCCCACTGCTAGGCAAAAGCCTCCTCCCCATCTCTTCATGCTTCTCGATCTGCTGTCAATTTGATCCATGCACATGCATGGGCATGCGATCATGCATAATTGTCTAACTCGTCACGCCATCGTTTCTTCGGTCTGCCGCGGTGTCTTACCTTGTCGGGGTTCCACTGGGTGGTGATCTTAGCCCACATAGATGAAGATCTATGTATGTGGGCTAAGATCACCCGATGGCCGAAGGGGCACGCGGCAGACAGGACCAGCCCAGCTCCATTTCAGTTTCGCAACTTTCTGAGCTACGTCGACAATTGTTTTTTTTAATTGATCAAAGCTTTTCTGTATACTATATTAGATGTAAAGAGGTGTTCCAACCCAAAATAAGTCAACATAATACTGCCCATGGGAAAAACACTGCTTTCTCAGGTCAGTACCCACCAGAGAGAATTATTGACCCTTAATAGTGAGGGCAAAAGAGAAACGTTTTTAAATTTAGAGCTGTCAGCGTAAAATTTTGTGTATTTGTTCCGTTTTAATTTTAGAACGGCACTAACTAGCGTCATTTAGTCAGTTTTACGTCAATGAAATAAGTTTTAGCTAGTTAGTGCGCAACAACAGAACCACCGCCAGTGTAGCCTTAAAATATTAACGTCTTGTTTAAGAAAAAGTCGTCTAATAGAAATATCACCGATTACGACACGGTCGCGGTTCCATACCTATATCGTATTATCTCCTTAACCATTTGTCCAAATTATATGCAGTATAAGGGAAAAATATTTTGTTTTAAACATTCGTTACAATAAATTTACTTATTTTGATAAGAATTTATAATTGCCGATAATATGACCAATAAACATCACCTAACTATTTAAATTACTTTTAGGTATTTATAAAAAAAGTAGTTTTTGTGACTTAAACATAAAAGTTAGACATATGCTGTCGTTGACTTTTTTGTAGGCATTATTAAGTTCTAAAAATTTTCTCTAGAACTCAATCTAATATCTTTCATCCATCATTAAGGCAGTGTTCGAAAGAAACGTTTTCGTTCGACCGTTTTTTCTACGAGTTACTTTGCAAATCCGACTACCACAAAAAGTCTTTTCATTTTTAGGGTTTCATTTTTAGCCTATGACACAAATAGTGTAGCTTTCTATTAGAAAAATAATTTTTAAAATCGGTTCAGTAGATCCAGAGATTACCCCATACAACTTCACAAACTCACAACGTCACAAACTTTTCCTCTTTTTATGGAAACTAATGGAACTATGCGTGGGTTTTAAACTAAATATTTTGACTTAACTCCTACTCTAATTAATTCTATAAATTGTGTTCCACTGACCATGAGGTCAAGATTAAATGAGTCACCTGAATGTAAATAATGATATTAATAATGTAATAGAACTACGTTTCAAAGAAACATGAATGTAGAGTACTTTAAGTAGAGGTAGACATTGTTTCCAAACACAAGTCCACTTCAAAAGGCTAGCATGTGATTTATTTGTATTGCTTTCATCGCACGGAAACCGGCCGAACAAGAAAAGTATGGTTGCTCTTTGAATCTTGAAGAGGCACATCTCGTCATTCATCGTGCAACTCGCACAAAAGATACATCAAAACAAACACCGTGACCGCATCAATGTGAGTTCTCGGAATCGGCATCAGACCTGCGCGTTGAGGGCTCTTGGCCCTGCCCATGGAATGCCGGTGTGGATGTTGTACAATGATATGAGTACCAGATGCTAATTGTCAGCCAACGATTCTTTTGTAATTTTTTTAAAAATTCAACTTTATTAAGGGATTCTTAAAGCATGATCTTGTAGACTTTGCCTTTATATCAGTGCATGTAAGTGTGCGAAGGGTTTTAATACAAGATTTAATAAGATGTTAGGTACGATTTGACAACTGTGGGATGTTGCGGTGACTAAGAATAAAGGTAGAGGTAGACTAGTGTTTTGTAAACTCTATCCTTATTTGTCATTTACTAACCTCAACTAAGCTACCTACGTTGACTCATACAAAGCTACAACTTCAAACGCAGGTACTGTAATACTATAAGGAGAATTCATAACTTAAATTTACGCTGCTATTGTTTAATTAAACGGTGACTAACCATAATTAATGTCTGGCTGCCATAGTAAAGCACAAATTACATAGAATACTAAGTATACAAGTAGTATGCTGTATCTAAGTAAATTGAAGAATTTTACGGTCACTTATCTGTAACAGATGAGGTGTGCCGGCACCGGGCATGATACAAGGTCATCGTTTATTGTATTGCCAACCTTGAAAGAGTTCAGCTAAATACATAGCAAAATACGTCTACCTGAGGTGTTCAGACATAAATTATTAAGTCATTATTATTATGGGAGATATATGACTTAAATTATTTGGGGGACATTTTTGCCTAGCTGTAACATAGGTTAAAAAAACGTTACAAAATAATTTGGTTAGTAACCAGAGCGGACTAAATGAGGAAAAATCATATAATTGTATAAAATTTAGTAAAACATTGCTTGTCTCACGCTGAGTGATTATCTGTACTAATATAATAATAACATTATAAAGAGGTAAAGTTTGTGAGTTTGTGACGATGTAGGGGGTAATCTCTGGACCTACTGAACCGATTTTAAAAATCTTTCACTAATAGAAAGCCACAGTATTTGTGAGTGTCATAGGCTATTAATTAACCTGAAACTAAAAATACTTCTTCGTGGTGGTTGCAAAGTAAATCGGAGAAAAAACGGTTGAACGAAAACGTTTCTTACGAACGAACGCTGCCTTAATGATGAGAGGTATTATGTTTCATTTCTAGAAAAAAGTTTAAGAGCTTGATAATGCCTACAAAAAAGTCAGCGACAGCCTAACTTTTATATTAAAGTTAAAAAAGTAGCTTTTTATATTTAATAAATAATTTGAATCGTTAAGTGATGTTTTATGGTCATATTATCGACAATTATGCATTCTTATCAAAATAAGTATTTTTTTCGTCTCAAGTGTTTCAAACCAGAGACTTTTCCGTTTTACTACATATAATTTGGACAAATAGTTAAAGAAATAATATGAAACGACATAGCCATGAAACCACGACCGCGTCGTATTTATTGAGTGATATTTCTATTAGACGGCGTTTTTCTTAAATAGATAATAAGACATAGGTATAGAAATTTCGTAATCTTATTGAGTGATATTATAAATATCACTCTAGAGACGGCTCTTTTCTTAAACAACACGTCAATCTTTTATTTAAGACTACAGAAGTTCAAATCCGTGATATAATTATGGAACTTATAACCTGCCCATGGCAAAAGCAATGTTTTCTCAAGTACCCACCAGAGATAATTTTTGATCCTGGGACTTATTAATCATGAGGGCAAAAGAGATCTTGACAGGATATGTCAGGAGAATGCAGTATTTTTCCATGGGTAGTTGACTTTTATCTCGGGTTGGACCTCCTGAAAGACAATCATCACAAGTAAAAATGTTTACCGCTCAACGAAGTGAGCACGGGTCAGCGAGTTATTTATAATATGTTGAATAAAATCAAGCGTTTCAGAGGAATTTACCTGGTAATGTGGCTGATTGTTCTTATTTCCCAAGTCACAATTCATGAGGTCAGCACAGAAATTTTCCATCTTCACTCCTTATTGGCAAAATAACGGTAGGCATGTCCCTTATAAATTAGCAAGTTAAAATGAGCCAAATTCCCACGACCACCCAATTGAACGTTAATCTGTGATCAGTGGACCAGATCTCTATGATATCATACGTAACTGAGCCGGTTTTAGGTTAGCGCCAAGCGTCGACGTTTTATTATCTCAATTATTATTAAGAGCAATGAAATCATAATCACGGACTAGTTTACTTAATTTAGTTAGTCATGAAGACAATATACTTTATATAAGCCTGTTATGGTTATGTTTTTTATTGTTTATTATGACCTATAAGTCCTTTTCAAAAGTTATAAAGTAGGTTACAACAATGTGCTTAAAGTACATTCTAAAGTTTACTCGTTGTAATGGTATTGTCAACTCCCACACCTTAAAGTGGCTTTGTTAGTTTACGAACATAATAGTTATGCACTAAAGGGAAGGTTTACTAGTGTTTTCCATTAGGAATAGCAGAAGAGCGTCATTTCGTCACGCCTCACGGAGAACCAAGGTTACTCAGGACAAACCCGTGGGATAATGACGCAGAAGCTACGAGAACTAAAACTACTTTGTATCATGTTGAACTATGATATTTGTGCAAACTGCCTACATGCTCAATAGCAAATATTACTAGGAAGAAATTCTCATATTCACTGTATTCAAATGTAACAGTTATACTACGTGTTTCACTGAAACACCGTGAGAAACAGAGTTATTACTTCAACAAGTTCAAGATCTCACAGTGGAACCGTTTTTTATGCAGCATTATGTTTCATTGAACAATTTATCTCTGTAATATCATTTTATCAAGCATAAGTATTATTAATATCATATTGTACCGTACTATTAGTAATAAAGTAGCACAACACAACACTGAAAAAAAAACTTGATAATATTGATAAAAAAAATGTTTGCAGCTATCAAGGAACTTGTTTATATACGAGCACATAAAGTAATACGATTATGGCAATAAAGTTATGTTGAATAAGCAACAGACAAGTTGTCTTGATGATATCAAACAAAGTAATTGTCAATACCTTCGATCAAATATAACCTAGATACAACATTACCTTATGAAACTACGCAAGAAAACGGCTTGATTTTTACTTTTGAAATCTGTCAAAACTACGATATATCTGTCAAAACTACGATAGAACATAAATCCAATGGAGTAGTTTTCGTATAATATTTTTTTTGCTTTATGAAATTTATGAAGAACTGTTATTTTACTGTAAATTTATGATCTAGATAGCTTGCCCTGGCTTCGCTCAAGTTATCATTTTTTGTAATAACCTTTCTCCATTGACTCCGAAATACATTCATATACAAGTGAGATTGTTTGTTCTCTTTTCATATAGCAACGACTGAACAATTTAAGTTAATATTTTTACTAACCCAAACTTCGAGGCATTAGGTAATACATGAATTCAAAGGGTAAATAATTTGATAACAAAAATGCTTTTATTTATTACTAAAATTCATTTCTTACTAATAACAATTATAATAACAATTCATTTTCATACTCGTATTTTCATACACCGTCAGGTGACTGCTCGAAGTATTCAACCCAAAATATTATATTTTGGGTTGAAGTAGTTTGCAGAATGGAAATATTTTTTAGCGGTATACAATTCCCACTGAATTTACTACTTAGCTCTAAATGAGCTAACATCTTCTTGTATGCTGCTTTAAACTGGCACGTATTAGGGTTATTTTTCATTATTTTTATATATTCTTCGAAGTCCGTTTTTTGTGATGTATGTACATGTCTGATTCAGCAAAATGGTCTGAACAAACTACACTGGAGTCATTAGGTGTATAATATTCGTCATTGCGTTCTTCTTTAACCAATAACCGCCACTTTTCTCTTTGAATTTCGTTTTTGGGAAATCTGTTATTTAAAACTACTTTTAGATTAAAATGTTTTAAAAATAAGGCGACTCCAATATTTTGCAATGTTATTATTCTGAACCAAGGTTATATTTGTCCTTGTCTTACATTACGCGTGTGAAAGAGACAACATCGAAGCCAAAATAATAGGATATAAATTTTTTTAAAACTAATTTAGAGATGATTACTAGATTATTTAGAAGTTTAATCACTCTATGTACTTGTAAAAATGTAATACTTTCCGAAAATACGAGATTCCATGTTGTTTTTTCCTTGCGAGCGTGATATTTTTACAACTTTACGAAACATTTCGGCATTGTTACACGCGTGACAGTCGGCGCGATACTGACGGCAAAAGAGTGCAAACAATGAATTTTTGCACTCTTTAGTCTGGTCACTTTTAGTGAGCTTACGCGATATCTAGGTTATATTTGATCGAAGGTCAATACAATCAAGTTTGGTTAACATGCCAATGATTTATGTTGATTGAATTTACAACGAACGTGGTAATGCTTATCAAGTATTTTAGTAGTTTCAGTAATGTATATGCTTAATTTTAATAGTTATATATAATATAGCGGGTATGAGCGGGATTTCGTCAAATGAGAGGGCGTGAAGATGAAATAAAGAACATTCATTCAACTTAACCAAATTTAACTACAGAGGGTGTCTCAGCTTTCAATACGCTAGTCCAAACAAAGGATGAAGCTAGGTACGCGCCGCTTTGACGAGTGGTATTTGATTATAGACAACTCACAAAAAGTTAGACCCGAGACCTAAGTAAATGGGTGAAACACTTTGATAGCGCGTTCTAATTTTTCTAGTTGCGACATCTAGTTCTGTTAAATGTAAACACTAAGAGGTAGGGTAGGGATCTCTACAATCAATGGACCTGATTACTTTGTATTGGTAACTTGATTAATTTGATTCTGTTCGATACTCGAATCAAATATTTGTATGTTTACATTTACAATAAAACCATGTTTACAATAACATAATCATGATATCTTAATTCCTTTAATGAAGTGAATGTTATAGAAAAGTTGATCATTACACCTTTATTGTGACAATAAATAGTGATTAATGTAGTTTAATAAGTTTTTGATTGCTTCATTTTTTTTTTTTCTATCAAGCAAAATGTCATGCTTGATTGGCTGGATTTTTTTCAGTGAAGGAATGCCGATATTCTGAGTGATCAAGCAAATCAATAAATTATGTTTACCGTATTAAAAATCGACCTCTTATCCTGTAGGGTAGGAAGGTTCTTTTAATAAACATACACCGACTTACTGAAGATAGAGAGAAATCATCAAGACAATTAAAAAAAAAATTGGAAGAAATCTGGAAGATTTCGATAGATTATTTAAATTAAGGATTATGTAAGGTTGAGCTGGATGCTGCCAAGATAGACTGGCAATGAGTGGCGTAAAATCGTGAAGTGTGGAGGGAATGGGGGGAGGCCTTTGCCCATAAATGGGATGATACCGGCTAATAGTAACAGTATTGAAATTTAACATCTAGTACCACAATGACTCGAAATTCCCATATCATGTGATTGAAAAACCTGGCACGATGATGACGAGCTGGCAATCAGCCTTGACAGCAGTATTTTGTTTCAGCATGAGAACCTCGCCGTGTCGGTTCCACTTCACGAACCCGCGACTGCTCAAGTACTGACTAGTACCGTTATGGTACCTACTTAGGCACATAAGAATATGAGTCGTATTATGCTAATACGCTAGCAGCGCATTCTTGCTTAAGTATTTCATACCTGTCTCTAATCAAACGCTAGCTACTATGTAACCGAACTTCCTACAACATTGTTTTTTCAAAGTATTAGCTAAAATATAACAAAATGCTGAATAATTATTTAAATATTATCATTCGGCGATTCATGTACAATTTAATGTGTCCCTCTTTCAACGAAGCAAGATAATATACCTAAGCTATATTATAGAAATGAATTGGACACGAGTATACCTACTAAATTGTTAATAATATTTGTTACAGACAATTTTATTTCAATTCTTGAAATATTCTCAGTATTCGATGACTTAACGAATGATACTAATTGTCGTCTAAATAAAACGAACAAAGTCAAAACACTTAGAATTATATTATCATTATTCATATTAATTTAATTAAAACATGACGAATGATTTTATGAATTAAACCAAATCCGGACAATAATTAAATTTATTACGAAAACAGTATTATTTACATATGTTTTGTGTCAACATTACTTAAACTCGTTTACAGCATCATGTCTGACGGTATGACACCACAATAGTTCACTTTCCCTAGCTTGGACTACGAACAACTAGGCCGGACGCAGTTTTTGGACCATAAAGGATACTTATTCTATTGTTCTCTCAATGGTCTATTGCCACCATAATTCGTATGTCTTACATAAACTAAGGAATTAAGTAACTAACTAATGTTACATTAGCTCGCTCCGGTAAACTACCACATTGTAACACTTTGAAGGCACATCTCGCTATTCACCTCGCTATAAGTAGGGAAGAATTAATAAAATACACTCTTGATAATTGCCGTGGGGTGCCGGCAGTAGAATACTACCCCTCCTCTCATGCCCGTGGATGCAGTAAGAGCATGCTAAGGGTTACCTCCGGAAGATGGGCAGCAGCGTCTTTCCGTGAATCAACATCCCGTACTGCGCTCGCCAACCCGCCTGCCAAGCGTGGTGAGTATGGCAATACCCCTCACGGAGATCCATGAGGCCTGTCATGACATCCGGAGGCCTGTGTTCATTAGTTTTTATGGCTGTAATGATAAATGAATAATGATTCTTGATAATACTTTAATCATCATCGTCATTCACAGCCCAACGTCATCCACAACTGGGCACAAGTCTCCTTTACCAATATCATTGAGTTATACAACCAAATTCTCCTAACCCAACCATATCTCAAGAAGCGAGGTCAGCCATACTGCCAACTTTTAAATAAAATAATGAACTTTTCCCACTTGCTTGATGGTGAGGACATTATACGAGTGGTAAAATTCTATCACGTTGTCTTACGATTGTTACTTACGAATGAGTCACATCAGTTACTGTATGGAATACGTAAATAAGTATAAAATCTGAATCATCAAGGTACGAGTATTAATTCTGTGACTTGGTATCAGTTCAGCTCTTAAAGGACTAGTCTTAGGTTATTTTGTAAATCTAAATTATAACTAATGTATACTAAATTTTGAAACTACTATGAATGAGTGTTTTTGAGTTTCCCGATATTTTGACGCAGTTACACACGTCATGATCAGGGATAAACTGGTTAGCTAATCCAAGATTATGGTATATATCCCGTAAATATCGCATATAATATTTTTTATAAACAAAACCTTAAAAAAGTAAAACTAAACTGTAAAACTAAACTGTACTTTATAAAATAACCAATCGAAACAGAAGTATTTTAGGGTGGTCACTGAAGGTAGCGCGTTGATGTCTTTTGTTAGACTAATAATATTAGAGACTTTTTACTATAATGATTTTATAACAAAAACCTCTTAAAAACTAATAAAAAACTTCTTAAATAAGTTTATGATTAAAAAATATATGTTAAAACAATAAGCTTTATGCCTTTAATATGATATCCACGTTATGTGGTTTGACAAAAAATGCATTATCCGCCATTTTATGGCAGCGGTCATAATTTTGAACAATGGTTGCCAAGAGAAATTAAATAAGCCCGAACTGGGTTTCTCATGTTTAGTTTAGGAGTTCCATTGGCTCCCCTTCCGGCTCCATCTTTAGGCCCTGGATATCGACTATACAGTACCAGAGTAAACGAGCCCAAACATAACGAGTCTGTCTTTTTTAGTTCAGAAGTTTATATGGACACCTACCGTCTCAGTCCTCAGACCATATAGCACCAGAGTGCTTGCCAAGACAAATCAACATGACGGATCTATCTTGTTTAGTTCAGAAGTTCCTATGACCACCTACCGTCTCTATCTTCGGACTCTGGATAGTGCACCATAGTACTTGCTAAGACTAATCAAACATGTCGGGTCCATCTTGTTTAGTTCAGAAGTTCCTATGACCACCTACCGTCTCTATCTTTGGACACTGGATATCATGTAGCACCAGAGTGCTTGCCTTGTTTTGAATTTTGTTGTAGATTTGTTGGAGAACCTTGACAGCGCCATCTCTTGTCTGATAACGGAACTTAAATAGATTTTTACACTTTCCATGATTTCTAAAAAAACTATGCAAATTAGAGAGTTCACTATAATTTTTCTGTAATCTTTACATACACTTCTTTATAAAAGTTTCAGGGGTTTATCTCTGCAAACTTCGGAGATAAGGATGGTGTTTTGTAAATATTTTTGTAAATAAATCGAAAACGATACGGCTTGAAGGAAAACTGAAAATTGTTTATTAATGTGCAAATGAAAGCGACACTACGGGGTGTATTATATTATACATGTGTATGTATATAACCTAACCCGAAAGAGGGGGTTCCAACCCATGAAAACGAGTAGTTTTGGAAGGAAAAAAAATCAGGGCTTCGTATCTCTTTTAATTTTTTTATATTGTTTTTGAAATATTTTTATTTATAATTTTACTAATTGGTGTTATGTAAAATTAATGATTCTAAGGTCAAAATTGGAGTATTTTTTTTTATAAAAAAACCTCTGTGGTTGTGGGTTTTTTATTTGTACCGCAACTAATCGCGGAGTTCAATGACCCTGACAAGAATCAGCTGGCGTTTAGTTTGTCATTATCATATAATCAGCTGTTAAAGTGAAATTTTCGTAGTCTTTTCTTAAATGAAAATCACTGAATCCAATAAAGTCGTAGAACAATAGTTCTTCCTTTGGATGGTCAGAATAATGCCCTTTCGGTTTAGTACACATATTATTATACATTCTGTATAAGGGATACTTGTTGCTTGTTGTACTACCGAACCCTAAAAAACAATAACGGAAAGTGAGTCGAAATTAATATTGGCAGTCAATATATTTTTACGCTAAACGTGGACTTATTTTTGTAGCATGCCAAAATTACTGTTAATTAGTAAAGAAGAATTTAATAATAACCTTAATATAGTTAGTAATAAACATTTTTATTTAATAATATTGTAAGTCTGAAGCTGAAACTCTCTTAATCATGTTAAAACATTGAGTATCAAAACTAAGAAGCTATCATATTGTAATTTTATTAGCAAAGAAAAGCTCAATTCATAACGTAACAAACTCATAGGTCTTACTTAATTATTAATATGTATTAATTTGTTGACCCAACGAAAGCAACGCCATCTCCAATGTTTCTTGTGACTTTCATTATGGAGGAGTATGCTCCAGCAGAGGTTGGGTTCATTTTCAGTGACGGCTGCGTTGCTCACTATCTAAAGTCACAAATCGTTCATAGATGGCGCTAATTTAGTTCTGTTTGCTTCCTAAAGGCGGCGCCGCTGTTTCACTTAAATGTAGAGACCAAAAATGACTTGAGCTGGGAGCTTTTCCTTCCTACTACGCTAAAACAAAATCCATAGAACGAATTTAACAAAACGCTCTACATTGCGCAGTGGACTTGCTGGAGTAGACACATGATGTGAGGTAAGCGGTAATGTAAATCATGCTACGAATGTTTCCGTGAGTAGATTGCATGGTGGACTGGCGTTGAACGCCGGACCGGCAGCTTCTAGGTATCCGCCGGCAGTAGAGTCGGGTTTACTATAGTGGCAGGTGGCGTGCTGCCCCACACCCGGTATTACACTTGCGCTCGCGAAACCATCCCTTTTGTTTATATTTGTTGTCTCTATCGTTTACTGTGAACTTTTACAACTTCTAAGTTTGTTTTATCAACTTTGCCTGAAGTTAAGTGAACTTAACAAGTTGTGTTGTGAAGTGTTAAAAGAAATACCGGTACTGTCAGTCATGTCCTTAGTACAATTTACGTGCAAAAATCTTAGTTTGACTGTCAATGTTCAAGAATACCTTACTGGTATTTTATAATGGAATCCGGCCGTTCTGACCCTCGAATTTAATTAAAACGTAAGTTTTTTTTTACCTAATATTTAGTTACAATAAAACAAGTATCCATGCGTAGGTGGATAAAATAAGAAGAAAATAATTTAAGTAGTAAAAAACTTCAAGCTCCATTATCTACGAGGCATGACATTTTAATATGGCATGGCTGTCGGCGTATTGTCTTGCGTGTTTCTAATTGGTATTTCGAGGAGTACCAACCTAATTCATAGTAGATTACTGTGGTGAAATTGGTAATAAGCACGGGCCCCTGGGTTGAGTGGAGCAAAGCACGGGCAGTTTGGGTTGAATGGCCGCTGGTGGGCACGGCCGCGGCCGCGGTGCATCCAGCACCCGTACTTACCTCACCTTGGTAATAATCTCATTTGGTTACTTAGCGGAACTGATTTGCTATTCAGTAAGCTTGCGCGCTTTACATATTTCTAAAAGAGTTTCAAAAACATTTCGAAGCCATCATCACTTCGCATTATTCGATTCGGGTGCTGGGTTGGTGTATTGCTTCGGACAGTTATCATCATCAATCATCATTATCTCGTGGGGTATAATTTAGGTTGGAGTTGGATTCAAGAACTCTATTTTGTTTTACATTTATCCTGGTTGTTACTACACTATATTCATCTTTAATAAAAATAAAGTGACCTTTCGGTACTTAAGTAAAAAAGATTTGGGTCGTTGAGTTACAAATAAAAATGTTCCAGTCTTTTTCGATAATCCAATGAGAACTTAGAAATTTCCTATAAAAGACGTAGTTTTCGCCGCTTTATATGGTTCACTATAAATCACTATATATCTCAGCCGTAAGACTGCTGACCCGTGAACTGCTGGACACAGGCCTCCTCATGAATCTTCAAGATCATGAGGAGAGCATTCTTAAGTTGTTGTCATACTCGCCATGCTCGGCAGGCGGGATGGCGAGCGCAGTGTGGAATATTTATAGATGGAAAGAAGCTGCAGCCTATCCTACGGAGATAACCCTTAGCAGATTCTTATTGCAAACACAGAGAAGAGAGGAGGGTTAACATTCTATTGCCAGCACCCCACGGCTAGGTTACTATGGTTAAGTTACTTAATCTAATTTAAACTCTCACATTTCACAATCTTACTGATATATAATATACCTTCTGCAGATATAAAGGAGTTTAGCTCGTGCCTTTCTTAGGCACATATTTATAGGTACAGTCGCATTCATAGTAAAGGATACCACTTGTAACTGGCCGACTACTGTGACTGGCCGGCTTAGTGGTATTCTTTACTATGAACGCGACTATACCTACATATCTGTCCAACAGATTCATTTTATCGTAAAGTTTAGTGAGACACCAAATCAAGAGGGTCAAGTGCCTCTTGTCCCCGATAGAGATTTAAGTCGCGGTCCACTCGGTTCACCACCCACTTGAAATATGTACCTCGCTGATTCCTGGTACAACTGTCCAATACTATTAAGGAAGTCAAAGGGATTATCGATCCTTGGGATTTTTGAATGAGAGCTCTTAAGTAGGAATCATACCCAATCTCATGAGTATCGATCCTGTTGGTAAGTATCTACCTACCTGCTTATCTCGCTTAGATCCTCTTAACGGAATTTGTGTTTATTTTAGTAGAAACATTTGGAACATCCTGGTAATGTGAAGCTGAATTGGAGATCTAATAGGGTGCCAATGAATCTACATACCAATGATTACTTATGATTATGGCTTTGGTAAGGTGATCACTGCGTTCTTAGTGTGGACCGGAATGGTTAAAATCGACATTCTGTATGTGTAAAATAGGTGATATGTTACCTACATTTGGATCGCGTATCTTTCTAATAGGAATATTGATTCAGTTATAAAAATAAATTTAGTATAAAATTTTACTTTAAAGGATTTAATAGGAAATCAGTTCACTATTTTCTTAAACTATTGTAAAGAAAGCGTTGTTAATTTTTTCAAATTCTTATTGAAAACCAACTTGAGTTTATATATAAACTAGTTTATGCATGCAGCTTCGCACGCGTTGTACCCGTATAAATAGCCTTTATATGTTAATCCTCGTCAACATTATACATTATATTAAGAGCAAAGGTTGTGCTTTATCTGTTCGGTAGTTTTTAATTGACAAGGTAACAAACATCCACACAAACAAACTTTCGTATTTATATCATGAGTAGGATATGAAAAGGGAAAAAAATATGAAAATACCCTTAGTACACCTGGTTGTACCTTCGTAAATACATAAATCCTCCCTGCGTTGTGTCGTATTATTGACATGAATATTCGCGAGCCTGGGCAGCAGAGCGGCAGCGCGCCTCGCGGACAATAGAACCTTTGTTGCACAATACCCATTTCCGATTACCAGATTGAATCGTGTTCGTCAAAGCGCTTCCATGCCCAATAATCATGCCGGTAGAATGTGTCTGTCGACTGCAATGACTTGACCGACAATATTTCCCAGCTATAAAGATTTCGGGCATGCGGCATATTGCAGCTTGCAATGAAAAATTCAATATCGAAATAAATTGACATGTAGCTAATACGGAGCATGCATATGAACATTTTTATATTTACTAGCCGATTTTCCGATTAACTTGGAAGTTATAGGCAGCTGAACCAGAAGCCAATATTACCGCTCTGTCTGCTACTTAATGTAAAATATCATCTATTGCAAGCTCGTGTAAAGGCAAAACAATTCGAGGCTCAAAGTGCCGAAACTGTTGAGTTCCAAGTTCGGATATTATTTAATTTAACCTCTCGTTATGCGGGCTGATGGGTAACGCGCTGTCTGCTAAACGAGACGCTTGCCGCACTCATTGTTGCGGAAATTTAGGCGAATCTGTGACGCTCGCGTTTCATTTAGGCGCGGCTGAGTACGAACTGATCTTAATTCACAAAGGGGGTGCGGACGTACAATAACGTTTATACGGTTACCTCGTTAGTTGTTCACTGACTTAAAATCTACAAGAGTATCTATGAGTATGTTGGTATTTAGCGTAGTAAGATTTTTACAAGGCTACTTTGTTATTGGTTTCAACCTAAAAGTCCTTATCCAATCATTAATCCTTGGTACTTCACTAAAAATAAAAATAACAAAACTTGCCAAAGCTGGAAGAGACAAGCAGCTAGAACTGATTACCCTGTCTGGAGCTGCTTAAAAAAGTAGTTTTTGGTGAAAATTTGTTAAAAAGCACCGTCCCGCCACAACACCTCGGCTGGGACCGGCCAACGGGGCTTAGAGTTAACTGCAGTTTTTAATTAACGCCCGCTTTCATTGCGTCACAAAAAATAACGACCTTTCAGTTCCTCGGTCATACGGTTTCCCAGCGCGGGAAAGGAAGTTCTGATACTTGGCCAGTGATAATGCGTTCGCAGTCCTTACAGGCACTTACAGTATCATTTTATGATTATGTTATGTAAGTACTTTTATTACGGTACACCTTGATTACATTGTGCCATTTCCAACACAGGAGGAAAAGGTATTCGTTAGAGCAACCAAAATGTGCCATCGACCTCTTATAATGAAATGAGATTGCTCCGGATAAGTGGAAATGATAATGACACTGTAATTACTGTGCTCTATAATAAACAATACAACGAAGTAGTGGGATCCATTCCCAGGCGAGCGCGTTGAAAAAATGTTAAACTGTAGGCGGGGCCGAAGGCGCAAGAGGTGAGCCTTCACAACCGATGCTCTCCTCTGATCGACGCCGGAGGCTTGCCGCGGGCTACCTGCCGTAATTTGAGAGCCAAGAAATTACTCATAATAATAAATGTACCTACTAATTTTGAAACAAAACAACTTAAACTTCTTCGGTGAAACGAGGCGGCAGAGTGCTCAACTTGGTATCTATGAGTCAGAAGCAAAATACCTACCATTGGAACTTTTGTATTTTGTGCAGACATTAAAAGAACCATAACTTTATCTACGTTTTATGCAATATTTACGGGATATTACCATGATTTAAGTATTTTTGAGTTCTTTGATATTTCGACGCAGTTATAATAGGGGTCATGATCACGGATAAACAAGGAGAGTTTATCTGTGATCATGTCTTGTGGAACTTACGTATTTTTACATTTAAAATGAAGTTGTATCATAGCATTCTATGTTTAATGACTGAGCTAAGATGTGTTTGAGTTTATTTTGTTATCGCAGTGCTTGAATTGCCTGATAGATAATATTACCTATGTGCTATTGTTTTGGTGTCGTCTGTTTTCAAGGCTGCTTCTAGACCAATGTTTGCATAAGTAATTCTGCAATTATCAATTTAAAGCTTCTTCATGCTGATTTACTATACTATATTCAGATTTTTCCCGCAATTAGCGTTATCCCCTGGTTATAAAACAGATCATTAGCCTTTTTATAGAGATCCCTTCGCGTCCAACTTTTTGTCTGATCCAGGACCAATAAGCTAAGCCCTGTACGCTCAGCTACACGTACGTCCATAATTTATTATCTCCTAAATTCGACTTACCTATATGATTAAGAATCTAAGTGAAATAAATTTCAGTTTTCATACGATATGTAAGTATATGTGACGCGTCAATAAGGTCCATGCGGCCGCACTGAATAAAGTATTTTTTGAATTTTGAATTTTTGAATATTTGATTGCATCCAAAACCGTGGATGCCATGCCATGGGGTTCCGGTAGTATAATGTTGCCCTTCCTCTCTTGCCTGTGGATGCAGTAAGAATCTGCCAAAGGATACCTCCGGAAGATGGGCAGCAGTGTCTTACCGTGTATCACTAACCGGTATTGCGCTGGCCAACCCGCCTGCCATGCGTTGTGATTATGGCAACTACCCCTAATGAAGGATCCATGAGGGAGGACTATGTCCAGCAGTGGACGTCCTATGACTGAGATGATTTATTGTGTAGGGTTCACGTAAATGATTGAGTTGAAATGCAAGTGCAGGTTTGGGGATGTTGTGGTTTAACGCTTTATTTTTGGCTGGTTCCCAAAAAAACGGATGCTCTTTGAGTGCTTGCGTCGTAAACACGGTGAGTTACGAAATACTAGTTTGAACGAAAATGTGCTCGAATCATTTAACGCAAAACCTTTTTGATCCCGTTGTCATTTCCCTATTCCCAGCTGCCTCTCTTGGGACGACCATCGTACCTGAGCTTTATCGAGGCAATTTGGCGACGGTTTATCAGGACTGTAGCGAAGGTTTTATTAAAATGGACTCTATCTATGAGTATGATTTGGATTATCATATTTTTTACATGTCTGCTCTAACTTAGTAAAAAGGAACTTTATTATAATGTCTTATCTTTATAACAAACGTTATCATTTAGACTACCACTAGGCAATCTGAATTTTGAACAGTGTAAAACAATATGCTTCTCAAATGACTGATGATAATAGAAGACATTGTGTAAACTCCATTGTACGACTTACAATTTGAATCGGATTTCCACTTCGAAACTTTAAAGATCGGACTCAAGTCTGCTAAAGCACTGACACTTTACATCCCTATCTGCTCGTGTTCAAGGTTTATCGCTGTCGAAGCGCGAAAAGTGCGCGTGTTCTGCAGAACTTTACAACATCCGTTGCCGTAGTATGGCCTCTGATCGTTACATTCTTCTGTATTTTTAGCTATAAACCAGAAAGGTGACAATGGAACCCTTTAAGCCCGTTGTGTCGGTTTGCCTGTTATCAGTTTACACTTTTTTAAATTGATATTTAGGGGGCGAAGCCCTTTATTATTATAGTGCATGTTCCCTTTTCACGTCAAAACCGCTGAACCGATTTGGACAAATTTTAATAAAGGAGTAGATTAGACTATGGAGATGGACATAGGCTACTTTACGTTGCATAAATTAAATCAAAAGGGGTTAAAATAGGGGATGAAAATTTGTATGGAAACAATTATTAAACACATGTTTCAGCGTTAGTTGTAGCGTAGTAGTAGGTTAGTTGTAGGGTAGTAGTAGGTTAGTTTTGCCGTGGGGTGCCGGCAGTAGAATTTTGCCCCTCCTCTCTTGCCCGTGGATGCAGTAAGAGCCTGCTAAGAACTACCTCCGGATGACGGGCAGCAGCGTCATTCCGTGTGTCAACATCCTATACTGCGCTCGCCAACCCGCCTGCCAAGCGTGGTGAGAATGGCAACTGCCCTTTATGGAGATCCATGAGGGAGGCCTGTGAGCGTAGTTGTAGGGTAGTAGTAGGTGAGTTGTAGGGTAGTAGTAGAATAATTTTAGGGTAGTTTTAGGGTAGTAGTAGGGTACTAGTAGGGTAGTTATTGGGTAGTTGTAAGGTAGTAGTAGGGTAGTTGTAAGGTAGTAGTAGGGGAGTTGTATGGTAGTTGTAGGGTAGTTTTAGGGTAGTTGTAGGGTAATAGTAGGTTAGTTGTAGGGTAGTTTTAGGGTAGTTGTAGGGTAGTAGTAGGATTAGTTGTAGGGTAGTGGTAGGGTAGTAGTAGGGTAGTTGTAGGGTAGTTGTAAGTGGTGGTTGTAGTTAAAGGTGCGACACGAAGTTCGCCGGGTCAGCTAGTACATTATAATACATAGAGATATATTTTTCATCATTATAGAAAAACATCCAGAACAAATAGATATTTGTCCCGAGGCGGGAATCGAACCCGCAACCTTTAGCTTCGCAGGCTGATCTTCGCCCGGTGCGCTATAGAAGTCGTCAATAGACCATACTCCAGAAATAATATTACAAAAACAATTGAACTTTCAAATATCAATTATGCTCGCGAAAAGTATTCCTAACTAAAATTAAGTAACCTTTTTTGACCTGACAACACAGTAAATAGTTAGGCTAAGATATTGTGGTAAAACGACACGCTCGGTTAGCGAAACTCACACTTGGTCATTATGTTTTTTCCTCACATTTACGCTTACATGATTCTATCGTCTCAACAAATGCGTGTGAGGCCGCGAGTTATTGCTTTATAAAAATTCGAGCTGGATCATTTGACTCAATAGAAAGCGTGTATCGCATTTAGATCGTATGATTTTGTTATGGAACACACTACTTCATGCTTGGACTAGTTGAAAATATATTTTCGTAAAGTAGTTAATGTTGTTAAGTTTCTTTATGCTAGAAAATTATTATTCGACTACCTTTTCAGCCAATGCATTAGTAATAATGATGTTTTATCTTTATTTCAGACACAAGATCCATATAAAATTCTTACAAACTAAATTAAAAATGGTAGTAATGGTATTCCACATGAGACGTATAGCTAACTATACGTCGTATTTAGCTAAAACCATTTCCTATGGACACGAATTTACTTCACCGTAAGTTTAAATAAAGTTAACGGGGCACCTATTCATTCAAACAAAATTTATGTCAAACATTTTGTACCTTAATGAACGTTTGACCTGCAGACAACCGTTACTTTAGTTTGGACCTTCATCGAAGGTTACTTACATTGAACTAAAACGAGTAGACCAGTTATGACGTAGTATCAACAGCACCCCTCATTGCTGTTTCCTTTAGGTCTCCTTTTTTCTGAAGATCGAGCCATCCCAAAAATTCCTTCACCTGTCACAAGTTGTTCCCACACCTCTTGTTTTCATCACCCGTCTTCGTCTCAGTGACAGTGAGTCTCGTTAGTGTGGCGCCTTTATTTGATCGGAACAACAACAAGTAGGCGGTCGTTGCGTTACTGTCTTAAGATGATTAAAAATATACTTTTGCGCGTTGAGGGTATCCGAAAGGAAGGCAAGAGTATCGTCTCGCGTAGCGTCGCATAGAGGTAGTAATCAGTATTCACGAAGCGCGCGCGTGCTGGCATGCATCGGCGTCCGCTCACACCACTGTTTATATCGCCATAACTATCAAACATTTCGATTGTCTACAATACTGCGAATTTACTAGCTTTCTTTAGTCGTAAACTTATTGAATATCAAGGTGAAATATTATACATCGGTGCTTCTGTAGGATTTTTTTAAAATGTATTTTTGATATATGAAAAAACTACTACAAAACAAAAAATAAACCTATGGAAACACCATTTTTAACAAAAAAAAAACAGACTTCAATGATAAAATCTAAATTGTTCCTGAAAACACCCAAACCGCTATTATATGTATATCGCATCGATTTATCATGTATCATCCATCATCATCAGAACTTGGTTTAAAAGCTAACAAACATTATTATAAAATTTAGGGCATAAAACAATATACCTTGAGGGGCTCTTGTGAGTACATTATTTTATTTCAATGACCCTAATGCTGCTGCTGCTAATGATGATGATGATGCTGTTTTGGTAAGTATAATGATTAATAGATAGGGATATATTATCTTAGCCATCTTTCAATGTCGTCCCCCGTAAATTTTGTAATATTGAGGAGTTCCATAACCAAATGTGGTCTTCTTCATCAGATCCACTTCACCAAATAATATTTTCTGAATGCAAATGCTTGACCATGAGCTAAATATGTCTTAATCGCTTTTTGTTTACCTACAATATTTGAGGAGTTACCTCGATTCCTCATGGAACTAAGTTTTGAAACAATGGGACTTAATTGAAAGTGTATCTATTCGAACTCAAAAATATTTTTCTAGGTCGGTTAATAAACAACGGAGTTTTGAGTTAAGAGAGATTAAAAAAATACATAAGAACCTCCTCCTTTTTTTAAGTCGGTTCAAAACCGATACTGACGCGCAAATACAAACAAAAACTAAAGTCTGCAGCAATCGAATAAGCAAGCCTTTTTTCATTTTTTATCGTTTCAATTTTCCGTTAAACCCGCGTTACTTCAATGCACATGGGAAATCGCTAACATGTGAGAATTTATGTGTGATTACATGTGAAATGGCGTTTCGCGTCGCGAGAATTGCAGCGTCTTCCCGATACGTCGCGTGTATATCTCACGTGCTCTTTCAAGAAAACAAAGGGGGAAATTGCAAAAGATTGGAGTGCGGCCGTGGAGGGCGCGATATTCGCTGCTCTCGTGTCCCGCCGCGCCACAATGTCAATCGCAACTCTCTTTTTGCTTCCCACTCGGTGAGACAATGGCGGGAAAATGTTTTCTACGTGTAGGGACCCGAGTCGTGGGGTGTGGGGTCAATAACGGGGCACTAATCTCTGTCGGGATCGTTCGGATTAATGGCTCGTATTGCCGTGGCGGTTGTTTGTTTCACGTTGTTGTCTTATTAAAGGATTTTTCTTCTTTTTCGTTCCGTTCTGTCTGCTTTTACACAGAACCTACTACTATTTGAGTTTCCTAATTGTTTTGGTAGATATCTCGACCTAAGCAGTGTTAAATTATGCAATCGTTGTTTTACTTTCGACTTTGTCATCCATACTACAACAATTCGAAAAAATCTGGAATCCACGGCGCGGCGTGAGTTTCACTCTCACATGACCGGTCTTGTTTGATACGGTTTGTGGAGATCAACTATCACGTTCATAAAACTCTTTAATAGTACAAGAACACTCTATGTTAAGAATCACATTATTACCGTTCACTTGCCACTTAGACACATTAAAAATACTTATATATAGTATCTTTAAATAGTAATAACCTGTTTATAGAGATCAAATATGTTTTTGTGGCGACATTGAAAATAATAAAACTGAAAAGGTGACTTGAGAGCTCTTGACCGACTTGGAATGAACATTGCGCAGGGCACGGTATTAAATCCCAGTAGAAACTCAGTATTCTAAAAGTTTCTACAACGCAGGAAAAGATTAAACCTTTTTGTATGTAGGTAACTTTGTTAGTTCACGTTTTAATAAAGTTAAACAAGTTGAGTTCGTGAGTAATGGAAAAGTACTCCTGCTCTATTATTCTATTTGTAGGGATAATTAATAGTCACGTTTGGAAATCCCATTAATGAGCTGAATTTATTGTTAACTGAATAAAATATAGTGACAAAAAGCTTGGGCTTAGTTTTAAACGGACGTCCAAAAAATTAGGTTATTCTTGTTAGATTTTATTTTTAGAGTTCCGTAGTACAACAAGGAACCCTAATAGTTTCGCTTTGTTTATCCCTCTATCGTCGGATTTTCGAAGAGACCAAAAGTCCTAGAAAGCAGTAATTTTGAATATAAAATAATCACACTAAGACGTGATTATTTAAATGACAATACGCTGCAAAACATGCTAAAAAAAAATTAATTTGGGGTACCTCTCATACACGTAAGATGGGGATGGACTTCTTTTTTTTCCCATCGTGTAGGGTATCGGTAAAGCTAGTTTCGAGAAACCGTAGTTCAAATAAGTAATACGGTTTACCAAACATACCGCAAGACCTTAACCGAAAACTCAATGAATTCCTGTTAATATGTTTTGGTAAACGTAAAAAGATATATATCTAATTCTAGCAACATGTCTACGGTCAACTACGGAACCCTACAAAGCGCGTGGCCCGACACGCACCTGGCCTAATTTATTTTAATGTAACTCCAGCGCAACTCTTTACTGCATTCCCGATATGAAAGAATAATTTAATGAATGAAAGGGTGTACCCCCATTGTCAATTGTGGTCTCATAATAAGTCTAGTCAAGATCTGATGAGGGATCTCCGAGAGATCACCGCTCCTTGAAATTTTAACAAGTTGTTTGCCTCGAACTTTTAACGAGTAAGATTTATTTATATCATTGAAGTCCTATTGCATTTGAACTCTATTTTACGTATCGATTTGGCCTGGATTGCTAAATTCTCCAAACACTTCAAACTTTAACTGTACAATCTTAAATGACATTGAAATGTAAACTGGGAATGTTTTGTGCAATTATATGTACTGATGCAGTATGTACAAATGCATTTCATTTACGGAAAGGCTTATTCAAAATTGAATAATAATAAAACAAGGATCAAGACGCAGCTTTCTTTAGGAAAAGACTGACAAGATAGAGAAATTTAATAAAACCTCTCATATCTCAAAAACTACTTTATGCGATAAATTTTTCCCAAGCCAATCGATTTGAATTGATGTGTTAAACTACAACAACATCCGATCATCCGCTCAAGAGTTACTCTCGGTCAAAGATTGCTTTATGAGACATACATTAAAACATTCACACCGAAACACCTAGTTACCACTAAGAACTTCGTTACTTCGATCACTCGTTCGAATAAGCCTCTCCGAGTAGTGTCATTAAAAGCTTTATTAAAATGAACGAGAGGTTTTGAATTTTTGCATTTTAATATCCTAATCCTTTTCTAAGATGTTAAGCTTCAAAATAGATATTTTCAAGCAAGGTTAACTTAAATATCTTCTCATAACTTATTTTTGTTGCAATGTTGATGCTCCTGGTTCCAAAAGGATAAGATCTGACGAATTTATGGAATTCCTATACTCAAGTCACAATTTTGCTTTTAATATTTTTGTGAGAAATTACGTTATCGTTTTAACAAAACAATCTACCACTACCAGGTTTTAAAACAAAAAAGTACCTTATCCTAGTTTTTTTACAAATCCAGTCAAATCAAACACGCCTATTAGGGGCGAGCGTTGCTACTAATTAAAATAAAATAGTTCAAACAGAAAGAGCATGGTGCGCTGGCTCCCCAGACCGGACTAACTTTTAACGAGGATATATTTGGTTTCGACCAACCCTTTGGTTGATTTTAGCATTGAGTCTGACTGCAAATAACTCTTTAATTGACTTCAAACAACTTCTGGTTTTGTCGACAAAATACGAGCTAACCCCTTACGACAGGAAACGGGCGTACCTGAATGCTGTTAGCAAAATTACACCTTCAAACTTATACAAAGTTAAGCTAGATAACTAGCTAGCTTCCAACTATTGTACTTAGCCAGATTTATGGGAACCGTGTAACACTGATCTATGTACTTAAAGGTTAGCAGTTTGAGACATTATGCTGTAAACATTTTGCATAGGTACCTATGTACAAACTTTTCTAAATAACGACACCTGCTTACGCGTGACACCTGTCTGAGATGCTCGAGCTTATTTTTTCAGTAATGGATCGAACATTTACAGAAATCAAGCTCATTTTGCATTTTGTTTTGATAACTCTTGCATTATATGTCTCACGCAAATGGGTTACCTTCTTATGTTATCGAACGAGTGAGCAAAGCGAACGAAGTTGTCTGTAGCAACTAGGCGTTTCGGCACGAATATTTATATGTCCCAATCTTTGTCTGAGGATAAACTCTCTTGTCGGGGTAGTTTTTGAGGTATTGGGGTTTAATAGATTTTTTTGTCGGAGGATAAAAATTCTAAAACGGACGGTAAGATTATGTATGACGAAATTTAAAATATAATTAGATAATATTAATGCAAACCTATTGTCGTGGGGAACCGACATTTCATCCATGAGGAAGGCCGTGTTCATCAGTGGAAGTTTTATGGCTGAAATGATGATGATTGTCGTGGGGGATTTTTGATTAATGGTGTAGTTTTTCAGATATATTGGTTTTATTGAATATTTTTATCCGAGGATATTTCTTAAAGAAATCATGTGATTTTTTTCATATATAAGGTAGTTTTTATTATTAGATTTTTATATTTGAGGATAAATTTTAGCCGACGATCTTATTTTGATGAAATTTAAAACATGAAATGAAATAACATTTGAAATAAACAAATCGATTGTTTTGTAGTGATTTTGATAACCCTCCATATTTCAAACCTAAACCCCCATTGATACTGAATCCAGCCTTCCAGTGCAACTGATTCCAGTTGCACTGGAAATGCATGTGGACGGCCAATCCAGTGCCGTATAATTACGCGTTGATTGTATTGCAGATTTTAAAATGAATGAAATCATGTAGACGAGGTCAACCAAGTATAATATAGGCGGCATAAAATCAAGATCAAATGTTATGGGACTTTATTAAAAGAAGTGAATCTCGCTCGTTCTAAGTTCGGGGCAAACAACTAGTTTAGCATATACAAGTGTTACATATACTAATTTAGCATATACTTGGTGTATCCAACGTCGTCGAACACGTTGGATACACCAAATTAACATCAGGTGGGCTTTCGACTTGTCGCCTACGTTAAGAACTTTATGAACTGCAGTTTTAAAATTTATTTTGTTTGTTACAGAACAGAATTGGAGCCAGTGGGCGGCGACAGGATGATGGACTGCTTGTGCCCCTCGCCGCGCACGCTGGCGTGCCGCGTCGTGCTGTTGGATGAAAGGGAGCTGTTCCATGAAATACAGGTATACCAAGCCGCGACCGTAGTCTTACAAAAGCTGCTTTCACAGTTTTAGACACTTTCACTACTAACATTCGAAAAACTATTTATTTTATATTACTAAGAGTGTATTATAATTTATAATATGTGTACAGACTCGAAAGGAGGTGATGCTGACCACCCCAAGGAACAACTTTAGTTTTACGATTTTCTAGAATTCGGTGAAAAATCAGAAAGACCACGAAGGTTCTGGTTTCAAAAGCTGATTATACGGATTCGTATGAGATAAGATAATTAAGATAGGCAGCAGCGTCTTTCCGACATACTGTACTGCGCTCGCCAACCTGCCTGTCAAGCGTGGTGAGTAGGTATGGCAACAATCCCACATGATCGTACTTAGTGATCAATGAGGGAGGCCTTTGTCCAGCAGTGGATGTCTACGTCAGGAAATGAGAGAGAGAGAGTGGTTAGAATTACATGAGAAAAGATGACCACCCGCCGCCGTAATTATATTGTCACGCGAGAGTTTTAATTTCGCTATAGCTCATAAGATATTGGCAAATATTTTCTATATTATGAACTATGTAAGATGTAAAAAAACTAAAAGCAGGAAACACCATGTTGGTTAAAACGGCTTCGAAAATAATGCATAATTTTTATTCAAAATTTAAATCAGAAAAACTCAACTTGTTTGTAAGGTTGACAATTTGTGACTGCAATTCTAATTGTGCCTTTTGTCTTTAATTTAATTAGGATAAAAGTAAAACTAATTTAACAATTATTATTAAATACATCTTGATAGACTTACTATAAACAAATTGTAAAAAAACATAAATGGATATATAACATCAGATGTCAATGCTTGAGAAGCAAGAGATTACTTTATAAGCTGCAGAGATCTAATTTGGAAGAAAAGAACAATGGCAAAGCGTACAAGCAACCAATAAACAATTCTGTAGATATTAGGCTTACAAGATATAATAAATTGTAACCGGAAATTACTAACTTTACTTACCTTTATTTTCGTCCGACGTTTCGATTGGATTGCATCGCAGTCGCTGGAAAATACAGGTTTTTTATAACCATTTACAATTTACATGACGCGGTAATCGTTCAAAATATTATAATAATAAAAAATCTTTAAATGGAAAAGGAAAAGATAACCCATAGAGTATCCGGTAAAAAGATTAACACAACTTTGCTTTAGTTTTTCAAACCTTAAACCTTCTCTAGTCGGATCAAAAAATAAAAGTCAGTTTCTGTATATCCAACTTAACATGAGATTTACCAGATTTGAGAGAAACCGTTGGGTTGACATTTCCCAACGGACACTGAAAGCCTGATGTTTTCAATTTTCTTACTCGTATCTCTGAAACAGGCTGTGGATTTTTCCGTCCTTGATATAACCCCTCGCTCTTGAAATGCAGCCATTCCAAGGTGAATTATTTGATGTACAAGGGCTCCGTGGAAACATTTAATATACATACAGGTCCGAGGTGTGGATGATGATTTCGCAGAATCTTAATGTCGGTTCTATAAATATTTAGTGCTATGCGTGCGTCTCACAGTGGACTGCTATAATATATTTATTATCTACACCTACTTCGCAATGTGTGACCTAGTGCAACTGTAATAAGTAACGTATATAAATCGTCAAAGTTAAATAAATATCTACCACCCTATTTCCATCACACCTCTTTGGTCGTACGGTGTTAAAGTTTCACAATCTCTATTATCTTGAAATTCTCGTAAACTGGAAACATGTCTTTATGTTTCCTGCTAGCTTTGAGTAAATTCCGTACTTACAGACTCAGATAATACTTTCAAAAGACTGTGACATCCTTACCCGTAAACAACACAAGAATTTATGACAGATATGCCATTGTTCGGCCTGTGTGTGGAACCCACAACTTGTTCATATAACAAATTATGAAGATATATGAGACCAGAATGGTCCAATTTGGGCAAAGTGGGAGCGACGCGAGTTCGACGTTTTCGCTGAATCGTGCGGATATTTAGATGAATCACCACCACTCGTATTTCCCTATCCTGCAATGAGAGAATTTATCTTCTGAAGTAACTTTTCTCTACATTATATTATTTGCTTAAAACATTGGCTTATCTGAAAGAAACGTCGTGCCTTTACAACTTTTAAATAAATAATAATTATAAAATTGTTTTGAACTTATTCATAAGTTGGTGAAGAGATATTTTGTTTCTGAATTTGTATTTCAAATTAATCACCGACAGCCTATTTTCGCTTGAAAGGAATGCTTGTGATTGCTTGAGATGGTGTTTATTAATAAAATTACAGGACGTTCAGTAGGTAGACAAAACAATATAACAAGAAGGAATTTAATCTGAAGACACCTTTTCTTGTAACACAGTTTACTTAACCGTATGAAAATGTTTTATCAAATAGTTCTTTTAAGCTGTTTGAAAACGCTAACAATATTTTAAGCTTGAAAAACAACCTATAATGATATTGTAGTATTGATAAGCAATTTGTAGAGCGGACCTTGCGCCGGCAAGTGGCGAGGAAGTGTCGTGTACCCTATTGTTGAGAGCAAATTGACTTGGCACAATTTCACGGTCTACTGCATTAATGCACCTCTTCCCCACTTCGAGTTACTGCAGCCGTAGCTGAAGATAACGTTCACTGAGAAAATTTTATGGAACAATGTACAATCAACAACGTATCTAAAATAGTTTTGCGTTGTTTAATTATTCAAGGGCAATATAACAGCGATGTCATAGGTAGGCAGTAAAGGATAAACAGAATGTTCGAGTTCGAATGTGGCCCGCGGCGGATCGCGTAGCGTAGGTACCAACAGGACGGCTCGCCCGTACTCAACAACTACACAGCGCTACCGGATTTTGAAATCGTTTGTTATTTTTCGAGCTCCACGTACGCTGCGGAGAGCAAACGCGCTCTGTTATTAAATCATTTATTATTCAGCTCAACGAACTGTTTCGCAATTTTCCCACAAGCTGTAGAAGCCTTCTATGAGCAAGTGTACCTACACTTAATGATCAAATGTATTTGAATCTCACGTTCGATTAGCTTCCTTTAATTAACGTGTTATTTTATGAGACGTGATCATGTGAATATTTTGTAAACAATTCGTAAATCACATTGAATTATCATGTAGCCATATATGGTTTTGGTAATTAAGGATCATCATCATATTTAAGGATAGCTAAGCCATAACCTTTACATAAGGTAGTTAAAAACCTTTGTAAATCATTAACCACTTACGAATTCAATCATACTTATCCACTAGTTAATTGTTGGCTGTTTGAATAAGAAAGACGCTTTAAATTATGATTCTCATTCAAAAGAGATATTTTTATATATTAAACAATTTGTCGAAAATGTGCAAAGGGCAAGGCAGTGATTATTGTCAAGTAGTTGTTGCACGCCATTCCGCGTCGACGCTGCACGTGAAAGAGGCCTGTCATTATAATGCCAATATCGTATCACCATCCGACTACTGGTTTCACTGGTCTCGCCATCGCGTGCAACTTAGCCTAATTGTGGAAAGTCAAGCATCGAGATATGATAATTAGAGACAATTTTGCTGAATTACCGTGGGTTCCGTGGGAAATTTCGATTTGGAATATGTTTCTCGTATTGCTTCCAATCGAGTTGTTAGGTATCCAGTATCGAAATAATTGGCCGCTTTTTACAAGCTTTTATTTAAGTTGCCCTGTATGTATGTAACTTTGTTTGTTCGCGGAATCTTGCAACTCAATTTTGAAGCAGATATCTTCAACTAATTGAGCTGAAATTTTGTATACATGTTTTCTTTGGATGACAATGCATGGTCAGCTATGTGACGTCACTCTGAATCCAACATGGCGGAACACCCAAGATGGCGGACTACTTATTACAAGCTTTTATTTAGCTTGGCCTGATCAATGATGTGTATGTATGTAATGTTTGTTTGTGGAATCTTGCAACTCAATTTTAAAGCAGAAATCTTTAACCAATTGAGCTGAAGTTTTGTATACCTGTTTTCTTTGGATGACAAAATTCATGGTCGGCTATGGGACTTCACTCTGAATCCAACATGGCAGAACACCCAAGATGGCGGGCTACTTATTTTTAATGTAGTCCTATAATATGGATATTAAATGAGAGGGCTTGCTGAGAATAACTCAAAAAAAGAAATGAAGTAACTCTGAATCCAATATGGCGGAACACCCAAAATGGCGGTCTACATATTTGTATGTACCTACTCCTATAATATGGGTATCAAATGAAAGGGCTTGCTGAGAATAACTCAAAAAATCAAATGACGTCACCCTGAATCCAACATGGCGGAACACCAAAGATGGCGGACTACTTATTTTTAATGTACTCCTATAATATGGGTATCAAATGAAAGGGCTTGCTTAGAAGAACTCAAAAAATGAAATGACTATACTCTGAATCCAACATGGCAGAACACCCAAGATGGCGGACTAGTTATTTTAAATGGATTCCTATAATATGGGTATCAAATGAAAGGCCTTGCTGAGAATTACTCGAAAAATTAAATGACATCTCTCTAAATCCAATATGGCAGAATACCCAAGATGGCGGACTAGTTATTTTATTAATGCACTTTTACAATATGGATTTCAAATAAAATGGCTTGCTGAGTGTTACTCGAAAAATTATATGACATCACTCTAAATGCAACATGGCGGGCTCATGCCCGTTTACCTGTGTATCTGTAACTTGATCTAATTGATTTAATTTTTTTTTCAAACAATGTAAATACGAGTACCTGCTTAAATCTCGCGAAACGCTTTTTTATCACATAAATTGTGTAAAGGCGTTTTAAGTTGATATTTTATTTCAATGGAAAATGTTTATTTTATTATTTTTAGTACGTTTAAATAAAATATTGTTTGTTAGCAAGTATTTTTTACTTATAATTTATTTAACTAAAAACCAATTGTAAAGTTAGCTTTCTTTGTAACAACAAAATAAGTTAATTACACTCAAAATAACCGTTAATTTGCTACGAAAATCAAATTAACCGCCAATTACTTCTTCAACCCAACAACAATGCGAAGCACTGTATGATTTCCTTCCTTCATTAAAACTTTCCATTGTATAAAATTCGGCAATGGAATAATATTTTATTTATTACTCTTTGCTCTACACAATCATATCACAATTTGAATACGTGTGAGCACACGCGTATTTTGCTTTTACAAATACGAATCACTATACGGCAGTATTTAAATTCTCGTTATGAATAAATCTTTCATAGGAAATGTGAGCTTTATTGAAACATATATTAAATATTTGTTTGCAGGATAACAACACAGGACAGGCGTTATTGGATGTTGTATTCCGGCACCTAGATTTGTTGGAGACGGCATATTTTGGATTGAGATACGTCGATCAAGACGGTCAAACTGTAAGTATGGATTTACGTATTTTGAGGAATGCTTTTTGATAAGTTTTAGGATCTAAGATTATCCGTCTTCATCATCACTTCAGCCGTGAAACGTCCGCTACTGAACATAGGCCTCCCTCATGGTTCCCAATGAGGGGTAGTTGCCATACTCACTACGATTGGCAGGCGGGTCGCGAGCACTTTACGGGATGTTGATACACGGAAAAACGCTGCTGCTGTTCATCTTTCAGGGGTTTCTCTTATATCTTGCTGCATCCACGGGCATGAGAGGAGTGGTAAATCTACTGCCGGCACCCCACGGCATTATCCGTCTTAAAGTTTGTAAATTGTAAGTTAATATTACGTATGCTCTTAATTTCATCAATATTAAGGTATGTATTCCTGGGCCGTAGAAAAAATTATTTAAATCTTTGTACTTTTGTGTTGTAGACTCAAAATAAATATTATAGAATTGAATTGAAATAAGCTTGTTGGTGATGTGAAAATACAAGGGAAATAAAATAAAATAAAATAAAAATGCCGGGCATATCGCACGGCACCATATAGACTAGACCCAAAGAAAGTAGAGCTTGTATGTGTACTAGATGATTGATGGAATACTTTCAATACATTTTTATTTGCAATGCTTATCCTGCGATCCTGCGCAGCGACGGAATGAGACACCGTGTCTGCGTCACTCGTCGCCGCATTCCCAATGAGTGTCTAGTAATTAAGATTTATTTTTATGTCTTTAAGGTTAAATTATATTTATATATTTATATTATTATATTTATATGGGCCGTAGTTTAAGTATTATAACATCTCGTACTAAACTAAGTTTGTTGCCTGAAATAAAGTTTATTCATTTATTCATTAATTCATATCTTTCATACATAGCCAAACTGATTTCTACATTTATAAAACAAGCTTTTCACGCGGCAGGAATCGAACTCATACCCTCTTTCGTCCCAGACAGCTATCACAGACGGCTATTAGACCAATTTAACCACGGAAGTCGAGGATTCATGATTTGATTTTATTTACTTATGATTATCATTTATGAAAATGGTTAATTTGAGAGTTCTACATATTTAGAAGTCTAAGTTCATATGTAATTTTGTTAAATCTGTAGATATCCGATACCTATCATTTAGTAACATTTTTAAGATATCCGATTCCTAATCAAAAGTTATTGAATCAGATGGAAAAACATTATTTTGCAAACGTTCTTTTCTTGAACCTAAAAATCAGCGCCGCTACCTCATAGCTTGCTATGTGATTATGGTTATAGTAAAGCAGAGTCTATTTTTTGACACTACGCAACATGTTGATAAGTTAAAACTTTTAGACCATAGTGCACCTAATTTCATTATTTTTATACGATTTCTTCTATAATTTGTATGCGTTGGTGTAAGTCAAAAATATTTTTTTTTCTTTAAAAAAATGTTTTCCTTTACTAAAATGACAATGTTTTAACAGCATTGGCTAGACACGGGAAAACGCTTGCGTCGCCAGCTTCGTGGCTCAGACCCTCATACGTTCTACTTCGGAGTGAAGTTCTACGCCGCTGACCCCTGCAAGCTTTTGGAAGAAATTACAAGGTAAGAACGATGATTTTACGAGCTTTTATATAACTTGCAATGTTAGTCCGTGTCAAGCAAGGCTCATCATTACCACCTCAGCTGTAGGATCTCAGTGAACATGAGAGGGTTGTTGCCCCACTCACCCACCACTCTTGTCAGGCGGGTTGGGGAGCGCAGTACGGGATGTTAATACACGAAAAGATGCTGCTGCCCATCTTTCGGAGATATCCTTTGGCAGGTTTTTACTGCATCCACAGGCAATAAAGAAGGGATAACATTCTACTGTCGGCACCCCACGGCAGTAGAATGTTGTCCCTCCTCTAAACAAAGCTTAATACTTTCAAAATGGCCACCGCCACGAGTTGGGCGATATATTTTTCGTGAAACGCCATATTATAGGCATCAAATGAAAGGACTTTAAAATTATAAAAATGTTTCAAACATACATACATATATCTTACTTAAACAATCAACTTTCAAAAGACATCCTAAGCCGTTTCGGCGTTCAGTGGTATGGTTACAAAGATTCCCTACAAACTTTCCCATTTCAAATATTAGTAACCTTAGGTTAGATAATCGTAAGATACACCTGAGCACTCGATCGACTAGGTTGCGTTAATGCAAAAATATTTAATACTGGTAGTTACAAACATCCTGATCATGTCCACACCATGAGGTTGTTATCGGTTATACCAAGTTACAAAATACTTCGTTGGATACTTTAGAATTCATGCTATACCTACAGCAGGAAGATTTTAATAGGACCTGTTATATCTAAGTAAGCTAGGTTAGGCAAAGACAAGTCCTCGTAAAATCTTACGGCGACATTATACGGTACAGTTACTTGCACCTGTCTTGATCTGAGAGAGCACTTTCACTCTTATGAATAATATTCAGTCTGACCTTGATAGAGGCGTCATCAAAAACTTGATCTCCATAAAAAAAGACTGGCCTACATATTTTTGCATAATTTAATTCAAGGGGCGATCGAAAATTCTATATAATTCAAAAATACGACGAGAAATTTCTTTATTGATTCCTAGTTTACTTTAATTGAAGAACCGATATAAATATTAGTAACTAGCTGTCCCGGCGAACTTTGTACTCTACTACTACTCTTCTACCACTACTACTACCACTCTATAACTACTACTACTACTACTTACTACTACTATCTAATTTCGCCAAAACATATAATCTGCTTCGTCACATATAATAATAAACTTTTTAAACGCACCTATACATATTTAACAACCTAGTGACACCGACGACGGGCCGAACATCTAATGTTTGAGTGGCAGGAACAGTTTGTATTTGAAAATTAAATTCATGATACTCGCTTCCATATTTTCTCACCGTTTAAACCTTCCCATAACTACCACAAATATTTCCAGACTAAAATTAGACAAATGATCCAGCTATTCTCGTGTTTTAGCGAGACAATCGAACAGCAATTTATTTATATAAATACTAGCTTCTGCCCGCCGCTTCGCATGATTTGTACCCGAATAAAAAGTAGCCTATGTGTTAATCCTGATCAACATGAATACGTGTGCAAAGTTTTAGCTCAATCCATAGCCTAGTTTTTGCGTGAAGAGGTAACAAACCTCCATCCAAAGAAACTTTCAGCTTTATAATATTAGTGGGATGGATTCCAAAATACGTCGAAAAAGCTCTGTATTGATTTCTCGTTTACATTTTTAATGTCAACTTCCGTTATATTTAAATCTGAATTGATTGTGGGAGTGCTAAAGTTTTATTAAACCTCCTTTAATCTGGCGATGTACCGTTGAAATGCAGCCAGCTCCGCTAGCCATCCATAAGTATTTTGAAATTTGTTATTATAATGAGTTCGAACAAAACCGCTAACTGCATATGAAAATCAAATTAATGGTTGAACAGTAATAATAATAGGTGAGTACGATATATATTTTGTGGTTTTCGATTGAAGCGATGCTGGATTCGAATACCGTATCGGAAAATAAAATTTTGAGGTCATGCCAGATTTCATAACATGTTTCATAAATCCGTATGCTATTTAGAATTACCTGCTTGTATTTTTTTAACCTGTTGATATCAGACCTAGGAAGACCTATGAATAGATATGTTATTTTTGTTACTATTGTCTTGATGTTGTTTTTGCTGCCTTGTCAGGACGATGTGGTCGCTTAGCGACAGATTCCCTGTTATTAAAAAATATACCTACTAATATGTGAATTGATACTAAAACTCAGATGACAGATGTTAATTGTTTTAGAAAAGAGTTTTATTCTTCACTTTGGCGCAAAAACAATTGCGTCTTGTCTTATAAATTATAATCTAACAAAGGAAGTAAGGTCTGTTTTCAAAACACATTGTGTTTCGTAACCTACCATTCCCAAGAAAAACGTTATAACTTGTATAAAACTCGCCAACTTTATTCACAAAGACGTTTTGAGATAAAGAAAACACAGGGACACATAATTATATCTGAGGAAGCCTATCTTCATCTCTTTAGAAATGTTATGTCATGAGAACTGTAAGCAATGGAAATGGCACTGTTTATATTACTTTAGGAACCAGGGAATTGTAGGTACTCCACAGGTGACCTTGATCACCAGTGCCAAGTAATTTTAGTCTACTTTTTAGGGTACCTCAAAAGACGGAACCCTTATAGGTACACTTTGTTGTCCATCTGTCTGTCGGTCTGTCAAGACCTTTTATCTCGAGAATGTGTAGAAGTATAGAGTTTAAATTAAATCCATATACTTACTCAAATCCTGTGTTGCATGGGCAATATGGGTAATATAATAATTTTTAAGTTTAGAATAAGTATTTATATATTTTCTTTATTGATGTCTTATGTTATGATTATGATGTAATGTTTTTTCTTTCTTTTTAAATGTGTGAAATATGTCGGCACTCGCCAAAGGTCCTTATTAAGGATTAACATTATGTGAGTTTATGGTCCACAAACTTCCTTTTTTTATACCTGATGTACCTTTGTTGTGGATTAATAAATGTTTTTTTCTTACTTTTTTTCTTATTTCAAATCTACAGCCTCTTTAAGCTGTGAAAACAATATTCAAAGTTAACCTGAAAAAAGATAGAGGTTTTCCTTGGCAGATTCTTATTGCATCAATGGGCAAGAGAGGAGAGACAACATTATACTGCCGATACCGCACGGCACAGTATTCTATGCCATGGAATAATATGATACCGTTAGCCATACACGTGAACTATTTAATATTTCAGCTTTTATAATACATTATTCACATTTCTTTATTATATTATGAAGTGTGATATTTTCACGACCGTAAAACGACGCAAAGTAGGGATGAAACAAAGGGAGATGTAGTGCTCTCGCAGTAAAGGCTGATGTGCTCATAAACTGACGTAGCGTTGATGAAATGAATAGGGCTTGGCTTGGCCCAGTTGGCTGCGTGCAGCACACTGTCAATGTAAAAAATGTACAAGGAAATTATATCTTACAAACTTTTTAATTGGACTTTCTCACAAAATTGTTTTTTTATAATAAATTTATGCTGTAAGTGTTCCCTTCATTTACTTTTCAACATTTACAAAAAAGTTTTCATCATTTTTAACTTTGCAAAGAGAGATCCATTTGAAGACAGAGGGCTTAAATTTTGTAGAGGTTTATTGTATTTTTCATTTGATTCACTTCAGTTAGAAAGGGAACGTGGTTGTTTTATTAAAATTGCGTTATTACGGTGTTGACGCTGCACCCCGGCGGGGCGTCCGACATCTCGGCTTATTTTAGGTAAGGAGCGCCTGTTTAGTACCCGTAAATCCTTAAAAACCATTGCTGTGATGGGATTTTAATATACATATAATTTCCTTTTAGGGCAAATCCCTCCATTCTTTGTAAATGACATCACGGTTTATTAATTTGTGATTCACTAAAATAATAATACCTGTACAGACAGACTTTAACTGTAGTACCGGAAGTTTTTTTGCTAAAATAAGCAGTACTTTATATACATTGACATACATTGGCATACATTGACTAAGAAATTAAAGAAAATCATTTACCCAAACATTATATAGGTTTATGCATATTATACATAAAATCGATTCCATATTTTTTTTCACCATAATACATTTACAATATTGTGCTCTTAAACGTCACCTGACGGGAGTTGAAAAGGGTACTTCGGCAGATGCTGCGGAAGTTGGAAATTTGTATGACCCTTCTCTCAATCTTTACCTAACAATAGCTGAATATGGAACTATGGCAGGCGCTGTGGTAGCTCGTTTTTTATGACTTATCTCTCAAACTTTACCTAACATGACCTGGATCCTCTGCTTACGTTCAATGTTTCAATGTGTTCAATCCATACTGTAGTTTTTGTGTGAATAGGTACTCGTGTAAAACTTACATTCTTGAAATTACGTTCATATGTCCTGTGGTGTGGGTTAAATTCTTGTTTGGTAAACAATAGGTTCTTAACTATTTTTGGTAAACAAGAATTTAACGCATCATTAATTGGCAGGTACCAGCTGTTTCTGCAGTTGAAGCAGGATGTGCTGCGAGGGAGGCTACCAGTTAGCTTCGACCTCGCCGCTGAGCTTGCCGCCTATGTTCTGCAATGTAAGTACACATCATTAAACATTAGCTCGTGCTTTACGTGTGGTTTATGGTTGTAAATAAAAGCTATTGATGCTGATGCATGAAAGCTGACTTCTGGCATTTATTTTATTTTATTAACCAATAAAATAACGATAGAACATCGGTGTGACCCTGTTACACGTTTTAAATAACTATAGTTAGATAAATAAATTTCTACTGTAGTTCATCATTACATTTAGTTCCTCTTCATTATTTTCTATGAACACAATATAACGTGACATCAAGAAAAGATGAGTTTCCGCATCACAATAATAGGTGTAGAAAACTTTATCAATTGAACGAATTAAACGTTACTGAACTGAGGCCATAAAAACCATTATTCAAAACACCATTGGGTACACACAGCACGTATTTGTAGAAAATATGAAATGTAAATCCATATTCTATTCAAATTCGATAAAAATAGCCTAACGTTCGCGATAACAAAACCATGTCCATACAAAGCAGGTACGGTACACATGGAAAAAAAGTTGTCCATTTTAACTGGCTTTGAAAATGTTGTCGTCCTAAAATTGGATTTGTTCCAACCAAACAATAAAAATATTTCATAAAATTTGATTATATATATAGTGATTTTCATATTTAACAGGTTTTCTTTGGTATTAAATTTTTAATATATTTCTCATTGATGTCATTGTAACAATAAAAAACCAAACTAAAATACCTAAGAATCCATTCAAATTATTACTATATTGGATTAACGGGTATTTTATTTACCTTTATTATTATTATACCGATGTTTCGACCGGATTGAACTTGGTCGTGGTCGCGGGAAGAGTCTTCCACTAAATACCCGTTAATCCAATATATGCCGTGCCGCGCTAGTGCCGTGGGGTGCCGGCAGTGAATGTTGCCCCTCCTCTCTTGCCCGTGGATGCAGTTAGATCCTGCTAAGAGCAACCTCCGGAAGATGGGCAGCAGCGTCATTCCGTGTATCAACATCCCATACTGCGCTCTCCAACCCGCCTGCCAAGCGTGGTGATTATGGCAACTGCCCCTTATGGAGATCCATGCGAGAGGCCTGTGTTCAGTAGTGGACGTTTTACGGCTGAAATGAATGAATGAATGAACCCAATATAGTAATAATGTGTTATGGTCGCGAAAGTTTAAAAAAGACTAATCCATTCAAAGGCAATAAGACATTGCATTTGAGCTAATTCCCTTGCTTTGTACCTTCATTCTCGCTAAGTATTACCTTATTTTTTAACAAGTTAATTAAAGTGGCTCTCTGCCTTTAATGTTTAATGAAGGCAATTAATTACGTGCTCAGTCATTTTGCAACTTTTTAATTGAATGATGCGACCTTCCAGGCTCTACAATCAGTGTTCTTTGATATACATTAAATAAATTTTAATTAATGATGCTGCCGTTTTCTTTGCCATACGTAAATAATTAAACGAGCATATTTATTTTGCGTTTCATGTACAAATTGAACTTCCATGGAAACTGGTACCTATGACATTATAAATAATGTAGAATATATAATTCTTTTGAGGGCACGACGTTTATGTAAAGAATGATTATGAAGAATTTACAACCTCCACAAACTTTTAAACGCTGTAAGCATATGATACCGTAGTTCACAAAGAATCATTACAACCGAAAGTCCCTTCAAAAAACTTTGTTTTATCAAAGCGTTCTTAGAGGATAAGTGGAGATGTAGAGCTAATATCGATGCGTTATTCAAGAGGTAAATGAGCCATCAGCAGCGAGGCATTATTTGAATCTAATCTCGCTTACATCAGCGACCGTTGTGTCGGCGCTGTTGGCCCCGGGGACCCATGCAGACGCCAACTCCGGCAAATTACTACCGACTTACTTAACTAGCTACTTTCATCTTCGCAACATGTTACACTGCCACTTGCTGTTTTACAATGGAATTATAAGAATTTCTGAAAGGTATTTAGTGTTTATTTTTGCTTCAGTGGTAATAATCGAGTACGTGTAGCTACTTGCCAACTTTCTAGAGTGTTTTCATGGGTGGTTACTGCGTAGCCAGATTTATTTTAACATAGAGATGCTTCGAATGTGATCCTAAAGAATCATGTTACTTTCGAATACTATTGAATAAACTTTGTTCATAACCTTTTCATGGACGGGCCAAGAACTCGGTTCCAAGAAACAATTACCTAATTACACTGTATATACAATGAAATATGGGAGTTGTCCGTTCTTTTGCACCCAAAATTACCCCGGCTCCTTCAACTTCTTTACGAGCGGTATCAACATTCGCCATATTTTACCTTATGATAGCCCTCATCATTTTTACATATATATCTTAAAATCATACGAACATAAAACCACCGTTATCGTTATAAGGGTTTCGTAGTAAAACAAGAAACCCTTATAGTTTCGCTTTGTTTGTCTTTCTGTCCGTCCGTCACCGGCTTTGCGAAGAGGCTATTTTATATTAATCCTAGGATGGTGTTATTTTGCATGGTCATATAAAATAACAACGCCGAGATAACGCTACAAAAATATACTGAATAAATAATAATGTTTCACCCTGGTTTCACCTCTCATATAAGGTGGGGATAAACATATTTTCCCATCGTGTGGGGTATCGCTGAATAGGTATTTAGAAGTTGCGAAGACTTTGATTTGCGAAATACGTTTTTAACTTTTTTCGAATGCCCCCCGAAAACTAAATTAATTCCTGTTTTAGTAAACGTAAACAAACATACACCAACTTGCTTGACCCAACGCGCACCTGGCCTAATTTATTTCGTTCATAAATTCAAACCATAACTGTCTTTAACAAAATAATAAATAACGCTGGACACTACAAACAACACAATCTAGTCCCAAACTAGGCAAAGCTAGTACATGCTTGTACTGTGATAGATCACCCTTAAATATATGTACGTATGTATATACCTATATGTATTTTTGTAAATACATAGTTATCATACATAGACCTGGGATCAATATCTGCAGAACAATTACAAAACATTTGTAATACACTACGTATCAGTCGGCTATAAGATTAACTGAGCCACGGAGGCAGTCAATGTAAATGATATTATATGCGTAGGATAATAAATAGAGCACCCATTTTATAAAAATCTATTCAAGATGGTAAATTCGTACTGACGCCTATTAATTGCCCACTAGATGTTGCCCCAAGGAGCAACTTTTGTTCTACGACTTTACATGTTTCAGTGATTTTCATTCGAGAAAAGACTACGAGAGTTTTGACTTAAACAGCTGATTATATATGTATTAATACGCCAGCTGATTCTTTTCAGGGTCAGGATTGAACTCCGCAAAGAGTTGCCGTACAGGTACAAATAAAAATACCAAACGAGGTTTTTTTTAGTAAACTAAATAAACAATAAAACAATTCAATTTCGACCCTAGGATCATTTTCACATAACCCCAACTAGTAAAATTGTATAAAAAAATACGTGTTCCCGATTTTTTCCCTTCCAAAACCATTTGTTTTCATGGGTTGAACCCCTACACATATTTATAATACACCCTGTATTGGGGAGAGATGGAGTTTGCGAGAGGCCTGTCGTCCTTCGCAACGACTTGTTATGAAGTCTGTAACGGACGAACCAGCGCGTCGCGCCTCACATTAATCAACAAAATGAACAATTGCCCAAGCTCCTCGCCGCAACCCGAGAGTTATCTTAGTATCGCTTGTTGAGGTTAGCTTGAAAATCGCTATGTCCAACATTAATATTTCAAACAATAGATATGTGTATTAAGCCCATAACTAAACAAAAATAACGTCGTTTTGAAAACTTTACCTAACGTAATATATGTACATAATCTTAAGTTGTATTTCAGGCAACTTTATACACATTATAGTAACAAGATGTAAGATACTGTTCATAAAAAGCAGATATAAGTTTTCAACTTTCCAAAACAGATGTATGTTATTTTTTACTCATCATTTCATCATTTCAGCCGTTAAACGTCCACTAATGAACACAGGCCTCCCTGATGGATCTCCATGAGGGGTAGTTGCCATACTCACTACGCTTGGCAGGCGGGTTGGCGAGCGCATTACGGGATCTTGATCCAAAGAAAGACGCTGCTGCCCATCTTCCGCAGGTGTCCCTTAGCAGCAGCAGGCTAGAGCCTGCTAACATCCTACTGCCGGCAAGCACACCCCAAGGCAATATTTTTTACGCAGCCCAAATTAATTAAAGGTACATGACTTTATAGCCGGCACTTTGAAAATGTGTGAGGAGGATGTAGCACTCACCATCAATCCAACATCGACACGTACCAAAGGGTTCGAGAATGATCGATGTTTCACAGATAATTCACGTTTATAACGCGAAACGAGATTTCAACATCTGACTAATATCGCTTCGCTTTCTGATGAAGACTATCAGACGGGTGGGCTTTGAAGTCTACTTGTCGATAGGCTTGTTTTACGAGCTTTAAAAGTTAGAAGTAGATGGGTTGTCTGTTTCTTATTATAGTGATGTATAAGTATCTATCAAACCTAACCTAACTTTTTTTCTGTTAAATCTCCACATATAAATGAGATATTTAATTTAAGAGCTTGTCTCAATAAATAGATCTAATAGTTTATTTAATTCTAATAAATTAATCAATAATAGTTTATTATGTAACATGATAATCAGTTACTAACTACATATAAAATTCGATCATTCTAGTACTAAACAAATAATAGTAGTCATTTATAGTAGCGTGTGAAAAATCTTTTTTCATTTTTTATAATTCGAACATGTGTGAACGATATCTGCAAAAGGGCGAATCTTACTATGTGTACATATGTGATCGTAGACGTACCAGATGTTGCGATTTCCGAGAGCAAAAAAAGATATACGACGGGAAATGACAGCCAGCCTCGTTCACCAGTCATAGTTTTTGCTGTTCTCTATATAAAAGGATAAACTTCATTTTCTTTTCTAGTAAAGAAAGCTCACAATTCCACGAATTACTCCGCAGTATCAGATACAATTTCTCTTAGATAATGACATAGCTTTCAAATATCACGAGACGACATAAGATCAGTTACAATCTAGGTAAGTAATTAATTTGCGACTTGTATTTACGATTAACATTTGCTGCAGTCAATGTAAAAAAACTTAAGAGTTAAAAAGACATACGATGTGTCTTGAGATATTTCCGGTTTAGTGGGCTTGTTCCATAACAGACATTTTTGTTCCAAAATTGGAGCGTTCGTCGCGTGTACCCAGTTTATTTCTATACCGTTTGAAGTGCCATCAACTAAATGACTTTACCGCGACAAAATGTTGCTTATACGACATTTCTCACATTTATAGCCCTATTTTGTTTTTACTGCCCTTTGTTAGAGTAATTTGAACTCGCTACAATCTAACTCTATTTAAAAACACGATAGTAGGTACAGTAAAATTACCACGAGTTGAAACTTTGTTTTTTTCATAACAAAATATTTCCCGCCTTAAATCCACGCGACATTCGCAATGTTTATTTCTTTTTATCCCCGCTTTCCATTTCCCTACAGCGTCGAGTATGAGCTGAAAAAAACAGGAAAAATTACTCAAATTAACACAGCGTAAAGCCGTTTTATCGTGTTTCTGTAACGTACGTTGACATTTGTTCAGCTGAGTTGGGCGACTACGAGGGGCGGCGGCACACGCCCGGCTACGTCGCTGAGTTCCGGCTGCTGGCGCACCAGACCCCCGAGCTGGAGGCCAAGGCCCACGAGATACATCGCACACTCACGTGAGTACTAAGCTTTAGCATCATAATCCACAGCATATAGGTTGTGCTGCCCTTTGTCAGTGTCACTTAAACGGGTCCAATGCTGTGTCAGGAGCGACTTGGCGAATCTCGGCGACCCACCGCGCTAAAGACGACCTCAAATTCTATGGATGGTCCTCGGCCATAATCATCGAGCATATATCCAATGGGTATGTCCTCGATGGCCATCATTCTGTTAGAGCTTTCTTGTCTATACAAGAAAGCTCTAACAGAATAATGACCTATCTATATAGGTTCCTATTTAAAATCTAATTTTTGGTTGTTGCTTAAATATTCTTGTATACCTAAAGAAGCTCGGGCTACTACCCAATTGTACATTCTGGTTTTTGCCTTTTCTGCTTTTGGTTTTTAACCAACCTGAATTTACTCATTAAATGCTCTGTCCTACTAATAAATATTAGTTTATAGTGAAATATTGACTAACCCTATTCGTACTCGTACCATATTATTAACGTTGCCGTAAGTTAAGGGATAGACTTTCGGAAATTTATGGAGGACGATAATTACACAGTTTATAATTTTAATCACAGTCAACCGTATCACATAATTCGTTCGATCACGTCGAGTCAAAGTTTGTGACCTCTAAATTGTCCAGTACATAAATTAGATCAGTTTACAATAAACACGCTTCTGAAGTAGTTCATATACAGAAAAGGTACGCCGTACAATAAAGTTAGACACACCAGACACTACTCGTAAGATCTACAAAGCAAGTTGCTGGAGATTAAGATTTCAACAAGAGCAGTTATTCCCGCCACGACACTGGCTGCCCGGAAATTAAACTTCGTCGCCTTTCTCGCCTAATTGAATGAAATTTAACTGTGTGAAGATGCAGTCTGCTGCTGCCTAGCGCCTCACAAAGCCGCAATTACATGCAAATTATGTGTACCTACTTAGCACCAAGCAAGTGAGCGGCGAATCGGTACGAGCGGCCACTCACGCTGCAAGATTATTCATTGTTGCCGAGCCTTTTGTCGCCTGCAGTGCATAATACCCCATTCATTACGGGAAACAGTTTAATTGACTTTTGACTCCCCCCTCTTTTGTTGCAGTGGCATCTCACCGGCGCAAGCTGAATTGAGCTACCTCGACAAAGTAAAATGGCTCGACATGTACGGTGTAGATCTGCACCCTGTGTTGGTATGTGTCTTTTTCTTGCATAATAACTTTAATTATCTCTTTGTGATTTTCTTCCCAAGTTTTATAAAAATAATAATGTCCAACAGGGGGAAGACAGCGTGGAATATTTCTTGGGCCTGGCACCGAGCGGGTTGTTGCTTCTTCGAGGAAAACATACAGTCGCAAACTACTACTGGCCGAGAGTTTCGAAACTTTACTACAAGGGGCGATACTTCATGCTCCGCGTAGCGGATAAGAACGTAAGTCCAAGTTATCGTGCCACGTAACTTATCTCGTAAACTCGGAAGAATCGAGTAAAGAAGTAGTATAGAGTCTCACAGAAATAAATAAACACAAAAATCGGCCGAAACTCTTGACCCGGTTCCCGGGATCACAGAGCGCGATAGCTCTCGCTGAATAGTGTTGTAAGATGGAGTCCACCTTGCGCCGGTTCCTTGAAAGACATTCGCAGGCAGGCAATTACAGATAAGTCGCGTAGGACTGAGCGCGGTATTTACAGCGCTATGGGCGCGGCGATAACGCGAGCCGCGTGCTGCCGCCGCCTCGTCGGCCGCCGCCGCCCGCCCTGGGGACGAGACCGACTTTTCTATTTCATACGCTAGCTCAAATACATTTGTACGTTAAAAATATAACGTATGAATGCGAATTTACATATCTACTGCTTGTATTAATATTTTATTTTCATATTCCGTACTGCGACTGGATTTTAGCCATTTGCTTTGAGATATAGCTCTTACCACAATCCGTTAAGAAAATAGATAACCTGAGTGAATTTATTCTGACAATAAATATACCCTTGTTATTACGCACTTAAAGGGAGACAAATGTTTTAGCCTGATTGCGTCTGTGTATGAATACTACTTTTAATAAATTATATTTCTATAGTAAGTTTAGTTTTTCTTTGTATAATTGCATGGTTGTTTTACGAAAAAAATGTGTTCCATTAGACGTTATGCGTTTTTTTGTTTCGACACGCACGTCCGAAGCAAGACAACACCTGATCACTTGTTATAAAATCGATATGAATAATGGGCTTTGGATTTAAGGGATTAAACAATAATAATAGAAACCGTGACCGCAGGAATCATTTGTCGGATCAGTACACAAAGCGTGATCTAACATCGCACAAAAAGCGTTGCTACGCGGTCATTCCGTTTATTCCATCTTCGCCACAAAAAACTCCGCCACGAACTTACCCCATTGCGGAGGATCAACTTTCATGCGGTTTGTTTTACAACTTTTAAGGATTTAGAATAACTTTGGAGCTGTTATTCTTAGAAACAAATGTATTTTTCTTGAATTGAATGGCTGAGGAAATTATTTGGGAGATTTGCCGGGAATAATGCTTGCTATGAATTAAGTGTTCAACACTGAAAATCAGATTTAAATTTCTTGTGATTTACTTCTTTATTTAAAAGACACATTGTTTGCAAGCTTGATCTTCCGTTTAATCCTTGAGGATTATCATTGATGATGAAGGTTTGATTAATTTGATTTTGAATATTATCTGTGTTAATGTTTCATGGCTACACATGACTAGGTACATTTTTTCAAATCACCGTCACGGATGAAACGTTGCAGAAGCATAATGTTATTAGGGGGCTCAATTCTACCTTAGCTACATGCACTTTGGATATGGGAATGATGCTGCCAACGACCTAGAGTACTTTTTTGTTTTTTTCAAGTAGTAGGGTCAGCTAGGATCTGGAAAATAGTATAAGGGGAACAATGCACAATATACACTAACCCAGGACGCCAGTGCAAATTTAGTATCCCCCCTTAGATTAGTAAATTAGAATAAAACTACGTTAGTAGAGTATTATTCCGTTTGTTGTCTAACCTTATGTTTCAATGTTAGAATGAAACATGCACATACGGCTTCGAGTCGCCTACGCGGTCAGCATGTCGGCACCTCTGGCGGTGCTGCTCCGACCACCACACCTTCTTCCGGATGCAACAGACCGCACCAGCCTCAGCAGACATCTTCTCACTCGGAACTAGGCTAAGGAACAGGTAAATAAGGGATTAAATATATGGTTGCGAGCCAAAAACGCGGATTGTTTGCCGGCAGCTCAGGTGATGCTGCTACGAATACCATGCCTTCTTCCGGATGCAGCAAACGAGGCGCCTTGTATCTTGTTTGTATCTTGTCACTCGGAACTAGGCTTAACCTATAGGTTCATGAATTTAATAAAAGGCTTGACTCATATATTTTCTAGCCTGGATATGTTTCTTGCCGTGGGGTTCCGGCAGTAGAATGTTGCCCCTCCTATCTTGCCCGTGGATACAGTAAGAATCTGCCAAGGCATACCATTGGAAGATGGGCAGCAGTGTCTTCACGTATATCAACATTCTTTAGCTCGCCAACCCACCTGCCAAGCGTGGCGAGTATGGCAACAACCACCCTCGTGATCTTGGAGATGTGAGGCCTATGTCTTGCAACAGACGTGAAAAGCAGTCCTACGGCTGAAATGATGAATATCTAGTCCACAAATGTTTTTCCAAGAAAAGGATTTAAGCGAATATCAGTATCGGTTTCCCATAACACAACTTAATTAGTAACCTGGTCTTTATGATCATGAGACACCAATTTATTTTAATATGCAGTAGGTAGTTGGCACTACGAAAATGGAGTGTCCTGCAGGGTTATAACGTATCTCGCGACAGGTTTTGCAACAGGCAATCGATGCTGTCAAATGTCAATTCCTTGCTGTTCTAATACAAAATCGTTGCTGTCAAATGACAATTCCTTGCTGTTCTAATACAAATTTGACGTTTAACAGCAACGATTGCCTGTTGCAAAACCTGTCGCGAAATACGTAATCACCCTGCCGTTGATGTTTCCGAAAATGATTTGGCCTCATATCGATTTCCTTAAAAACTTTTTAAAACTGTTTAAATTATTTCGCGATGAACATGTGACAACCAACGATTTATTTTTTTCCTGATGATTGACATGGTGAGTTTAAACGTAAATTACTCTGTAATGTTAAAGTAACTAGGTACTTCATAATATTAATGCCTCAAAAACAAAAATATTTTTATTCATGCAATGTTTAAATATGAACGTACCTACTCAAATTGTTTTGCAAGTAGGACGGAAGTTAAATCTTTCCCGCTATCTGTGGTCTGTGTTGCTAACTTGTTCTAACTCTACAGTAAACCATAAAGAACCTGCTATTACCAGAGAAGTCGTTACAAATGAGGATAGAATACAGCAGGGGAAAAGCACTCGAATGTAATGGCAGTAATGATTTAAATGCGTTTACATAGTTTCTCACGTCACATCAAAGCCTCAGCATAATGTTTAGAGTTGTTGTTAAGAATAAATCCCTAGACTTGGCTCAAAGAGCACCGTAAATATTCCCCGCGCAGAGTTCATAAGCCTGGCTCTTGGCACCGTGATTCTTGATTTACATGCTCCACCATTTGTCCGCAACAGGCTGATTTACAAATATTATCAGTTCTTTGGAAGAATAATGTTAGCATTCGCAATGAGTCATCGTGTTACTTTATTGCTGTGCACGTTCATGCCATACTTTTGATTTTGATGTCTGTAACTCGTCCCGTCCGACGTCATGTTCACACACTATTACGTATTACGATGAAATCACCTTGAAATAGCCTCAATACCATATGACAAGTCATGATCACGCATAATGCGTAACGAGTACATACTTACATCATATAATTATTAAAGGTACAGAACGAACATTTTGCTATCAAATCTACCTCTATTATGAAATGCTCCTAAAACACAAATACACAAGTTGAAAAAACATTATTATGGGTTTTTGAAATACAACCCATTATTATATTTTTCTAATGTTTTTATTGACATAAACTACAAGGAGAACATAACCCCCTTCGCGCCCCACATTTGCGGCTCCACCGTCTTCGGTACCCTGTTCGTAAGTACCCAATAGTACCATATGGCCCAGATGAATGAACTCCGGTCGACATAATATTATTCTATGACAAATATTATATTAATACTTTTCATTATTATTTCAGCATGTTCGCGCACATTGCCGGTCCCTTTGAAATTCCTTCCCTGAAACTTGTCTTTTTCGTTTTGTTAACGCTTGATGTAATTCTAACATGTAACAGTGTGACTCGTTGAAAAGACATTTATTGTTTTTGCCAACGAGTCAACATAAGACAATTTATCCAAGTAAAAGACTGTAATACGTTTTTAGTGTGACACACTGTGGGAACTCTTCAAGTTTTTAGGTACCTAGGTATAATCTCAACTTCTGCTCATCCGATCGACCTCAAACAAAGAGTGATCTGAATATTTCATAACATACGACCTGGTAACATTTGATTCTTGGGTAGGGTTTTTTACTGTCTTCATCATCGTCATAATTTAAGCTGGAGGACGGCCACCACGGGACTTAGGCCTCTCTCATGGATCTCCATATACTAATCATAAGAGGGTTGTTACCACACTCACCAGGCTTGGCGTGCGCAGTACAGGATGTTTATACGCGGAAAGACGTTGCTGCCCATCTCCCGGAGGTATCCTCTGGCAGATTCTTACTGCAAGAGAGGAGGGGGAAAATTCTACAGCCGGTACCCCACGCTTGTTTACTTTCTTAAACTGTTCAAATAACCTTTAATAATTTCCTTAATGGTGCAGTGGGCGCGGAACGCGACCGCGACCGCCGCCGGCGTTCACGCGCACGCCGTCGCGCCGCAACGCGCGCTCGCACGCCTCTCACGCATCGCTGCATGACGGTATGTATGTGGTTGCGTATTAGTGATGTCAAAGAGGCGTTTTCATTATAAAACCTTTAACAAAAAAATAAACCGCCAAAATAACTGAAATGCAAAATCGCTTCACGCTTTGGTTTAAGAACTTAGTTATTAAGTTTAAATAAAAAAGGTTTATTAGATAGATACATAGATAAATTATTTATTTACTGACAGCACAGATAGAGGATTATACAATAGCAACTATATAAAGATAAAACTAAACAAATAAGTAAATGGTTGAGACACTTAATAAGGAATAACAAACAATCAATATAAAAAAAATAAGAAAGAAAGCGATATAAAAACAATCAACAACTGTGTTGTGGTGTTGTGTGTTATATAGTCATATATAACAGCGAAAAGGTCTCGACTCAGCATGATGTCAACTGAGCTAAGCCGTCAGTTGACGCTGAAATTCAGCGGAAACCGTTCGGATCAACCCCTTGACCTTGTGTTAACAAAGTATTATTTTTTCTTTTTAGGTTTTTTGGCGGTTTAATTTTATTAAAAAGTTTTATTTTATATTTTTTTGTTGGTTACAAACTACTAATAACTGCATACTTATTTTTTGACTACTACTAAAATAGTACTTACTTTAGCTATTAACTGTTTAATAAATATATTAACTGTTCCCATAAAAAAGAATTATCAAAATCTAACTAGTATTTTACTCTTACTACTTTACTCTGTAAAGTTATGCGTGGCCTACATTACAATAAGTGAGTGAACAATCAATCATCCCTTGTTTTTCTAACCTTAGGGTTGGATTTTATTTCCATTTTAAATGGGACAAACATTTTCCAATAAAAACAGAATTATCAAAATTGGACGACTCTGTAAAAAGTTATGCGTGGTCTACATTACAATAGGTGAATGAACAATCATTATAAAAAAAATACGTATTATAAAATCATATTAAAATAATACATTCATTCATTGACACAATGTTTACATAATGCACTTTGAGCATTCCGCTGTTGAATTACCTACTGATTTTGTTTTTAATACTGAGGTATTTTTTTACAATCATTTATGTTTTTTTTACATTCATAATTTACTCTAGTTGGAAATGATCGGTAGAACTTAACTAACATTTTCCAGTAAAACTGTGAAACGCAAGGCTAGAAATATCTAGGGCATAAATCTTACAAGAACTTGTTCCTTAGATTCTATTCTAGTTTGATAAAAGGATTTATTGCATCTGCGGTTCTCCTACAACCTAGTTTGTGGAAGGGGATATCTTTGAGAGATATGTTACTTTGTACTGAATAATAATTTATTTTCAGTGGCCAAACTAGAAGACTTGAGAATAAAAGACTGCCTTCCTGAAACAAAACAACCTACCTCAGTGCATCGACCGAACTCGTAAGTTCCGCATTTTTCCAATGTTTACTGAATATGTATGTATTGATTACTTGTGTAAATTGTATTAAAACCTCAGGGCCTGTTTTGGACAGTTTATTTGTTCTGTTTTTGGTGTTGTTTCAAGGCCACACTAAAAAACAAGAACGGTTCGTAAGTTTCGTCGAACAAACTTATTATCCCTTTGTTCCAATTATTTTGTTCCACACTTTTTACGATTATCAATCATTATAATACTTATTATTAGCTCAACAAGTTTATCATTTCATACCTACTTTACTCCGTTTCGTTTGTACAACTGAATTATAGCAAAGTTTCATCATCTCACAAACAGAATCAGCGGTGAAATGCTAGGTATACCAGTCCCCGGAGGATCCCCGCGCTCGACACGCTCGGCTCCCGCGCGGCGCGGGCTCTACTCGGGCTCGCCAACAAACAACCGGCCACCGCCCGCGCCACGCCACCGCTCCGCGTCGGTCGACTCGCAGAGCTCCAACGACTCCAGGTCCAACCGCAAGTAAGACCAAAAACACATGTTATGCTGTCGAGCTCCAGCGCTCCCCGCGCTTGACACGCTCGGCTCCCGCGCGGCGCGGCCTCTACTCGGGCTCGCCAACAAACAACCGGCCACCGCCCGCGCCACGCCACCGCTCCGCGTCGGTCGACTCGCAGAGCTCCAACGACTCCAGGTCCAACCGCAAGTAAGACCACAAAAACATGTTATGCTGTCGAGCTCCAGCGCTCCCCGTGTTCGACACGCTCACATATCGCGCCCGCGCATCGTTACTACAATGCATCTGACGTTCGCAAAGCTATAACGACTACAGGTCCAACCGCAAGTAAGGCCACAAAACCATTAGCATCGGTGTTATGCTGTCGAGTTCCAACGCTGCCCCCGCTTTCCATACGCTCGCACGCCGCCCGCGCCACGTCACCCCTATGCATGTGATGCTCGCAGAGCTGTAATGACTACAACTCCAACCGCAAGTAAGGCCACAAAACCATTAGCATCGGTGTTATGCTGTTAAGTTCCAACGCTCCCCGCGTTCGATACGCTCGCACGCCGCCCGCGCCACATCATCACTATGCGTGTGAACAGCTTTAACGACTCAGGTCCAACCACAAGTAGGTAAGACCACAAAACCAACACGCTTGGCAGGCGGGTTGAGCGCACTACGGGATGTTTATACACGGAAAGACGCGATTGCCTATCTTCTGGAGGTATTCCTTTGCAGATATTTACTGCACTTACGCGCAAAAGAGGAGGGGCCATTCTACTGCCGGCACCTCACGCATTATTCACCTTATCTTGTCTTAAAATGAGTAGTATTTTAACAAACACAGTGTTTTAGTAAAACATTTTTGGCGCTATTATGATTTCTAAATGCATCCTTGTATGCTAGGCATAAGCACCGGTCCCGCCGCCAGCAGTCGGACGCGGAAAGCGAGCTGTCCCGGGGCTCGGGCCGCTCGGGACGGCGCCACCGCAGGCACCGCTCGCGGCACAAACACGAATCCGGCTCGGAGAGGGATGAATCGCAGCCTGATACCAAGTCAGTATACCTACGAAAAAAATACTTTATTACTATGTTAAGATTACGTCAAAGGAGTATAAAGATAGATAGCTAGATAACTCTTTGTTATACTTAAGAAATGACCCAGCTGCCTTTTAATAAATTCAAACGAACGCTAAAATGTTTCTTGGAGTGTCATCCATTATAACATATCAATGAATATAATGATTTGTACATTTTCTGATTTCTACGCATAGTAAATAAATATGTTCCCACTGTATAAGTTGTATTTTTGAATAAATTTGTAATATTTATGACTTGTACATGTTATAAAACGTAACGGAATGGTAAATAAATGAACATTGAACATTTAAATTTATATAAACACAAAAAAAAATACTTAAAAAGGAAATAATAATTGTAAAGTAAAAGTACAATGAGCGTTCTTATCACTATTAACGATCTCTTCCAGGCAAATTTAAAAGTGCGTTGCTTAGATAGTGCTTCAGTAATACGAAAGGAAATCAAAGTTTTGGAATTACTTACCTACAAATAATCATGACAAGAATAGTTTTTGTTTAAGATCGTACCACCGGGATTATAATAGAATTATAGTTGTCTCTGTAAAAGTTGGCGCAGCGAAGTATGGAATATTTCCATTGATCTTGATGCACGGATGCGGTTGATGAATTTTTTTATAATATTTGCAATTATGAGACAAGTTTCAAAATCATAATCAGTTTGATTCCAACATCTGAATAAGTTGTTAACAAAACTCCAATTTTTGCATTGTAGAGACGAGCGCTATGAACTCGTGGACTCAGAGCTACAGTGGAAAGAAATATTGAGACAGACGTCTACTGGGACCAATGTTCAGGTAAATTTTAAAGCAACGCGATGTTTCTCTTGAAATATCCAAATGAAAACCATCGTACCGTGAATATGAATGTCGTTGTCCTACAGGTGGCAAGCGTTCGTCGTTCTCAACAAGAGCCGGAAATCGGAACACATCGGTCTTCCCATCGACACAGGAGGCATAAGAAACACCGGTAAATAACTTGAAATTGATTTAAATTAATTAATTTAAACAGTTCCGCATAGAATCTCGTTAATTAATAAATTTTTTGTAGGTCCCGATCTCGTTCTCCCAGTGAAAAGAAATGGCTGCCAACAGAGCTAAAACAACACCTGGAGTTTTCACTGGTTGACACAACGGGCATGACTGAGGCACAGCTCAAGGAAATACCGTACACAGTGGTACAAACCAGCCACGCTCGGCAGGCCAAGATAAGGACATCATCTAAAAAGTGCGTTGAATTTCTTGAATTAACTTACGATTAACCAACCAATTCAAATCTTCATGAATTCCTTTCTTGTCTATAGAACTGAACATGGATCTCTAGCGAGACGAGATAAAAATTCGTCACACAACAAAATCGACCTTGACGTCATCAATCAAGGATCTGTTAGATCCACCTCAAGCATACTCAGCACGCAACGGAGTAATCATGAGAAACATGGACGGTAAGTTTCTGTAACCAATGCTCCCTTTAGCTAGACATTTTGACATTTAGACATTTTGAAACTTTCGATTACAATAACAAAGAATTCATCCAAGAACTAAAATAAAACGAATCTTATCTAAGTATTGGCGAAACTTTAAACAAACTCAAGATTTGAAAGCCCTTGTTGCTGGAATTTGCTTCTGCCCATAACTGGGGATAGATTCAATGCAGCCAATGTTTTCAGGCGTATCTATCCTGCTTACGAGGAACCGTCGGGTCGCGGTGATTACTTGACAAATAACGGGTACAGGGGCAGCGTGACACCGGTCCCAAACAACAAGAACCCGTACAGTCCGGTCACAAATAGCAACAGCAACAGTTCCAGTGGAGAACTCATATCGGGGAGCGCGCGCGTTTCGCACGAACACACGGACTCGGGCCTAGGAGCTGATCAGGACTACGCGTATTCTTCAGAGAGGTAACCTACAACGCCCAATAGCCTAGCTTTAAATAAGAAATAATGCTGGACAATTTACACAGCAGCAGTGTTATGGGTACTAGATGACTGGTTTACTTACTTTACTTAATACTTTACTTAATACATTATAGAGAACCAGAACACCCTGAACAAATATCTGCAGATCGTACAGGCATAAACCTAAATATAGATAACGGAACACTATCAATGACGTGTTCAAGGACATTCTATTATTTTTAAGTTGCTAAAGTACAGTACAGTTTATACTACAGCCAATGTATTCTCAATATCTCTTTTGTAGAGAATATCTCGAAGAACAAAGCTCTTTTCCCCATATGCTTCTGTTGTCGTTATATGTGCGTGTTTGGAATGACATAATGCGCTCATTAGTTTCGCATCCTCGCGCTATGATCCGTGACCGCAGCCCCTGGATACGCCCTGATTAACCAGTCGCTCTAAAGTTTCAAGACCTATAAATATTTAACCTGTTAGCTTAAGTTATTTTGTTTAATCCAATCTCATTTAGCCTCCAAAATATATTCTCGAGTAAAAGCTACCAGGCGGACGATATAATTTAAAATATGTATTTTAAATACAGCAATATGGTTCACTTTAACTATATATTAGATAGTTATCACTTTCTATGCCTGGAAAATTAATTCAGGGTTTTTTTGCTTGAGTGTCTTCGGTGTAAGAGGAATTTTTTTGCAACGCGGTCGGCATTCTAGAGGGAGACGAGATCTGCTCTGACATTCCGCGTTGTTGTGTGAGATCTGTCATTCCAAAACCAACACAGTGTTCACATTCCGTAAGGTAACTTCACCTATAAGTTCTTATTTTTTGCATTCTCCAGCAGGTCAGACATGTCTTTAAATTTTTGCAGGTCAAGTGACAGCGCCAAATGCGGTGCCGGCAACTCTACAGCGGCAGTGAGTAGGCAGTGGAGCGTGGCAGGCGCGGGCGGGGGCGGGGCCGCGTGCGGGGCGCGGGGTTGGGGGGCGGGACGCGCGGGCGCCGCGGGCCGGCCGCCGGCGCACCCGCGCCACTCGGGCTCGCAGCGCTCCCTGGTGTCGGTGGCGAGCGACAGCGCGGCCGGGCGCCGCCCCAGGGACCCCGCGCCCACGCACTACCCGCAACATTCTAGCTTCTCTCTCTTCGTGAGTGGGCGCTTTGCTTTCTAACATGAGCTTTTTCAGGAGAACATCAAAGACGTCTAATTACCCATAGTTTGTTATTTTTATATTGTTTAACTACACTCAGGTAGAATATTTCAAGGATCAGTGCTTAAACCGACATCACTTTATCAAGATTTCAGCGGTACCCGACATGGGTTCTGTAGCTTAGTGGTCAAAGCACTTCCGGCTTTAGGAAGCGTCAAGTATCGATATGACGGACGTGGGTTTGAATCCCACCGGAACCGTAAAAATTTTGATAAGGTTATTCATTTCGTCTAAACCTGTTACAACTTTATTGTTCTAAATAGGTACTTCTTAAAGAATATCATGATCCCCGTCCCACTGTTAAACGAAGGCCTCCCACAAATGTTTCCACGTTTTTATCAAGAGCAATGCGTCAGCAATCTCTTCGGAAGGTAATAAGTTCCATCCAAATTGTAATAATTATATTTTGGCAACTTGAATTGTAAACATTGCTTTTTACATTACCTAATCTTACAATTCTTAAATTATCTCCATCTTGAAAAGTATTTTCACCCAACAGACTATTGTCAAATTTTCCTTATCTACGGATTTCATCGTCCTTGCTCCTTCGCTACAATCCCAATGATAATGGTTTTTAATTGTGCCAAAACTTCAGTCCTCTGAATGTAAGAGCTTTTGTGAAGCCATAAAAGAGTAGGTGGACAGTTGGCACAGCCGTGGAGATCTACTCGTACATCCTTGACAGTTTATGTGACTACTTCATCTTAAAAGGAACAAAGTACTTGTCTTTTCAGTTGAGGTAGGTAACGAGACCTCCTGGTGTTCTCACTGAAAAAGCATCAATAATTATGCAGAACGTCTGCCCTCGTAAGTCTATAATAAATAATCATAGTCGTTTACATTGATTTTATATTTGATGCTAAGAATATTATTCTATTGTCTATTACCCTGGCATCAAATACCCACGCACGTTAGCAATGATAATTGAAGACGTGAGTGAATGAAGGTGCTATGTAACATTTTTTTGTTTTTGCATTTTTTTAGCCGAATGAAGGTGTTATGTCATTCTACATAGTTGTCTCAAAGAAACTATGCATATTTTAAGATAGGATAAAGGATAAAGCGTTAATGAAGGTGCTATGTCCTGTTACTGTGTAGAATCATAATGAATGATAGTGTCATGGGCACTTAACATTACTATCAGTGTCAAAATAGTAAAAGTATTCCATTCTTGTCAAGAATGAAGGTGTTATGTACGAACATAACACTTTCATTCACGAACTGATGATGCACTCAACCGCGCGCAAGGTTTAATGAGTGAATAAAAGAGCTACATATGTCGTGTACATACTTCCTTCATTCATTTTTTACAGTGTTCGTTCTGTGTTTCTTTTGTTTATCATTTGGATATCCCAAGAGCGATTTGTGCTCTACATGCGATGCAGGAAGGTCAACTGAGGAACATAAAACAAACTATCGCAATGCTGATCAAGCAATGGCTACCGACAGAAAAAAACCTGCTCAAGACACTGAGGATCTGTATATTACAGTTGATTTACAGAAAACGATGCCTCTACCAAAAATAACTACTAATAAGGCATTTTATTTAAGACAAATCAAGGGGTATTATAATCTGGGCATTCATGTTGTGGAAGGACCGCGTAAAGAAAAGGCTGTTTGTTGCACCTGGACTGAGGGTGGCAGATCGTGGCAGTTACGAAATTGCAAGCGCCTTATTAAGATTTGTGGAGGTAGACAATTCCTGCCGTAACAAGGACCATGCGTAGGTCAGATTCATGCGCAGGCCAAAATAAAAATTTCACGATGATTGGTTTGTACCAATACATGATCTTGAAGGGTTATTTCAAGGTAATCAATCAAAAGTTTCCTGAGGTCGGCCACACATTTCTCGATTCAGATAGAGATTTTGGAAGGATCGAAAAAAAACTGCGCAAAAATGACAATGTATACGTGCCAGAGCAATACCGAGAAATATTATGTAAAGCGTCACGAAACAATGTTGTTATTGATATGTCGGAGCACTTTCGAAAAATTAATGAAATCCAAGAAAAGCTACAGTTGATTAATCGGAAAAAAGATGTTAACAAGGAAAAAGTTTCCTTCAGAGATGGGATTCGGTGGATTCGTGTGGAAGAATACGGCTTTTATTCTTTCAAAGAATCCTATGATGAGATGACATCCTTTAAAAAGGTAAATATAATGAAAAGAAATTCCAGACCAGAGCAGCACCTGAAGTTCAACGGGTATCGTTCGGTTATCGGGTATGGTTTGAAGTTCAATCCATCCTTAGTTAGATTTAACTAAGGATTTGTAGCAGTAATGGCTATGTTCAGCGTGTGTATTCAGCTCAGTATTAAGTATTTTTGTATAATTTAATATGAATGAAGGTGTTATGTTCCTCAGTTTGCATACGAAAAAGGTGTTATGTTCACTTTTTCTTAAATAAAACCTTTTTAATAATAATGTTATTTTAATTATTACCACATCCTTAAAAATTACTAATATATCTGTCAGATATACCAGAATTTATTTCTATAGGATAAAACAGTCGCGAAATAGTTTCAAAATAAAAATGAAAACTTAAAAGCTCATTTCTGTAAAATTATGAATTTGTAACATATCACCTTCATACACTCATGTCTTCAATTCTATTGAATTAAAATGAAAATTCTAACAATAGAACACAATAAATATGCAACTAAAACACGATCTTAAACCGTTCTGAATAAATAAGTTCAAGCAGAGCACACAAATAGCTCCATTAGCACCCATGGGAGCTGAATCAAGCGCTCCAGTTCTCAACACCACATCACTTGAGCACGGCGTCCAACATCCATCCGTGATTAGGTCACGCACCTGCCGCAGCGACAGATCAGAGAGTTTCATGTATTTATTCCACAATTTGAGAGAAAGCTCGTTAAAAAGTGAACAATGTTTCCGGAACAAAATAGGCTTACGAGGACTGACGTTTATAATCCGCTGCTCCTGTTTCTGAGCCGCTGTGAGCTAACAGTGTACAGGCCGCGGTCATTTCACACTGCTCATAAGATAAATACCTTCTATTGTATAAACTACATTTTCATAAGTTTACTGAAATGCTAATAATAACATTAACATTTACGTAGAAAGTAAGGTTGTCGTTGAACAGCATAATTTTCTTATGATTAAACATTATATGGGGGAGCAATGTTCATTAAAATATACGTAGACATCTATCTACTTCTTCAGAATTCTGTCCGCTTGGGATCTTTACAAAGTGCTACAGTGGTTCTTTAATAAGGGATCCGAGAATTTTTAATATGGCTGTGCTATATAAAAGACACTTTTGAAGAAAACTTATACGCTGTCAAAGTGTCTAGCTAATAGCATCACCATTTTAGTGCATTGTGCGTGCATACTCGGGATGCTACTCACTTTCAGCTATTTATAGTGTAATATGCTAAGGTGTTGAGCACAGGTAGTTTGAGCTATTTGTATTGGGATACGCAGAGACATGCTAGCAACAACAACATAATGGTCGGCGAGAGCGGTTCGCTGGCGCGGCGCTACGCGCGGCCGACGCGGGAGTCGCGCGACCACAACGCGAACCTGGCGCGCGCCCACAGCCGCCTGTCGCACCACTCGCACGCAAGACAAGACAACACCCTCGACCTTATCCTTAAGCCTCTCTTTGAAAGCACGCAGTAAGTAAGGCACCGTCGATGCTCCATTGATACTCCTCCATGTTTGTGTCGCAACCTGTAGCGGAATGATTGCCTGCACGCATCCCGGTTTGTTCGTTGTTCGTTTTGTTTGTTTGTGCATGCTGGTGGTGGTTGGTGTAGATAGTTGTACGCTCGTTATGTAGATTAACCTGAGTTAACTAACTTTTTGGTAGTAAAGTTCTTTTCTAGATTATGTTCGTTGTGTTTTAATTGTGTCTAATTTATGTGTTGCACCTGTATTTGTTATAATGTTGGTAATGCACAAAATATGATGTATCTACGAGTAGTACAACATATACAATTAATAAAAAAATTCAACATTTTTCATTGTTATTTCCTCGACTTTGTTTGTAATGATAAAATACGTCTGTTGTGTGAACTAGGTTGCAGAGCAACTGAGCACACTTAATGGCACATCTGGCGAGGGCGACGCTGCGTGCACCCCATCTGGCAACAATAAAACTTCTACGGCTGAAATGAGTACTGAATTATGATCAGTGTTGTAATTAAATGTTTCAGTTAAAAACTTTATTTCGCTAAATTCTTATCGAAAAAGCAAATTGTTTATAGAAGGTTATATTTCAAAATAAATTTAACCTTATTATTTTGTAAATATCTTGTAAATAAGTATTAAGTGCTACAATGCATTAGTTTCTAAACCTTTCGGGATTTTCAAAGTGCCAAAGATTTGCTAAAAAGCTTATTTACTTGAAATCCAATAAACCATTTATGTGTATAAAAATGCTGCATTTATCTTTTCTCGATTTCTTAGCGACGGGTATAATGTTAACATCATTAGAATACCGAACGATAACTTTAACTTGTAGGATAAATTAGTTTATGTATTATGTATTGTAAGTTTTAATACCTACCTATTACAACTACGTCATGTCACAGTGTTTTGTAATTATATTAATATTTACGTATAATGTCTGCCTATCATAAACGGAGGTACTTTTAATCAAACAATTGCATAGTCATATGGGGCTCATTCAATGATTCTTTAGGCTATAATATTTTTACATGATGATCCTGTAAGTTAAACACAAGATATGCCTCAGTTTTAGATGAAATTAAGTGTTTGGAAAAACAGTTTTTAATATTTTGATTTTTATTGTAAATATCTAATAGGTTTAAATTTAAAATTCCTTAAGAATAAAGTAGAAGAAGGCCGAATTTTATATAATTTGAATGAACAGGGTGCCTCAAAACAAAACTATTTGTATTAAACAAATAAGATTTAAATTCAATGACTAATCAGTCCAAAATTTACACATTCAATGGAATTTTAACAATTTAATTCAATTTATTATTAAAATAAATAAAATTTCATATTTAATACGAAATTTGGAAACAACTGTCTTTATTCTTTAGATACTCCTCAAAACTTAATCAAACATTTTTATAAAAATAAAAATTCCGATTAATTCTATTTTTTTCTCTAATTTTCCATCGCTGATCAGTAAAGTAACGGTCAATCTTTGTGTATTATTTTTGTGGTCTACCTATACCTTTTCAACATATATAGAGGTATATAACTAAGCTCCACTGAGACTTCCGTCTCCGTAGTTATCACCATTTTTCAGATAAACATTCAGACCTAAGGCCAAATTTTGAGAAGGGTCTTGGAGGGTTTTGGAGTTGCTTGAAATACCCATCTTTGTTTCTTAACACTAATGGTAACAATCCACTATCTAATACATACTGAAGTCAATATGGCCGAGGAATCTATATAATGTACTGTTTCCAACACTTTTATTTACATCCATATAAGATTATTTTGCTCGGAAAGTAGTCGGACCGTATTGAGATACCCTGTTTATTCTTGTCTCTCTATCTTAATCAAAAGAACTCATTTTGAAGATTTATAAAATTGTTAAATGTATTTTTACTTGTACAATAACATTTAGTTTACTTCTGATGTCTTTGTCCACAAAATTCTACATTTTACAACAGCTAATTCATTTGTCTGAATTAAATTTTCTACTCTTACAAGACTGAAATAAAAATTCATAATTCCCCTGTATTGTAATTTATAATACTTTTTTATGTATTTTCAAATTGTTTTGACTGTTCAAATTAAACGAGTATATTATAAAAAACTTTCATTGTTCAAAAAACCTTCTTTCTCTTTAAATCGGTATCGACAGAGATAAAAGACGTCAATAGGTCATCTCTTCTCAGCCGTATGACGTCCACTGCTGGACATACCTACCTCTCTCATGAATCGCCAAGTTCTGATCATAAGGGGGTTTGCTGCCATACTCACCACGCATGGCAGGTGGGCAAGCGCAGTACGAGATGTTGATAATGATGCACTGCTAAAAAAATTCAAAAGACGCTGCTGCCCATCTTCCCCTGATATCCCTTAGCAGATTCTTACTGCATCCACGGGCAAGAAAGGAGGGGCAACATTCTACTGCCGGCACCCCACAATACTTCAAATAACATTTTGTTTCTTTTCTTAATGAGTGCTTACTGCAGGACCGACTCAAAAAATATGTCTCTTCTTCTTCCTCGGTCCCTCACTGCTGAGGATCGCAACCGCGTACAATTGGCCTCCGTTAGGTTCAGTCATATTCAAAGTGGATATCATGGTGCTAGCCGCCTTCCCTACCTCCTTCTCGGTGTCAGACCATCTTCTAGGAGCCCGACCATTTTAATTTTTGCCCATGATCATTTTGTATTTTCCAAATAACGCTTCGAAGAACCCGTGATATATCCAAAGAAGCTGAGCTTATTTCTATATCCTTATAACCACAAATCAAATAAAATCGTAAAATAGATCAAAATTTGGTGTGATAGAGCCTTTCAGTAATCAGTAGCGGTCTGACTGACACTACCGAAGCCGCCATTAACACTAATGAGAAAGGCTTTCGAAACTCTCCCAGCCGTTTTTCAACCTATTTTTACGCATATTTTAACATTTTATTGAAATAGGTCAGTATTATCTCACCACAGAACAGATAATATATAAATAATGCTGGACAATTTAACAGCATAATAATTCATTAATTTTTTTTTCGAAAGGACAATATATGTTGTTGTCCGCAGATGGCCATGACAACGTTACCGGACTATGGCGAGCGCAGAGGGCGCCCAGCCGCAAAAGTTAGGATGGGACAACAAGCTTAAGGGCACCACTTAGTTTCGAACCACGGCAGTTGCCAGATTTTTATAAGTAATGATGGTTAACGTCCAGGTGCAAAACTGCACCTTAAGACGGAAGAGTGTATTCTTCGGCCCCGCCAGCGGGACCGGTTATAATAGGTGTGCCTAGTAGCTAATGTGGGACGGGTTGACGTCACCTCCGGGTTAGCGGCGGTGAGCTCGTCAACGGGCAAGCTGAGAACCGTGTCTCGGTTGACGGAGGAAAGAACTCGTAGGCAATGGCTTTATCGGGTAATCGGAGGGTAATCCCGAGATTAACGGATTGGGGTGTTCCGCTGCCACTTCATAAAAACGCTTTGAAGCAGTTTTAATAAAGTGTTCGATGGACTCGAGTTTGATCTCGGTGGTCTTCATTGCACATGTACCACGGGCAGCCCGTGGCCCTGCGCAGGAAGTTATTTTGGACTACCCGAAGGCATCTAACATGACGGGACTGGCCAAAGACATTAGAGGAATATGTCATTATTGGCCGTACAACTGTTTTGTAACTCTAGTTTCAATCTAGGTTCAATCTTAGAGAGCAGATTGTCCCAAGAAGCGTTACGGTTCTCCTGAATGACCCTCATCACCTTGCGGCGAAGCGAGTTCATTCGGAAGCGATTTAGTTCGGAGTGCCAAGAATGAAAGCGACGAGCTGCTGCGTTTTTCTCCGTGATCAGTCGTCTTATTTCATCAGGCAGGTCACAGTTACGATCAGGCGTAGCTGGGACCTGTCTAGACAAGTCGCGGACAGCGGATTGTCCGTCGGGTCGAGTCAGGAGAATGGATAACCTTGAGGGCTTTCTCAAGTTTATACCATTGCACCACAGTCTTGGTGGGGGGAGTAAGGTCCGGAAGAGGGCCAAGCCTTAGAACGGGACGGTGGTCCGAGTCTAGTTCCTGCATCTAGGGCACCGTTTCTATTACGTATCGAGCAATTCCACATAGGGCTTTTGCTATTGCAGTCGTCAGCCAGAATGATTGAGCTTACAAGACTGAGAAGGGATTCTAGGTCGCTTTTAAGAAGCTTCCTATTAGGGCTAGGATAGCAGGATGCAATAATAACCGGTTGATGACCGGTCAGTGCAAGTCTGCAGACAGAGACTTCTAAGTCTGTTAAGGGCGGGCGATCGACGACGGGAATGCAGCAGAGCGACCTCTTGAAATAAATGGCAGTACCGCCTTTGGGGGCGTTCGTTCTGTCATTTCGTAACATTTGATAGTTAGCGATTCTACGATCGCGATGGCACTTTTTCAAGAAAGTCACCTGCACTAGCAGAATATCTACTTGGTGGTTTACAAGGAATTGCTTCACGAGTTCTTTCTGAGGAGAGAGGCCGTAAGTATAAAAAAAGAGAGTGAGCGGGGTTTAAGTCTTCATTTCTGTACAGCCATAGCAGAAAGACTTAAAATTGAGGGCGTCGAGAGAGGCCATGACATCCTGATGATTAGAGATAATCATCAGTTTTTCGATGGGCGATTTCGCCAGGCTAAGTTTGCGCAGGAGCGCATTCACCGATCCGAAATCGATATTAGGCAGCCCCAGGCTACGATTCTCAGCAGCAGGAGCTGGCTGAGAGGGCCTAGTGGAGCGGAGTAGGGGTGCGGGGGCAGGGGCTGAGTGAGGCTCCTGAGAACGCGGGGGAGGGGTAGCACCAGTTACTGCGGGAAGGGCGCGGCTGGTGTAACCCAGGGGTTTCACCAATGCTGACACAGCAGGAGGGGCGGGGGGTAACAAGGATACCTTCGGGGATGTCCTCGCGTATTGGGGTGGGCCGGGGCGGAAGCGCTCCAGAGCCCTATCATGCGCTCTCCTAGTGCTTGCCTTTGGAGCTCTGGGGCAGCCGCGATAGTTCGCGGTGTGCTCTCGGCCCCGCAGAGTACGCAGCTAGGAGGCATGGGGTCAACGTTGTTGCAACATGTTTAACACACGATCCGAGAATAAAACCTATGGAGATAACATGCCAACCGATTATCTCGGGGGATTTTTTAAATGGATCATCAAAATAATTTAAAACATAGGGAGACATCAATTCAAATTCATTGACTGTGGGGTTTACACACGGGGATAAAACTATTGATTATGGCCAAAAAAACGTCTGTCAGATATAAAAAAGATTTTTTTGTTCGAGGATAGTTTTTGAAGTAACGATTACTACTTTGATGAAAATTTTCAACAAATTTCCAATTATCAAGTGATATATATTATATGAATATTCCAAGAGTCCAATTAAAGTTCCAAAGTGTCCAGCAATGCAGTCCAAATCGCTAAGTAAAATCAAGTTCAAATGCAAAAAGTAAATCGCTCGTTTTACGTTCGGGGCAAACAATAAGGGTTGACTTTATCAATAACTACCTGTATAGAGCTTAGAGCAAATTTAAGAACATGATTCATGAAATTAATAAAATCCCCGCTTGAGCCACGTCCCAATTTGTTGGCACAGGTAAAAAACAGTAAAAGGCATTATAAAGAGTCGGTCCGTCAAAGCTCCGATGTCCACTACTCGACGAAGGGTGAAAACTCATTACCAGTGTTAAATGAAAGGGTTCCCGGGGCGTGTATGATTACTGGTTAATTGAAAGGCGAAAAGTCAGAGGGGACGAGAAAGTTACTATTTTTTTCAGGAATACTTTTCAATGTTCGTTAATTTGGAACCTTACACACGCGGAAATAGAGGTAGGAAGGTTACCTATAAGTATACCTGCCGAGGAGTGCCGGCAGCAGAATGTTGCCCCTCCTCTCTTTCCCGTGAATGCAGTAAGAATCTGCCAAGGGTTACCTCCGGAAGATGGGCAGCAGCGTCTTTCCGTAGATCAATATCCTGATCTGTGCTCGCCAACCCGCCTGCCAAGCGTGGCGAGTATGGCAACAACCCTATGACATCAACATGAGTGTATGCACATACACCTATCAGCACCTACTTGGAGATTCATGAGCACAGATAATATAATACACCATGAGGGAGGCCTATGTCCAGCAGTGGACGTCCTACGACTGAAATGATGATGACAGGTATACCGGTTGTACGGTTCACGTACAACGCTGACAATCTAGATCGAACGCGACCTAGATTAGATAGTTAAGCAACCGGATCAACGGCCTATAACCATCCGGCTCGAAGGACCATGTACGAGCCCAGAGGTATGTTGTACGGTTTTGAGTTGAACACCGATATCCCGAATTTGTATATTGTGCTTAAGTTTTATAAGTATACAAGAAGCGTTCGAATACTAATGAACTCTCGGTCGTGATAATTGCTTAACTAACTAATCCAGGTCGCGTTGGATCTAGATTGTCAGCGTTGTACGTGAACCGTACCGCGATGTTTCTGTGAGTTAGTAAAATTAATAACAATCTGTATGTGACGCTGGGAACTTTACGTAGCGTTGTAAAGCCCCTGTAGGAGATAGGTTTTCTGCTCTAATCAGGCTGAGTGCTTGTCGCCATATATTAAGTTTCTGTACGAGAGCTTAGCAAACGTATTCAAAACATTTGCACTCATAATTGTGTCATGGAAGGCTTAGGTGATGTAATAGTTTCAGATAGATCAATGTAACAGCCGTAGGGTGCCGACAGTAGAATGTTGCCTCTTCCCTCTTGCCCGTAGATGCAGAAAAAATCTGCCAGAGGAATACCTCTGGCAGATGGGCGGCCGCGTCTTTCCTATGTCCAGCAGTGGACGTGGATAGCAGTCCTTCGGCCGAAATGATGAATGTAAATAGTACATAAATAAAAATATCTATCTACCAGCAGCTGATCCCACTGCTGGGCAAAGGCCTCCCTTCTCCTCTGCGAGGTAGACTCGCGCACCGAGGGTTCCGTGACATCGTTCGTACGTCAATATAATTTGTGTTAAAGGCAGTTTATATTTGTTGGAGAACCTTGACAGCGCCATCTCTTGTCTGATAGCGAAAAAAGAGACAAAATCAAGAAATTAATCACCTTTTACAATATAAATTAATAATGCTGGACTATTCACACAGCATCATCTAGGCCCTGTGTTATGGGCACTAGATGACTGATACTTAATACAATAAACTAAATAGATATATATATTTTATTATTTATAGAAAAACACACCCTGAACATATCTGTAGTTCGTACAGACATTTGTCCCTAGGCGGGAATCGAACCCCTCTTGCGTCGCAGGTGGACCTTATCTTGCTGCGTCACAGAGATCGTCAAAATATAAACAATACAAGACAACAAGGTCCGTAATTTTTACAAAGAGCTCGTCTTGGCAGTTATACAAGCTGTGGAATGTGAATGCATCACACTTTCTGTACACGGTAACGGTAGGTACTATACAAGCAATTAGCCTTTGATACAGCTCGTCGCCAAATCATATTTGCCGTGGCATTTCCTCTGTTAAAGGCAATTTAGTCAGGCAATATTGAAACGGGAACGGATTTACTTTTGGAGTTTTCAATACACGTTTGGTACAGCTAAATAATTGATCAGCTCGTTCGGCACACTCGTTTAAATGTTAATCATATCAACTTCATCATCATCTCAGCGTAGTAATCCATAAGAGAGCTATGTCCGGGACTACTGGACATTATCATCATCATTCCAGCCGTAAAAAGTCTACTACTGAACAGGCCTCTCTCATAGATCTCCATGAGGGGTAGTTGCCATACTCACCACGCTTGGCAGGCGGGTTGGCGAACGCAGTACGGAATGTTACTATACGGAAAGACGTTGCTGCTTATCTTGCGGAGGTATCCCTTAGCAGGATCTTACTGCATCCACGGGCAGGAGAGGAGGGGTAACATTCTACTACCGGCACGCCACGTCATTGTCTGTTGGATATAGCTCTCTTTTATGGATCCCCAAGTACTGAGCATGAGGAGGTTGTTGTCATATTCACCACGCTTGGCAGGTAGGTTGACGAGCGCAGTACGCGATGTCTACGATGATACTCGGAAAGACACTGCAGTCCATCCGGTGGTATCCATTGGCAGATTTTTACTGTATCTACGGGCAAGAGAGGAGAGGCAACACATTATTACTATATTGGATTATCGGGTATTTATAGCGTTTTTTAACCTTTATTTCGACCGAATTGCACCTGCTGATTAAAATAAAGGTAATTGCGCGATAGATACCCGATTATCCAATAAAGTAATAATGTGTTGTGATCGCGAAAGTTTAAAAAGACTATGAGAGGCAACATTCTACTGTCAGCGCCCCACGGAAGGAGAATATCCACTTGTAATAAATTGGTTGTTACTAACAATTAAACGGTAAGATTAATCCAGTTTTCTCATTGCTTTGTAAATATTTCAAAAGGCTAGGAGTTTACTCATTATTTCTTGAAATACGTAGAACTCTACTACGTTAATAAAACACTTTTCCTTTTACAAGCGGCAGTTGAATATTTAAAGACTTTTCATCTAAACTTTTACAAAAAGTTGATCGACTTTCCAGGTAAAGCTTCCGCATTTAAGATTAAATAAATTAGGTACAGGTGCGTGTCGGGCCACGCGCTATGGAGGGTTCTGTAGTTAAGCGTAGACTTATTGTTATAAATTCGTGCAGGTTTTTTTTTACGTTAAGCAAAACATTAACAGGAATAAATTAAGTTTTCGGTTTAAAGTATTCCGGTATGTTTGGTAGTCATCACTTATTTGAGCAACAATATCTCCGAAATTTAAAAAATCATAATGGTTACAGTTTTTCTGGAAGTTTGTGGTTAAAACTGTATTTATAATATTTTCAGATTTGTAAAGCTAGCAGTTTAGATTTCAGAGGGGTCGAGAGACGCTCAAAAAAAAGTTAAAAACTTTAACACGATTGGAAAATTAAGAACACCTTACGTGTATAGAGGAGGTTACCTAACCCACCCTAAATAATTATTTATTAGCATTTTTGTAGCGTTATTTCAGCTTTGTTTTTTTTATATATCCCTCCAAAATAACAGCTTTCTAGGACTAATAACTATCTCTTCAAAGCAGGTGACGGACGGATAGACAGACAAAGCGAAACTATAAGGGTTTTTTGTTTTACTCCGAAACCCAAAAAAGTGACAAAGTTTCAAGTTTCACTCGAAACATTATAGAAACAAACAGCAAATGATACTAAGCATAGTATTGCAAAGCAAAGCTACTCGTAACAGGTAAAATAATTTAAAGGAATGTAAACACGAAAAGTTTGCTTTCGAGCTGAGGAAACTCAAGCCGGAAACGCATTTGAACTCAACTGCCTGGAAAAATTAATTCGAAGCTGTGGCAGCGAGGCTCTCAAGAGAACTGCGCGCGCCCTTCGCTGCTTACTATCATTTTCTCTCTTCATAAACGAACTGTACAGTCTTGAAACATACGCGTTCCTTTATGGGCTCACCACATCGGTAATACTTTCTGAAACCGTTGCTCAGGTCGCGATACCGGCAGTGCATTAAAGGATTTTTCTTTCTTGAAAAATAGTTTGCACATTTAACACGTGCTTTAATGGTAAAGGAAAACATCGTGAGGAAACCCGCAGCTTAGTCAGCTTCAGACGTACTGACCTTTTCTTTCCTCTGACTAATATCTGGCTACGATGAGAGGATGGTTTAGGTGCTGACGCTCTATAAATCATCTACAATAACAAATATACGAGGTCGCGTTTTTAAGTTCGCGGAATCGCGGAATCGGAAAGGGGTTAGGGGGCTAATTCAAGTAGTAACGTCATCAGGGTTTCAAAACTAGTACTATAATAAATATAGAATTACATCGAAATCGAGTAATTAGATCGATATGACAGTTTAGGAGATGTAAAATCCAATACCGCGCCGTCATTCAGTTCCTAAGCAAGCAAGGAAAATCTTTACAAACCATAATGGAAGAGATGTCATCGGTTTACGGGAACTCTTGCTCTGGGAAAACGATGTTTTACAAGTGGCATAGCATTTTTAAGCAAGTCCCTTGAAGACGACCCACGACCACGCTATGGAGGACCGGGGGGTTGGAGTATCCAATACAAATACAACCATATTTTAAATTCTTCCCAACTATCTTGGCATGACAAAGGTCAGCGCAAGGTGTGTGCCGAGAATGCTCACGCCGGCGCAGCCGAAGAATCATCAGCGCGCCGAGTGTTCCCGTGCGGTGGATCTCTGCAGGGAAAACAAGGATAGTGTTTTTGGCCAAATTGTGATGAAACATGACTTCATTTTGATGAACAAGACTCAATGTACAAAATAAATAAATAAATAAATAAATAAATAAATAATTCTGGACAAATCACACAGCACCATCTAGATGGTGCATGGTGATAAATGGATGCAGCACCTTCCAAAAAGTTTAAGGTGTCACAATCGTAGGGAAAACTCATGGCAACGGTTTTGTAGGACTGAGAGGGCATTCTATTGAATACAAGGAAAAAAGTGTTTATATAACCGGAGAATACTACGCTTCCATTCTAGAATCGTTACGAGAAGAAATTAAAGGAAATAGGAGGGGAAAAATTTACCAGAGGCGTCCTGCTCACAAATGTCGTGTGGCGCTGCCGCTGGCTGCCCTCCATAAAGTGGGCTTTGATATTTTGAATCACCGACCCTACAGTCCTGATCTGGCTGCGAGTGGTTATTATACAACTTTAAACAAACTTCGTGGAAAAAGTTTTCGACTGATGAAGAGGACTGATGGAGACGCAGTTTCATCGTTTTTCGTAGACAGAGATAAAACATTTTTTTATGTTGGTACATGCAAGCTTATTGGTTGATCTGAAAAATGTGTACGTCTTTCAAGAGAATATATTGAAAAGAAAGAATATTATTTAGCTTTTATTTCCATCCCCCCACCTTCCCCCCATTCCGCGAACTTAAAACACGCCCGCGTAATACAGACCTCATTAATTGGTGTTATTATTTACCTTAATGTAGAAAGTAGAGAACGCACAAAAAATTTTACCATGTTGAAAAAACTATGAACATAAATGACGTACTGGTGCGTATGGAAAGCGGTGTGTGAGTCGTGGGAGGTACTGCAGTCAACGGCAATTAGCACCATGACAATGACATTCAAAACGTGTGCAAATAGAGCGGGCGACGCCTGCCTACCTCCCACCGCCTGGTTCATAGACTACATGTTCATGTATAATCGTTATTTGCAGTGAAAGCTTATCTAAAGCTCATCTTTGTTCTTTAACGCAATATTTTATGACAAAAAGGGCCTAAACTATAAAATGGAATTAATTCTAGATTTTAAGCTCGTGGTACAACAATGGCTATTGAAAATGTCAAGTCAAGCGTTAAACAATGTGGAAACTCTACTATTGTAAATGCATAAAATAGTTATGGTTTAGTTAATGTTACTTTAATTTGATATAAGTTACTTCAATCACACAAAAAATGTAGTACTTAGATATTTAGTTGATTCAACGAATAATACAGTTTTTAATTAATTTCTAAAGCCAAAGGGTACGAAAATTATAAAGTATATTTGTTAACATTTTCTTCTTCATCTTCTTTAATATTATTTTGTATATCTTCGATAAACCATAACTTGAAACCACCAGCCGCAAGGAGTGCTAAAATTTTAATCCAATTAGAGCCGCTGCCTCTGTTGTAAATTATTGTGCCATCAAAATTATACAATGAATTTATCTGCTTTTATTTCTGCTCCGTTCTTCCAGTTCACTTGATTTGTGAGATTTATAGATAAATTTTAATCGCGAAGCTAAATTAGAAGATTGCAAAATAAGGCTGCATGATTCGTTGAGTAAAAAATCCTATAGTTAACATGAAATGTACAGAACAGGAAACCAACAGTTTTAGTTACAAAATTGGTTGCTCTCGACCTCCTAAGTGGGTAGGAAAAAGGCTCGTATACGTATATTGCCGAACCTGAGCCCGTAAAGACAAAGTTGCCAGACAGAAAAGCCCTCGATCCGAATTCCCATCATCGTCGAGACCTGCACTAAATTATCTCAAGCACAGGGAAATGAGCTACCTACAATGCGGAAACTTAGTATTTGTACGAGGGTAAGACAAAGGCGGAAGCCTTGCTCACAACATTGGATTTTAGTGGCTATTCTGGACGTCTTCGATAAGGACTCTTTATGCTACCTTTGCTACTTTTACGTTTTATGTAAGTACTGAATAAAATCTAAAAGAATATAGATAAGAAGGCATGGTGCAATGCTCTTTCCAGCACCTTAGCTAGCACCTAGCTGTGTGAATTGTCCAGCATTATTTATTTATTTTCATTTTTACACTGTAGCCACGCGCGTCGTAGAAACATGCTCGTAGAAACGCGTAGCACCAATAATTACAAATGTACTTAGTTATAAGTAGGTACATTTAATAGTTGTGTTATATGCTACTTTTCAAAGCGTAGGTAAAACGTAGCTTGTATATTAAAATATTGTGATTGTAATATCAAACAAGTTAATTAACTTAGAGTCCTATGTGTGGGATAACTATGTAGAATTTGGTAATATGCATGTGAGTGATCGATGCACAGTGCGTTATTGAATATGATTTCAAGAGAACATAAACGTATCTAAATACGTTTTTATTGTAATACCAGTAGAGGATACCTTGCATGATGAAAACCACTTGAGGAGGCTATTTTGAGAATTTACGTATAGCATAAAGAGCACCTTAGAAACTCGACTGCGTCAGAACAATTAAGTGAGGACAATGTAGAAGCTTGGTCTTTTGTCTACACAATTCTACGCCGTCCAAGCTTAACGTCTAGTACCTATGCTTTTACGACACAGCTGTCTCAAGTGTATCGAAGTATATTAACACCAACAAGAATTTATCTGCCAAGTACCTTTTAATTAATAAAAAAATTCTTAGAGCCAGAATAAAATAAGAAAGAAGATCCAAAAAGCTCGGTTTAAAAATGAGTAAGAATATTTGAGATTCAAATGAAGAGTTATATTAAAATCGGGATCTCGATTTTATTTTTCTATAAACCTTAACAATCTGACCAATGCCTTCACTTCATTTAATTAAAGGAAAGAGCAAATAAAAGTTAAAAACAGACCGATTTCCTTTGAGTCTTTTTGTACGGTTAAATAAATGACGAGGGTTGAGAAAATATGTAGGTAGCGTATCTTGCGAAATCCCTTTTTACTTCTCTTGATCCTCGGAATAATAATTGGGAGTCAGCATTTTTATACGTGTCACGTTTCTTGTTTAATGCAGCTCATCTCATAATCGGTACTTCGTTTATTGTTCAAATAGTAATAATATAATCATTTCAGCCGTAAGACGTCCATTGCTGGACATAGCCTTCCTTATGATTCTAATCTGATCATAAGGGGTTTTTTTCCATACTCACCACGTTTGGTAGGCGGGTTGGTGAGTGCAGTACTGGATGTTGATACACGGAAAGACGCTGTTGCTCATTTTCAAGAGGTACCCCTTAGAAGACTCTTACTGCATCCATGGGCTAGAAGGGGGACATTCAAACGCCGGCACCCCACGTCAATAGTAATTAGTGAGCGAACTTTACAGGATGTAGTTCGCCATGGTAATACAGTTTACAACTTTGCCATGGGTGAAAGGTGGGTTTGTCGAAATAACATTTCATTCAGCTTTGTGACTTGTTACAGTTTTGGTAGGCACACATACGAGGGGGAGGCAAATACAAAGCCTTAAATTTATATATATGCGTCACAGAGGTATTCAAATGATTATTTAATCGTAAATGCGTAAGTATTTAATTCAAGTCAATTGAACACCTCTGTGGCGCAGCGGGCGAAGGTCTGCCTGCGACGCAAGAGGTTACGGGTTCGATTCCCGCCTCTGGACAAATGTCAGTACGATCTGCAGATTTGTTCAGGGTGTTCTGGATGTTTTTATATGTATAATAAAAAATATCTTCGAGTATCAATGTATTATAATATATTAGGCATATCAGTCACCATAACACAAGCAAAAATGTAATACTGTGTGAATTGTCCAGCTATTTATTTTTGAAATATTTTATTAATATTAAATAATTCTAAATAACCTAAAATACAATGTGATGTACAATAAATGCTTTAGCTTATGTACTTTTGCACACAATCATAAACATTTAAATATATTCTTAATACATACGAATTCCAACAACATTTTAGATTTTATCATTCAAAACACCAAGGCCAAGAACCGCGGCCTTGTGGTAGGTACACCAAAACTGAGACCTTTTTTATCGTAGTTTTCAACTCATTTTACAGCTATAGTGATCTCCTAAATAACCTTGTATGATTATTAAAACATTTATCCGGGAATTTATCGCATAAGTTACGCTTAAGTTCGCTTGGATTGGACCAAGCATGGTCCCGGGAAGACTGACGTGTTGGAGGTACCGCAGCAAGCGAAGGCCTTTGTTGAACTACCATCACTTGATCTTCATAAAAAATATTAGGGCTGGTTCCCGCTGGGACAGCGGGAACAATTTTAACATTGATTGCACATACTGAGTTGATTTTTCACGCCGAGTACACTTTGCTATCACTGGATTCCAGGAGGCAGAGAGTCTGAAACCGTTTTCACAATTGAAATTAGGACTTCTTAATCTCAATCGCTTCCCGAACCATTCTCTTATAGACTCTCGTTGTCCAGGATTTTTGGACTGTGTAATGCAATCTAGTGATTAGGTTCTGAGTCTACTTTACTAACGTGCTCTGCTGTAGCAGACTTGTTTATTTGTCGATTTTTCACCGCAGCTCCTAAATAATGCTCCTTAACACGTTGGGCGACAGTGCGTTTCGTTTGACCTATGTAGGAACACCCACAACTGCAATCGATCTTATAAACAACAGGAACCTGCAAATGTACTACACAATGTTTGGCGTACGTAGATGCTTAGCCACTTTTACGAGTGGAGTGTAAATCGACTTTATTGATAACTTATTAAATAGGTTCCCAATCTTGTCCGTAACCCCTTTTACATAAGGCATAAACGCTGGCTGTCTTGCTACATCTGTGTGTTTCTGTTGTACCCCTGTGATTAGGTTGCCATCTATAAGTCCTGTATTGGTTTCGTTTTAGAATCTCCTGAACATGTTCCATGAGGTCATGGGCTCTGTTCATAAGGGAAGAAACTAATGACTCAAGATGTAATGGATTATGATGTGAAGCAACATTCAGATATATGTCCGTGTGCGTCGGTTTTCTGAAATAAGGTTCCGTTAGATTTGACCGTCACTTTAAGATCTAGAAAAGCTAAAGACCTGTTTTCCTCCATTTCATATGTGAATCTGATCTTCGGGCCTATGGAGTTGAGAGCTGTAAGCTGCTCGACTTCCTGTTTACTTCCGTTGATAATGCCGAAAACATCGTCGACGTACCTTTTCCATAACTTTATACCATGGGCAGTCTGGATAATCATTGTCTTAAAATGCTCCATCCACATATTGGCAAGTACAGGGGCTACAGGACTACCTATTAGCTACGCCATCAATCTGGAGGTAATGTTGCCCTTGGTATAATAAATTTCCGTCTAGACAGTTCTGAAGAAGACTGACCTTACAACATCAAGACAATTTTTCAGAGGGACACTGGTAAAGAGAGATTCAACGTCGAAGCTCACCATTATATCTCTGGGTTCCGACTTCATGTCCTTCACGATTAAAATTAGGATGCTTGATGATGCTAGTGAAATGTCGTGAATCCTTGAAAAAAGGTGCTGTCTTGCCCGTTAGCGGCTGCAAATAATAAACGTAACATTGGGAAAAAATAAAGGTAATTTACGCGATAAATACCCGGACAAATGTATTTTATTAAATGAGTTGAGATCGCGAAAATTTAAAAAAGAGAACCTTGTTCGGAGCAAGGATATACATAGGGATAGGCAAGGAGGAAGAGAGCTTGTTGGAGTTCTAGAGCAAATTCCTCGAACACCAATCTCTCTCGACACTTGAACACCGATTCTCGTTTCTTGGTACAGAAACGGTATCAAACGCTTTTGCCAATTCTGGAGACACTCCAATGCATTTAGATTAATTGTCAAGGCCATAAGTAATATGAAATGAGAATTTCAATTGCGTCGATTGTAGATTTTTTAAGCCTGAACCCAAATTTATTAGGAGATGATACAATGTATTTTGCAGTGATTGATTAGGGGAAATAAATAATACATATTTCATCTCCCCTAATCAATCACAAATCCTGGACATTATTGCAAAATTTTGAGGATTTTTAAGCATTGTTAATATTTTGGGCAGTTTTCCTCAATATCATTAACCCTAAATCAGAATCATACCAAACACACAACATCATTACCTCTCAAAGGACGTATCGCCTACCTAACTTTGTTACGATTTCCTCGTTTCGGATATAACAAGCGACCGGGGTCCGGAACCCAGCGTCTAATAGGTATCTGTTTTGTTATTATCCTTATACGGATCTCCAATTATCGGCGTGGCGGCCCCTCGATATAGAACGGCGCAGCTCAATAAAACCCCAGCCTACTTAGCTAGATCACTTTACAAACACTTTCAGCGTTCACAAGGTAAGGAGTTTTTAAAGAGCTACGTTTTTTTTTTAAATCTTTATTTATTATAAAGGAGTTTAGTCACACAGTGACTATGCCACTCCCGTTAAACCAAACACATGTAAAACACAAGAATATAGAAAAATACATTAAATAACAAAAAGATAAAGATTAATTAGCATTTCAGCCTCCTCAGATAATGGTGATGCCAGTACACAATTGCACACACCTATGTTGCTACTAAACGTAAAAGAGATATTTTGCCGCAAGGCCTCGTTCCGAACGCATTCCATCAATACATGATGAACATTTTCTTTTCTGTCACACTCCACGCAGTTAGGTCTATCTGATAGTCCCATTAAAGAGCTACGTTAAACGATAGCGTGTGCTATTATGTGTGCTATTATTTTCAAATCAGGCGTTGATCCCTAATAAAATAACTGTTTTCTTGGTATTTTAAAGCAAATTATTTTGAGTATAAAGTGGGTTATTCAGTGAGAGGAGAGATGAGATGGCTCACAGGCCTTACAAAATAACTGGCGATGAGTATAATTTTTCAAATGACTGAATGCCAGCAGTTGATCGAGTCAATTATAAGCCATCGAATCTCGCGGTAGACATCCCGCTTGAGGAAACATATCTTTTTACTTGTTCAGTACTAACTTTACGAAGGAAATTTAGGTAAATAGCCTAAGAAAATTTTGAACAAGTGAACAAGCTGTTACCTGTAAGATGCAATGGCCTTCTTTATTTGTCATTTACGCTAACTGAATTACAGTTATCGACAGCTTTATGTGATTGTCTTTATATGATTAGGCGATGTTATTATTGTTGAGGGCGAAGGTCCAATAAATGGAGGACGAAACTGTATTTACTAAAAGGGTCAAGAGTTGAAATAGTGGATGGAACAAACAGAGCATGTCAATACAATACTATGAAGATAACATAGGTACATTAACAAGGTTGTTCAGAATTAGAACAGGATGTTCAATAATCTGGTGTAATTCAAAATGTTTGTACACGGGTATATTACCATTAAAAGGTTATAGTTTGTCAACCTTAAAAGATAGACATATGGGTATCCCAGACTTTATTTGAACTTTTTAAGTAGAACAATACCTCAATTTATGATAATTACGTAATTTTAACCGTTTACGCAGCGCACGCAACGGAAGAAGCTTTCAAAATAAATATTTTTTTCCCGTTTAAGCAACATTTTACAATGGTGTTCCGCTCGTTTTGCTCGTAGTGTAATGGCCTATAATATAACCTTTCATAATAATTAGGCTATCAAACACCGAAATATTTTTTCAATTGGAACTAGGAGTTTCCGAGATTAGCGCGCTCAACCAAACAAACCCCCCAGCTTTATAATATTAGCATAGATTTTAAATTACTTCTTTTATTTTTGAACTGTAATGCTTTTTCATTTACTTTTTACTTTTGTAAAATTTAACTTTTTACGTATGTTTTTTTTTTTTTTATGTTAGATAGGTTAACCCTTGATTTCATCCTTGCTATCGCAAGAATGAGATCGACGATGGAGTGAGCTTCCCTAGAAAATGCCTATTAACTCTTTTCTTAAACGTAATCGGGTCATAAGAGGTTGGAAACACAGACGATGGTAGTTTGTTCCAGTCGAGAGCAGTGCGCATTATAAAAGACGATTGGAAGCGTTTAGTTCTCAGCTTTGGGATTTCAACCAAATGAGGATGATGGCGTGCAGTGTGTCTGTAGTTTCTATGGAAAAAGGGTGATGGTGGAATTAAGTCATGTAGTTCCTGCGAGCACTCTCCTTTAACTTTTATTTCGTGTATCTTTTATTGGTAAACTAGCTTCTGCCCGCCGCTTCGGATGCGTTGTATCCAGATAAAAAGTAGCCTATAAATTAATCCTGGTCAACATTTATATGTGTGCAAAATTTCAGCTCAATATGTTGTGTTGAATTGACGGCGGATCGGGATGCATGGAGAGATGGAGGGGAGGCGTTTGCCCAGCAGTGGGACACTTATGGCTAATTGTAATTGTAATGTAGTTTAGTTTGTGCGTAAAGAGGTAACAAACCTCCATACAACTATAGAAACAAACTTTCGGCTTTATAATATTAGTGTGATAAATAAAATGCTTTGCTCATTCATTTATAAAGCCATAATATACCGATAGCTCTATCCATCAACGAATTACATTATTCACTGACGTGTTATATTTTCTATTTTATGGCTTATATTTGTCTTTGTTTGCGACTAAAATCGTAGATTTTGCGGCTTATATTCTACTCGCCCCTGCTTCGCTTAGGTGTAACGAGAAACCAGTAATCGGTCATCCTTACATTATTATAAAGCAAAAAACATTATTAAAACAAAGTTCTCCGCCGAGTAGTTATATGATTTTAAGGACAAATATGTTCTATATGAACTACTCAAGAAGATAAAAAAACTCATTTAAATAATTAAATTAACACCATGTTGGTTAAAACGGCTTCTAAAATAATAAAATTATATTAGAAAAATGGTTTCTATGAGTTTACACATAAAATATATCCTGTCGGGGACTTTTTTTAAATCTTACTTTTATCTAATCTTACTTATTTTAGAAAACAAAATCTACCAAAAAAAGCTTATTATTCCATAGATGATTATTTTAATGATATTGACCCTTAGCCGAGTGTTGTTCGGTTCGACCACGATAAGAAATAATCTTGCAATATCCAAAGTATCCAATATCCTTGCGAACATTAAATAAGGCATAATACTAAGACAGAAATTGTAACAATGAATAGAAGCGAATGAGTGAGGTTTCTTGTTCGCTTCTTTCCCTCACTTGGCAAAAAGTTATCTGAAGCGAAAGAATTCAATTATGTGCTTTATTTAATTTAAATGTGTCTTGTTCTTCTTATGTAAATTGACAATTCTAAGTAGCGTTTTGTTGTATTAAATAAACACTTAGGTATTGATTTTTATTTTTTTTTATTATCGCCGTTATTTTTGGATTACCTACGGATTCGCCCTTACCGTAATAAAACCGCACCGTTTTGATTCCACAAGAATGAGTGAGCTCACTCATTTGGAATCAGTGTACAGTGTCTAAACACAGTGTTTGCCGGATGTGGTGTGTGTTATTATTTTCGCGAAAGTTCATGCAACGTGATTGCTCAATAAATGGTAACAATAACAGTTTGGTTTATTGGCAAAAGCATTGTGCGTGCGTCGGCATTATTTTGAACACACACATATAGACAATGCCACAGATTTTGGCGTTAAATCTTTGGGCGATACAATATAGCGAAATGTAACGTGACGTCACGCGGCGACGCGTTTCAGTATACGGTTTATGACTATGCTCTGACGTCACTATCCTCCTAGACCCCTTAACTAAATACGCTTTATCTAAGTATTGTTTCATTAATTTAAAAAAGCCAAAAATTCATTTCTATTATTATTTCTATATTATCTAACTGACGGATATCTTAGAATGTTAATATCCTGTCAAGTAGCCTATTGAGCGTTGGCTCAGTAGGCTTAAGGCTTGACTTATTTAATTGTTATCTTGCGGCGTTGTTGAGTTATGAAGATTTCCCTTTGTAATTTATACCTTGGGTCACTGTTACTTCAAGGTTGTAATAAAGGCACACTCGAATTAAGCGTAAACTTTACCCGCAGTTTACGAGGGTGCTTAGAGGTAAAATTAATTACAATATTTTGAGAAGTTGTGTCTTGTGTTGTCTAATCATTTGGAAATCAACCCAAAAAAATATAGCACTTACCTTCTTATACAAGTACAAATATATTGAGGGCTGGTATCGAAAAGTTGACATAAAGAAGAGAGAATAAAAAATCCCACAGTTTTACTGCTTTAAGCACCTACCTCGTCTCAAACGACTACATATTTTATTTTAAGGTCTATTGACAAAGTCTCGGTTGCCTCTTGTTCGAGGGTATGCTCTCGAGCCGTTTACAAAAGTTCATAAGCACACATACTATCCGTAGGAATGCTTGAATCACTGTGTACCTACTTGACAAAGTCGTCTGCAATTTGTCTCGCGTTGCGTTCAGTGTCTGTGATTGAAATTCTTACCGCTCCTTCAGGCATGGCAGCGACGTGACTACACGGCAGCGTCCCATTCATCTAGGATTGTCTCTCGTAATGTTTCAGCACATTCTTAAAATTAACGGAAAAATATATCATTATTACACATGCCATATTGTATGAGACATAATGAAAATAATGAACGCGTTATGTCGCAAAAGTTATAAGCCGTGTTGGCCGAGTGGTATGTATACGCGAATTTCAATGCGAAGGTTGTGGGAAAAAATTATGTGCACATTTAACAAGTGCTTTAACGGTGAAGAAAATATCGTAAGGAAACCCGCCGCTTAGTTAGCTTCAGACGTATTGACCTGTTCTTTCCTCTGACTTATAGCTAACTAAGCTGTGAGGATGGTATAGGTGCTGGGCAAGCCTAATCCATCTGACAATGCCCCAGGCACTGCAGCGTCCCGTACAGCATGGTTACCAGTTGCTGACGCTGTATATATCATTTATAATAGATGCAAAGGCCTTACTTTACTAATGTGGCAAAATCAATAAATATTATTCGGGGAATATTTTTAATTACCAATTGCCCAGTTTCAGACAAAGTAACCAGCCCTGGTGATTATGTCACTATGAACGAAAATCGACAAAATAAAGTGTACTCAACCAGCAACGGAATTTGTTTTATGCCAAATGCACCAGGGACGACAACAAACATTCGGAGAATCATTTCATTGTGAATTCCTATTAGCCCAATGAACAAAGCTGACTTTCGAACTGGCCAAACAGTAATAAATAATTTACAAAAGCGGTCATGTGAAAGAGAATCCCCTCTTGGTGGGGAAGCATGCGGTGGTTAGGTATTTGAATTGCTAATGACTTTCCCGGTCGAATAACTTGGCAAGCTACGTTAACTGGTTTCAGAAACACTAGATACATTGCCGCGAGTTGATTCGGCGAGGCGCGGGCATACTCATTTCACACCAATAGTTACAAGACTCAGCAGCAAATCGTATGCATAACTTGCAAGCTCTTCGTTTGCTGTGAACGTGAAAATTTGAATACACAAATTACTTGGTGTTTTAATGACATACGCACATGTCGCTATTAAGTAGATATAACTGACTGAGAGCCGAGGGGTGCTGGTAGTAGAATGTTACCTCTCCTCTTAAGCCCGTGGATGCAGGTAGGAGCCTGCTAAGCCTTAGCAGGCTCTTACCGCCAAGTAATGTAGGTATCCCTCAGCCTAAGGGATATGTACCTATGTAATGGGTTTATACCTATGAAGGCTTCGTTGCACTTCTATAGATACCTCCTCTCCCGTCTATCATCCAGGTTCTTAAAAACTTTACTTGTAGGAAATTTAGAATTTAAAAGCTGTCTATTTTGCCTTCGAAAAAGACATTGTCAAGATTTCCTTCCCGACAGGGACTGAGCGTCAAAATAAGTAAATTAACGCGACAGGAACTAAAATCTTTCAATGTTCTTAATTCTTTATTGTACACATTGTAAATACACAGACAAAAGTTTAAATAAATGACATGTACAAAGGCGAGCTTAACCCTAATAAGAGAAGAATGTTTTACCGATTCTATGGCAGCATTACTTTAATTTTAAAATGACTATATAATTTTGACAGTGTTTTGTTTCCCAAGTGTTCTTCTGTCTTAATTCCACAGAATGAATGACTTAGTTGTTTTGTCATAACTATCTACTTACCACGCTTGGCAGGCGGGTTGGCGAGCGCAGTACAGGATGTTGATACACGAAAAGATGCTGCTGTCTGTCTTCCAAAGGTAACCTTTGGCAGATTCTTACTGCATCCACGGGCAATACAGGAGGAACAACATTCCACTGCCGGCACCCCGCGGTGGTCCTTAAATCTATAATCAGAAACGAGTTAATACGACTGTGGTATTAGGTACTATCAAATACAATTTAAAAACTACAAAAATGTTTGACACAATTATTATATTTTGTATGTAGCTCACGAAATAAAAAGTGGAGAATTAATATGATTTTGCTACACTGGAGGGATAAACAAGGTGGCCTGTGGCAGTGGCCGGGCGTGTAATTAATTGCAAATTGTGGCGATTGCCTGGTCTCCATCTGACGGCGCCCTAAGACCTACCACAATTTATACTGGACACAACACTAACCGGTCTACCCTTTATCCTAGTAATGGTTCACGTTGAACCTATGCGGTAGATTTAGTTTATGGACTTGGTAAACTTTAGGTAGGAAAATCACTAATAATAGAATCGTGTTTTTTTGAAAAGTTGCACGTTTATTGAGTAAGTGGGTATGATGAGTAGGTTTTCAATAAAATCGTATTTTCATCAACAATAACCTACACCAGAGACACATTTAACTCGTCTCTGACACTAATGAAATTGTTGATTAAGTATAAATATACTTACCTCATAACAATTAATATCCGTTACATCTTCCCTTTTTCAAAAGTGAATGAGTTTGAAATTATCTTACCTACCTATCAAAACTTTCAGAGTTATGCAGAACTTATAGATAGATATATAGAAAATTATTTATTGCACAAACTTAAAAGTACTGTAGGTATAGGCGAACTTAACGCTAAGTAGCATACTCTTCCAGCTAACCTGTGTGTGCATGTGGAACTAGATTAAAGGTAGTGCACAAAAGATGCAATGAGTTATAATGTATACAAACTTTCCGACACATACCTATAGCGTAGAACTTAGGTGATTTTAAAACATTTTTATTTCAATTGGCAATCCAAAGTTGCTATCCTAGTAGCGTAGGTGAAGGCTTATTAACCGGCTTCAAAAAAAGGAGGAGGTGCCCATCAAGGTGTTATGCCCAAAATTTAAACTTGCGGTTGGGTTTTTTGTTTCACATAATGTTTGTTTGCTTTTTAACCCAGTTCTGATAATGGCCTTTGCATCTATTATAGATGATTTATACAGCGTCAGCAGTTGCTGAGTGATCAGTTGGTAATCATGCTGTACGGGACGCTGCAGTGCCTGGGACATTGTAAGATGGAATGAATGATGATGATGAGATCTATGATAAATCAAGGGAAATATTCAAATGTAATTAGCATACCTACATATAGCGTTTTAAGTTGTTTCAGCAACATTTTAGATTTTCTCATTGAAGTCGGTTTTTTTATTGACAAATTAAATAATTATTTTAACTAATGGTATCATAATTTTATTCATTCTCATGTCCTTTGGTTGGCTTGTCATCGGGTATGTAGCGGCAAATACCTCTGTGTGCATTGCGTGTATTACACCTCACACACAACGACATGAAATAATTATTACGCTACAGAAATATGTTTGACAACTGCGATTCATTAGCGTTGCCAATCATGCCCAAAAAATGTCAATGATTTTTAATTTAAATAAAACAAACCGTGTTCTTCGATGATGCATGCCAGCAATGTACATTTAAGTGTTATGAGAACAGATAGTGTACACCAACCTACTAAAGGAGTACTTATATGTACATTGCCGAGTTTACAATTCGCATTATCATTTATTCCAGTCGTTGATTATTAATAGTTAATTAGTGAACGAATAATATTTTCTGGTAATAAAGTTCAGCTTATCGTCAGAGTTCCTAATCGCAGGCATCAATAACTTCATTGTCTGTTTTTGTTCATTGCGACGACGATTAACAACTCTCCTGCTTTCCAGACGCGCCGCGTTGAGCTTAATGTCTGTAAGTAATAGAGATAAAGAAGAACTATCGATTAACTTCAGTAGTTACAGAAAATTATTTGCACTCAAGAAACCCATAAAAGTAATATTATCTAAGTGTAATAACATTCATACCGGCGAAAACAGTGTGATAGATAAGCAAAGATATGTAGGTAGCTATTATTGCCACGTCTCTACACTTTATTACTAAAGATTGGAAATAAAGCGTAGAAAAATACATCGTTGATGCAACAAACGACCTTGGTGGGACAGTTTGTTTATTAGCCGGCTGAGATTCAGGAGGTTTCGGGTGCCATCATCGCTAGGGGATAAAATGTTTACAGATATTTGTCTCTGGTATGGATGCCGTCTGTGATGATAATTATGCATTAAATTCAATAAAAAAATGTGTTTACAAATTCTATCAACCATCTGGTACACATAACACGAGATCAGTTTACATTGGGCTAGAAGGCGCTATAGAAAATGTCCAGCTTTTAAATTAAAATAAAAGCTCTAATTGAAAATCACAAAACTAACAAGTTCCCGCCCTTTTCAAACACTAAAATATGTGGTCGAGTGATTGAAACGAACAAGCATTTATAGTGCACATAATGAAAGTTCCATTGATGTCTAGTTAGTAATTAATGGAACCTGCAGTTTGATTTCAATTAGACAAAATCAACAGCGGCCACCAGATTGGCTCCATCCTCCTATATATTCCCAATGGATTTCATTGGGAGCGCTAGAAAGGTTGATTTAAATGGTAATTAAGAGTTAAAATTTCCCAATATTCGTGCACATTCAGGAATAGTTCTTCGCAAGTTTTATCTGTGATAACGTACGGCTTTGGTACAATTTTTTTAAATTGATTTCGAAGACATGTTTTAGATATTACAGCATCGTCATCGTCATTTCAGGCAAAGGACTGCTGTCCACGTCCTCTGCAGGGTCTGCAGGATATAGGTTTCCATCATTGATCTCCAAGATCATAACGGAGTTGTTGCAATACTCACCTTGGCATACGGGTTGGCAAACGCAGTACGGGATGTTACACGGTAAGCTGTCCACCTTCCGAAGGTATCCCTTGACAGATTCTTACTACCTCCTCGGGCAAGAGAAGAGAAGAGAAGCAAGATAATAATATATAATAGCAACTCTTATTATTTCTGCAAGATTCCTTTTCGGTTTTGATCGGATGCAACAAGAAACTTTTAAATGTAGATTATTAGGAATCCAGCCAACCATCTTGAAACATTAAAATTAAAGGCTTACTAAGGGTTCAAGTAACACGAGACCCTCATTAATGAAACAAGAATTTAAGAACTTTTAATCAGTTCACAAACAAACCCCGGATTCCGTTAAGAAATTATTTTGCATTCAGGCGTTGATTGATCAAGTTTAAGGCAGAGTTGAAAATGTGCAGATGTAAACATCGCAAATATATACCAGTTATCCAATAATAGTCGTAACTTGAAAACATGAAATTTTGTATAGGATATTTGGCAAATGTTTTAGTCGTTTTGTGGTGCAATAGTTAAATAATTCACTCGAATCTGATATAATTTGGTTTGAAAAGTTCATTAATGGTAAAATTAACAGTAAATGTGGTTTTAGTTCACTTAAAAGCTTACACAAAATTATCCATTATTATCTCGCAACAACACAATACCTGTTTGCAATCACGTGATGAAATAAAAGATATCGATTTTGAATAACAATTGATAGAAAATGATCAATTATTTATGATTCCAAAAACATGAACTGATAAATTGATTCATTTGTTTTTGTTTTAAGAATATTCATTTTTATCACGAACAAAATACATAAAATTAAATTTTCCCAAAAGAAATAAGTTATCTTAAAATTGCGGCAGTCAGTAGAATATTGCCCCTCCTCTCTTGCCCGTGGATGTATTAAGAATCTGCCAAGAGATAACTCCTGAAGATCAGAGTCGGGAGCAAATCCGCCTGCCAAGTGTGGTATAAATGGCAACAATTCCTGCCAACGGCTAATATGATGATGATGAAGAGTGAGCGAGAGAGAAAGAACTGAAAGATAACAATGAATATAAATAAATAAATAGCTCTGGACAATTTACACAGCATCATCTAGCTCCAAGCTAAGCAGAGCTTGTGTTATGGGTCCTAGATGACTGATATACTTAATACATAATGCTACAAGTATACTCGTAGATATTTTTTACTATGCAGGGTGTATGTTCATGTGTACTAACCCAAAAGTAGGTAAAAGGGTTTCAGCCCATTAAAACAAGTAGTTTTAGAAGGAAAAAATTGGGGAATTCGTATATTTTTTTTATTTTTTAAATATTTTTATTTATAATTTTACTAGATGGTGTGATGTCAAAATGATCCAGAGGTCAAAAAAGGTTTTGTTTAACTTTAAATAAAAAAAAACCTAAAAAAAAAACTATTTGTATATTTTGTATTTTTATTTGTACCTGTACGGCAATTCTTCGAAAAGGTCAATGACCCCGTCAAGAATCAGCTGGCTTTTAGTTTGTCATTATCGTATAATTAGCTGTCGAAGTTAAAACTTTCGTGGTCTTTTCTTCAATGAAAATCACTGAATCCTGAAAAGTCGTGAACAAAAGTTGTTCCTTGGGACGATCAGAATCACCTCCTATCAGCTTAGTTAGTACACATGGTATAACCCTGTACATAGAAAAATACCCAGAACACCTTGAACAAATATCTGCAGATTATGCTTATATTGGTCCCGAGGCGGGAATCGAACCCGCAACTTCTTGCGTGGCAGGCGGACCTTCGCCCGCTGCGTCACAGAGGTCGTCTAATATCTCTTCATCATCATCATTTTAGCCGTAGAACGTCCACTACTGAACACAGGCCCCCTCTTGGATCTCCATGAGGGGTATTCGCCATACTCACCACGCTTGGCAGACGGGTTGGCGAGCGCAGTACGGGATGTTCTGTTCATACACGGAAAGACGCCGCTGCCCATCTTCCAGAGGTATCCCTTAGCAGGCTTTTACTGCATCCGCGAGCATGAAAAGATGGGTAACATTCTACTGCCGGCACCCCACGGCATATATTATTATCTCGTATCGCTTATATTTTGTAACATAAAGCGTGTCTATGTTATAGAAATGAAAAATGCAATCAAAATTTTGTCTCCGACGGGACTCGAACCCGTAACGTTCAGACGAACACCTTTAACGCAGGCTGCCTTTACCGTTCGGCCACGGAGCAACTAACCGACGCGACGGGTCGAAAATCTTGACTGCCGTTATCGGTTTCGAACCGGATGGTGAAAGTGAATTAATAATTTAAAAAGCAACGTTATTTTATTTAAACAAATCGTAGGCACGACCGAGGAACTGGATCGGGATCCATCTAATCCAATCTAATCTAAACAGTCTGCTGGGCAAAAGCTGAAGGGATCTCATCTTCCACTTATCCCGGTCTATGGCATCCACACACGGGCTAAATGATTATGAAACTAAAATTGTACTGGCTAAAACAAATTGCAAGTTGGTTTGCGGACTTGCATGGTTCACCTGATAAGGTAGAAGCTGTATCGGACTACGTTCGGACTTAGTTAAATTGTCTGGGTCTGAGCCATTTTGCGGATTAAGCGGCTTCGTTTAGAATTAAAGAGGTTTTGTTTTCTAGACAATTCCAATCGCAATAACTTAATCTCATTTTAACGGTTGCTGGGCAGGTGGTTGAACAATCTGGGAATAATCTATTTGAGTTCACAAATTGTTTTGGTTATTGTGAGTTACTCTGCTTAGTTTGATGCCACAAAAAGAGGGTTGTCTAAGTTTGACCACTATGTGTGGCAATGCAGTTTTATTTTATTTAAACACAGGTTTTCTAGCGGTGGTTCTTAAATATGTTGTATCAAAATTGGTTAAGACGTTTACCGATATAAGGGGTTTGCTTGTTCTACACACCATTTCCTTTCATATTCCAGAATGTATTCAATTATACCCAAGTTTGGTATCAAATGCGAGGAAATGTTGTGTAGAATGCAAAACTGAAAGTTTTATACAAATAGGTTGAGCCATTTACAAGGTTTTCAATATACCCAAGAGTGTTATCAAATGATGTGTAGGTAGATTGTATGAGGGTACACAGGATGAAAAAAATAGATTTGAAAAGGAGAGTAGCTTTGATAATTGGGATATCAAATAATAATGAAAACTGTTGACCGCAAAGAAATCAGCGAATAATAGCAAAAAAAATCTACGTATCCATTTCAAATAATGAAACATCAGTTTTACATACTTATTAGGGTTAGGCAAAAAGATTGTTATTGTTTCTCGAAACTTCACTAAAGTGAATAAAAAAAATTTTTTTCGACAACAACTGAACAGCGTTTGATTTAATTACCAATTCACTAGCAAAACAAACCTAGACTTTTCAAATGATACAATAAAAGTAAAATTAATCAGTTTATTCCGTTAAATCGTAATAACTGAATTATATTAATTCTTTGAGTTATCACAAAAGAAACTGGCTGAAACGATAGAATCTAAAATGCTGTTGAAAATACCCTAACCGCTATGCTTATTACATTTGAGTATTACCCTCAATATTTATCATGGATGCCATCATCAGAACTGGGTTTAAAAGCAAGAAGAATCAAGAATCAAGAATCAAAAAATACTTTATTCAGTGCGGCCGCATGGACCTTATTGACGCGTCACAAATTACAAAATAAAACAACACAAATAAATAGAATAAAGCACATAATTGAATCTGTTCACTTCAGATGACACGCGAGTTAGGAAAAGAAGTGAACAGAAGAACCTAACTCGGTCGTTATAGTCATCATTTAACAATTTTATTTTGTCTTATGTTACGTTTGACGGAGTTGGAGCAGATTCCGTCCCAAGTGGTTTTGTCCTCTAGGTAATCTGATATTTTATGATAAGCTTTATTGCACAGATTGCGTTTAATAATGTTTTTGAATTCATTCAATGATAACTTCTGCAACTCACTTGGGAGTTTGTTGTAGAAGCGTATACATTGCCCTTTAAAAGATATTTTCACCTTATGGAGCCTAATAGTGGGCACAGCGAGTTTATTCTTATTTCTTGTATTTACATTGTGATTGTCGCTGTTTTTCTTAAACGAAGCAATATTTTTATTGCAAGCAAACAATAACCCAACCGCAATGTTATATTTAGGACATATAATAAACTATGCCTTGAAAGAATTTAATAATCTCCAGTAGAGAGTATTTAATTATTTCATTTCAATGACCCTGATGATGATGATGATAATGATGTGTAGTTAAGTATAATATATTCGATGTCGTCACCTGAATTTTTTTAATATTGAAGAATTTCAATACCCATTTGTAGTAATTCATCAGTTCCACTTTACCAAATCATTTGACTTGATCTTTAGCTAAATATGCCAAAATCGCTATACGTTTACCCTCAATTTCGAGTTACCTTGATTCCTTACGGATCCGATCATCAGAACTAAATTTTAAAAAATGAGACCTAATTAAATGTGTATCTGAAAAAATAATTTTCCAAATCGGTTTTGAGGTAACCAAGATTTTAAAAAATACAGAGGGCTTGAGAACCCCGCCTGTTTTATAAGTCTGTTAAAAATAACTGTTTATCGGGAATCAGTAGCAAAGAAACAAACACCTCCGCCGCGGCTCTTGCGGATAATTGAATTGTAACCGGCGACGCGCGCCGTTATCTTGCCTTCTCTGCAGGCGCACCTTCCCAACTACCCTCACGTTCTCAGTAGTACCTTTTATTAGTATCAATACACAAAAAGGCCCAGCTCAGAGCCATCCAGATGAAAGTTTTGTCACGGAAACGCAATACGAAAGGTCTAATAGGGGTACCAATATCGCTAGCCAAGTCCCGAATGGACACGGACAAGTTACTTTAGCAATGCTTTTGTATGTTTGCGTAGACTTTAGCGTAGGGATTTGGAGAGAAAATAAAAATAAAGAGGAATAAGCTGTAGGTGCCTACTTAGATTAATTGAACTTGACAGGGAAGCGGAAAGAGGTGATCCTTGACAGATTGCAGGGGGATCTTCCCCTTTTATAAAAGCTTTTATGCAGCTTTGCTCATTATTATTTCCGCAAGATGAACAAAATAAATTTCATTTATAAAAATCAAGTAGCTGCTCAACGGGTAGGGTGCAATATTTTTTATTTAAATGAAACTTGCTCACGTAATTTTTTGATTTTAAGGAAACTCATTTAATCAAACACTCAAAAATATTATAAAAGATTTCTGGTTGAAGTCCTTTTTAAGAACAAACTTTATAGTTCAAGTTCATTTAATGATAACATAAAGGTTACAAGTCAATAAAATTACAATAATAATAATGTGAGCCTAAGTAATAATATTAACAAATAAATACATTCAAATAATTATTAACAATTAAATAACAATAGTAAGAAAAATTAACACCAATAACATGATAAAATAAAATTTATAAAAGAGATAATAAGTAATAAATTAATTGAATAATTTAATTATAATTATAAGAATAAGCTAAAAGCGAATTTAAAAATAAATAATTATTAACATTATCATACAAATATGGAGTAAGCAAAAAATTCATCAAACCTATAAAATTGTTCATTGATTAGCCATCTTTTTAATCGTAGTTTAAAGGATTGCCTCGATAAAGTACTAGTGATAGTGTCTGGTGGGTGATTGTAGACAGATGTCCCCATAACATGAACTAACTTCGACGTTTTTGTAAGGCGTCGCGACACGGCTCTTAGCTTCTGTGCATTTTTCGTTAGTCAAGTACTTGTGAGCGTCACCGAACCTCGCGTATTCATCGAGGTGGTCACGAGCATACATCACTGCATGAAAAATTATTAGAGCTGGGACTGTTATAATTTTAAGGCAGCCCTGCCCCAAAGCTCTACGCCATATTGTAGGAGCGAGTGAGCAGATACAAAGTAGCAGCTTCTAGTCATCTCCGGATCTAGTGTCGCAGACAACCGCCACAGTGCGAAACAAACCTGTCTGATCCTCTTACATAGTTTGTCGATATGTAGTTCCCAGGTAAGTCCTTAATCCAGTTGAAAACCTAGGATCGATGCTGATCTACCTGGCGGACGACATTACCACCCAGAGTGACGGACAAGGAACACTTAGTACACCCAGCAAGATTAAAGTACATAAAGTTGGTTTTACTTACCTTCAGTAGAAACCCATTACAGGAGAACCAGTCATGGAGCTTTTCCGCTACCATGTTCAACCTCTCCTCCAATAGTTCCCTAGTCGGCGCCTTTACTACTGCGGCGACATCATCCGCGTACATAAGGATGTGCGCGTTGTCTATGCATCCGGGTAGGTCATTGAGGAGGAGAGAAAACATGATGTTGGACAGTGATGAGCCCTGTGCAACCCAGTTCGATGTTTTAAGGGGCGTTGACGTTACCGTATTTCCTACACCTGCAACGATCTGATACCAATTTGCCATGAAGTCTGTCAGAAGTGCCAGCGACGGACCCTGGAAGCCATAGTGTACCAGCTTGGTAGCGATGACACCGTGATCGGCGACGTCAAATGCCTTGGAAAGGTTACACATAATCACCGCTACCTGCTGTCTCTGCTCTCGAGCCTCCATCACCCGCCTGACAAGCTCCCGAACCACGTCTGTTGTCAACCTTCCCGCTCTGTAAGCATATTGCCTATAAGAGAAGGAGTCAGTCGACGTCAGATATTCCATCATTCTTGTGCTGAGGCCTTTCTATAAGATTTTTGCGATCGCAGGAATGATAGAAACTGGTCGGTAGCTATTAACATCCTCTCTTCTTCCTTTTACCTTGAACAGTGGCGACACTCTTACATTTTTCAATGCTTGAGGATATTACCCCTCTTTCAAGCATACGCTAAAAAGATGTGAGAGAATGGGAGACAAAGGTTCAGCTGCTGCACATAGAAGTGACACCGACATCCTATAGATGTCCTTGGTAGTCTTGTTTGCGACCCCAATGATGATGGTCCTACGAACCTCCGAATGTGAGAACGGTCTCAACCGAACGGATCGATCTACCGGAGGCCGCGCGCGAACCAGCGCGAGCTGCGCCGTCGCCAGGTCAGCCGAGGGAGCGCCACATGCCACTGCTGCATTTGCGAGTTGACTGCGTTAACTATTTCTAACTTGTTCGCGTATTCGCAACCGTCAGGTGTTCGAACAGATTCCATAAAATCGGGGTTTCGTTTACACCGCCCAGTCTCAAGCTTTACGACGTCCCACATGCATTTTGATGTATTTGACGCACCTGCTATCATATTGCAGAAAAATCAGATCGACTTAACCAAGTTAAAGTAAAAGAAAAATTGATGTCAATAAGTTAACGATCCCGGAACTTTTCATGTCCACGTTGCTGCGGAAAAATAAAGTAACAGCAGTTAAGTAGACAGTAATAACGGCATTTAGCGAGCCAGCGAGAAAAACAAAGGTAACTAGGGCTCGTTCAAACTGTAAGCAAATGATCAAACGACTCGTTTTAGTTAACAACTTCTTGGCACTGGTTCCTGCGTAGTTCCTTGTATCGATAATTTAGAAAACTTTGTGAAAAATATTAATGCTTAATATTTATATCAGCCAACTACGGAACTTAGTAAACTAGCAAGAAAAAAAATGGCTGGAATATATAAAACCAGCTTGAAAACTTGGCAAGAGAGAAGAGACAAAATTATACTGCCGGCACCCCACGGCAAGTTATCCATAGAATTTTAAAATTAACGTTAACAATAATTAATTCCGAGTAATGATTGTTAACGTAGGCTCCGTGTCTCCTGTATGGATCCATACAGGAGACACGGAGCCTTAAGCATGGGCTAAATCTGCGGCACGACGCGGATACGGCACGCAAAGCAGGAGCGACAATGCGAAACGCATTATGTCATAAAATAACATGGGCAGCGTCCGTCGCGCCGATAACGACGCTCCCGCTTCCCATCCCGCATCTCGCGTCGTCGCTGACGCGCAGGTTTGGCTGCAGCTTTAGATTCTGTCAGGCTTGCTGAGAAACTTATTGCAACTTGTTTACTTGCTTTCAACGCCCTTTGTTCAGCAACTTCGTAGACGCCAGCGGACGGTTACTTCCTATAAATACAATTTACATTCATTACTGCTTGCTAGAACTGAATAATAGGTACAATAATAACGTCGAGAGAAAAACTTTAACAAAGAATGTAAATTAAATTGTTTGGTGAAGTCTAGGAAGTAAATTAGCATCATTTATTAGGCCACGTTGGTTTGCCTACGGGAAAACTTGATATTTCCACGTGGGCAGAGGCTTTGAGTCGTAATAGGAAAGAAAAGTTATATTTAGTCAAACAACGACCCAATTAAGGTTTCCAGGTTACTCGTGTATTTTATTCGTAGTAATTTTATTATTATTTCTTGCGCATAACCAAAATAACGGAACCAATTTCAGGAAAGAGATTCTGATATAAAATTACAGGTAACCTTAACTAGGCAATTAACTACCGTAATATCTCAGCTAACCGCCGTATAATTTTAAGGAGTTTAATTGGAAGTAAAGAATTATTCATTTTGTAAAAACGGGAATTACTCACGTAGTATTGTAACGTCGAAGATTATTCCGACACGTTTCGATTTTTCAAGAAAATCATCATCAAGAGATTGAATGACACTCGTGTCGTGTCGGCCCCACGCGCGGACGGGCATTCAATCCCATGATGATGATTTTCTTGAAAAATCGAAACGTGTCGGAATAATCTTCGACATTACAATAAATACTACGTGAGTAATTCCCGTTTTTACAAAATGAATAGTATATCTCACGTTAATTTTGACTGTGAAATAGTAAAGAATTACTTTGCATACGTTTAGAATTAGTCGTAAAAAGGCTCTTGTGGTGACATTATAGTTGTAAGGTTATAGTAAAATAAGGCTAGGATAAGAGAGAACGGATGTTTATGACTTTATGCATTCATGTTAGAGTGTGTGGCTGTGCTGAACTGATTCACGAGCGCTGCAGTCTCCAGACGACCTCGTAATTTCTTGTCTGGTGCAGTGCAGACCTTATTGCATGAGTGTCCGACAAAATATTGGAGGTACATCGAAGGTTCATCCAGAAAAAATCGTCGTGTAGATATCTGTGTCTGTGTTTCTCTTTGTGAAATTTATGTTTTATGGTGAATGTACAATAAGGAGTCTATCTATCTATCTATCAATATCCTGTGAACTAAAACGAATGAAATGATTTATTGTAGAAACTTTTACCATTATTAATGCTAATTATAATAATGGGAAAGTACATAATCATCTACTAATAATTTAAATAAAGACTTTTTCTATCACACTTTGTTACACCTTTTTAACAAGACTCTAATTTTGATGACCGAAATGTCGCGTGACATCACACGTTCGTACGCGCCGGCGTGCCTCAGTACAGAATGATGACATCACGAGCCCCCACTCCTAAACTTCAACTCGCTTTACCTTAGTATTGTTTGATTAATATGAGAAAGCAAAAATATTTATCTGTTATTTTTGTTTTAACAAACTGACGAACTAAATAGAATTTTCATTTTCATACCCGCCATCATGCATACTATGTGTAATAATAACAAGTAAAGCTGCCCCGTTTCAGTAGCTATTGATAAGCATAATTGTATATCCAGTAACTCTAAATGGAACATAGTTCTGCACAGATGTGCCTACTTCTTGCGTGTACAGAAACGTGTTCCTGCGAACTGAAACGTAAGATTTGATCAAAGCTCTCATCTCCCGTGATCTGAGCAGTAAATACGACGAGGCATGTAGGTGAATTTATGGCTGCCAATAAAGCTAAATCAATCCTGTGAGGGATTGCTCAAAGCGACCTCTGTTGGCCATCTCTAGGCGGATCGAGCCCACTGGCTTGATTCCTATTTACAATAGAATTTGTCAGATGATTAGGAATCAGTCAGATGAGTTTGTTTTTGGAATGCATGAGGTTATATGGTTCGTTATTTATTTAAATAAGTATTGTTTAGCTTAGTACAGAAAAAAATACATAATGTAATAAAACCTACAGATCATGAATGTAATCTATGGACAACTTGAATAATAACGATATGCTGTATTCGAAATCGTATTTAAAATCATGATACCTTACTCGAAAAATTGAGCCCATTTCCGAAATCAATTAAATTAAATGGGTTAAATAACTAAAGGTTAATTAATTTTGAAAGTGTAATACTAAAGACGATGAAATACAATAACGGAAGTAATAAGAGCTCTATGGCGCAGCGAGCGAAGGTCCGCCTGCCACGCAAGAGGCAACTTCTCGGGTTCGACTCCCGCCTCAGGATAAATATGCTGGATGTTTTTTTATGTAAAAAAATATCTATCTATCTATTATAATATATTAAGTATATCAGTCAACTAGTAAACATAACACAAGCTTTGCTTAGCTTGGAGCTAGATAATGCTGTGAATTGTCCAATATTATTTATTTATTTAATGGGACTACGCTGATCCAGAGCTCTCAAACTATTATAGAACATGCATAGGACTTGAAACAATATCTCGACTATATCCCCTTAAAAGGCATTGAAACTGGCTACAACATTTGCTTTAATTTTGCGCTCACAAAGAGCTTTCGATCAAAGTTTCGAGAACAATCTTTTCCAGTAAAAAGTGGTTATACCCGCCAGCGGTTGAATATTGACTTAATGAAAAACACCCATCCGGCCGCTGTGGCCAACTATTCAGCAGGGATGGCCGGCGATTTACTGCGATTAACCCTTGGGATCCGGCCGAAGACGTAATTTTTCATTAAAAACTCCATTACCTAAGTCGTGAAACTTTATTCATTAAAGTTTCAAACGGTATTTACTTTGTGTAATGGGCTAATAATGGACGAATATCCTAATTTAACAAGACTGGAAAGTTTCAGTCTTTGGTTGTTGTATGAAGCTGCTAATTTGCCTATAAACTTTGATTTATCTAAGGAGGCATGAGTATTATAAATACAGAAGACTCACATCTTGTGGTCACATCAGTAACCACAAGATTACCGTTAATACTCAATTTTATTCTCAATTAAAAGCAACTCACTGATTAATAATTTCTAATCAAGAACCTTAATTCAAATAAATTTAATAAGATATACGCAATATATCAAGTAGATATTAATAAACTAATGTTAAAAAAACCCTGTTTGTCGAATATTTAAAAATGTTAAGTAAATGAAGAAATCTTCGATACTGACGTGAAGTGTTTAAATTTTAGACCAGGAACAAAGCAAAAAGAGATTCCCTATATTCACAATACCGCAAAAAAATAAATCACATATCCTTGACCAAAACAAATGTTCAAGTTATCCCGTCAACAATCGACTTGGTAAAGTGGTGATCTCGCATGTTTGCGGTCCAGTGAGTGGTTGATGGGCTCATCGCACGGCCATCGCGGATCGAGTTAATCAAGCAGCCCCGGCTCGGCCCATTGCCGTAACATATTGCCTCTATCGATATGCCTCTACATAAAAATAGGGACGACCTTAGCCAAGATTAGTACCTAAGTTCAGAATCGTGTTTGTCATATATGTTCATGTAGTTGGGGAAACCTTGCCTTGCCTTGTTGTAACACAGTTTTTAACTAGCATTAATAAATTAATGATAAATGATGTGCCGTGGGGTGCCGGCAGTAGAATTTTGGCCCTCTTCTTTTGGATGCAGTAAGAATCTTCCAAGGGATACCGTAGGGAGGTGGTCAGCAGCGTTTTCCCATGTTTTTTTTTCCAACATCCAGCCTTGCGCTCGCTTACCCGCCTGCTAAGTGTGGCGAGTATGGCAACAACCCCTTATGATCTAATACGGAATATTTTTTTATTACCACTAATACTCAAAGCAGGGAAGTGAACTGAAAAATACTTCAGTTAATCGTGTTATAAAGACGTGTCCAAGATTTGTGAGGAAATAAAGTGACTTAATATAAACCACGATTAAACAACTATTTTTGTAAAATAACTCCTTACTCCTAATTCTATACTTCTTTACTTATTATTCATATATAAACTCCGATAAATACTTTTCATTTCATAGATACTCGTAAATCCTGTGAAAAGTATTTATAATTCAAATACTTGCGAGGAAATCTGTAAGTGAATAAACATCAGAAAACAGAAGTGGTAAGGGGAAGAATTCTTTTTTTTTATACTACTAAATGACGAGACAAGCCGAAGGCCCACCTGATGTTAAGCGGTTACCTCTACCTATAACAATTGCAATGCCGCGGTGACGTTCACTAAGCACGTGACCAACGCTGCATTGCATTGCGCCCGTCATCCTGAGACTAATTTCACCGGCCCCCTTGCCCTTCAAACCGGAACACAGCAATGAAGACGGCTGCTTCTGCTTGGCGGCAGAAATAAGTATGGTGGTAGTACTTCCCCGGATGAACCTTTCACAAAAAGTTGGCAAAATAATGATTTACCTAAAAGTATAAAAGCAACAACCTTCATAAATAATGTATTTGATACGTTACTTAGATAATATATTTATTAAATTCACCTTTATATCTCATGATAGAGATAATAAAGCCGGCTGTCTACTGCGAAATGTGTTGGCTCATTAATGACTTGTTCGAACCACAATAATGATTAACGCCAGCAATGTAGGGTCTGTCCTATGCGAGATGTGATGGATTGCTAGTATTTTTAGCATTGATTCGAAAAATTACAATCAACGCCAACAATGTTTTGTTTTTAATATGTTTATTGTTATTTATTATGAATGGATCTTGTGTCTCGCAATAAATAATTTATTATTATAATGTTAGGCTTGCGAGTCATTAATGAGCCGTAACATCTCGCAGTAGATAGCTAGCTTTGGAATCACGTTTAGGGCTTAATTAGATGCTTTGCTTATGTTCATATAAATGTTCAGTGTAGTGTATTTTGTCGTAATTATAACGGTTCAGTTCACTAATGATAAAATGAACCGTTTGGATCAAAGCTCCAACGAATTTTGGTGTGTTAATTTGATTATAATGAAACAGGAAATACATTTAATATTACTCATATTATAAAATCCATTTTCAATGAAACATTTCGACTTACTTTGTTTGGATATAAAACCATGTTAAGGTAATGATAAAATGAGCATTACAGCAGCCGTATGTATACCTACAATGAAAAACGAACACTTCAAGGGTATTAAATTGGATTACGTAAAACCACAGGAAATACGTTAATATGAAAAAAGGGAAATATTTTTCGGAGCTTATCATAGCCTAAGGGGGAGATAGCGCTCGCAAATTAATTCCGGTGCCGCCTTTGATCTTGTCGGCATTGTTGGCTTGTTGAACAAATAAGGCTTGCTTTGCAGCCACTATTGCCAGCTTAGCCGCTTTCAGCTAGGTCCGGCTATTTATAAAATACATCAAACAACTTAAATATATACTAAGGCAGTAATGATTAAGAAAGAAAAGAATGAGTGATGAGATGGTGACTGAAAGGAGAGTGGAGGAGGAAAACATATCGCGACTCGGATGGAGTGGGATAAAGAAAGGATGTTTGATGCGTGGTACCGATTAAATCAAGGAAATAAACGTGCTATTACATAACACGAAAATTGCCACGCGAATATTAAAGACAATTCGTACAATTTTAATAGGTTTTCTATTTAAAATTTTGCAATTTTTAACTACTTGACGAGAAATGGTCCTGTTATTGCCATAAAGTTTCCAGTATATTACCATAAAGTTTCAATACTGCCTTAAAAAGTCATTGCTTTTGGCACGGATATTGAATTCTAGTTTAGGTGTGCGGTCAGGTCCGTAATCGTTACGCTGATGGACAGAAAGTTGAATTTTCCATGCTCTTCCAAAAACGGTTTTAAATGTTTCACATCGAACCGAAATATATATCAAGGTACGCGTAAGAAATTAAAGGTCAGTAAGGCCAACGGAGATACCGATAAATAATATCATTATAACAACAGAAGGAGATTAAGAACAATATAAATATAAATTCACACGTACGTTATACCTCCGCAGTAATAATTTAATAAATCATATAAGTTTTATTTGTACGTGTAAAAAGATCTACGTTAATGGTCCCGTTTTGATATTTAAGTACCCGTCAAAATAAATAAAATGTCATCCGAGCCGAGCATATCTCCGTGTAATACCACGTTATAATCTTCTGTGGAAACACTGAGTTCGCCATTAAACCGAGTCAGGTTGGCAGTCCTGTCGCCTTCATAATTTCACGTCCTCTCCCGGGAGTCCAAGACTGAGATCGCCGGCAGCCGTTTAAGCTATTGCACTCTCAGGTAATAAAGCGCCAAGCAATGTCTATTACAGCCAAGTGCTTGTGAACACTCGCTGAGCTGTGCCGTATTTAATGTTGCAGATTGCGGGACCTATACCGGTGTTTTCTTGCTTTGTGCTTACGGTTAAGCTTTTCTGTTACAGAGGACGTTAAGATTGTTTTTTTTTTAATATTGTTTTCATGCCCCGAACTATCTCAACGGAGGTTATAATCAATAAGGGAAAAAAATATTTTCTCTTGCAGTAGATCTCCAGTGCCTCACAAATAATCATTAACCATTTATTAACAATTAAATAAATTCTATTCTTATGGCGCAAAAAAGATAAGGCAACTTATTAATTTCTGAAAATTTTATACGAAAATGTTATAAGAAAGTTTAATTTTAAACAACGAAATTTTAACTAGAATAATCCTAAATTGATAATATACCTAGTTGATATAATTATGAGTAAAATATAAGACAATATATCTGATATTATAAATTTGAAAGGGACGACCGTAACCACTTCAATCCAAAACTACCGAACAGATCAAGCTGAAGTTTTGCACAAAATTTATTTAGCTGTAGGCTAAAAATAACACTTACCTGACGGCTACCTTTTATCCGGGTAAAACACGTGTGAAGCTACTGGCAGAAGCAAGTACTATAAGTAGTATAATATCTTCAAGCATATCCAAAATATTTTATTTGGCAGCTGTTTTACTTCCAACCAAGATGAGTAGGTACATCTTTAAACTTAGGTACATACATCTATAATAATACCGACAATCTCCTTACACACTTATAATTATATATACATACGTGTACTTTCATTATGTGTATTCATGGGATGCCGTGATCTAAAATATTTGTATTATCGCATCAAAGCATACCACAGACATGAAACTCCAACTCCCGTAGCGGGATGTTTTGCTACGAACGCGCTACGGGCTACGCCGTTGCTACAAGGCTACGAGCTAGAACTATTCCGCTACGAGACTGAGATTGTTATTGATTTGCAACTGTTTATGAAAACTAAAAAAATTTACGCATGTGTAATCGTATGTCCTGTTGTGTACCTATTTTTATTTCAGTTATTTCACAAGCTAAGTTAAACTAAGTAAAGTTTGAATAGCATTTATGTGTATCTCTTGTTGGTAGCCAGAAATAAATAAATAAATACTGGATGACGCTGTATCATAATAAGAAAAGATTCTCATATGACTGAGATTGATTTGTTTTTATTTAAGTTTTCAACCAAAACTTTAACCGAAACAGAACCTTCGCGTTTTCGTCTTAGTTTCGGCCGAAACCGAAACCAATCATTTTTCAGACATGTAGAGGTATAATGAAAGTGTGAAAATTTGTGATATTAAGTATAATATTTGCTAAAAACCTAATGAGCAGTCATCATCATCATCATTTCAGCCTTAGGACGTCCACTGCTGGACATAGGCCTCCCTCATGGATTTCCAGTTATTGCGGTTGGAAGCGACCTGCATCCACCATCAACCTGCGGTTTTCACCAAGTCGTCAGCCCATCTTGTTGGTGGACGTTCTACGCTGCGCTTGCCGGTCCGTGGCCTCCACTCAAGAACTTTTCGGCCTCCTCGACCATCTGTTCTATGAGCTACATGGCGTGCTCATTGCCACTTCAACATCCGCTAAATCTAAATCTATGTCGGTGACCCAAATTATTCTACGTATCTCCTCATTTCTGTCAATCATTCGATCTCGTAAAGAAACCCCGAGCATAGCCCTCTTCGTAGCTCGTTGAGCGAATCTAAGCTTATTCATGTGGCCAATAGTGAATTACCACGTCTCGTCCCATATGTCATCACTGATAACACACACTGATTGTAGACTTTACCTCTTAAGGTACTTGACTGTGAATTTTGTACGAAAATACATTGCGTAGTTTTCCAAACGCTGCCCGAGTTGGATTCGTCGATTGACCTCTTTCCTTTTTTGGCACAATAAAACTATCCTCTAACCAAAACGTAGTTGTTTGTGCTTACACCCTCCACGGATAAAAATAAGATTGTAGTGAAAGTGCATATCGAAGTTTGATCAAAGCAGAACATTATTTTAATGGGTGACATAATATCGAATATTTCACATTTTCTCAGCAGTAGGTACTTATAAGCATATTATAAGGCAATTTAACTAAGTTAGCTACTAAAAAAATAAAAGAATACTTATTTTCAAAGTACATAAAATAACAAAAAAACTGAGACATGTTTCGTCTGCGCCGAGCCTGGGTCATAAATGACCATTCTTCTTTAATTAGGGGTACAAAGTGTCATTCTACAAAAAATACCTAATAGTAATCTGAGTGAAAAGAGCTTTTGAGCAACTTAATTAATATAAATTGTAAAAGAATGACAAATAGTCAAATGTAAAAATAAATAATAAATATAAAATGAAATATTCAGGGGAATATTTCATTTATTTTTAAGACCGATTCTCTAAACACTATCATACAAAACATAAACTGTGGCCGAAACTAGCCGAAACTGGTCGAAACCGAAACCGAGCCTTCAGTCGGTCAAAATTTTAAACCTAATATTTACGATATGAATGTGGTAAGTAGAATCTACCGATTTTTTAAAGATAACGCGGTAATAACTATGTTACACCTTGTCTAGAGTTGCTCTTAATACTCACGAGGAGTTCCACCCACCGCTGCAAGCTTATTGATGAATTTTGGGACACGTTGTATTTTTTGTGTCCCACAGCTGCATAATACGCAAATGCTTCCGGCAGGTATGAGGAAAAAGTATTCTATCAATCATCTAGTTCTCATAACACATGATTTCCTAACTCTGAGGCTAGATGGTGCTGTTTCCAGCATTATTTATTTATTACATCCAAGAGCTGGTTCGTTCCACTACGCGCTGCCATCGGGTGTTCTGTTCCACAGAGGTGAACGTTGTTATTTTCCCGTCGTCTACACTCGCATGCTTCAGACCCTTGACGTAATGAGGAACCATAACCAGCGCTTACTCTATCAAAGACACCCTTGCGAATATATTTAAAGCTATTTGCAAAAAAAGTAAGGCCTTTGCATCTATTATAGATGATTTATACAGCGTCAGGAACTGGTAATTATGCTGTACGGGACGCTGCAGTGCCTGGAACATTGTTTGATGGATTAGGGTTGCCCAGCACCTATACCATCCTCTCAGCTTAGTCAGCTGTTAGTCAGCGTCATTCATTATTTGCAAAAAATGGCTATAAATAAAACAGGTGAATTAATGCTACGATTTAAAAACTTGCTAGTTTTTATCATTTAGCCGAGTAACAACCTTCTTGAAAGTATTCAACATAAAATATTTCATTAGATAATCTGTGGAAATTACACTTTCGTTTCCCTTATCTACGTTATGTAACGCGAAATGTAGACTCATTCGTAAACGACTCGACTACAAGTACACGACTTGACATTATTTGGAAAATGAGATTTGGATCAGCAAACATATTATAGTAAAGATTTTATAAGACCGTTAATAAATTTAAAATTATTTCGAAATAACCAGGTAATTCAAATTCAAAGAAATCTTAGGTAACCTTTAACAATGACAGTCCTTCTTGTTTGAGCCGCATTTTTCTATTCACTACAATTTTTCCTTTAGTTATGTTACAAAGGCTCCTAGCATTTCAAGTTTCAGGGTTCTGGGATTACTGAAAGTAAGTAAGGACACAGACCATTTTTATTTTCTCCACCATACTCCACATCATATTGCGTCAGTTAGAATTTGCGATATTTTTTGAGTGACCACTACACTTGTGTATTAACAGCACTATACGATAAAAGATCTTTGTGTAATGCGAAATATTGAAAATTTTCTGTTATGATTTTTATTTTTATCAATCTCTAATGGGTATAGACAGCTCGTTCTTTGAGAAATAAACAGGCGGATTATAAAATTACCAACTATCATAAAAATAACAAAAGTGTATCAAGCTTTTCATCTGTCTGTTTATTTGTAAAATTACTCTAAAATAAAAGAGCTTTTTTTACGACTAAATGACGAGACAAACCCAAGGCCAACCTGATGTTAAGCAGTAATCTCTACCTATCACAACTGCAAGACCACGTTTCTAATAATCACGTTTATTAAGCACGTGACCAACGTTGCACTGCATTGCACCCGTCACCCTGAGACATAGAGTTGTAAGGTCTCATGTGCCCGTAATTTTACCGGCCCCCTTACCCTTCAAACGGACCTGCAATGTAGACATTACTGCTTGGCGGGAGAAATAGATATGGTGGTAGTATATCATCGGATGAACTCTTCATGAAAAGTTCTACTACTCTTCATTAAAACATACAATAGAGTTATAGCTCCATCTTTAAAGACATTCCCTGTAAACTATGTTTATAGAAGATAGGATATTAGAAAAGAAACAATTTTATGTAGTAAAGTCACGAATTATAGCGTATCGAGGCGACTAGCTTCGAGGAAAATATCTGTATCACTCAGGCGTAGGCTGAGAATGCGATATAAAATAATAAATAGTGATGCTCCAAATATTCTGCAAATCGGCAGTTTTATCGACTTATTTTCTGAATGCCTATTCAGTAAGATACTTGATATTTTTTGTATCATAAACGATTGTGTATTGTGTATACTCGAAGACATAAGTACGAGAGGGAGCGTATTTTTATAAATGATCGTGGGCGTATGAGCTCAGGTAGGGTTCTCTACGAAAATATAATGAAGGGTAGACCTAATTTTTGTTTTATAAACTTAAGTTTCGGTTAACGTCCAAGCTATGAGCCTAAAGTGGTAGGTATACGTAAAATAACACTTGGTATCTTAATAAAGGAAGTAAACGTCAAAACGAATCTCACTTCCAGATGTGAGATTTAAGTTCTAGAGGTATTTTTGAATGGCTCGTCTATGATATGCATCACAGCAAAACGATAAGTAGATACCACTCGTTTCTATGCGTCATTGGCGTGTGATTCAAATATCTTTGATGTGGGCCGTTTATTTCCAATTATCTTCACCCAGTGCCATTTTTTAAATCTCAAAGATAAAATTTATTATATTGCTAAAATCGTGGGCAAAAATCCTGAAACCCAATCTTAAACGAGAGCCCATCTCTTCAAAGTAAAGTATCTGTTACACGGGATAAGCTTGCAAAGGGGCAGCATTCAATTTGCCGGCACTATCTCAACGAGCCTCGAAAAGATCGACCTAAGCTGCGGATCTGTGCTTGTGGGCTCCCGCTGATGCGAGAGGATAAATACTATCCCTTTGGAAGACTGACGCACTGTGGGTTTTGCGGTATGTTTATCATGTTTAATCGAATATTTTTGTGATCTACCTCTAGTTTGCTGTTTTTCTTGTTTTAGCCGGAAAGGTTTTGAATTTATTTATTCCTAATAACTAATAACAGTAAGTGGAAATGGCGAATATTTTAGTTTTGTGATCCTGTATGAAATTTTCAATATCCAGTTAGCATTTGTTTTACTCCTTGACGAACACCCCTCCGAAGTTTAAGTAGAGAGGCACGACTTTTAGTGTAAATCATTTTTTGCACAATTTTCTATTTTTAAATAACAAAGCCAATGTGCAAAAAAACAAACAAGTTACAAGAGCTATGTTTACCAAAATATAAATTATAACTTAAAGTTACAATTTCGCAACTAAAGCTTAAGAGCCGCAAGACTTAACGTAATAATAAAGAAATTCTAATTAAAACTCCAGAACGTAAGTTAGAAAGTTAAGCTTCGTGTTACTTGTTTGAATTGCAAAATTCTCAGCATACGAAGCTGAGGACGTGACGCTCATATCGCTGAGACAGACTTGAAGTTGAGACGATATAAAACCCTGTGAGAAACTGCGCTACCAACTTCAAGGACCTCGTGCTGACAATTTACTTCACACATCCCCTTCACGGGGGTTTGCTATCCTTTTATCATTTCGTGTATCGTTTTGCTTATATGTGTTTTACCAAACAAAGTTCTTACCCAAAAGTACAGTACTCGTTATGACTATTTCACTGGAAATCGTGTCGATTAGCGAGCGATAAGTAGAACGAAAAGTCTGTATGGTTCGTACAACAATGAAGAATGTTAATGCAATTCAGAAATCACAAAAGATACCTACCGTGTAAGCCAAGCGCGACTAGCGGTCATCCCGCAATCCCGCATCAATTCACAATTTCAACAGTGTTCATAAAAACATCTTCTCATTGTTTAGTAATTATTATTAAATTATCTATCTATTTTCTATCTAATTGCAAGTATTGAAATCAAGTTGTGCGGTCGTCAAAAATCATTCTGTCCTATTTGAGTACTATATTTATCCAAGATGGCACAACTAAATCAGTATTCGAAAAACTAATACAGTTTTCGTAGATAGTAATATAAAGAAAAGATCTAAAGATGGCAAAAAAGGAACAAGTAAGCGAGTTAAACAACGTAATATCAACTTTTCCCGAATCAGCAGTAGTTGCCGTAATAACTGAAGCCATTCTATTTGGGTAATGTGTGATAGAGAGAAGTTTCCCGACAGTCAGGCGCTTTCCAAATGCTTTCCAATGCGTGCTCATTCCGGCCTATTTGCTCGCATTGCGTCGATAACCGTCGATGGATGGCAACTGCACGGTTGTACGTGATCACGCATTTCATTTGGACCACTACAAGATATTGACCTAATAAATTCGAGACAAGCAATTGAATGCTTATTGGGATCTTATGCTGGTGGATATCATCTTTACTGTCTATGACAGAGACCAACATAAACTTGCTTAGTTTATATTATTAATTTGGAAAAAGTAGCTACATGTAATACTACTACTTGCGGGTAAATATTAATTGTAATGAAATAAAAAAAACTCATCATCACAAGAGCTATGTTTCGGGCTCGAGCGTAGCTTATAGCTACGCCCGAGCGATTAGTTTAGATTTACCATATAATAATGTTGTACGTACCTACCTACCACGTGATTAAAGCCGGATGTTAATACCCGACAACGTGGTCCATTATAAATTATTGTTGAACTTTGTTTATTTTAGTTTTGCTAACATAATGTATATAAACTCTAGACAGTTTATGTGAAGGGAAATATTCTACAACAATAGTGATCAAGAGACTACTTCAATATATTTTTAAAGAAATATAGCTGCTTGTACTAGTTATTAACATTATTGTTTTGTTGGAAGTTAAACCACCAGTACTTACTAAATTACAATCAAAATGCTGAGAACTGAGATGGAACTATCGAAAATCGAACTGTTTCTATTTAATTGTCTTTGTTATATCTTTGCTGAGAACATGTTAATTATATTTTTTCACAACCTAGTTTTATTAAATATACCTGGAAGAAGACTTTCGAAAGATAGACTAACCTAACCTGATTATATGTATCTCTAACTTTGCACCTGTTTTGTAAATGTTTGTCTTTAAAGTTGCACACATCTGGTTTCCATTTGCAACAAAAAATAACGAGACGGATATAAAATAAGTGGGCGCTCGCTTAGCCCACTGTGAGCAGAAAATAGTCGCGCCCACCGGAACCGGATGCACGCCATCCCCGAGTCAGATCGAAAACCGTACAGCCGGTACTAAAGCAGCGGGGCGGGGGTGTCTTGAAAGCAAACATTACTTTTTTATTAGCTCTCGTTATCAGAAGTCGATAAACTCTCGTAATTCTAACGCAATTCACTTCTTTATCATTTTTATTTTGTTTAAAATGTCTAGTATTATTTAGTTAAAAACTACCTTCCAACTCACACATCAAATATCTCCACTACTCCAACTCTGCGATAGATAAATCCAATCAACTTGAAAATACATACTAGACCAAAGAGACCATACATACGCAATACTGTGAATGGCCATTCTCAGTGAAAAAGTTTCGCCATAGAATTTCGTGGAAAAGGCTACGAATGTTTCAAATTTTGACTTCTCGTCCATTTAGAGCTTTATTCGATAGCCAGTGAGGGTCCATGCTGTGCTTACGCTCTATTGGCAATCACCTGCTCATCATGCGTTAATTTACTCCGCTCGTTTGATGCATATTTCAACAACGTTCATAGCTGCTCAATCACAAAAAACTTGGATTTTTTATCTTAATTAAGGTATCTGGAACCAATGCGCGCATCGCTTTTACGTTAATTAATCACGAAAATGCTGTTAACGGAATCCTTTCCGTTGTCCTTTTAGTAGTAGTAGACCTTTTTGTGAAAGGTTAATCCGGGGAAGTACTACCACCATACCTATTTCTGCCGCCAAGCATTAATGACTCCATAGCTGTGTTCCGGTTTGAAGGGTAAGGGGGCCGGTTAAATTGTGAGTACATGAGACCTTACAACTCTGTCTCAGGGTGACGGGTGCAATGCAATGCAGCGTTGCAATTGTAGGTGGGCCTTCGGCTTGTCTCGTCATTTAGTAGTATAAAAAAACCCGCTCTTGCAAATATTAATTTAATTTCAATTTTGACTGAAGCTTTCATCATCATTTCCGCCGCAAAACGTCCACTCCTGAACACAGGCCTCCCTCATAGATCTCCATGAGAGGTAGTTGCCATACTCACCACGCTTGGCAGGCGGGTTGGCTAGCGCAATACGGAATGTTACACGAGATACACGAAAAGACGCTGCTGTCCATCTTCCGGAGGGATCCCTTAGCAGGCTCTTACTGCACCCACGGGCATGAGAGGAGAGGTAACATTCTACTGACGGCACCCTACGGCAAACAAAATAATTAAAATCTTTTTTTGTTATATGTATAAGTGACAGCGTTATATTATAAATGAGTTGATATCTTATGATTAGCATTATAAAAGCTCACGAAGCGGGGAGAATAAACGGATCAGTGAATTGGTTTACGTCTCGGATAAGACGTTAAAATTCAGCGTTAAAGTTAATGGACGCTCATGAATGTACTTGTACTTATTTATAATTTTATATTTATGAAGTTTTTATATTGCTTTTGTATTACTATTTAAACGCTCAATTCTTTTTATGAACCTGTATTATACGGAATTGTTAAATACAATATACATAAATTATCGTTTAAAACCAAAGTACTCACTCGCCGAAACATACTGTTTTTAACGTATTAAACTGTTAATATTCTGACCAATATCCATAATCCTGTATGGATATGATGGATATGATAAGTTCACTGATCTGCAGCTGTCGCATAGCCTGCGGCATTGATGGTATGACAGACATAACTATTTCATGCGATGTCCAAACCATGTTTCGTATCATGCAGATACGAGTTATTTGAATAAAATATTTTTGTGTATAACTTAAAACCTTAGAAAATTTTACCGATGTTAATCAGTCCATACGATCCATACTTCTTATATTTGAAGCCTTTAAGCAAGAACTACTAAACAGATCAAGCTGAAACTTTGCATACGGTGACCTGTATTAAACACAGAAAAGAGAAGAGAAGTAGAAGGGAGAAGAACTTGGGACGGAATCTGCTCCAACTCCGTCAAACGTAACATAAGACAAAATAAAATTGTTATAAGATGACTATAACGACCGAGTAAGGTTCTTCTGTTCGTTTTTTTCCTCTCTCTCAACTCGCGTGTCATCTGAAGTGGAGAGATTCAATTATGTGCTTCATTTTCAATTTGCGTTGTTTTATTTTTAATTTGTGACGCGTCAATAAGGTCCATGCGGCCGCACTTAATAAAAAAGTGTTTTTTTGAGTTTGAGAAGAACTCAGGTCACCGATATAGCTAAACGCTGAAATGGCAATGGGCAGGCTATGTATCGTGAAGAACAGATTAACGATGGGGCCAAAAAGTTCTCGAGTGGACGCCAAGGACCGGCAAGCGCAGCGTAGGACATCCACCAACAAGATAGGCGGACGACCTAGTGTGCAGGTCGGCGTTGGATGCCGGCTGCTTTCAGCCGCAATACTTGGAAGTCCATTAGGGAGACCTAAGTCCAACAGTGACTTCCTATGGCTGAAATGATGATGATGGTTGCTTGATCAAATAAGACTTATGGAATATAAACAGAATATACGAAGAAACATATTGTATAAAATAAACAGTTGCGAAAACCCTGAGAGAGACTAAGAAGAACATACTCAATAAATGAAATTACCAACTATAATGAACAGTAAATGGTATCATTGCGCTTAGTAATGTATTAGACTAGGCTCAAAGGTAATCTTGTGATTTCCCCAGAGCCATCGCAGACCACTTTAGATTCTTCATATGGGTACGTATTACCAACTTACAGTTTATTTCGCGTTTCCATTGCCAATTCCTCCCGTGCCGAAAGGGTACTATATTATTCGTAGGCATCGGCGTCCCAGGGGTGGCCTATCAACGCATCACGCGTGATGCGTAGCAACATTACATAGACGAATATTGAAATATAAAAGTATGGAAACAAATTATTAGAAGACAATAAAATTGGTTATGGTTTGACTTATTCCAAGTGGAGTAATTTCACATTTATATACGTTGCTTTATGTATTTCATTTGCCGTGAGGTAAGAAGACCGCCGGCAGCAGAATGCTGCCTCTCCCCTCTTGCCCGGGGATGCAGTGGGAATCCATATGGAGTATGGCAACAACCCCTCATAATTTTAGAGATCTATGGAGGATGTCCAGCCGTGAAGATAAAAAGATGTACGGCTAAGATGATGATATATTTAATTTAATTAAATGTTTTGAAGATTGATATTTTACGAACATTAAATTAACCCCAGAACTACCGCACGGTAACCGGTTGCCGCGCCATACTTACTGCGCCGTTCACTCAAACCCCAAGCGACAGCCGGTTACCACTCTCTTACTTGCGATTATAGAGCTTATTTGGGAGATTTACAGATTACTTTTCTATTAAAAACTTTAGTGAGTTACGTTCTTTGATATATTATCTACATTCTGAATGAATGTAGGAAATATATTTACTCTGTAACAGTATTTTGAAGGCGGTCGAATTCACAGAACACTATTATCCTAGCCAAGGCGCACCGACTGTCATAATTTTTTGTTTCATTGGGGCCAAGTCTGAGGGGTTGAACTACATAAATATCCGTAAAAATGGTTTATTTATTTCACATTATATATTAAACATTACAGCGTATACACCCCAAGACGTTAAAATCTATATAAATAAAAGAGAAATCTCACAACTCTACACATCAAATATAAAAACACAGGTAATAAAATAACAATATGTGATATTTAGGGTACAAGCCGTGAGGTGCCGGCAGTAGAATGTTACCCCTCCTTTCATGCCCGTGGATGCAGTAAGAGCCAGCTAAAGGATACCTCCGGAAGTTGGGCAGCACCGTCTTTCCATTCGTCGGTCATACCGTACTGCGCTCGCCAACCCGCCCGCCAAGCGTGGTGAGTATGGCAACTACCCCTCACGGAGATCCATGAGGGAGGCATGTGTTCAGTAGTGGACGTTTTACGGCTGAGTTGATGTTGATGATGTGGTACATAATATACAGATATGAAATTAAAGACAAGACCAAAAAGAGTCCTAGCATAAAGAAATCGCAATTTAATAACAATAAACAGCACAAATGCAAATAAAACTACTGTCAGAGTTATTCAAAATATTCTATTAATCCTAACCTCATTCATTTTAATTTTAGATCCCTGAAATAGTATGAAAACAAACCAGGCACACGCCGCATTTTCATTGTTCAGTGTGGAACTTCAAAGACACTGGGTTTTAATGAAGACGGTACGCAATAAAGTTTGTAACGGCAGCGACAGGTGTGGGGAAGACACGGTGAATTCATTTTCAATTGTCTGCTACCTACTTAGAACATTTACCGGAACGAATCTATTTTGCTTGGGTGAGTTTCCGTAGACCCTGTACCATCATGGAATAGAATGACAGAGGCTTCTATCACATCTATAAACAGAAAGATATTCGTCGTTTGTTTTTTAAACTTGCGCGTACACAACACATAATTACTATATTGGATTATCGGGTTTTAGCGTATTGTATAGTCATTGCTACTGAATGTTACTTCAGACAAAGAACAGGAGAACTCTAGTAGTTACCTGTAGATGGCGCTCTTCGGTTGCTTAAAGCGACATCACCTTACCAAGAATTTCAGCGGGTCCCGACATGGGTTCTGTAGCTTAGCGGTCAAAGCACTTCCGGCTTAAGGAAGCGTCAAGTATTGATTTGACGGACGTGGGTTCGAATCCCACCGGAACCGTAAAATTGTTGATAAGGTTATTCATTTCTTTGAAAATACTGTCTATCCATCTCGGTTCCGGCATATGTCATGTTATCGGATGTTTACATAATCACAATTGTCTAATTATCGGTGTTTTCGCAAAATCTCTAAAATTTTTGCGAAAATTCGAATGATCAAATCATCCTACGACATATATAATTTAAATTGAAATTGAAAATATATTTATTCAGACATTACAATCCATTTGTTTGTAACATTATTATAATAAAATCTAATTAAATAAGGTTTATTGTATTGTAACTCTGTAGTTAACAATTACTTTTCCAGTGAACTTTCAAACCAAAAGGTTTCACGATCAGATCTTAATGTTCTAGGCCTTATATAATTTGAACTTGTCTCATAATTTGCGTTTCTCAACTTTTCATGATGGGTTCTAAAAGCTGTTGATACAGAAGGACCTACTCATAATGATTATAAAATAAACTATTTGAAAGGCGACACTAATGTAAGAACTAGCAATATAGGTACAAACTTTGCTTTTAGAATAGACTAAGTATTTATGCATATTTCTATACTGATAATAAGACGTGTAGACAACAGAGATAAAGTATATATGGGCTGTGTTCCGTATCTGTTGATGTGTCATGTAATCATACTGTCTACGTGTGCTAACAAGGAGACACGGAAAACAATCTTAGACATTCTATTTACGAAGATATGTGTAATTTAGGTGCATACAATTAACATCGTTGCAAGCTTATTGTCGTTGCCAAACAACTCTCTCTTTGTTAGTCTAAAATGAAAGGCCTTTAAAAATCCCCAAATATCGGCGTCAGTTATCAACGAAAAACATTTTTACTAAAAATATTTTTGCTCGACGAACCAAAATCTTTATGCGAAATGGTTTTAATCCGTTGTTTTTCGCTGAATACTTTGAAATATATGGTAACCTACACTTTACACTTTTCCTACGACTAGATAATGAATAAATAAATAAATAAATAAATAATGCTGGACAAATCACACAGCATCATCTAGCCCCAAGCTAAGCAGAGCTTGTGTTATGGGTACTAGATGACTGATATACTTAATACATTATACTACATAGATAGATATTTTTATTATATATAGAAAAACACCCAGAACACCCTGAACAAATATCTGCAGATCGTACAGACATTTGTCCCGAGGCGGGAATCGAACCCGCAACCTCTTGCGTCGCAGGCGGACCTTCGCCCGCTGCGCCACAGAGCTCGTCTTATGTCGAATGTTGGTTTGTTGTGGATCTTTTACCTTTTATTTTTAGTAATGTTATAAATAGTATAAACATCAACTTCAGCACTACCAGAAACAAAGCTTTTCAATCAGAGCATATTGGATAGGTTTCGTAAATTCTGTGGTAAGTTTAATCGCCAAGACAAGCGTAACACATAAATGCTGGTTGCGAGCAACAAAACACTCCACTTATTGGAAAATCGGAGCTGAAGCTAAGAAAATTCAATAATATGAGGGCAGTGAGGTCGCTTAGTGGCGGTCTCTGCACGTTATTGGAAGTTATTTGAAAGCCGTCTACCGTCGCCGGCCTATAGGGGGTTTCACGTTATTTACGACTTGCCTATACGGCGATTTGACATTGATACTCGTGTTTGCCTTGTTACTATCATTTTTATTACTAGAAGATCGTTTTGGGATTTCTTGAGAATGTCCGAGCGAACTCGTTTCGCCTTCTTTGCAAAGATAGATTCATCGAATAAGTCTGTCCACTGCAATGCAAACCTACTAACACAATCCTACCGTTTAATTTAAATTGTTTGTTCCGTTCTATTGCTGTCCATAAAATGGCCATGAATTTTAGTAATACCTAGATAGTGATATTGCGAGCGATTTTCATATGGCCTCGTATTCAAAGTTGTAAAAGCCCTAAACGAAAAAGTCTCCCCCAAACATACAGGCACGGACAATATTGCCGTAACGAATCATGCATACAGGACTCTATATTGCCACTATTCTATAGAACTGTATTTAGTACTTGCACCTTTCAACATGCGTGTTGAAAATGCTTTAAGGTGAGATAGACGACATAGCATGAATCGCTTTGTGGGAGAGGGATGGTGGCCAAAGATGAAAATATAAATACCAGTTACTGTAAAGGTAGGATATAACACGGTGTCTACGGCTCTTTATTCCAGCTAAAGCGAGCGTACGGGGCGGAGCGGTGACAAAACGTACGCAACATTCATTCTATGCGCATAAATCGCATTTGCATTCATTGGGAGTGATTGTTCCATGCACTGGTATAAATTACGCGCAAATGTGGATATCGAATATTTATCCATGTTTCATGAAAACTTTCTTCTCAAAAACTTGTAATGTTTATAAAATACTACTTCTGTTAACGTAATACCATGATTTTAACTAGATACTTTTTAAAGATTGAACCAACGCCTACAACGAACTTTGTAAAATACTCCATTTCTAACATTTTTATGAATAGGCTGCAGTGGGGTACAGAATCAAGAATCTGCCATGGGATACCTCCGGAAGATGAGTAGCAGCGTCATTCCGTATATCAACATCCCGTACTGCGCTCACCAACCCGCTTGTTAAGCGTGGTAAGTATGGCAACAAGTTTCATGAGGAGGCCAATGCCTCCCTCATGGATCTTTGTACTGACATGACTGGACATAGGTCCAGCAGTGCACGCCCTACGGCTGAGATGATGATGATGATGATAAATGGATGAACTACGAAACGTTCACTGAGCCAAACATAATACAAGAGTACTTTACAAAAATACGCCCACAAAGGAAACGACCCATAAGCCGCTAGCAAAGTGCATAACACTTTTCATAAGCGCTAATTTGGCTTTCGTCGACATCCACAATTTTCAGTCAGCTAATAAAATGAACGCTGGCTATTTACAAATTGTTCGTTGCATCTGCGGGTGGATTTTGAGCGTGAACTTTTGCTGTGAGCATTTTGGGCGCTGACTGGCGGCTGGCAGACTCGTGGCCATTAGGACGCTCTAATTACGGATGAACCGACAATCCGCGCCATAGCATACTGAACTCTCTACAGGGTGTATTTTAATATGTGTATATACCCGAAAGGGGTCAGCCCATTCAAAAAAGTTTTGGAAGGTAAAAATACGGAAATATGTATTTTTATTAGTTCTGGTTTTATTTTTATTAACATGTTCACCAGTTGAAGTTGAAGTTGGATGATGATCGAGAGTTCAAAATTAGTTTTTTTTAACATTTTGTAGTAAAGAAAAACCTCTGTTTGGTTTTAGGTAGGTTTATTTGTACAGCAAGTGCTCGTGGAGGTCAATGACTGTCAACAATCAGTTGCCATTTAGGTTGTCATTAATGTATAATCAGCTGTTAAAGTCAAAACATTCGTGGTCTTTTCCTGAATAAAATGGAAAGTTGTAAAACTAAAGCTGTTTCTTGGAGTGGTCAGAATTACTTCCTTTAGGGTTTGTACTCATATTAAAATACACCATGCTTAGAGATATCGCGACTGAACCCAAATAGGTCTCTGCGAATTACATTGGCGCTGAAAACCTATAGTTATGATGCTAGGATACACGGATAACGAGACATTGTCCCCAGATTGAACTTCGTTAAGACCGGCTTGTGGTGTTGGAACGGGAAGTCGGGTGGTTGATGAAAATTGTACCTATTGCAAACCTTGGTGTAGGTACAGTTGATCTCAGAATTACATACATAAACAATACACTTTCAAAAGGTTAACTTCTAGCATGTTCTCAGACACCACTGCCGTTCGGCAGTAGAAAAAAAACATTTTAATACAAACTAATTAAGTTTTCGATTTGTGCTTTATTCAGCTAGCCATTAATAGAGTTAATAAATAAATAAACGAACGTGAAACGATAACATAATATTTTTTTTAATACTAGGTACTTAAAAAATGACTTCAAACTCTGCATAGTAGTACTTTTCTCACGTTTACGAAAAATACAGCTAGTCATACCTATCTGTAAATTTGTGTTTTATTACTTGGTTAGAACGTATTATTGTGCCCTCAGATATGTCTGAGACTGTGCATTCTGCATTTCATAGAACAGCAGAGGGAAGTAGGGTTGACAAAGAGAATATCTAAGCTCAGACAGCCAGACGCTTCGACCTAATTAGTAGAGAAAGCAGTTTGATCTGCACTGATTAAATGATAACATCAATTTTAACTGTTTAGTCTATGAGGAAGAAAAGAAATAGGTTTTCAATTTAACATTATGTATGTCGTGGGGTGCCGGCAGTAGAATGTTACCCCTTCCCTCATGCCCGTGGATGCAGTAAGAGCCTGCTAAAGGATACTCGTACCTCCGGAACATGGACAGCAGCGTCTTTCCGTGTATCAACATCCTGTACTGCGCTCGCCAACCTGCCTGCCAAGCGTGGTGAGTATGGCAATTACTCACGCAGATCCATGAGGGAGGCCTGTGTTCAGAAGAGGATGTTTTATGGCTGAAATGATGATTATGTATGTAGATGTCCTTTTATATAAAGATCGATGATTTTTTTCCTTATACTTATGGTGAAGTTATATACAGTGTATCCCTGGATAAAGTGCAACCCCGAAAGGGGGTGAAACTAGATCAAAAATTATCGACAAAAAAATAGAAAAAAAAATTAAAAAAAATTCGTATATACTTTATTGATGAATTAAAATTTTTATTACTCACTAATGACTCTATTTAATAAAAAAATGATTTCTTCCAAAATAGTGGGTCTATTTTGTTAAAATAAAAACCATAATCATGTCAGATATGTGACGATGACGATAAAATAACAAATAACTCACAAACGAGTGGCTATCGTGACTTAAAGTTTAATTTTTGTATTAAAATTACATTTTTTATGCTGTTTTTTTCAAATAATTTCCAAAAATCTTAAAATTAAGCCTATAATACTAGATATTTTTATGACTTTTTATTATTGTCTATCATAATAGCTTTTAAATAAAAAAAAAACCTACGGTCTAACATAAAAAATGCGCTGGCTAGGAGCTTTTAAAGTTGACCACTGATTACGTCACCACTCAGGTAGAGACACTTTTTTAACTTCTATTGTTGTAGATTATGGTCGCTGGGCCTGTTCTATGAAAGATGAAGGGTGGGGATCGAAACAGGACTCACAACAAGGCATGCATTGCATGCCACTCGCCAGTCGCTCCGATATTCTCGCCGCTGCTACCGCCTACCGTACCTTACTGCGCCTTCAAGTTTTTGTTACGTTGTTTTGCTTTTGTTTTGTTATTGACTTTTTGTTACGTTTTTGACTTTTTTGTTACGTTTTTGACTGTACTTTGTTGTGTTGTGGAGATGCCGCGATTGACTGAGTTCTCTCCGCGAGAAATCGCTGACATCCATTATTATTATGGTATGTCACGTGGACACACAACAGTCGCTCGTTCTGCATACATAAATGCGTTTCCGAGCAGACTTGTACCGTCAGCACGAAATTTCCAAGAAGTTCACCGAAAGTTATCCAACATCGGACTTGGATTAGCAAGAGATCGCCGTGAGCAACAAGCCACCATTATTGACCATTCCATAGAAGAGGCCGTTTTAAACGATTTGTTTGCTGATCCCACAACCAGCATTAGACGCTTAGCTTTGCGTCACGGTATATCAAAAACATCCGTATGGCGAATTTTGAAAAAGAAGGGATTGCATCCATACCATTATCAGCGAGTACAGCATTTGCATGAAAATGTAGACAATCGTGCAAGATGCGTAATGTCTACGTGGATTCAACAAAAAATTAGAAATAATCCACAATTCCTAAAAAAAATTTTATGGATGGATGAAGCGAAATTCACCCGGAATGGAATCACAAATTGCAGAAACTTACATGTATGGTCCGAGGAAAATCCACACCTAAAGAGGGCGTCTACTTTTCAAGTGCAATTTTCAGTTAATGTATGGGCAGCTCTAATAGACGACACGCTGATTGGGCCAGTTATTTTACCCGCAACATTAAATGCCGAAAGTTTTTTAAACTTATTAAGAGACGATCTGCCACTACTGCTGGAAGATGTTCCGCTGGCTACAAGGCAACAGATGTATTTGCAGATGGACGGATGCCCTGCGCACTACGGGCGCAACGTGCGAAGTTTTTTAAACGAAAACTACGCTAATAGGTGGATCGGCCGGGATGGACCAGTCGGGTGGCCGGCACGTTCACCTGACCTGACACCCCTAGACTATTTTCTGTGGGGTGTTATGAAACAAAGAGTCTACAGAACGACCGTAAACACCGAGGCAGAGTTACAAGATCAAATCATGCGATGTGCCGATGAGATAAGAAGTGACCCAGAGATGGTGCTTAGAGCCACACAACAAATCGCTCTTCGTGTGGCAATGTGCCTACAACAACAAGGAAGCCATTTTGAGCATTTAATGCATTAAACAAAACCCTTATTTCATACTAACATGTAATAAGTTAAATAAAAATGTTGTAACTAAAATTTGATTTTTAATACTACCTGAGCAGTAAAAAAAAGTGTCTCTACCTGAGTGGTGACGTAATCAGTGGTCAACTTTAAAAGCTCCTAGCCAGCGCATTTTTTATGTTAGACCGTAGGTTTTTTTTTTATTTAAAAGCTATTATGATAGACAATAATAAAAAGTCATAAAAATATCTAGTATTATAGGCTTAATTTTAAGATTTTTGGAAATTATTTGAAAAAAACAGCATAAAAAATGTAATTTTAATACAAAAATTAAACTTTAAGTCACGATAGCCACTCGTTTGTGAGTTATTTGTTATTTTATCGTCATCGTCACATATCTGACATGATTATGGTTTTTATTTTAACAAAATAGACCCACTATTTTGGAAGAAATCATTTTTTTATTAAATAGAGTCATTAGTGAGTAATAAAAATTTTAATTCATCAATAAAGTATATACGAATTTTTTTTAATTTTTTTTTTCTATTTTTTTGTCGATAATTTTTGATCTAGTTTCACCCCCTTTCGGGGTTGCACTTTATCCAGGGATACACTGTATAATAAGTTCAACATTTTATAACATATAAACAAACCATAAATTTAAATCTAGCAATCCCAATTCCTATGAATAAATGATGAAAATTGCAGAGGGAGAGAATGTTATTACGAGCAATCTCTTTCTAACAAACTAAATGTAAACAATATTGGACAGTGGCATGTCATTTACGTTTATAGCTAAGTAACTCCTCCACCGGGTTAAACCAATAAGGTTCTGCCAACACCAGTCTAATAGGTTTGTAGATGCCTTTGCACAAATCGATACGAAATCTGAGTACCTATGTACTCTGACTTTGTAGTCACCTAACAGCCAAAATTCGACTAGACAAATGCCGGAATCGAGAAACTGCACGTTGGTTGTACAGTTCATTTGATGACACAAACTGCATAACGCAAATTTCACGAAATTAATTTACTTGTACGGTTTTGGATCATTTGTTTAGTTTTTGCTGGATGTTTGTCTCTTAAGCTGCGAATGTGAGGCAATTTTGGAATACATGAAACCTGCACAAAACAATTTCGGGACTTTGTAAATTTGTTTGCAGAAAATTGGCAAGCTTTGGGAACGCTTCATGCTAATTTTACATATTTGTGTGCGCAACATTTTCTGCATTTGGCCATCAGCGACCACTGGGAGATAACTTTTGACCCAAAGTACTTAGATAAATTATGAAATATACATATAAGATGAATTACCCATTTAATTTGACTTGCATATGGATAGGCATTTCATACCTTGTCTGGTATGAAATATATGAACAAATAAGGAAGGTTTTATTTTCAAAGTAAGAAAGCTTTTAGGTAATTTACAAAACAATATTAGAAGAAGCGAAAAGCCGTTTCAATTCCAAAGAAAAACATTTTAAATTTGACTTGCCGTAAGGCTAATGTTTTTAATTTATACTTCCCAGATAAAAGCGCGTCTACATTAAAGTATAAAACTAGTTAAGTACACTAACAAGTACAAAACTAACAACTCGCTAATACCCGCGACCTGTTTGTGGTAATCTCTGGAAAGTTATAATAAAATATGGAATTGGAAAGACGTGCTTGAAAACCGCCAGTGAGACTGAGTATGAGTTTTCTTTGTGATAAAACTAAATTGTAAATTAAACAGAATAAATACCAGCTGAGTTATTTTTCATCACTTTTTATATTATTTTTGTACCTACGTGTTATACTATTCTATCTAACTAGGAATATTTAATTTTTTAGATCAAACTCATTAAACAACCTACAACCTATTGTAAAAATATATCGTACCTAGTAAGTAGGTATTTAACTATTCATATTATAACATTACATTTACATAATGAATAATTGTGAATAAGGATTTTATTTGTTTTTCAAGAAATAAAAAATTAAACAGGAGCGTGTGTTGAAGTCTCCATAATACAAAAAAATTGAGAATTCCTAGCCACTAGCTGTTGAAGCAGAGTAAATACAAAAACGCAATTCAGGCAATTAACTTAGCTTGGAGAAACCAAACGTGTAGCTAAATGATGGAGGAATTCAACCAAGGTAGAGTTATATGGGTAAGGTCGTTTACGATTGTGGGCGTAGGTACCCATTGACAGGAAGGTAATTGATTTGCAGGTACGGAGGTACTTACGAACTCCACGAACGTAGATTGTCGGTTGTAGGTTATTTCCTTACATCACGCGCTATTAAATAACTTAATCTTTCGGCGGGCCACGTAACTAGAATGCAAGCTGAAAAATTGACGATAAGAACTAATAATAGTTCGTAAAACTTAGCTTGATCGCTGTGACAGTTGTCATTGAAATCCCGCCCATCAAATTCTGAATCTTGTAATGGTATAAATGACCTATGGTAACGTTGTACTTTAAAGAATGCGCGATGAAAAGATGATAGTCAACAAATGTAGAAAAGTACATTGAAAAGTAATGAATGCTTCATGAATTAATGCTTCTTGATTGGAAGCGAGTGTAAGCGAACAAGTGTTAATAATTATTAATCTGTAAGACTGCTCCAACTCAAATTTTGACGACTGCGATTTAGGTCATCTATGATAGGTAATAAAATCAAGTAACCAATATCGTGTTTGATTTTCAGATACATTTCCTTACCTTCATAATTGAACTTAATTAATTTAAAAATATTTGAATAGGTATCGATAATAACCGCAAAGAGTGATAATTGGTAAATTTTCAATACCGTCCCAGCCCTAATCGTGTCACTTGATATCTGTCGCAGCAATCATGCTAGTTTTACGGACTATAATGGCAGCCAGAAAGCGGTAGGCGTCATAGGGGCAAACCGTATTTTTCTAGCAGTTTAGATTTTAGAGGGGGGAATATTGTAAATAGAATTCTAAATCGAAAAATTGCCTTCCTTGCAACCCTTCAATGATTTTGATTTCAAAAGACCTATTCCACATACCCAACACGATTTATTTATATATAAAAAGAACGCCAACAGTGTCATTAACACATTCAATATTAAAATTACAAAAATAAATTTATAAATAAATTAATTAACGATGAGATAAACAAGAAAAAAAATCATCCTCATATTACGTGTGTCCCCAAATTATTTTTACCGTTATCTCGGCGTGATTATCTTATGTGTTCATGGAAAATTACAGCGTTCTAGGACTAATTCTAATAGTCTCTTCGTAAAGCCGCAGATAGACCAAAAGACAGACCAAGTTGTAATACGGAACCCTAAAAAACTGATGCAAGTGCAGTGGTTTTACAAATTACCACATTAAAAATGTCGTTAACTAAAATTAATAGTTAAATAAATTGTATATGTAAAAGTTTTTCTTTTGTTAGGAACCTTTAAGTACCAAAAAATTTGGTCCATGGTACTACTAAGTATTCGTAAGAGGGTTAAAATAATAATAATAAGAAGATGGGCCAAACTGCTACACAATGTCGACGGAAGTCTCGCTTCCTTGTAACTCATGCTAAGGCTACAACACACCAGCGAGGTTGCAAATCTGGAAACTTATTATTTTTCTGTCAGCTTAGGCAAGACGTGCACTGCATCTCTGTTTACACAATCATAAAGTTAAATTGCTCGCTTATTTTTCTTCCTCTTCAAATAGTCAACGTTTATTTTTTAGCTTTGAGAGAGATATTGTAACTATTCAACGTGCATTCCGCTTTTTGCATTATTAGTTTGTGAAATCTTTTAAACTGCCTATTCGAATGTCTCTATTTCTATCTCGTTTTTAACCCCCGAAGCAAAGAGGAGTGTTATAAGTTTGTGTGTGTGTGTGTCTGAGTCTCTGTCTGTGGCGCTGTAGCTCCTAAACGGATAAACCGATTTGTATGGGACGTTTTTATATGAAAGCAGGTTGTTAGACATAGTTTACCAAACTCGGTTCAGCCGTTTGGAAATTATTAAAGGTACCTAGGTGTTGGGGTGTTATAATATTTTAATGTTATGACGTGATACATTATACTTCTGAGCAAATTTACAGCTATCGGTGCAATGTATTAAGAACTAGCTGAATAATTGGTAATTTATAGTCTATGACACTCAGAAATACTGTGGCTTTCTATTAGTAAAAGAATTTTGAAAATCGGTTCAGCAGATTCAGAGACTACCCCCCACAACCTCACAAACTCGCAAACTTTAGCTCTTTATAATATTAGTATAGATAAATACAAATAGAATGACAAATTACATCAAAATATGCTAAACGTTCATTTATGACGACGCATTGGAGATATTTGCGTCAGCGATTTCAACTTTTGCAGCAATCACAAAACATTTGGTATTGATATTTTATGTTTTGAATATTTCATGTTTTTACAAATTGGTAGCTGGTTTGCACCATTTTGATTAACTATACAACATAAAAAAAAACTAAAACTGCTCTACAAAAGCATAGATTTTCACTTTACAGATAAATAAATGAAACCAACTTTATAATTTAAACAAGAATTACTGTTCTGGCGCTTACGCTTTTTCAAGCTAGCTTTTCGCGCCTGTTTGTTTGCTGGGCTCAGACCACGTTTTACCGTTGTAATTTAAAAAATAACGTTCACGTAATCAATATATATAAAACTCTTCCGTTACTAACTGAGTGACTGACAGACAACGCACAGCCTAAACCACTGACCTAGAGACTTGAAATTTGGCACATACCTTGAGTATCCTAGAGGTGCACTTGGACGGGATTTTTCGAAATTTCCACGGGAACGGGAACTACGCGGGTGAAACTGCGGGGTGCGGCTATTAGTTTATAAATACATCAAAATGTTAAATACAATCGGCAAACCGCTCAGTTTACAATTCTCGCAACTACTTAGGGGTATTTACGATTGAAAATAGGTTCAATGCACAGCTCGTATGCTCACTTGCTATAGAATTTATTGCCGGCAACGGAGGGTAATCCATCCTAAGCAAGGCAGCGGGCGCCTTTAAATCGGTAGCTTTCAGTCACAACCGGAAAGACGGTAAGCACCCTGTTTGTGGTGATTCGATAAATGTCCGCTATTGAATATGATACATCATTCCTTTCACGAGCAATCCGAGATACGAATATTTTATTTCAGCGTTTATTTGATTGTAAAATTTTCAAGTTTTACTTTATATCTTGGATATTGTCAATTATCATTGTACTTACAATTTCTTGCGCTTATTGCTTAAGACGACGCATTGATAAACAATTATTCGAATGTCTTTGTTTAAATTACAATAACCTGAAGAGGGCCGCCTTGACACAAACTGACGCGAAAACTGGCTTAAAATGAAAAGAAGTAAGCGCCAAAATAGTAAATCTCTTTTTGAATAAAAACTTTTATACCTTTTTAAAGGTTGTATCGACTTATACATATTTTTCGGACAGACGCGATCGGTGCTTTATCAAGGTATATCTACCTTGATAAAGCAACCGATCGCGTCGTTTTCTAGGAGTTAATTAAGCCAAATGCTCTAATAAACGGTTAAACCATCATCGTTCCAGCCCAGAACCACTTACTGCTTTGTACACTCAGGGAGTTCCATAATTCTTGCCAGCCTTTGCAATCCTGTCTTTTAAAGGACCTATGTCTAGAATTGATTCTAGACATAGTTCCTTTAAAAGGCAAGTATTATCTCTTACCAAAAGACGGCAGCGCATCAGCTTCGCTTCTGGTGTCCAGATCCATGGGCGACGTTGACCACTTGCTACCAGGTGGGACGTAGGTTAGTTTTCCTAAAAATGTCATGGTTAAAACCGATAAACCGTTAAGTGATACAGATTTGTTAAGTTTAAACATATTTGTTAAGTTGCTCGATAAAAACTAAAACTTTAAAATTTCGCATACGAAACCCTAGATCGGTTTTAAAATTATAAATTATATTTTTTATATTTAACAGTTACCAACACTATGAGAAAGTCAAGTATAAAAGTTTATCCCCATCTTACGTAGGTATATGGGAGGTACCCCCAAATTAATTATATTTTAAGCATTTTCTGTACCGTCGTTTCGGCGTTATTATTTTATATATCCAAGACAAATTACAGCTTTCTAAGACTAATTGTCTCTTTGTAAAGCCGCAGTTAGACAGACAAACAAAGCGAAACTATAAGGATTCCTTATTGTACTACATAACCCTAATGAGTTATTATGATAAACAAAGAAAAATATCTAGTTTTAATTCCGCTAATGCTGAGATGCATATGCACCGCCCTCCCGCCCGCTAATTATGCACATGCAGGGGGAACCAGGCTGTTAGTGCAACATGCATACCCAAACCCACACGACGACACGTGTTTCGCCTCTCCGCGAGGCATCTTCAGGTTAAACGCCGAGATGTTGACTGGTCGGCGGCTGGACCGAAAGTGAAGCCACAACGCAGCGGCTACTCCTTATATACAGGTTTGCCTGCTCAGCTATACCTGCTGACTTAATATAATTAATAGAATCAGGCGTTACTTTGTGGAAATCCATATTATTATGATAAACAAAGAAAAATATCTAGTTTTAATTCCGCTAATGCTGAGATGCATATGCACCGCCCTCCCGCCCGCTAATTATGCACATGCAGGGGGAACCAGGCTGTTAGTGCAACATGCATACCCAAACCCACACGACGACACGTGTTTCGCCTCTCCGCGAGGCATCTTCAGGTTAAACGCCGAGATGTTGACTGGTCGGCGGCTGGACCGAAAGTGAAGCCACAACGCAGCGGCTACTCCTTATATACAGGTTTGCCTGCTCAGCTATACCTGCTGACTTAATATAATTAATAGAATCAGGCGTTACTTTGCGGAAATCCATATTATTATGATAAACAAAGAAAAATATCTAGTTTTAATTCCGCTAATGCTGAGATGCATATGCACCGCCCTCCCGCCCGCTAATTATGCACATGCAGGGGGAACCAGGCTGTTAGTGCAACATGCATACCCAAACCCACACGACGACACGTGTTTCGCCTCTCCGCGAGGCATCTTCAGGTTAAACGCCGAGATGTTGACTGGTCGGCGGCTGGACCGAAAGTGAAGCCACAACGCAGCGGCTACTCCTTATATACAGGTTTGCCTGCTCAGCTATACCTGCTGACTTAATATAATTAATAGAATCAGGCGTTACTTTGCGGAAATCCATATTATTATGATAAACAAAGAAAAATATCTAGTTTTAATTCCGCTAATGCTGAGATGCATATGCACCGCCCTCCCGCCCGCTAATTATGCACATGCAGGGGGAACCAGGCTGTTAGTGCAACATGCATACCCAAACCCACACGACGACACGTGTTTCGCCTCTCCGCGAGGCATCTTCAGGTTAAACGCCGAGATGTTGACTGGTCGGCGGCTGGACCGAAAGTGAAGCCACAACGCAGCGGCTACTCCTTATATACAGGTTTGCCTGCTCAGCTATACCTGCTGACTTAATATAATTAATAGAATCAGGCGTTACTTTGTGGAAATCCATATTATTATGATAAACAAAGAAAAATATCTAGTTTTAATTCCGCTAATGCTGAGATGCATATGCACCGCCCTCCCGCCCGCTAATTATGCACATGCAGGGGGAACCAGGCTGTTAGTGCAACATGCATACCCAAACCCACACGACGACACGTGTTTCGCCTCTCCGCGAGGCATCTTCAGGTTAAACGCTGAGATGTTGACTGGTCGGCGGCTGGACCGATAGATTAGATGCCTCGCGGAGAGGCGAAACACGTGTCGTCGTGTGGGTTTGGGTATGCATGTTGCACTAACAGCCTGGTTCCCCCTGCATGTGCATAATTAGCGGGCGGGAGGGCGGTGCATATGCATCTCAGCATTAGCGGAATTAAAACTAGATATTTTTCTTTGTTTATCATAATAATATGGATTTCCACAAAGTAACGCCTGATTCTATTAATTATATTAAGTCAGCAGGTATAGCTGAGCAGGCAAACCTGTATATAAGGAGTAGCCGCTGCGTTGTGGCTTCACTTTCGGTCCAGCCGCCGACCAGTCAACATCTCGGCGTTTAACCTGAAGATGCCTCGCGGAGAGGCGAAACACGTGTCGTCGTGTGGGTTTGGGTATGCATGTTGCACTAACAGCCTGGTTCCCCCTGCATGTGCATAATTAGCGGGCGGGAGGGCGGTGCATATGCATCTCAGCATTAGCGGAATTAAAACTAGATATTTTTCTTTGTTTATCATAATAATATGGATTTCCGCAAAGTAACGCCTGATTCTATTAATTATATTAAGTCAGCAGGTATAGCTGAGCAGGCAAACCTGTATATAAGGAGTAGCCGCTGCGTTGTGGCTTCACTTTCGGTCCAGCCGCCGACCAGTCAACATCTCGGCGTTTAACCTGAAGATGCCTCGCGGAGAGGCGAAACACGTGTCGTCGTGTGGGTTTGGGTATGCATGTTGCACTAACAGCCTGGTTCCCCCTGCATGTGCATAATTAGCGGGCGGGAGGGCGGTGCATATGCATCTCAGCATTAGCGGAATTAAAACTAGATATTTTTCTTTGTTTATCATAATAATATGGATTTCCGCAAAGTAACGCCTGATTCTATTAATTATATTAAGTCAGCAGGTATAGCTGAGCAGGCAAACCTGTATATAAGGAGTAGCCGCTGCGTTGTGGCTTCACTTTCGGTCCAGCCGCCGACCAGTCAACATCTCGGCGTTTAACCTGAAGATGCCTCGCGGAGAGGCGAAACACGTGTCGTCGTGTGGGTTTGGGTATGCATGTTGCACTAACAGCCTGGTTCCCCCTGCATGTGCATAATTAGCGGGCGGGAGGGCGGTGCATATGCATCTCAGCATTAGCGGAATTAAAACTAGATATTTTTCTTTGTTTATCATAATAATATGGATTTCCACAAAGTAACGCCTGATTCTATTAATTATATTAAGTCAGCAGGTATAGCTGAGCAGGCAAACCTGTATATAAGGAGTAGCCGCTGCGTTGTGGCTTCACTTTCGGTCCAGCCGCCGACCAGTCAACATCTCGGCGTTTAACCTGAAGATGCCTCGCGGAGAGGCGAAACACGTGTCGTCGTGTGGGTTTGGGTATGCATGTTGCACTAACAGCCTGGTTCCCCCTGCATGTGCATAATTAGCGGGCGGGAGGGCGGTGCATATGCATCTCAGCATTAGCGGAATTAAAACTAGATATTTTTCTTTGTTTATCATAATAATATGGATTTCCGCAAAGTAACGCCTGATTCTATTAATTATCCTAATGAGTTAGCAAATAAAACAAAACCAATTTTAAAATACTTTGAGCGTGTTTCCGCACATATTTTATTTAATAACGTGAAGGTTGTAGGGCACGATCAACACCCCGTGGCGTTCGATCAACCACAGAGGAAATTAAACTGTTGAATTTATTACGGAATATCAAGAAATGATCGGAAGCCGCCTTCAATAGCAAATAACAGTTATGGACATACCTCCAGCGCTAAACTTCTAACAAAATTAAATTAAACGGTCAGAAATTTAAAAGTATGCGTTTTCGTCGTTATTTTATGATATTCATCACTGCCACTTATTTAAAATTTTTTACGCATATCTACGCATACTTATTTTAACCTAAGACATCATTATTTTGAACCTTTATTTTAAACTTTTAGTTTAGAATGAGACAAAATATGGATATAATGATAGTAAAATAGAGACGATAACGTTTTATTATTTATTTTTATATATTGAAATGTTGATATTCATTTCACAAATAGTGTTATGTGCATATTTTAATAATTGAGAATAATTTAGGTATAATAATGCATGGTGCCAAGTAACTTGTGTCTCAACTTTTGGTCCTTATAATATTATATGGTTCTTAGCGCTGGAGTTATGTCCTCAATTAATATGGAACACGGATGTGAAACTGTGCTTGAGCTCGTTTAAATTAATGAAACAGTCAATAATACTGTCGTACTGCCACACATGTTTAACAGATTTTAAACAAGTTTTTACAATATAAAGGGAAACAAAAAAAAGCAACTGCAAGGTCCAACACACTTGGCCGATTTAAAGCCAAAACGGCCATTTAAATGCATTTGATTACATAGTTATAGAAATTATTAAATTAAAAGAAAATTAATTTATTTATTAATTAGGGAGGCCTATGTCCAGCAATGGATATCTTACGGCTGTAATGATGATGATGATGATGAAATTAAAATGGTTGTAATTATTTCTGATTAAATTTATATAAATGGCATATGTATATTTTGATATTCTCCTTTTAATTCCCATATTTTGATACCCTACTCAATAAAAAATATTAACTACTTACAATTTGGCGCCAAAAATCCGGTTTTTGGGATAAATCTTATGAAACCCTTATTGTCGAAATCGATCCAGCCGTTTGGAAGATACGTGGGAATAAATAAATTTACAAACAAACAAACAAACGAAGAAACAAACATACAAGATACGCGACAAAAGCAATACCCTTCCTTGGCAGTCGGTTAAAAAAAGGAGGAGGTAGGTCTCAAGTCGTCTGTATTTTTTTTTAACTCTTTGTTACCTCATAACTCCGTATTTTATGAACCGATCTGGAAAATTACGTTTTGGTTTGAATAGATACAATTTAAATGAGGATCCTCAAATGTGGTCGGGAAACATATAACAATTCCGGCATATTTAGCCAAGGTCAAGCATTTGCATTTAGAAGGTATGTATGTTTTGCTGAAGTGGAACTGATGAAGAAGACCATAGATGGTTAACAAAACTCTTCAATTACAAAATTCATGGGTGACGATGTCAAAAGATGGCTAGCTTAGCCATCTTATATAGCTATCCAATAACCATCATACTTACCTACACATCATCATCGTCATCAGCATCGGGCTCATTTAAATACAACAAAATGGAATGAAATAATGTAACAGTGTGTACCTACTGAAGTCACTCAAGGTATAGTGTTATGCCCTAAAAACTTGCGGTTCTTGGGTTTATTGTTTCACTTAAGAGGGGTCAATCCAACTTACTTTTCATACAACCGCTCGCACGTGGGTGTGGCGCCGTAATAGATTTTTATAAAATATTTTTTTTTTGTTTGGATAGAAACCTAGATATAGTGCACAAGATACCTATTAGATCAAAGAGTATTAATCAGAGTTTCATAGAAAGATCTATTACGACGCCGCACCCACGTACGAGCGGTTGTATGAAAAGTAAGTTGGATTGGCCCCTCTTAAGGCCACTATACCTATCCCAAATTAGCCAATTTTCAATTAAATTTTAAATGATCCTTTGTTATATTTGTTGTACATATATCGTTTGTTTTGATCGGAAAAAAATATATGTTATAGTTGAATAAACGTTACTCAAAACATGAGCGAGTCGGACTCGCGCACCAAGGGTTCCTTATATGATAAAGGCGGTTCATATAAGGATGTTTGTTACCTCTTAACGCAAAAACTAGACTACGGATTGAGCTGAAACTTTGCACACGTATGACGTTGACCAGGATTAACACATAGGCTACTTTTTATTCGGGGTACAACGCATGGCGCAACGCGGGGGGCAGAAGCTAGTTATATATGCTTTATCGTGGGAGTAATGGAAACCATGGGTGCAATTGGGGCAGGGCTGGAGAAAATGGCGTGATGAAGAGGAGATATACACCCAGCACAGCACAGCAGTGAATGAATGTAGGCTGATATACTTTTCAGTTATTTATGAAGCTTTTTTTGCTTGTCGAAATACGTCAAAATGAGCATTTGATATTCCACTATTATGTAGGTAAAATTCCTATCTGTAAGTACAAAGCAGAATAATTTCTTGACAAAAGGTTTGATTTATTTACGTATGCTTTGCTTATAGGTACATATCTACAAAATAATACTTATTAAACCATATCGACTATCCATAAACTATCCTTTATCGATGAATCGATTATGTTTCTTCAAAACTTCGTACTCACAGGTTGATTCATACCGATGAGTAAGGAGATATATATGTAGTTAGTCTACCTGGGGTCACCTTGCCGGTAACTAATTATCCAATCCCGTAATGCGGTTTGTTTGCCGCTCCGGTTACCCAATTAGGTTGTTATTTTATTCCACTACTAACTGCGAACCGCAGAGTAAAAAACTACATCGGGGCGGAACACTGGCATTACAGCTTGCTTTGGTGAGCATAAATAAACCCTACCAATTAACATTTCTTCAGATCAGAAATATTTAAATTCTTGGCAGACGCTCGAAAAACTTCTGTAACTATTTCACAGTTTTCTGCAATCGTAATAAAACTGAGAGATTCCAGATGAAGCAATAAAGATAGCATATCAAATCTGTGACTTTATTTTAAGTATTCGACGACCTATGGTGGTGCAGCGGGCGAAGGCCCGCCAGCAAAGCAAGAGGTTGGGGGTTCGATTCCCGCCTCGGGACAAATGTCTATAAGATCTGCAAATATTTTTTCTGGGTGTTCTGGATGTTTTTTTTTATATATAACAAAAATATATCCATTTATGTAGTATAATGTACTAATTATATCAGTCATCCTAGCACCCATGACACAAGCTCTGCTTAGCTAGATGATGCAGTGTGAATAGAATAATCCAACATTATTTATTTTTATTTGCTAAAGCAATCAAGCTCAAGGAAAGTGGGATTGAAGGACTTTGCCTTGCAGTAGAAAACATCAGACTTAAAAATAAATAAATATTGCTATGTGTTCGGCCAGGAAGGAGGCCAAGCGGAGGATTCAGCTAGGCTGGGCAGCGTTTGGGAAACTACATAGGGTTTTTTCATCACATATACCACAATGCTTAAAAACTAAAGTTTTTAATCAGTGCGTCCTACCCGTCATGACCTATGGTGCCGAAACGTGGACACTTACGGTACGACTAATCCACCAGTTTAAAGTCGCTCAGCGAGCTATGGAGCGTGCTATGCTCGGAGTCTCTCTAAAGGATAAAATCCGCAACGAGGTTATCCAACAGAGAACCAAGGTCGTCTACATAGCACATAGGATTAGCAAGCTGAAGTGGCAGTGGGCTGGCCATATCTGCCGAAGAACCGACAACCGTTGGGGTAAACGTGTTCTTGAGTGGAGACCGCGGCTTGGTAAGCGTAGTGTAGGACGACCACTAGCTAGATGGAGTTATGACTTGTGGGCGGTCGCTGGTAGACGCTGGATGCGGCATGCTGAAGACAGGGTGAAATGGCACAGATTTGGGGAGGTCTATGTCCAGCAGTGGACTAATATAGGCTGATGATGATGATGATGTGTTCGCAGAAGACTCCCAATGGCTTCACTTACTAATTAGGAGTCTTTCGTCAACTTACACCAAGAATCTTGTCCCAGCTCCAATGCGCTCTATACCTCCTTCAAATACTCTTAGTTTCGAACTATTTATCACGGGGTGTTGTTACAAAAGTTTGGTAGAAAGAGTTTCGGAGTGGACCCCCGTGTCGTCCCTCAAGATTGATGGCTCAGCCAGGGACCAGGCGCCTAAACCCCCTCACCCATTGTTCCCATTATTGTTGTGAGTTTTACAATCCTCTGTACGGAGCTTCTTCCGTACCGTGAAGTGTACTGTGTACTTAATTAACTCCAATTGGTGTTTGAATATTTTGTCTCTGAAATTAGGCTTCGTTTATTTTGAAGAGAAAATCTGAGCGGGAGTTTGTGAATTGTGTTTAATGTATGGAATAACCTCGCTTTATTTGAGCTTTTGTGTGAAGAATATGTGAATTTTCACTCGATTTAAAATTAATTGGTTTATTCTTAAGCATCATAAAAGCACCTAAACATTTTTATGACCAATTTATATGAGACGCAGTTTGTTTAGCCAAATCACCTCTTAAAGTGCTGGATATTTTATAGCTGGGTACTTTCCTACATGTGCTCCTATAATTTATTGTAAAATATTTCAGTAAAGTAGAGTATAATTTAATGACATATTATTAAATACAATTGCATTGGAAATCGGAAACCAAGTTTATGTTCCATAGTATAAAATATGCAAGAGTGCTATTCCAGCTTTGACAAATATAGGTAATATTAGTATTAAAAATATAATGAGATTGCCAAGAAAAAAACCAAGGGTTGTTGTCGCTTTTACCCTAACTCACCCTTGAGCCCTTGAATTTAAACAGTAAAAGGAAGTCAACTACGAAATTAATATAGATGTACCATAGTTATAGGTTTAATATAATTTATTCTCAACAAGACAAAGGTCACTTACATGAGAAATATACCAACTTAGTCTAATTTACAGTTCGTCGCTCAAGTAGAAAGTACCTATTTAACGCATAATTATTATGTTTATTTAATGGTGTAAATATTTAGAATATGTTCGGCTAACTTGCGTTTGTATGCGTTAAATAAGTGTACATTTTTTATTTCAGAGGGTAGTTTGTTAAATAACTGTGCGCCTTCGAACGTTATAATCTTTTTACCGTAGTTTGTTCTAGTCCTAGGCAACGCAAGATAGCTGGTGCGTCGCATACTTCGTTTGGTTGGATTGAGTTTTTTTGAAAAAGTTATGTTGGTGTGAATAGTTTTATTGATAATTTTGTGGACGAGAATGCATGTATTGTAAATGTATAATTGTTTTAAATTCATAATTTTAGTTTCACGATATATTTTTGAAGTAGATGTAAGATAGTGATAATTAAACAGTATTTTTATGATTTTATTTTGAAGGACTTGTAGTTTTTCTATTTTGGTTTTTACGGCACTTCCCCAAATTTCTATTAAATAGAGTAAATGCGGTTTGACTAGACAATTATAGATTGTGTAGCGTATTTGTCGTGGGATACAGTTAACAACGTTGCGAAGTGATCCAGTTAGCGAAGAAAGTTTATTTTTTACATGTTTTATGTGAGTTTTCCAAGACATATCATTATCCATGTACAATCCTAAATATTTTTCACTTTTTTTTTCCATTATGATTGTATTGTTAATGTTAAGTGGGTCATACGGAGGGATATGTTTATTTTTTGCTTTAAAAATGGTATAAGAGGTTTTAGAGGTGTTAATAGTTAAAAGATTGTGTTGGAGCCAGGAAGACAGAATGTTTAAATCTTCTTGAGCACTTGCTATAATGTCATTGATTGATGTACCGAAGTAAAAGAGACAGGTGTCATCTGCATATAATGTTATTTCACCTTTTAATCCTATCTGGTGCATGTTGTTAATATAAATTAGAAATAGAAGTGGCCCTAATATTGATCCCTGGGGAACTCCATAAGTTATGGGTGCTGGTTTACTTTGTGTGTTTTCGATTTTCACAACTTGGGATCTGTTGGATAGATACGACTCGAGCATTCTCAAAGCATTGTTTTTGATACCAAGCCGCTCCAGTTTCTTTAATAATAATTTATGGCTAACTGTATCAAACGCCTTTTTAAAATCAATAAATATGCCTAGAACAAAGTTTTTCCTGTCTATATTTGAATTTATTTTAGTTACTAGGTCAATGGTTGCAGCAAGAGTGTTACTTTTAGGGCGGAAGCCGAATTGTTGTTTGTATATTATGTTATTTGTATTTAAATATTTTTCAAGTCTAATGTGAATAATTTTTTCTAAAATTTTTGAAAGAGTAGGCAAGATTGAAATTGGTCGGTAATTACCAGGGTCGGTTTTGTCGCCAGATTTGTAGATTGGTGTTATTTTAGCAATTTTTAGTGAGGCCGGGAAAGTTCCATCGATTAATAGTTTATTAAAACAATTAGTGAGGTTAGTGAGTATAATGTTTTTTATACATTTTAGGATTTTGGTATTAATTCCATCTAGACCAGAGCTTGTGTTAGGATCAAGATTATCTATTATTTTGCTAATTTCATCAGATGAACAAGGATCAAAATAAGTAAGTTCAGTTTCTGTTATTACCATAGTATTCATAGTCGACTTGGTAGGTATATATGTTTCTATGTTTTCAATGTTTCTCTTGTTGTTGTGTTTAATTTTAAGTTGTGCAATAAAGTATTTTTTATCTCTATCTTCTATCTATACATAACTTGTCTGGATTTTATTAACGTTTATAAAAGTCTTATTTTTTAGGAACAATGCAATATAAATTCGCTGCACAAAACTAATACGAGTATCATTTTCAGCTGAACGTTCTATCAGACAGGATCTATTTGATAGATATTTGCAGAAGGCATGAATAATTCAGGTGAGGTTTGGCGCGAAAGACTCAAAGGAAATGCAGCCGTCTATAGTCCCTTATACCGAAACTTTGCTGTTTATTGGCTATTGAAGGCTTATGTTCCAAGATGCCGCTGCAATAAACTCGTATATTAGAAAAAAACTTTTAATCGTATACCAATGTGGTAGATCCGCAAGATAATGAAACGTCGAGATGACATAGAATCATAAATGCATCATGTATTGCATGACCAGAAGTCAAGAAGGTAGTTTTTAACCGTCAAACGACAAACGAAGATCGTATTGTATCGTAATACTAATAAAAGCATCATCATAAAAGCGTCGTAGGTAGGTCGTAGCCTAAAAGTTAAATTGCCTATTTTTGGGTATGGCCACTTTCCAAAATGCCCGTTCCTAGAATTCACTACTTCCGAAGACATTTTAACTTCTATAAAAAAACTAAAAAGTCATCTTTACAAGTTTAGGTACTGCTGAATATATAAAAAAAGGTTTCTAGAACTAAATACGCACTTTTTGAATTAGAACCTCCACTGATATACCTACGCTAAAAGGTGATCAAGAAAAAGCTCTACCCAACAAAACTTCCTTAACCTAAAAGATAAATCGGAGAACCAAAGTTTCAAATGTACAGTCTATAATAGACGCCTAACTTCGCAACTAAAGCCCCAATTACTACAGTCACAAACAATAGTCAGTAACTATTTGCTAGTAAACAATAGGTGAACCCACCGAGCAAGTAATTTACTTGGTATGACCGTCAAAGTTTACTTGTAACTACTAAGCCTGTATTGAGCGGTAACAATTTAGCTTAAAATGGTGAAACTGTTGACTCGCTCTACACAGCAGGTGTATGCTGTCATGTGGTGTCAGGTGGCATGTGTCTATAAACATTCATTTATTCTGTTTTTTTCACAACGTTGAAGCCGTGTTTGCCGAATGGCATATTATAGGTATTTCAATACGAAGGCCGTGAACTAATATAATTTTTCTTTCTAAAATTTTTAATTTCTAAAGTTAAACTTTCACAATCTTGGTAAAACTAACAGCTAAGTTACATATAATAGGCATTTGTATAAGTAGTAAGTATAGACTGACAACATTTAACAACAAGGCCAATTATTATCTTCCGTAGATATAAAAATACCGCACTTGGTTGTCTGAGGTTGACTAAACCGCTGGTTTTTCACGGTGAAAGAAAACACATAAAAACAGTCATTTTATGGAAGTTCTTGCACAAAGGATTTCGATATCGCCTCTATCGCGGCAGTTTTCATTTGTCTACGACTCTACGACTGAAAGTTCGAAATCACTCGCCCTGAGTCGCCTCGTCGCCGGTGAAGCCTCATTCAGCCCACGTACCGTAAGCTTTCATTCAAATGGACGTGTCGAGTTTTCGTTGCAATTCGTATACTTCGTCGCAAAGTGGAAACCTATAAAACCCTCACCATCCGCACAGGTAAGAGAAACTTTATGTGGGAACATGTCATCTTAAATTTTACTCTGGATTATGGAGCATGTTTTTCTTTTATCAGGGTTTCGGTTTATTGTTTTAGATTTTTTCTACTAAGTATACATTATTGAATATTTATCTCAACTCCCAAATTTTATATACGAATAAAAAATAACACCTAAATGTTTTATATTCAGCTACAGTCACTCGTAAAAACAATTTTAGCACATAAGATACTTGACACGTTCCGATCTCAAACGACATCGATAATGCATAAATTCGCTGATAATAAAATATCGCTAGAACGTGCTCACTCTCCCCCTTACTCAAATTATTTATCCCTTTATTGGATTTCACACACACGTCTACGCTCTGCTAATACTAGCACGACATTTGTATGGGATAAATGGGTATGTCAATTAAGTATTCAGTAATAACACATCATTGACACACATGACATCAACTTAGGTTAAGTTACCATTCATAATAGTAAATATTAAAATAAAATAGTTACATAATGGTTAAATAGTGAAAGGTGTAGCTATAATTCCGATGGTTAAAAAAAACAACTGCAATATTACAAATAAGCAGCTATTTAAAATGAGACAATAACCAAAAAAACGGTTAAATGTTTCAAACCTCCGCTCTAAAGTGGTTTAGATAATATTTCACCGACCATGACATGAAAGTGACGCACGCACCTGCTTTAATTTCCTTTAACATTTTAATGAAGCCGGTTTTTCGAGTAATGAAAATGTTTTTCTCCGTAAAAGCACCCCGGTGACACAATTTACACAGAAACTTAATTTCGTATAGTGTCTCGACAATCTGCCACACGCTACAAAGCTCTTGATTAATTTAATTGCCGCAAGGCTGGTTAAGTCTCACGTACACAATAACACACATACACCCGGGGCCGTAGCTAGGCTATATAATAACCACAACATCTTTGCAATTTGAGAATGATGCGTCCAATATTCATCCAAAATGTTGCCAATACGTAGACCATGGCGTTTAACAATAAATTACACGCTTGGACCCGCCGTGTTGTATGTACCTACCCCTAACTTTTAATCTGAAGGTCCCCCCCCTAAACCCCTAGCCCCGCCGTTACCATGGCTGCTACCGTAACCAGGACTAACGGGGCTGCCCGGGACTCGGGGCCTGGTCCTTGGTTGTATAATCATGAGGGGTTGTTGTATACTCGCCACGCTTGGCAGGCGGGTTGGCGAGCGCAGTATAGGATGTTTATGATGCGAAAGATGCTGCTGCCCATCTTCTGAAGGCATCCCTTAGCAGATTCTTGCTGCGTCCACGGGCAAGAGAGGAGGATTCTACTGCCGGCACCCCACGGCAATCAAATGTATAATGCGATAAATTCCCGTGTTTTTGTTATTAAAATAGCTAATGATATTTCGCAGTTTCAAATATTACCTGCATACTTTCCGGCCTTAAGGGTTGCCCTACATTATCTCTCTATTTTCCATCCCTCCTGCCAATGTTACTGTTGCGACCTCTCATTCTGAGTGTAATGTTCCGTGATACCCAAATGCATTTGTTTACATAAAGGAAACATGAGTGTGGATTTTGTTAAAAAAAATATTGTGTAACAAACTTGTAGTTACATTGGACGAGGTTAAAGCGGTACTTGCTTTTATACCAGAATTTTTGTGGTTAGCGACGAGCAAATAAAACATTTGTTTGTTTATAGGTCAAATCAGATATTAATCGAGACCTGTGACATGACCACCGTGAATCAGTTGGTCTGATAGCCGGCTGATACCTACAGAAGAAGTTGCGGTTTCAATTCCCGGCCGGGGGATAAATGATTGCTTTTCTAGATATATTATAAAAGCGCCATAACGTCGCATAACCACAAAAAAAAATATTGTATCAATCACCTCTGTTACCAGTACCTAACACAAGCTCTGAATCATCAAAATAAAAAAAAGTTAAGGCATATTATTGAGTTTAATAGGCCTCTTTTATATGTCACGACGTAATAAGGGTTATGTAGCAGTTAAGCTAACAAAGGCCCTAATCTAAGTTCATAGGTAGAAACTCAAGACATTACTCCAACAAACGCATACCTAATACATGTCACAAGTGCCTACATAAAGCAAGAGCTGTCTAAATAGTGCAGGCAACGGCGACGCTACGGCTGAAGACATTTATCACCCCCACGCATTTATCATCTACCTACCACCATAAATCTAACACAAATCTAACCTTCTAGCTATTTCGTTCCATAAACCACATCAACATTGCAATCGGGTTAGCAATATAAATAAATTTCATTGCTATGTATCCACCCAAAATGCAAATAGTAAATATCGCTTGGAAAAATGTTTGCGCGTAGAGTCTGAAATGAGCTTAGCCGAAAGTACGAAATTGGCTTGGTGGATCTGTCGATAATATTTAATGTAGCGTGCCCCCGAGCTTGTTTGTCGACTGGAAAATATTTATTACAGTTTACCTCAACTACAATGTTTTCAGTTTCGTGTTTTCTTACCTGGGTAGCAACGAGTAGCTAACTCGTATCAAAAAGTTCAGGTTAACTTGGCCTCATTGTTATCCTTCAAACGACTGTGACAAAATATTAATTCAGCAGGAAAACTCTGTTAATATTTTCTTTATAAAATATATGAATTTTATGTCCTTACGTGGAAGCGCTCAAGTTCAAAGTAATAACTTCGCTGTTTCGAGCGTAAACTTTTACCTGTTGTATATTTAATGAAGAGTCAGTGGCAGTTTCAAATGAATTTACATGAAAGACGAGAAACAAATAATATGGTAGATATTAGCAAACTTGGGCTTGTTTTGAACCACGCACGCAGCTAATAATGTACGCCGCCTGCCGAGACGTTCGATATTACAGCAGCTTAGCTTAGGGTTGTCCAATGGATGGAATGGCTAATCTATGTCCTAAATAGATACCCTATCTATGTCCTAAGTAGAGTTTTTTGAAACAAATAAACACATTTATTTCAGGTTTCAACTAAAAATAATCTACACATTTTTGTTTCTTCTATTGAACATTATGGATAGAAATCAACTCTATTTTTAAGCTAAGTATTTTTTTTTTAATAATTTACTATTTTAGTCGAGTTGGTTGTCTTTTTATCACATCACTGTTGGATAACTTCTCAATACCTTAAACTTGAAATTTTTTAATTAGACCAGCTTAGAAGCGCGTTTTTCAGTTTTTCAAACTATTATTTATATTCTAATTGTTCTAAATATTCGTCGGACTGTCTAAATAAAATTATTGAGATAAAAAATTAAAGTCAATATAATTTATTTCGAGCCTAACAGAATCTTAAATACATATTATAGTTTTGGAACATTCACACTTACCTATCCAACTGCGGTTGATTTAAATCACAGGTATCCGAGAGTAAAATACAGTAAACTCAATTATATTCTCAAGTCTATGCAACTACGAAAAGCAACGACAGTGCGTTTTACCATCAAGTTATGTGCGGTGTAAACTTTACAGCATTATTGATTGTTTGATGTTAAACAAGTACTTATGTAGAATATTAATAAATCTGATGTCTTAAAGTGGGTTAAAACAACGTTGGAAGATTCCGTTACATGGATATGTTAAAAAATACTAATATTTGTCCCGTGGCAGAAATAGAATCCGCAACCTCGTGCTATTAACCATAGGTAGGTAGAATCTCCCTATGTTTAAATTTCATGAAAATCCGATCATATGTTTACGCTTGGACAAAAATAATCGATTAATAAATCGCCTTATCTCAAAAACTACATCTTATAAACTTATAAAAATCCCTTACGATAGCCGATTTTTATATATGTAATTTTCTTATGTTTGATCATCATCCGATCATCCGTTCAAGAGTTATCCTCGGACAAAAAAAACGAACATACATACAAACATTCAGCCGAAACGACTAGTCGCCACTTAGGACTTCGTTTGCTTCGCTCTCGTTCGATAATTATAATAACTGTGTAACTGTAGTTTTTGTTTAATTGTAATATTAAAGAAAAACTACGAATAATATAAGATAAGAAAAAGTTTATAAACAATTTTAGTTTTTTTTTTTTTTTTTTAGTTTTTTATATAGTGTTTTTTCATGAAACAAACAGATTATAAATTATTGACAACAAAATTTGGTCGTCACTCAGCATAGGCAATAATAGAGAACCTATAATGAATATAAGAATGGCGCTGGTTTTCAGTGACGCCAGTTTGACATAGACATTTTTCTTTATTAAAAACTCTATGATTAGAAGATTTTGGTACTGTTCACTTGTAAATCAACACTTTAGCATTTATGTTAGACAAATCGTGATACAATAAGCTTCAATAAATCTCGCCTCAAGTACACTTTTAGTAAAATACTTTCTCAGTTCGATTACTTATTTTGTAAGGATTTAAAACTGAATTACCTAAGCATTAAACAAAGAGAGCTGGCATACCTTTAAAAAATATAATACAAGCGGGTAAAAACCTAGTTAATGGTTAATATATATATCATCGAGCTATTTTTTTTTATTTAAGTGTTCTCCGAGCTGTTTATCGTACCTATGTAGGTAAAATATATGAATAATTTTGATATTAATGCATATAAGAACTATGAATGAGCTGGGGCAGCCCTGAAAAGCATAAGATTTGTCTCTTGCGCTATTTGCTTAGCCTCAGCTCAGCTATTTACCTACTGCCGCCTAATACAAATATTTTGTATCTAAGACCTCTAGGTCTAGATGAATCGTGGAATCCTTTTTGTTATTTTTAGGGTTCCTCAAGAAGAAAGACTGAATCCCTAGGATCAGACGTTTGTCTGTCTGCAAGACTCTTTTCCAAAACGGCTGAAAGTATCAACTTGAAATTTACACCATTAGCCACGATTATGACCTTGAAAAATTTGGAATCCTTGGATATGTGGCTCATGTGGCAATAGCAACGAAAAAAAAAATTTCATTTTTTTATTATAAGTATACTAGTTTTGCCAATGTATTGCAGTTATACAGCAACAATGCGTTTGCAATTCGAAAAGGCCTTGATTAATTCAATAATTAATAATTTAAAGATTGTAAGTATTTTAGATGCCGTGGGGTGCCGGCAGTAGAATGTTGACGCTCCTTTCTTACTGATGGGCAGCAGCGTCTTTCCGTGTATTAACATACCGCACTACGCTCGCCAACCCAGCTGCCAAGCGTGGTAAGTATGGCAGAAGATAGAAACTCCTCATGATCAGTACTTGCAGATCCATGAGTGAGGCCTATGTCTAGCGGTGGACGTCTTACAACTGAGATGATGATGATAATGACCTTAGTAGATCAAGAAATATATAAAACGCAGTCTTATCTATTCTAAAATTAAGTTGAATCGATATTTAACTTTTGTCTTGTCTTTTTATTTTATGGCTTTTTGTGTTTGGTTTAACACAATTCCGCCAGTGTCAAGTTAATTTATAAATTCATAAGTTATTTGGCTAGCCATGTTGGCGGCCATCCACCGTTTTCTATTTAACTCTTGATTGTTTTAAAGCTGTAAGTCCATTTGTTTCTGACAATGAAGTATCCGAATAAATGAAGTATGAAAGAAACTCATATGAATGAGATAAATATACTAAGGTGTGATAGCAATGATAGATAGACCTACACTATAAAACGTAACATGTTAGAAACACCGTTGTTATTGGTCATAATAACGAGGTTATTCAACCGGTAGCTAGTTTCAAAGGGCATTTAGAATTGTACCTGTTTCCAATAAAGCTAGTGACACAAAGCGAATGTCTGCAAGTCGAGCTTGCTGCTCGAGTCTCTTTGTGCCGGCGCGGCGTGAGGCGACGCGACGGGATGAGCCGAATACCTGGCGTGGCGGGCCCACACATCACCCAGCACGTTAGTATTCGTGACCCCGTCTAATTTCACCCTCACTTTGTTTTGCGTAACGCCTCACAGTAATTCCATTGAATATAAATGAAGTTTCCCTTGTTCTATGAATAATATTTGCTAAGAGCGCAATTTACATATCATTGCCGCGCTATTGTTGTGTGTGGCATTGTCTTAATCACGGCATTTTTCAACGTCGATAAAAATGGCGAAAGAAGCCATGTGTAAAAAGGTCGGGTGTCAGCGAAACCGCTTTACGTTATCACCGCGGCCTTAAGTATTCGCTGAGTCAAGAACAAAAATTACTTGCCTGAGTAATGCTCCACGTTTATTAACCGCTGGAAATATCGCCGAGTGACGCAAAACCGACGAGATTACCTGCGAAGTTATTTAAAAGAGAATGTACGAAGAAATGAATTTATCTTCGCTATGAAGAGACTCTTATCACGTCAAAACGTTATTTGTTTTAAACTCGGTTAGCTAAATTTTCTCAATGACAATTTAATTTTATCTTCAAATGAACAATAATCGTTTGTTTTTAAGCTCTTTTGCTTTTGTTCATTTATTAAAATCTGTTATTTATAGTGTAATAAAGATAAGACATTTAATCCGAATAATAAAATGTAGGTAGATATTTTAAAAGAGAAGTTACTTATAGTACCTTGGCTGTTATAACTAATAAGTAATAAAATAAAATATATATTTAATAAATATATATTAATCTACCATATAAATGCACGTATACATAACATAAACAACACTAACATACATAACTGTACACACACACACACATTATACATACAATAATCTACATACGCATACATAACTCCATAACATATACTCATTACACTTTTACATACGCTGAAAATGTAGTCTTTTGGTTAAGGTTCTTTCATTTATATCTTTTCTTTTGTCAAGTAATATATAGTATAGTATAGTAGTATAGTAGTTATACCTGAGTATCGTCTACTGACCCATCCCTGAGTTTGCCGAGGCAGAGCACCACTCGTGTCTAAACACAAGTTTAACACTTAGTTAGAACGAGGAGTCGACGCATTGACAGCACGCAGGTTTTTATTGGGCAGAGTATTTTTCTTAGTATGATTACATAGTTGTTAAAAGCATTATTTTATACATGTTAATGCTCTGTAACTGTGAAACCTTTTTGAAAATAAACACATTTTATTATTTATTATTATTAACTAGCTAACAGAAATACTTTAGCACTGTAAAAGTGACAACATGTGTATGTGTAAGCGACATTTTCTGTCACGTGTGGTAACGAACAAAGAGATATATATTTATCTATCTAATATTTACTTCGTGTTTTATTTGAAAAGCTAAGCAAATTAAAATTTTAGTAAGTATTTAGTACTTAAAATAAAGTATTAGATAAAGTTTTAACACCGTAAATCCCAACTCAGCAAGAGCCACGACTTCCATTCGTCACGCCACCGATAATAAGTTTTAATGATGTCAAAATTTATTCCGTAGACGATACCTGCATGGAAATTAAGAATGATCTGAGAAAATGTTCTAAAAGAATCGTTTGTAAACTCAACTCCAAGAAAACGTTCTTGTAAAAGAGGAGAGCAAAGTTAGAATATTTCTTCGCCTCAGGATAAATTAATTTTGTTTGTAAGAGCGTGCATAAAGCAAAAGTAGCAATCGCAGATTTGAATTTCTGGAAAGTAAGCCATGTTTAACGTTAAAAATATATATACAAGATTGAGTACAGAGCTTTATGAAATAATCTATTCCTATGTAATATATAATTTGTAATTACAAGTATGCCTGGTTTTATATTCAAATTCACTAATTTATTTCCATAGTTTGCAATTACAAAACATAGACACGTCAACTTACAATAAAAAAAATATATATTTAATCTTATGTTAACAGGAAATAAGGCACATGAATGAATATGTTCGCTTCCGTGTTTTAAGCACTGTTATATGAAGCGATTAAAAAACAACACAGTTCTTATTAATAGTTATTTTTTTAGTTGTTTTGGAGTTGGAGCATGTTTCATTCCTAGCATTTTTGTCTTATAGATAATCAGATATATAGTAAGCTTTATTGTGAAGATTACATTTTACTATTTTTTTTAAACTTATTGATAGAAAATTGCTGCATTTCTTTAGGAATTTTATTGTAGAATCTTGTACACTGCCATTTGAAAGATGCATTGACCTTACGTAGCCTAATAGTATGCAACGCGAGTTTATCTTTATGTCTTTATTGACATTGTGCAAATCACTTTTCTTAGAAAAACTATTCACATTTTTGTGGGTATACAGCAGAATTTCGTAAATATATTGCGGGGAACTGTCATTATATTAATTTCTTTAAATTTATCACGTAGCGATTCTCTGGGGACTATATTGTAGGTTGCATCAACAGCCCTCCTCTGCAGCACAAATACAGTGTTTATATGTTTAGTTTGTTACAATTTAGCTGTGCTGTACACATTTCCAAGTTGTTTAAAGTTTTCCTTTTATTTTTCATTTAAGATATATCTTTTTTTCCTTATGAACTTATTGATTTTAACATACTAACTACTTAATTACATAACTTATTTTTTACATAACAATTCCAAGTTATTTAAAGTTTTCCTTTTATTTTTAATTTAAGATACATCTTTTTTTCCTTAAGAACTTATTGATTTTAAGATACTAACTACTTAATTACATAACTTATTTTTACTAAATTTGTGTATCTTGCCTTGCTGAAAGCTGAATATAAATAGACCCTTGCCATCTACGAAGGATGTTTAAAACAAGCAAATATACGCTTAGATAGTTAGGCATACTTCTAATCTAATCAGCCTGTAGGATCCCACTGCCGGGCAAAGGCCTCCCTTCCCTCTCTCCATACTTCCCGGTCCAAGGCGTTGGTTGACTTGTTGGCACAGTACATGTCCAGCTCATCCCGCCATATGCAACTGGGCCGGCCGCGCGGTCGCTTTATCGCATGTGGGACCCACTCGGTATACATAGGCATACTTATACACTTATAATTAAGATTTAGTTTCAACAAACGCTTACAACTGTTTCGTGATGTGTGTAAAACGTCCGAGCTGCACAATAAACGTCAATTTGCATACATTATAATTCCGAGCTTTCTTATAAACATTTATTTATTTATTTATTATTTATTTATTTACACAGTAGATTTCAAACATTACAGGATATGCACCCTAAGTCGTTAAAAATCTGGAAAAACATGTTTGTTCTGTTGGGAAATTCTGGAATTGCACGCGCTCTTCATCCCGTGTCTTTTCAATTATTTAGCTACCACAGCGATTAGAATATTTCTCCAAGAAATCTGATAAGCTTTACAAATTAATTTATTTAGGTAGATACTTTTCTGGAAATGACTTCACTCGTTGACTACTTTCTGATTTATCGAGAGATGTATTTGCATTTTCATAAAATAAAGTCTATCTAGGATATGAAGAAATCTTACATGCGTGACATAGATATCGACATCAAGCAGAGAGGCATGGACAAGGGAAAGTGTCTAGTTCTCTCATTGAAGACCAAGACTCATTTGGGGGCACCTGTGCCTATGCAATGAGTAAGGTCGTCCTTGTACTTAAAGTAGCATAACCATAAGGATAAAGTTTCATCTTTATGTTGGTTAGTAAGGGACCGTTTCTGTAAAGTTATAAAAAAATATTTTAACGTACTGCTGAGGAAAGTCTTCTTTTTCTTCCCCTGTTCTCTCGTTTCTTGCTACATGGCCGTATGGACTCAATTCGTACAGAACGTTTAGCCTTCCTACGTTTTATTTGCATTTAATTAAAATCAGAATCATATTATAGCGGATTTTGAAGCAACCGAGTGATCTCATGTTCATTAGGCCCACATTCTTGCGTAGAAACCGCGAAACACAACAAGGGTAGTTTAATAAATTTGCCGGTTGCTCGCACCGGAAATAACTGTTATTGTTGAACTCAATTTCATGAATTATTTACGTGGGAAAGGTTTCATTCTATCCACCAGCTGAAATAACGCACGAGTTTGCAAACAGTTTTTTGGTTTTATACTCGTAGAATGATAGGTATAGAATAAGCAAGGAAAATACAGTTCGATATTTTAGGAAGACCATCGAGATTCATATTGGATGAATACGACTTTCGATGGTCTTCCTTAAATATCATAATCAACAAAAATAATATAATATTTGTTTTAGCACAGATTAGGTATAGTAATTAGCTAATAATAAGAATGCTTTGGTACGCGTTGTTTGCAAAGAAAATCGAACAATAGTTAACTTTACTGCAACCAGGTATAAAACCGCAAAACATTCGATAGCTTTGTTTTCATTGTATTTACAATTGCTATCAAGTCTTTTGTTATCCGTAATGAGAGATGTTTCGAGGAAATAATGCCTGAACTGAGATAAGTACCAAGGGGGCGGAACGTAAATGAACCCCTCTTATGATTTATGAAAATTAATTAAGCACATTACGTGGATAATTGAGGTATTCTTTGTAGATTCAGAAAATAATTGCATACTTTTAAAAGTTCTCGACTTGACGATTTTATCCGAAGCTTTACCTATTTCTATATTATAACAGTAACAGTCTTTGTCCCGCTGAAGACCAGTTTCAAATAAAAGGAATAGTAAGGCCTGACAAATTATATATTAAAGATTATTTATACAGCGTCAGAAACTAGAATTCATGCTTTAAAGAACGCTCCAGGGCCTGGGACATTGTTAGATGAATTAGGCTTGCCCAGCCTAAAACATTCTTTCAACTTAGTTGGCTATATGTAGGGGAAAATGTCAATTTGTCTGAAACTGGATGAGGCGCGGGTTGTCTCACGATGTTTTCCTTCACCGTTAAAGCACGTGTATACGGCATCTAAGATAAAGCTTTTCACGATTGTCTGTCGAATTATGTATTAATGAAATTTAAAATGGCAGGAGAAAACTAATTTTCTCTCGCTATTTGCATTTTATGCCAAGTACTTCCTTAGCATACTAATACTTATTTCTCTTGATTAGTATGAAGTAAGTAATAAAACCTAGCCTGTAAGCCCAGTCGTAGAACTTGAATCTGCAAAATTGAGACCAATCACGCTCCCTTGCGGTCAAAATAGATTGCCTTGTCTGAATTAAGTCGAGCCGCGCTAAATAAATAAAGGTTGTAATTGCACAACATACTAAGTAGGTGAGTATATTAACAACCCCATGTGAAAAGTCAGGCTCGCAAGGGTTGGCTATTGTAAAGAGCCATATCTCACCGGAGGGTAGAAAACCCCACAACTCCAAACACAAGGGTGACTGTTACGTTTTACTTTTAATGAAATACCTGTGATAAATTCGGAAATTGATCTGATTTCCTTGTTTCAATTGTGAGTGTGGTGACAAATGGTTCAATCAAAGTTAAATTCAATCAATTAACAGTTATATTAATTCAGATAATGTGTTTTTCTTTTACCTTTAATTCCAGAAAATGGTGGCTGATTTATCTGCTGATATGTCTTTACAGATAAAACGCGCGCAGTACTTTCATTAAGCACATTTCATTTAATTATCTAAAATACTAAAGTTTCTAATAGAACTCTGGAAGCCAAGTATTAAACGGTAAAAGAAATGTTAGGCAAATCAACAAATTAACAAAGTACTAAATGTAATAAAACGTTATTTAGAAGTTATAAGGGGAGGCATTTACCCAGCAGTAGGACTCAAAGAGCCTTGAAAACAACAATTCGTTGAGACCAAGCCAATAAAGGTCGTAATATAGGTGTTGGAAACACCAGCGGTGTCTGCCGCTCCTAAAGTCGTAACTCAAAGTCGATAAATACTATCAGTAAACTGAAGCACTAAATAAAATAAAACCTAATCAACAGAAGACGAATAAGAAATACCAAATTTTCCGTGAAAACTTCACGAAAAATTTCAAACAGACTAACCAACCAACTAACGACCTCTGTGGCGCAGCAGGCGAAGGTCCGCCTGCGACGCAAGAGGTTGCGGGTTTGATTACCGCCTCGGGACTCGCGACGAGAAATGTCTGTACGATCTGCAGATATCTGTTCAGGGTGTTCTGGATGTTTTTGTATATGTAATAAAAAATATAATTTTAAGTAGTATAATGTATTAAATATATCAGTCATCTAGTACCCATAACACAAGCTCTGCTTAGCTTGGGGCCGGATGATGCTGTGTGAATAGTTGGGTACCTATTCACCACTAATCCGATTGTTTAGATTGTCCCAAGTTCTGTCTAGTTATTTCTAGTGCTATGTTATGTTTTCTTTCATTCTAGCATTTGTTTTTCCTACAGGAGGTGCAAAGAAGTGCAGTATGACTACCAACCCACCAACCCATGTTTGCCCTGGTTGTCATACTGATATGACAAAATAGTATGACAACTCGGAAGTAGCGGAATTGTGCAGCTTTATTTATTTATTTATTTAACTCAAACGTTCAAGTTACTTTAGAAGTAAACTACTGTTAGCTGTTGCCCGTGGCTTTGCTTCCGTTTTTATTTTTGATTGAGCAGATGAATGAAATTTTCTTAATTCTAACCAATTGTTTTAAGATTAGCGTGTGTCGAGAAGGCTTCGACACAAGGGTCAATCAGATTAGATAGGCGCTGCGTAAATAATATTACATTAAATCTGATTGCCGGGAATCTCGAACAATTGTCTACACGTTGAGAATAATGTGCACCATGGAAATGTGAGGAAATAAGAACGCGCAAGAATGACTAAGTCCACTACTAACCTTGCCATACAGGTCCTGGAGCCTCCGGGAAGTCTGCTGGTAGTTCGCCCTATCCACAATGTATATTCACAATGTATATGCATAATATTCTGAAGCACAACAGTTTTTAGAAGTTATTTCACGATAGTATGTTCGTTTACGGAAGAATTAATGCGTAATTAAAGCTTTTTTTTCTCAAAGGCGTGTCGCGCACCGTTCACCCAAGAAAAAACCTCTGTCGCTGTCCTCTCGACGGCGGCGGTAGGTTTCGATTGTCGCGCATCCATTTTATTTCTACCCGCACAGAAATTTCTTGACTTTTTTTTTTTTTTTTTCTTTATTAATTGTAGAGGGTTTAATCAACAAGATTATGTCACCCTCAAGATCACACACAAAGATTAACATTTACGCTTAATTCCTAACTTAACATATCTCATTAACTTTTCGGCTTCCTCCGATAACGGAAAAGCCAAAATATTATTACAAGAACCTACTAAAGATAAATCAATACCGTACTTATAAATAAAAGCTAACCTTTCCGCTTCATTCCGGACACATTCCACAACAATATGGTACACATCTTCTACCACGTCACACTCGGTACAGTTAGGTGAACTAACCTTGCGCATCAGGAAACCAAAACTATTGAGTGGAATGTGTCCCGATCGAAGCCTCAACATGGTGACGATGTCCGACCTGGCCATCTTCGAACCATCGAACCACGGGGCTTTAGGCAATGATGGTTGTATGGTTTTATACCAGATACCTTTACTCAGCGATCTCTCGTCGAAATACTCAGACCAGTCCTTATTACACCTTTCTTTAATAAGACGTAGAAGATCACTGTGATAAGGTAAAAAACTCATGGCGATACCATCTTCGATTGCTTCCCCGGCAAGGCGATCGACCTCCTCATTACCGGATAAGCCGACGTGTGACGGAATCCATTGCAGCGTGATCTGTTTGTCATGACTCGATAATTTATCGAGCGATGCCAAAACGCTATATGCTATCGGAGTTCCACGACACGTCGTGGAGCACCGAGCGAGGTGATGAAGGGCGCTTTTGGAGTCCGTCAAGATGACATAAAAACCGCTTACCAGGGAATCAATGTAAGACACCGCTTCCGCTATAGCTACCAGCTCTGTATACATTATTGATATGTTGGACGTTATCTTTATTTTCATTGCAGAGGCGGATTGAGGATCGAAAATGGCCAGTCCAGATTGGTCGTCTTTTTTAGACCCGTCTGTGTAAATTTTATAATGATTCGGGTAATTACTTAATAAATAACTATTACAGATCTGTTTTAAATCACACGAATCGTAGCTATGTTTGGCATTTAATACAGTGTCAATATTAGTTTTAATATTAGAAATGTCCACACTGCTTATCCATCTATCTAATAAATATACTGCATTTCTGGGACCTGAGTACATCGGAGTATCTTTGAATTGATCGTGAATTTGAATCAGTATAGGTTTTGGTCTGCGTGTGTAAAGATAACTATGACTCACATTATACAATTCGTCTATTATAGTAGTTATTTCATTATTAGACCAAGAATTGATACGTAACCAGAATTTGCCAGCTAGATAAAATCTTCGAAAACAAAGTGGCTGAATATGAAGTTCACATTCCATTACGTGTATAGGTGTGCTTCGTATAAATCCACCTATAACACGCATGCATTGATTTTGTGTCCTAACTAATTTAGCTAAATGTGTTTTGCAGCTGTTTCCATAGATAAAACTAGCGTAATCTAACCTGCTTCTTATACTTGCTATGTAAAGGCGTCTTAAATGACGAGGATGCATTCCCCACCCAGACCCAGATAAGACCTTAAATACATTTAAAAATTTCATCGTTTTATCTTTAATCTCATTTATATGTTTTGACCACCGCAACGACCGGTCCAGCCAAACGCCTAGGTATTTATAATAATCCACTAGTTCTAGTTGCAAGCCATTTATTGTCAAATTTACACTATCTCTCATGAAATTATTCCTAAAAACACAAATTTTACTTTTGGATGGTGAAATACTCAACCCTATTTTAGAGAGGGTAAGAGCTAATTTATTTAATGCACTTTGTAGGTTATCGGTCGCTTCGGATATACTATAACAAGGTATGTATAGGACAAAGTCATCAGCGTACTGCGAAATAAATACATTGTTGATGTCGTTGCACACATGTAGGGTTGCAATATTAAAAAGAATTGGGGAGAAAGGGTCACCTTGAGCAAGGCCGCAGTAAGTACTTCGGCATAGACTAAAATTATCTGATTCTATTTTTAAGTGTCTTTCTTTTAAAAAATTCCAAATATACCTACACATCTGAGAGCCGACTCCTATGTTGTCCATGATCTCTATTAGGCATTTTATGTCAACGTTGTTATATGCGTTATCTATATCTACGAAACAAGCTAGCGTCTTTTTTCTTTGTAAAAATCCTAATTGTATGCGCGTAACCAAACTAGTTATGTTGTCCAAAGTGGAATGACCCTTTCTAAACCCAATAGTATTGTTGGACAAAATATTATTTCTCTCAATAAACCATTCTAATCTTTGTATTAGAAGGTTGTGAAAGATTTTACACAGACACGAAATCATAGATATCGGTCGAAGGGCTGAGATTAATTGGGTATCACGACCTGGTTTAGGTATTGGGATAATTGTAATCTCGCGCCATTGGTCAGGCACAAAACCGGTTTTATAGAACATATTAAAAAGACTAATCAAAACAATTTTACCATTATCTGGTAGATGAGATATCATAGAGTATGATATATTATCACACCCAGGAGTGGTGTCTTTATGGCGTAAACTGCATTCTAACTCCTGTTTTACTATAGGACTGTCTAAGATATTATTACATGATGAAAAATAAGGTTTTTCCGGACGGGCGTAGTCAGGGGTTAAACTCTGTAACAACTGATAAGCTTTGTCCCTATCGACGTAATGTCGCGGTGTATTGATGCCTTTGAACCACTTAATTTTCCGCCACAGATCGCCTTGTGAAGTGGAGCCGTCAATTGACGAGCAATACTCCTGCCAGGCCTTATCTTTCTCCCTACGTATGATTTTCTGAGCTTCCTTTACCTTCTCCTGTAAATTAACTAAATTATTCGGTGTAGGGTTACGTCGAAAAGTGGAAAGTGCAAGTCGGCGTTCTGCAACAATTTTAGACAAAGTAATATTCCAATACGGTTTGGGAACAAAATTTCTCTCAGGATTTGAATTAAATCTAATATATGGAATGTGACACTCAGCTACTGAATCTATACACCCGATAAACTTGTTATACGACTGTTGCAAATCGTCAGTTATTGTAAATTCAGAGAACTTTTCACTTAGATCATTAGTGTATAAATGCCAGTCAGCTTTTTTAAAGTTTCTTCGTATTAAATGTTTTGTATGTGTGTAAAAGTGGGTAGAAATTTTAATAATGACGTGATCACTTCCCAAGGTTTCATTTAGGGTGGACCAATTCAATCTTAAAGCGATATCCGATGTAGCCAGCGATAAATCGGGAGAACTGTTTATTAAAACACCATCTCTAAGTCTGATTCGTGTAGGTTGACCATCATTCAAAGTTATGTACGGATTGTCAATTAATGCATTAAATATTTGTGTGCCTCTAATGTTTGTTTTACAAGACCAATTGGGGTGATGCCCGTTAAAATCACCGAGGATCAACGTGTTTGAAGATAGTAAGGACAATAAATGGTCCCAGTCCTGTGGAATCGTTCGAACTGATGGGGCGCAGTACAAAGAAATTATTTTTTTTATTCGGTCACAATTATAAAGTTTTATACCAATAATTTCGATGCCAGAATTGTTACAGCTAAGGTTTAGAAGTTGAGATTTAATAGATTTATGTACTAAAATTGCGACTCCACCCCATCCGTCGTCCCTATCATTGCGATAAATGTTATAACTATTTACCTTAATATTTACATCAGGCGTTAACCACGACTCACTTACAGCAGCAATATGGACTTTCTCCTGCGACAATAATTGCTCTAATGCTATCAACTTAGGCTTCAAACTTCTAGCGTTCCACTGAATGATGTTTAACTTAATAACATTTTTCGCCGTGTTATCCATCTTGACGTAAATAGTCAAAGATCAAATGCAAAATTGGCCAGTCTGGAATAAAGTCAACGAGAAAAAATACTAAACACTCAACACAACACTTGAACGCCATTTTCAATTTTGACTGTATAGATGGTCCTCTGACAAACAAGACTTCCTTCAAGCGCTGTAAAAGATCCTCGATATTTGCACTCCTTTCACTCTTCTTCTTTTCATGAGATTGATCTTCTTTGGGTTCCGCCGGTTCAGATGGCGTGTCACTTTCGGGTTCATCAGCCCACTTCATTGGAGTAGCTGATCGACGTTGTTTTCTAGCCGGACGGCGTGACGATAAGGTTGGCCTTTTAGCTTCGTCATGTATAACTGCTTTGGTTTTCACAACCTCAGAATACATAGGTGTATTTGATGGCAATTGTCCTAAAGATGGAGTATTTGTACGGTAGCATTCCGGGAATAGGTCTTGATACTCTGAGGTCGATTCTGCCCGAAAGGTACTTCTTTCTATTTTTGGTGGTTCTGGGGGTTGCGTGGGTACATACATGGTTATGGCTCTCCTATATGTACAGTTGAATTCAGCCATTATATCTCGGAGCCGCTTTTCTTTTAAAAAGGATGGGCACGATTTCGTCATCGCCATATGCCGCCCGTCACAATTAATGCACTTGTATTTTTTGGTGTCACAGTTCTCGTGTTCCCCTGCGCATTTTGGGCAAAACAATTTGTTAGAAGGACATCTTTTAGTAACATGACCCAATTTCCAGCATTTAGCGCATTGCGAGACTGGAAAGACGTACGGTTCCATTTTTATACGTATACCATCGACGTTGACGTAGCTTGGAAGTAATGAACCTTTAAAACAAAGGCGGACTGATTCACTCAGTTTCCAGCCTTCTTCATCTTGACCGGTACAGCGACGCTTCAGACGGTATGCCGACAACAGCTCGATTTTTCCAGGACAGGTTATATTTTTAACGATATCGCCTTCCTCCATATCTAAATCCACGTTTTTGATAACGCCAAATGAAAGGTTTTTCTCCATCGCTCGATTGATTCTCCAGCCTTTGTCCAGGAATTCTTGACATGTTTCCAGTTTAGAAGCGCAATCTTCACCGATCACATCCACTCGAACTTTGAAAGGGTTAACAAATTTGATTTTCTCAATGTCTGATATGTTATGAGTCTTCAAAGCCTTTGCAAATGAAAAAAGCTTCGGCATTTTTTCATTACAAGATATGTACATCTCTATTGTTTCTACTTTTAATTTTTTCTCCTTAGATTTCACCATATTCCACTCTTGCTCATTTTCTACTTCTGACGAATCTGTTTCTTTTTTGTCTATTCTTCTTTTATTTTCCCTCTTCCTTTTTGTTTCTCTTATTTCCATCTCAACTAAATTTTCTACTTGGAGTTCCGCATCTACATCCTTAATTGTTATTATTTCTTCATCCAATATTTTTTCACTATTCAATAGCGCAAAACTATTGTGGTGTTCGACTTTATCTTCGTCCATTGTTATGCAGCTAATCCTTACGCATCGTTATCAGTGCCCCGGTAGCCAGGTAGGTACTCCCAGCACACACAGGTGCAACGCGCGAGACAATGGGTGCCGAGCGCACGGCGTAAACAATTAGTTGTAATGAATAACACGATCAACTCGAATGAGTGCCGAGACGAGACTGCCTTCTTGACTTGTTTCTTGATTCTCAAATCGCTACCAGTAACGCCATCTAGCGAAAGCTTTCGTAGACCTTGAAATCTATTGCGAACAAAATAACCACGACATATTCCGATGCACATATTTCAAAGATAATAAGGAACGAAAATAATAAAGAACGAAAAAAGTAAAGATAATAAAGTACGAAAACGAAACATAGCGCGTTCAACAAAACAAACAAACGCCTCAGCTTTTTAATATTAGTATAAATAGCAATTCACACTGCCCAGAACACAACAGCCATATGTAAGCAAAGCACAGACCAACATCACCTTTGAGAACCTGATGCGGTTATACCGGTCACGTTTCCGACCCTCAGAGATTGCGTAAACTCAATATCGGATCATCTGATATGGCCCTCAAACGACTCAATTGCAAACCGGGGAGGCCAGGAATCAGTCCACAAAGGACATGCATCAATGTACCTAGGCATGGTGCGGGCTTCGTCCCTACTAAGGGATCGAGAATACCTGTAGTGAGGAATTACCGAAACATATTGACAGCGGGACCGGGTACAAACACGGGATGCTGGATTTAAATCATGATTTACAGTACCTGGCGATAAATTTTTCACTTCGACCTTTGGAAAGAGACAATCAGCTAATTTCGGCTTCGTATAGCGTTATCACTGTCGCACAAAATACTAACAGTCCGGTATCTATTACAAGCTGTTAAAACAATAATGAGTTGCTTCTTTTGATAATTATTTTTATTCTTTGTTTAAGAATGGTCTACTCCAATTATCTCCTGTCAAAGGTAGATCAAAGAGTATGTAACACTCCGGGTAGATATGCAATATTTTATAGGGTTTGACACCTATTTTTACAAATTTATATGAATGAATGAATGCATAAATATTTGTTTATTTCCTCTTACACAATAGGCTATTTATGCTATTTATATACTATTTTTTTAGCTTTCATTTTTTTATTCCTGATCAGTTTTATTAGAGGCTGGTTGGTGCCTGCAATACGGTTCACTAATTTCTATGCTATTTAGTGCAAGGAAATATAAGTATAAAATATATCGATTCCCTGGGACCTTAACCTAATCTAGGCTATGTTGCAAGATCCAAGGCCTTATAAAATAAAGGGATGATTATAAAAATATGCACAGATACATTAAGGGCTGGGGTACACGACGACACTGACACTCGACACAAATGTCATCACTAGTGTCGTTTGCGTCCACACGGTAAGCAATTTTTTGTGTCGACATTACAGTAAACTTCTAGTGTCCCGCTTAAACTGTATTGACTGCCTACACGAATCGATGATACACTGACTGCAATTCAGTTTGTAAAAAAAAAATTGTAAAATATTCGCAGGTGCTTACATAATTTTCATCTGTGCTTTGTTCACTTTTCCTTTTTTTTTAATTTTCTTGATTCAATATTAAATTGTGTTCGTTTTACCATATATATGCAATTTTCTATTTATTTCTAATGCAGTATATTAAATTGTTCTGCTTAACTTTCTTTTTTATTGGTATAATTGATGTTACCTATGCGTAACTTCAAAAAATTAGTAGTGGTACAGTTTATTATAAGGCCTTATACCTCGCACCTATCTTTGGCTGCTATATCGGACATGAAATTACCTGATTTTTAAACACTTGCCTATGACTCGCATGACATTTTCACTGGAAACGATAAGCCCCAAGCTAAGCAGAGCTTGCATAATAGATGACTGATATAATAACTATACATATAATAAAATCGTAAACCTTTCGCATTTGTACATCAAATATTTTTCAAACAAATAAGTGAGATACATGAGGAAAAGGTAATAAAACGTAAATAAACTATTTTTGAAATTTTTGTGTTTGTCTGTTTGTTTGTTGACGCATCACGCAAAAACCACTAATTTGATTCATATTAATTAATCATTAATTTTAATATTTGCTCAAAAATATTAAGCATTATTCTGAGTAACATTTAGTGTTTATTTCATTTAAATCGACTTACAGAATCAAAAGTGATTCAACTTTTAAGTTTAATTTGAAATCTCATATCACTATACCGCATGTGTAAGTGACGCGCACTTTCGGGTTCGTGTGTCGGGGTGGAGAACCACAACGTCCTTTCAACCGTAGAAGACGTGGTACAGCTGTAAAAATTGAGGCTGGTATTTTTAACCTCCTTCAAAAAATGAGAAGGTTTGATTAACTTGAGAGTCATTATTAACACATATTTAACCGGGTATTTATCGCGCTTTTTACCTTTATTATTGCCCGACGTTTCGACAGGATTGCACCCATCGTGGTCCCGGTAAGAGAGTCTTCCCAATAATAAAGGTAAATAGCGCGCTAAATACCCGGTTAAATATGTGTTAATAATGTGTGTCTTTCCTTACGCTTACTTTTACACCATACAGTTCGAGGACCTACATCTTTTGCCGAACTGCGAAAGGTTGATGAAGTTTTGTACCCCACTTACCAGGCGGCATGCCAAGCGTGTCATTGGCTTGATGGAGATTAACACTGGGATAACGCAAAGGCCGAAACCATTGCCGAAACATGCATAAAATTTTTTGATTACCTTATAAAAAAAAAATAACACATTATATATAACTTAATCAAATTTTCCACGGAATAGTATTATGTCTAAGAAATCTAGTTAATTTTAGAAGGCATTTCAAACAAGATCCCACCTACTCGATTGAGTTGACAAAATTGTGAAAATCAAGTCACCCAAACTTAAGGTACACGACAGTCCCCGTCATCAGGTCTTGACTAAATTTTAATTAAATCATTATGGAGGTACTCGTACCTTATAAAGTTCAAATAATCATTATCGGAATCATTGAAATTGAACCATGTGGTAATGAATTCGAGAAATTCAATCATCATAACTGATTGATTCCGTATTGACACGTCAGATAACAAAAAAATAACAACAATCAAATCAATGGAATGATATAACACAAATTAATTGAATTTGTTTGCTTCAGATTATCATAGATAATTAATTATAAACATACCTAAATTATTTTAGTATTATTGTTTAATTCTAGTCGAGGAAAGCTCTTGTGAAAGCTGTGATTGGTATAATTGGGAGAGCACACAGTCTTAAGTTTCTTTTGACTCTTTGTATATAAGTGAAATTGTCATGTGTTCATTATGTTGGGCTAAATAAATAAATAAAAATGTACATTGGATTTAACATAAAACCTTCTAGTAAGATATCAATCAAAAAACTGTAGGTAGAATTTTAAACACACTAGCTTAAGAGGTCGACTAGTACGACTACCTTTGCTATACAGGCTGGAGGCGGGCGGCACCGGCGTCGCGACGTGCCCCGCTTCCGGCACCTGAGTGACCGTCCCGCCCGCTCTTAAAGGAGATTAGTTCCACTACTCTTTGCCTTTTCACAGCGCCGGATAAGCATCAAAACTTTGCAGCCACTCGGGAGCGAGCAATCAATATCGAGCTTAAAGGAACCATAGAAAATGGATTGAAATAATGTCGCTTTTTGGATGGATTGCTATTAACGACGAAAAACACAGATGAATGAATAATAAAATCGGTAATGAAGAATAATTTCGGTTACAATTTAATATTTATAGTAATATTATCGGGTATCCCTACTAATATATTAAACTTTAAAACTTAATGAACCTGTGTTGTAGAATTCTTCAAAAATCATCCCCTGAGTGAAAACTTGTTTGGGAATATTTTTTTTACTTGATTTACTTGAAATTTCATAATAGTTAAAAAACCAAAATTATAAAACACATGTTTCAGCGTTTCTCAAAAATCACCCCCTGAGTGGCAAATTGGGGGATGACAGTTTGTAATGTTGGAAAATCATAGTTTTTTTACTTGATTTAACACAAACATGTAAACACGTGTTTCAACATTTTTTATACCATAATAGTATAACTTAAGTTAAAATATATGTATACATAGGAGATGAAATGACTTTGGTTAAAATGTAGCCTATTGTCGAATCTATTGACACATTAATCATCAAAATACGATAACCGTAAATACGATTAAACCTACATACATAGACTGCTACAATCATGATCCTTCCCAGTAAGCGTTGTCTTAACGCGGGTGAAACCGCGCGGGTCAGTTAGTAAATACTATAAATATTCAATTGTAATATACATAAGAAGACCTGATGAAGACGTTTTTGAAAATCTGTATCTTACGTTATTTGGATCGACGTTATATATTACGTGTGTTATGCTATTATTTAAAAGACGAATAGTGAAAGATAAAAAATAGTTGCTACAACAGTGGTACATGTATGTAGGTAATCAAAGAGTGAACACAACAAACGACCGCTAATAGTACAAGTTCATAATTCCATTTTATGAGATGGAGTTGTCTACTGCATTACATTAATTGTGAATTCCGTATGCGTAAACTCAGAACCAACGTGGAGGTAAGCTAATTAATAATACCTCGAGCATTCGCTAAAGTAAGCTTTTGACATCCACCACAGACGGGATAATTAAGTATTTTTTGCATGCTCATTAGCTATTTATGAATAAGTACCGAAAAAAACAGTAAAAATATTGTTTTCCACGAACGTGAGTTTTAATTTAAAGCCCTTCCATTGGATAGGTTATGGGCCCTATAATATGGGGTTTTACAAAAATACATCATCCGCCATCTTGTTCTGGCGTCCATTTTCATTGAGTATTGCATATTGTATTGTCACCTGAACAAGGTGGTCCAAAAGTTCAGGTCAATCGCATTTCAGAAGTTAATTCAAAATTTGACCCGGCTATACATACACATGCATTACAAGTTAAATAAAACCTATAAAGATCTTCAACCGTCATACACTCTTTGTAAAAGAGTGTCAATACTGAATGTGGTTATAGTCGTCACAAAACAAACTTGACGAAGGTTCCGAATCTATAACGAACTTTATTTTCAAATGGAAAAAGCTCACAAGCAGAGACTAGATAATGAAAAGGAATACAGCGGGCTCGAATGGAACAACTCCTTTTTTATCAAAACCTGAACCATGTCCGCTCCTCAATAGAACTTGGAATTCAATGAAATGTGCTCATTATTGGAAAAGTGCACTTGATAAATTCACTATTGTAACTGAAACTCGAGACGGGGACAAATATTCAAATAGAAGCTTCTCTTAGCAATACTAGAACGGTAAAATAAAATCTAAGTAGGTAGAAGAATATATTGTTGATTTTTTCTCTTAAAGCTTGCATTAAGAATGTAAATGATCTAAGAGAGGTATTAACCAGTTTTCTCTGTAAATTATTTTTAGGTAGGATTTTACTCCGAATCCCGCAAAGGACCGGCTGCAAGGATGGTTTTATCCTCGTAGTAAGAAAGAATAGAAAAACCCCTTTGTCAAATTGTATCCCATTGGACAAGGCCTGACCATGTGTCCCGAGGTACCTGCCCCTCAACTTCGTTTCGCGCGTCCACTACGCCGTGACAGTACCAAAATTAAAGAAGCCTTCCATTTCATGTCCTTGTAAACATTCCTGCGATATTCATGAACGAAGGCGCTTAGTTCAATTCTTGTAACGAACTGTATGACTTATTCATGCTCGGAATGTAGACGCAATAAGTTGCAAAACTTCAGAATCGTATAATAAACGAGACAATAACGATCTGCCAAGTTTACGTTATCAATATTCTTTCTTCCGAGAATAAGAAAAACTCAGGGTAGCAAAAAAATATGTTAATGCCACCTTTACCCTTTAACTTATAAAAACTGATTAAATTTATTCAGCACCTAATTGGTTTTTTCTGGCATATTTCCATCCAAATTTTGGTTGGAAATATGTTTTGGATGGAAATATGTCAGAAAAAAACCATCAAATCGCTGATCAAATGTTGATAAATTTAATCAGTATTTAGAAGTACCTACCTACTAAATTACAAGAAATTGAGAAGAATGAAGTATAATACTTCCTATTTATTTAATCCGTAGTTCTGGTTAATGGTTCCGTAATAGATTTAAAAGTCATTTCTAGAAATTTATTTTAAAACGATTAGGTAAAATAAAACACAGTTAGGTAATCTTTTCGGGTTTGAAATAACTCCTACCAGACTCAAAGGCAAAGGGCTTTATATTATCTTGGACTCAATTCCATTGTCTGGATTTAAGCACACAATAGAAAAGCACCCTTAGGTATTTTGTAAATAAATTGGACTGATAAATCTGCTGGTCCTCTTGACGAGAACAAAAAATGCATGTGAATATACTTAGGAAATGCCATGTCGTTTTGTTTTCCAACGTTATTTGAATTATTTTATTTATTAAACCATGCCTGTGTGTAGGTACGTATCCTATCATGGTCTGCTCTTCGGTAACCAATACATAAAAAAATATTTTGGAATAATCCTTGATATTCGAATAATAAATAAATAATGCTGGACAATTCACGCAACAAAAGATATATAAACGTTTATTATAAAAATTCAACCTTCAATATTTAAATAAGTTTTGAGGATATTTGATTTCCACTCACGCACATCTTAGAAAAGAAGCTGAAGTTTTATTTGTCATTCAGTATATTTAGATTACAATGAAATTTAAAAAAAATCACCGAAATGATAAATAATAATCACTTGTTGAAATTTACCCCTTTGTATCTATGGTATTATAACAAATGGTCCGTAACAAGACGTACAATATGAGAAATTATCAGCTTCTGTAACTACTTACTTTCTATGAAAAACTAAATATTAAATTAATGTTTATGGTATAAAAATAAAACAGCAAAAAAGAGTTTAAACAAACGGTGAGCTGCTTCAAAAATATTCATAATTATTAATCAAAGTGAATTCTATAAATAAAGGAATCATTGATAAATTCAATAAAACCCTCACCAAAACTGATAACCCTCTTCCAAGTTTGAACGCGCCATCTAGTGAACACACTTAATACTATACAGTACCGCGGTTTGGGATCGTAACTTATGTACAGCGGCTGAAAACCAGCGCATCATTTAGTACCCTAGCACCTCAACAATACTCTAAGTACGATAGGGAAACAAATAGCTACCGAGAGAGTTGAAACAAAGAGGGGCATTACTCTCTATACCATATTTTAACATCGATTTTGTTTCAACACAGAAATGTTACTCTAGTAAAGTTGAAACAAAATCTACTGAAGGGAATGAGATTACACCCCTAACAAAACATATGGTTCTTTCACGAAGATTAAATTGTATCCGTCTCTGCTAATTTGGTTTTCATAATATATTGAACGTGTGGATTGAGGTCAGGGATAATGCTAAAAAGTATCTCTATGTTTGTCTATTTTTTTCTGAGAAAAACACACTTTATATGGTTCCGCTGTATAAGGAACCCTTACTTCCATTAATTTTCGAGCGACGCCTCTCTGAAATCTAAACTGCTAGCTTTACAAAACAAAAATAAATCAGTAATGTAGATTTAACCATGAACTTTCTTGGAAAATTATAACAGCTAAGCTTAGCAGCTGTTGTAAGTAGCTGTTATGCAGTTAAGCGTTTTTAGTTTCGAAAAAATGGTCGCTCAAATAAGTGATACCGTTTATTAAACATACCGAAATACTTAAGGCCGAAAACTCGATTAATTAATTTAAATTACTTAATTTGTTTGGCTAATCGTAAAAAAACATACCAAACTGCTAAAAGGTTGTGGTATAGGTATGGTCAAGAACTCCTTTTTGGGTTGACAAGCTTTTTACGAGTATTCATATTTTATTTTATTTATTATACTCGCCACGCTTGGCTGGCGGGTTGGCGAGCGCAGTACGAGATGTTGATGCGCGTAACGACGCTGCTGACCATTCTCCAGAGGTATCCCTTGGCAGATTCTTACTGCATCTACGGGCAAGAGTGGATAGGCAACATTCTACTGCCGGCACCAAAAACACCACAGCTAAAAATAGCACTTAATAGCAAAATATGGTTTTAGTTAGAGAAAACAATAACTACCGTCAAACTACATAAATACAAAGCGAGTTTTCTAGTTCGCTACCTTAATTATTTTTTTATATCCGCGTTAGTTTGTTTATGTCGTCATCATCGGCCTATATTAGTCCACTGCTGGACATAGGCTTCCCCAAATCTGCGCCATTTTACTCTGTCTTCAGCATGCCGCATCCAACGTCTACCAGCGACCGTCCGCAAGTCATCACTCCATCTAGCTAGTGGTCGTCCTACACTACACATTACATACATTTTTCTATCTCAGGACGAACCACTAGGAGCTTATCGGTGTGTATTAATGGTGTTTCAGTGCATGAGGCAATGTCTACAACGTTTTTGGGGTTCGAACTGGACCGCGGGCTGACGTGGGCGGCACACGTGGACAAGCTGTGCGCGCGGCTGGGCAGTGCGTGCTACGCGCTGGGAAGAGTGTCACGCGTGCTTCCTGCCGATGCAGTCCGTATGTGTTACTTTGCTACCGTTCACTCATTATTACAATATGGCGCAGATCTCTTTGGACGCGCGGCCGAAAGGGAGCGCATTTTTAGAATGCAAAAGAGAGCGATACGAGCAATTGTTCATGTATCACGAAGGACATCAGTGAGACCTTACTTTAAGGAACTTAATATCATGACCTTTCCAGCGATAGTAATTTATCAGGTAGCAGTATATGCTCGCCAAAACCTGAAGTCGTTTACTGAGCAAGCGGAGGTACATGAACACTTGACACGCAACGCTAAAAATCACTGGCTGATACCTGTGGCCACACGCCTGGTGAAGTCCGATAAGCTGACGCACGTGATGGGCCCAGTTACATATAACAGACTTCCTGATAGCGTCAAGGATGCACCAAGTACTACGAATTTCAAGTGGAGGCTGAAACGCTGGCTCGTAGAAAACACGTTCTATTCTCTTGACGAATTTTTTTAGTGAGTAATAACGATTTATAATTTTATTTAAAACTGACATTTGAATTTATTGTTATTATTGTATTGTTATTTTCAATGTACCTTTCATTATTTAATTTATGACGTGATCGTAATTGATACGCATTAAGGACCTATAATTGTGACAAATTATCAATAAAATCTTTATATCTTTATCTTTTATATCTTTATATCTACGCTTACCAAGCCGCGGTCTCCACTCAAGAACTCGTTTACCCCAACGGTTCTTCGGAAGATATGGCCAGCCCACTGCCACTTCGGCTTGCTAATCCTATGTGCTATGTCGACGACCTTGGTTCTCTGTCGGATAACCTCGTTGCGGATTTTATCCTTCAGAGAGACTCCGAGCATAGCACGCTCCATAGCTCGCTGAGCGACTTTAAACTGGTGGACCAGCCGTACCGTAAGTGTCCACGTTTCGGCCCCGTAGGTCATGACGGGTAGGACGCACTCATAAAAAACTCAGTTGTTAAGCATTGTGGTTTAAGTGATGAGAAAACCCTACGTAGTTTCCCAAATGCTGCCCAGCCTAGCTGAATTGTTTATGTATTCATATGTTACTATTTGTCTCTGCTCACCCTGCAACTTTAAAAAAATAAAAATAACAATAAAACGAAAAAAAAATATTTTCTGGTTTATTTACGTTCTAAACTTTTATAAAATTTAACCTGACATTATTATTTTCCATAAAAATGAAATAAACAGTTTGCAAAAGTACACCATAGCATCAATCTCAACAGAAGTTTTTTGATGCTATTCATCCAAAAATTATTATTTATTGTGTATTTAATGAAACAGATACAAGATTTTTCTTTTAGGAAAATACGTCTGATGCTACTCTGTAACTTCAACTAACTAGCTATTGGGCAATAAATCTGCCAGATATTGTGCGGCAACTCCTTTCCATAAATATCTAGACAAGTCTTCATTAGCGGGGCGGCACTCTGAAAAGGAAGTTTTAATCTTGATACTAATAAACATATATCGAAACCTACATAATTCTTTAATTTTTCACCAAAGAAATCGACTTCTTTACACAGTAGATATAAATTGCAGTCAATGATGAAAAGTGGGGTAAAAAACAAGCAAACATTATTAAGAGGCCCAACCGCATGTTTCAATTAAGAGCATGAAACTATGCCTCAAGGGTCTACATTAGAAACTTACAACTTACCTCATAGATCCATTGATTATCAGAATAGAGTTTTGACCTTATTACCTTATAATTATTATATTATAGTTGGAGTGGGTAACGATAGTAGAATGGCAACATTCTCTCTCTTGCCCGTGGATGCCGTAAGAATCTGCCAAGGGATATCTCCAGAAGAGAGGCATCATTCCGTGCCTTAACATCGCGTACTGCGCCCGCCAACCCGCCTGTCAGGCGTAGCGAGTATGGTAACAACCCCCTCATGATCTTGGACATCGATGAGGGAGGCCTATGTCCAGCAGTGGACTAAAAATTTTAAAAATACAGACCTTTTTTGAAGTCAGGAAAAATTTCGCTAACCTTTCCATAAAATCCCATAGCCCAAACTCCAAGATTGATGCCTAGGTTTGTGTTGGTTGCACAGTGATTGATGATGATATCTGTGTTCACCTAGGAAATGACAATGTTATTACAAACGTGTGCCGTAATCCCAAGAACATTATAGATAAAACGGATTGGGTTCCCCAACAACGACGCTTGGAACGCCCAGTAAATAATCTCCTACAAAAGCCAACACCGACGCTTGGAACGCCCAGTAAATCTCCCACAACAGGGATGATTGGCACCTACGAGTAATAGCAGAAAAAGGGGATCAATGGAAAGAGGGAGGAGAGGCTTTTGTCTTGCAGTGACAAATATGAGACCTAACATCATACTTGTTATCAACATCATTCAGTTTGATTTCACCTACTGCTGAATTTTACTATCCTCCCAGGTTTGTGTCATGCACTACGGCCCTGTGCTAGTCGCGTCCGTTGACAAACCGCGATGACAAGACCATAAAAAAACCATTACGTTATAAATATGGGATATAGTGAAAGTGATTAAACATCCTTCTAAACTAACATGAAACAAACTATTCGTTTTAAAAATACGAGGATTACTCACTTCATAATTTAAAAGTCGAATCTAATGCCGAAAAGATTAAATTTTGTCATTAGAGGGAATGGGCACCTATGCGTACACGCGCGTTAACCACATTGAAGAACTTGAAACATCGAAACTCGTTAGCATTAGATAATAATTATTATTCGAGTGATCCTCGTAATTTTATAATGAATTTCATCTTTATTTTGCATGTTACTTTTAATACTCACGTTTACTGGCATTCCCTCTTGTTCAAACCTAGTAATGTCCGGACCCTGAATGGGTAAAACGCGCCATCTAGTGTTAGACACATAATGGTGGCTCAAGTACAGCGGGAACATACCACAGAGACCCGGAATTGGGTTGGGGTCATATCGTAGGTACAGCGGCTGAAGAATAACGAAGCATTAAGATATAATATATTATGCAGACCATAAAATGTTACTAGTAATTACAAAGAAACAAAATGAAAATATGTGGTCTTGTAGCTAAGGAGGCTAAGGAGAGAACAAGACTAAATTATGATGGAATGGATTGATGAATACGATATGGAAAATACGATTTAAAGTAACATAGGTAGATAATAAACCTATATAATAATTCGACAATTTCACAAGCACCTCCTTATGTAAATCAAAAAAGATCTGACTGCATTCCATTATTATTAAAGATAGAAGACAACTTTGAAACATACTAAAATCTCCTTTTATTTTATTTGATGACTAATTTTAGCTGTTACATCGCACCTTTTTTGTAACCGATGAAGAGAGGGTCAGAAGGAACTCTTGATTGTACTTCAGAACTTCACCCTCCCGGTTACAATAATCAGCACTGGTAATCACAAATGCGCTTCTTTCAGCTGGTTCGAGGTTGGTCAACCCAAAAACTGAGCAGCCATCTTCCAACTCTTGGGAGTAAACTATTTGGTTTGAAGATATTCGACCCCCAAGAAGAAGTCCAGTTTTACCTTTGACAGGAGGGTCTGAATCTACAAAGAGCATTTGGTTATTTCACCGTTTTACGTTAAAAGCAGACCTTTTTGGTGGGGTCATTTGAATTAATAAATTAGTAGCAATTAGTCGAGCTCCTTATGTGAGTTTTCTTATATTAGTAGGAACTACACCCATGCCTATTATCACAGACAATTAGAATTTATTTTGGTGCAATGGAATTGGCGCTGTAGGTGCTTAAATCATAAGTGTTTAAGCAAATTGTGACCACCAACAAGTCATATAAAGTCATTTATACAAGTTAATAAAAGCAAGCCAATACAGTGTAGGGCGCACTCCTAACTTGTGTGACCCATGCTCTGATGTGAAGCTTTGATATAGGCGATAGTAACCGCATCATAACACCAGGAGAAAAATGCGACTGAGGATAGCCATGAAGAAAAAATACCATGGTACCTTCTGCTATGGCTTCAAAATAACCGATCGCGTGGTCGGTCTTGACAGATTTTCCACGCAAAAGCAGTCAGCTAAAAGTCAAGTCGAAGGTTACTATAGCTGACTAGAAACCCAGGTTTGATGTCTTCCGTCACATAAAAAAGAAGATGATTGTCGACAGTGTATTTAGGTGTTATTGTATTCTATATTATGTATCTATTATTTATATGTTTATATTATTTATATGTATCTACAACCTTGTGATGTAGGTATTTTTATATGTAAACGTAGTTTGATAGTCCTTACCTTGCTGTAACAGTTTATAACTAGCACGGGAGGTAAGTTCTTGATAGTTGCGGTAAATATGTAATATGTTGTAATGGTTTTCATAAATAAATGATTTGATTTGATTATCTACAGCCTGACTTTACCCACTGCTGCATAGGAGCTTTCCGTAATTTGTCCATTTGCGTCATATCCGGTCCCATCTATCTTTTGCCCAAGAAAAGTTCAATTTTTTACCATGCTTGAAAATAATAAACCATTTGCTAGGAGGGAACAATATCGTGTATCGATATTGTTGTTTTTAAAGTAAACTGATAAAAGTAGGTATATTTACTGGGAACGTGCGGAGCTAGCAAAGATATTTTGGCACCGAATGTTATAGTACCCGACGATTGCGTTAGAACAGCCGGCTTGATCAAATTCTGAGTCATATTCCGAAACCTTGCCAGCATTAGGTCTCCTTTTTTCATTTGTTCCAGAAATTTGTTCAGCTTATACTGTGATATTGACAAAAACAAGCAATTAAAAGTAAAAAAAAACGAAAAACCAAATCTTACACGAGAACCTCATGTGACTTAAGTTATTTAATTTCTTATTTATCGACAACTTGCTTTGAGTTTATCTAAAAAACATGTTTATGTTTGCAAAATCTACGGATAACTAAAAGGTAAAAAGGAACCCTTATAGGATCACTTCGTTGTCTGTCTGTCTGTCCTATACCCCTAATCTCAGGAACACAATGTAGGTATCGAAAAAAATCGATTTGATTTTCAGACTTTTCAAATGCATTTCCTTAAAGTGGTCAGTGGATCTTAGACGAGATAGAACTGGATGGGGCTTTGTCATAAGTAAAAATCGACCAAGTGCGAGTCGACTCGTGCAAGAAGGGTTCCGTACCATTATTAATCACGTTTGTTGTATGGAAGCCTATTATAAGCCTAAGCCTAAGCCTTTTTATTATGAAATATTTGTTTTATTTTAATTTAATTATATATTTTTAAAGTAATTATACAACTATTAGGTATAAATTATTATATACAAAATTATTAACATAATATTCTGTGAATATGTACCTACCTGTAGCCGTTATTAATCATCATTCATCATTTCAGCCATAAAACGTCCACTGATGAACACAGGCCTCCCTCATGGATCTCCATGAGGGGTAGTTGCCATTCTCACCACGCTTGGCAGGCGGGTTGGTGAGCGCAGTATGGGATGTTGATACACGGATAGACGCTGCTGCCCATCTTCCGGAGGTATCCCTTAGCAGGCTCTTACTGCATCCATGGGCATGAGAGGAGGGGTAACATTCTACTGCCGGCACCCCACGGCATGCCGTTATTAATATCGAGCAAAAAACGGCAAAAAAATCACGTTTGTTGTATGGGAGCCCCCCTTAAAGTTCTGTTTTTAGTATTTTTTGTTTTAGCGGCAACAAAAATACATGATCTGTGAAAATTTAAACTATATAGCTATCACGGTTCATAAGATACAGCCTGGTGACAGACAGACAGACGGACGGCGGAGTCTTAGTAAGAGGGTCCCGTTTTTACCCTTTGGGTACGGAACACAAAAAAATGTGCATTTATTATTGACTGGTAAACGAATGCCTCCCTCATGGATCTCCAAATACCTACTGATCAAGAACAAGAGAGGATGGGCAACATTGCACTTCCGTCACCCCAGGGCAGAATAAATAGTGGGATAAAATTGTTATTATTTAAAATACATTAAGTGTTTATTAACCTAGGAACGTGATAATTTACTAAGCAGGTGGATTATGCTTTCACTATATACATAGGTATTTACGCTACTTTTTTCTGAAAAGTCTCACCTCCTCTAATTTTGCGGCATCATACCAATTTCCAATGAGAACCCTGTTGCAATATTTAAGTTCTTTTTCTACCTCCGTTTTAGGCATTTTGTATCAAGGCCGTGTAAACGCCAAAGTTGAAAGCACAACGTAACGCGTAACACGAATTTAATTAAGTATAAATAAAACGTAAGTATAGATATCTTTTCGTTACAAATGATCGTGGACATGCATGTAAAATGATAACATGACAACCTGAAAACAGTGACGTAAGTATACTTCATATAAGTTTGAGAGGTTCTATTTTCTATGGCAAAGAGAGTTAGGTACATACAAGATAAATACAGTCACTTGCGCCATTAAAAAGAAGAGGTACGTAAATACTGAAACCATAATATTTAACCTTGCCGAAGATTTTTACACGCTAAGGAAAACACAGGAGTCAGTGACAGACGTATTGACCTGTTCTTTACTGTGAATATGACCGTCTCAGGCACCGTACCATGAATTACTGTTTCTGCCGATGTATAAATCATCTTTACATCTATATCTATAGATGTTAAGACCGATAAGCGTTACAGCTTGTTTTAAAAAAATTAAAGCAAGCTGAAAACGGCTTTATTGAAAGAGGTTTTATATAAAGGTAAATAAAACCATTTCTCCTTCGACTAGATAGCCAAATCAAATTCTCTCACAATCGTAGTTTTTAATTTTCAAAAATTCAAAATACAGATATTATATATTATCAGATTATAGTGGAAGGGTTACAGCTTCGTTGCATGAGTCCGAATCGTACCAACCTGATCGGTTTTATTCTCTTTCAGAATCAACTAGGTATTTATCTATACTTCAGCCACTTTCGTTGTAGAATGTTTGTCAACAAACTGTCAATACTTAACCTAAAAATAACCTTCTTCCTGTTGGTTTTTATCTTCGATCAAATTTTTATAGATATTTCTCAATTATTGGGGATGTGTGACCACTCCCTTCAATATAAATTACTATTAGCTCGGTAAAAAACCAACTCTTAGGAAGCAATTTCATTTGAAGTTTGACAGTTTGTTTACAAATATTTTACATCGCAAGTGGCTGGAGTATACTAGTGATGATCTCTTGACCACAAACAAAAGACCCTCACAAAACAGTTCTCAAGCAAAATAAAATAGAATTTAATTTAATACAAAATAATTTGCAAAGCCTATTACCTCGAACAGCCGTAATGATAGGTACTCAACCACTAACGAGGCATGGCGAGCCAGAACCGTTTCGCTTTAGGCAAGGGCACAGGAATTTGGGGCATAAAGCCGAAGAATGCTGCCTACAATGTAAACAGAATATTGTTCTGTTAGCGAGTAGATTATAATTCCTGCTGTTACATAATAATGAGGTTCTTCAAAAAATCTACATCGTCCATAATTGTGTAACCTTGTAACTTACGTTTTTTGTGTTTTACTTTTACTTCAGATATTAATATTTATTTAGGTTACTTGGATCTAATAAAATTTACATCAGATATCATTGTACAGATAACGTTTCCTAATGTTTACGTTAAGACTTTTAGTGGTAACTTACTCAAATAATTATTTAATGGGTATTATATAAACCTACTTCAAATTATAAAATCCATGACTTGTTGTTTAAAACACCCAAACCCTTACATGTACGCCTATTATATTAACTTTTTCACTCGATTTATCATGGATCCCATCAGAACTGGGTTCAAAAACAAGCAAACATTTATAAGTGAAACAAAAAAACATAACCGCAAGGTTCAATTTGGGATGAAACTATGCCTTGAAGGATTCCAGTGTCTACTATTACAATTATTTAATTCCTCATGGATGGATCCCATCATCAGAATCGAGTTTTGAAATGGGACCACCTCTGAAATATGACCTACCTACTTACCAGATTAAAAAATAATCATTAAGATCCGCGGAGTGATCGCGTCACATGACCAATAGACCATAAACCAGAGTACTCGCGTAACATGACCAATATACCATAAACCAATTCTATTGGTCAGCTCCACTTTTCCCCTCTCCTGTCCACTCCACTCCGGTGGAGAGGCGGTCTCCATTATCTCAGCTGTAGAGCTGCTGTCTACGTCCACTGCTGGGCAAAGGCCTCCATCATGATTCATGAATGTCCAAGATCATGAGGGGGTTGTTGCCATACTCGCCACGCTTGGATTAGCTATCGCAGTACGGGATGTTTAAACACGAAAACACGCTGCAAACCATCTTCCGTAGGACGGTATCCCTTGGCTGATTAATTCTACAACATTCTACTGCCGGCACCACGGCAAGACACAGGCAATATAAGCAAAATTAAAAGGAGAAGCTGTTAAACAGAAAAACGTTATCGTCTTAAAAAAAGGCAAAAAATACATTTATTAAATGTAAAGTTTTGTAAAAGAAAAATATATAAAACAGTACGTAAGAACCTATAGGTTTCTATAAAGGTTTTCAAAAGAAAAATATCTAGATAATTCCAATATGACTTAAAATACACTACAAATTTCGGCACTGTTCACACGTTAGTTCTAATCCTTACTCTTGATCGCGATATCGCTAACAAGTTTGAAAACATTTTCAGCTGTGTTTCTTTTATGGACGTCGACGTAGCTGCGACAGGTCACTCCGCACTCCTGGTAAGAACATTTACAATTAGGAAACATACTCATAGACGTCCAGATAGATTGACGATGCCAATTTTACAAGAAAGCTTTTTGCAAAGCAGGTTTTGAAGGAACATCTAGGTATTGTTGACGACCTGTAGATTCAGACGTAGGTAGGTATTAATCTGTTCTTGAGAATCAAATCTTGAGCTGGGCAAGCCTAATAGGCCAGACGGCTAAATTTCAATTTTGGTCCGTCGTGTACCTAGATTAACAAAATGTATTGGACATATTTTATCTTTTTTAACGTAATCCAAAAATAACCACGATATATCGATATTACACGTGAAGTCACACGCAGGCTGTTACGCGCCGACGTGTTATGACGTTACGAGCCCTCACTCCTAAACTTCAACCCGCTTTATCTAAGTTTGGTTTCATCAGATTGTATTTTTTTTAATAATAAATTTAATAATGTAAAGTATACGTTTTTTGAATATCGAAACAGTAAAAAAATATCTTACAGGTCCAAAGAATGTCTGCATCCAGTTTTGGTTCATAACACACAAATTTTTGTCTGCAACACAATTTTTCACAATCAGCTTTTCGCCGGTCTGAAACAATGGTATCGCTATCAACACAGGTTCCTCACAAAAGCCATAGAAATAAAACGACAAACCACAAGAGCTTATCAACCTGGCACCAACACATTTTAAACAACAACACAGAGAGGTGTGACACGGAATACTCAATTAGCTTTAAATAAACAAAACCGGAATTACACAGCTGGATTACCCAGATAGTATTTGGAAATACAACCTGGAACAATAGTATTTTTTAAACTTTCGCGATCACAACACATTATTAAAATATGAGTCTCCCCGCGACCACTACCAGGTGCAATCCGGTCGAAACGTCGGGAATAAAATAAAGGTAATTACGCGATAAATACCCGATAATCCCATATTTTAATAACCTGGAACAAGTACCTACATGCAGTTCATAATTTTTTTTTCAACCGTATATTCAACCTGGCAGGTTGACATAAATATTAACATCTCTTTCTAAAGGTGGAATTCCACCAGTTAGCGGCACTGTGCGGCACAAAAGTTTGAATGTCATTTGAAACGTTATTATTAAGTTGAAACACCAAAACGACATTCACACATTTGTTCCGCACAGTGCCCGGACACTGGTGGAATCCTACCTTAGTTTTAGTCGCGCGTCATCTCGAACTAACCTGTACTGGACCCCCCAAGCTCAAATCGGTTCATCATCATCTTATCCTGTTGGATGACAGAAGGACTGTTGTCCACATCCACTGCTGGCCATAGGCCTCCCTCATGAATCACCAAGTACTGATCATGAGGGGGTTGTTGCCATTCTCACCACGCTTGGCAGGTGGGTTGGCGAGCGCCGTACAGGATGTTGATACACGGAAAGACGCTGCTGACCATCTTCCGGAGGTATCCCTTAGCTGGCTCTTACTGCATCCATGGGTATGAGAGAAGTATTCATTTAGCTTTATAATATTAATATAGATCCTCTGTATTAGCAGAGACCAGAAAGTATGTCTGAGTCGTTACACAACTCGACCTTACCTGTACTGGACTCCCCAACCCCTCGAGTCGGTTACGCGGTAGGAACGGCGCGGTGGTCCACCGACAGTTGCTGTCCTTACTGGCACTCAGGCGGATCGGCATCCGGTCGGCTGGACCGGGCGTGCTCTCTGGCGAGTATCTAACGTAGAGCGGAGGCGCCTGGGAATAATAACCATGGGAATAATCACCGTGAGTGAAGGTGACGGTTTCGATTCTGTTTTACACTTCCTAAAACGAATTATATGAGAGAAATAAATATATTTTTACTCATTTATAACCGACTTCAAAAAAGGAGGAGGTTCTACGTTACTGTATAATATTTTTATGTATGTTCACCGATTTCGCCGTCAGTTGTGGACCGATTTTCAAAATTCTTCGATTTTCGTTTTGACAGTGAGATCCATAAGAATACTATATAAGTAAAGCAATACAATGTATCTCATTGAAGTCGGTTATGTTTTTTGTTGACAAATTAAAGAACAAGCATCGGTACGGGGGTACAAAAAAAAGGTTTCTAAGGTTTTCGAAAAATTCCATTTTGACCTTTGGTGACTTTTTGAGGTTACAATAACTCCAGTCCCTGTGACCTTAGGATCACCAAAATAAATCAGTACCCTTCTCTCATTAAGACAGTGCTAACAAAAAAGGTTTCATGTAAATCGGTCAACGCGTTCGGTTGTAATCGTGTCATGCACAGACAGACAGACAGACAGCGCTTTGCATAATAGGGGGCTCTACCCCCTAGTTATTTACTTTTACTTTTAATTATCCTAAGAAATATGACGTAGTAATAAGATAAGAATAGTACCAAAAGTTATTTTTTTAGGAACAAAACGACTATGTAATAAAACTTATTTAAATTATTAAAACTGAAAATGGTTAAAGCCATTTTCAACTTTATTCGAAACTAGAACTGAAACTTCATCAATCTTTGAGATAAGGTAAATCCGCGCTGTCTACTTACATCGGGCTCTCCGTAATTTTCGGCTCTAAGTAGAAACTCATCGCCATACTTCATCTTTTCTCCGTGGAGGCTCTCATCGCCTGAACTGTAATTTATCAATCAAAATGGGAACCTAGTGTCAAGACACGCATTAGGTACTTGATTATCTTCTAAGCCTAAAAAATTTAATATGGTTATACTAAGCAATACTTCAGCCGAATTTGATGTGTACATAAGGTTATTTTTTAAAAGTTATTTCCTTGCTTACTTACGAGTAGCATTGATTTTTTATTAGAATAGGACCTTGATTTTTTATTAGAATAGTTGTTAAACTCTTAACACAACAAGAGGGGTATTATTAAGACCGCTCATTGTACCAATTTTGTATTGTGATTTTTTTTCTGTAATTTTTAAAGTGTCCATTAAAATATTTTGTATTGTCATGTATTATTTATATTAAGACAGCTATGTGTGTATGTGGCACCGTAGCTATTAAATGAGTGGACCGATTAGAATGCATTTTTTTTTTCAATTTAAAAGCAGCTTTCCTAGCAGGGTGGTCTCAAACATGTTTTATCAAATCGGTTAAGACCTAAATTCACTAACAGATGATTAAAATTTTATTAGCGTTGATTGTCTGACAGCAATGTTTGATGCGCTTCTGTCAAAAATGTTGGTACACAGCTGTTTACTGCTGAATATTTTAATCATCTGTTGGTGAACTAGGGTCTAAGACGTTTACAAGATATGGGGTGGGTGCAAGTGGGGATGTATAATCAAATATTTTCAAATAAAGGTGTATTTGAAAATATTTGATTATTTAGTTTAGTATCAAATGAAAGGAAATGTTGTGTAGAAAGAAAAACTGACAGAAAAAGTAATTCGCTTGATGCATTCTTTTATATAGGTATGTATAACCAGGAAATTATGTTTAAATTGCAAAACTGAAAGCCACATAAAAATCGGTATAGCCATTTACAAGATATGGGGGTCAAAGTGTGACAGGAATCGAGAACAACTAAATGTTTTAAACATAATAATTACCTATAATACAACCACAGAGTTTGATCTTTTAAGGCCGGGTGGTATCAGTTTTACCACTATGACTGGGCGACCGTGGCATCGTTACCGGGCGAACGGTTGAACCGATATGAAAGCAGTTGTTTTTATTAGAAAGCAGGTTTTATAGCTCATACATATAGTGGGAAGTTTTTTTTTATTTTAGAACTTGTTAGCAAATATATATCGTAGCACGCACACTGGTTTTGCTAATAAAGCAAACTGTTATTGTTACCATTTATTGTGCAATCATATTGCACAAATTTTCGTGAATAAAAATAACACATACCACGGGTTAACACTTTGTTTGGAAGTACACTGATTCCAAATGAGTGAACTAACTCATTTCGTGTGGAAACAAAACACTGCGGTCACATTACGGTGAGGGCGTATCTAACGATTCAAATCTTCGCTTGTTAGTATAATAACTGGCCGTTTGTTTACATTGTGTACACATCAAAACTGCTTTGCATAACTATTGCATGGTTAATAAAGATTAGGCACATATAGTGTATATACATATATACCGATTTTAACGCAATCTACCTAAAAAAGTAGCCAATTTATGATTCCAATGTATTTCATAGATACCTACATTTTACAAGTTTAATTCTTAGCTACCGTATCAAATCAAATTCAAAATCAATAAGAGTTTATTCAATAGAGCAAAACGCTACATAGAATAGTCAATTTACATAAGAACAAGACACATTTAAATTGAATAAAGCGCATAATTGAATTCGTTCCCTTCTGATAACTTTTTTTTGCAAGTAAGGGAAAGAAGCGAACAAGAAACCTCACTCTTTCACTTCTATTCATTGTTACAATTTCTGTCTTCGAAAATTCAATTCAATTCTGGACATTCTTCTTTAGCATAATAATGCTTGATTTAATTTTCGCAAGGATATTGGGTACTTTTGATATTGCAAGATGACATTATTTCTTATCATGGTTGAACCGAGCAACACTCGGACAAGGGTCAATATCGTTCAAATAATCATCTATGGAGTATTATTACTCCATAGATGATGAAATCTCATAGAAAAAGTTTATGCTTGTTCTATGAGATTTTGTTTTATAAAAAGCTTTTGTTTTTGTTTTATAAATTGATAGTTCAGTTGCCTCATTTGGAAGCTATTATAGAAGCGCACACAAGTTCTCATAAATTATTTATTTACTTTTTCGAGTCTAAATTTAGGCATGTGCAATTTATTTTTATTTCTTGTATTTATGCTATGCACATCACATCTTTTGATAAAATTATTTATATTTTATTATATTATTTTATTATTTCTAGTATCATAGCCATACTCTATTATAGGAAACAGAATACCGACCTGAGAATAACAAACGTATTCCGACAGCAAGGCGTGGTGATCGGAGACAGGGTCATGAGACAGCCGTCGCTTATGTTTTGCATGTAATCGACTTGCCGCTCGGTGACGAGGCTAGACAGGGCCAGCCCATACTGAGGTTTGCTACCTGATGTAGATTTAACTGCAGGAGAGAGTAATGTGAGCTGTTTCATGAGCTTAATTATTTTGTTGATTTTCGAACTAAATAGTATGATGCAGATGGAGATTGCATATATTTTCAAGCTCCATTGTTTGGTGTCGAAGTCGACGGTAAGAGGTCTCTTACTGTTGACTTTAGCTTGAGTAATAGTTAAATGAAAACAAGTCAGTACTTACTAATACTTACATTAAACAGTTGTGGTAAATACTTTCGTCACGTGCTTAGTGATTGTGATCACCGCGTTAATGCAGCTGTTATAGGTAGAGGTTACCGACATCAGATAGGCCTACGGCTTGTCTCGTCATTTCGTAGTATAAAAAAACAATGTGCCATCTAGCCCTAAGCCAGTAAATTTACAAAACTAGCCAAGCCCGCCAAGTACCGTGTAACGTTATAGCGTCTCGTAGCAATTACAACGTAGCATTTCGTAGCAGCAACAACTTCGTAGCAATGACCAATGTTTATTTGTTTGTTTCTACGCAATAATTTCGTAAAAATTACCAAAGATAGCAATTGCGAAGCGGCAACTAGTTACTTGCAGCATATTTGCGTTCCAGTAATTGAAACCCGCAAGCACTTTCTTGATAAAAAATATACCCGTAGGTTCATCATCCGTCTCCCCTTGCTTAACCCTCGACTGTTCTATTGTGAAGTGCAATTAGATTAAATGTAATTTTCTGTTTGTTTAGTTTTTAAGTATGTACCATTATAACACGCCAACCACACTCTAAAATACAGGTTTGGCTGATAGAGAATGCTTTAACATTAAGCCCACCTTTTGTAATTGTGCAATAAAGTATTTAAAAAATAATTAATAACTTGAAAAATTTGCGTAGCAGCAACTTCTTCATAGCAATGAAGTCGTCACGTAGGCGCATAGACCTGAACGACCTTCAGCGAATATCTTTTAGACATTTTGAGTGTTAGATATGAGACAATACTTGACAAACCTTAGCTGGTAAGAATGTTATTGATGAGTGACTTGTGGAAGAAAAACCCGAACCTGCAGATGACTCTGGGAGGTTTCAGGGTAGGTTACCGTAGCTGAGGATTATCGGGTCCTCACCTTCTTTACAGACTTCTTAATATCCCAAAATGTACAAGCAACTTTTATCTTTTTGCAGCTCAGACATATTTTCGTTCCTCCTCAAAGTGCGGATTTTAATGTTACTAGGACCAGTCGTCGTTTTAGGGGTTGGTGGATGACCGCCGACTGATGGGGTTACCTAGCCTCGCCGTAACTATCGGCAGGACTGTTAGTGCTGCGGGGACTCGATGCCTGGTCCTTCTTTGTGTAATCATCATTGAGAGGGTTGTTGCCACACTGGTAACGGGTTGTCGAGCACCGTAAAAGGTGTTAAGACCCGAAAAGACGTTGCTGCCTATGGGCAGCAACGACTATGATGGGGCAGAAGATGTTCCGGATATTATATCCCTTAGCAGACTCTTACTGCATCCACAAAACCCACTATGGGAAGAAGGGCAAGGTTCTATTGCCGGCGACCCCAAGGTTCGTCGTGATTACATAGCAGTATCTACGGTGTAGCAAGCAACAAAGACATAGCACGGTATATCATGATTGTGTAGCAGTATCTACGGTGTAGCAAGCAACAAAGACATAGCACGGTATATCATGATTGTGTAGCAGTATCTACTGTGTAGCAAGTAACAAAGACTAGCCCGGTTTGTCGAGATTGCGTAGCTGTATCTAACAAAGCCATATTACGGTTCAGCTGCTCCAACTCCGTCAAACGTAACATAAGACAAAATCAAATTGTTAAATGATGACTATAACGACCGACCGAGTCAGGTTCTTCTGTTCGCTTCTTTTCCTAAATCGCGTGTCATCTGAAGTGAACAGATTCAATTATGTGCTTTATTCTATTCATTTGTGTTGTTTTTTGTGACGCGTCAATTAATACTTTATTCAGTGCGGCCGCATGGAAGGTCCACGCACTGAATAAAGTATTTTTTGATTCTGAATTCTTTGATCATGATTTCGTAGCAGTATCTACAGTGCAGTAAGTAACAAAATAATCGCTCGGTTCGAGATTGCGTAGCTGTCAGCTACGCAAATATAGCCATAGTAAGGTTTGTCATGATTGCGTAGCAGTATCTACGATGTAGCAAGCAACAAAGTCATAGCACGGTTTGTCGTGATTGCTTAGCTGTATCTAACAAAGCCATTGTACGATTTATCGTGATTTCGTAGCAGTATCTACGGTGTAGCATGTAACAAAGTCATAGCACTGTTTGTCGTGATTGCGTTGCTGTATAAAACAAAGCCATAGTACGGTTTATCATGATTTTGTAGCAGTATCTACGGTGTAGCACGCAACAAAGTCATAGCACGGTTTGTCGTGATTGCTTAGCTGTATCTAACAAAACCATTGTACGATGTATCGTGATTTCGTAGCAGTATCTACGGTGTAGCAAGTAACAAAGTCATAACACTGTTTGTCGTGATTGCGTAGCTGTATAAAACAAAGCCATAGTACGGTTTATCATGATTTCGTAGCAGTATCTACGGTGTAGCAAGCAACAAAGTCATAGCACGGTATAACATGATTGCGTAGCAGTATCTACGGTGTAGCAAGCAACAAAGTCATAGCACGGATATCATGATTGCTTAGCAGTATTTACGGTGTAGCAAGTAACAAAGTCATAGTACGGTTTGTCCCGATTGCGTAGCAGTATCTACGGCGTAGCAAGCAACAAGCTCGGTTTGTCGTGACTGCGTAGTGTTATCTTCAGTGTAACAAGCAAATAGTCATAATTATCACGGTTTGTCGTAATTGCGTAGGAGAATCTACGATGTATCTAGCAACAAGGTCGTAGCTACTATAGCAACGCAAAATTATCGTAAATGTATAGAATCAATAACTACAACCCGTATTTACGGTGAGATTGTCGAGTGAAGTAGATGGCTGTTAAGTACTGAATATTTTTTTATTACTGGTCTACCTGGCATATCTGAAGCAACTAATTGCACGTTGTACCCATATAAAACAAAACGTCCACTTATAGCGAGCGGTCTCTGCAATAAGATAAATATGCATTACAGATTTCAAAATTGTGAAATCATGTTAAAGTAGTTTAGCTATAGATATGTTGGCCTAATGTTAACTTATCGTAAGGAAAAATAGATGTAATAATTATTCATTTTTTAATAAAAAACCGACTTCAATGATAAAATCTAAAATGTTGCTTCAAATACCGAAACCGCTATATGTATGCCTGAATTTGAGTATTTTCCTCGATTAATCATGGACCACATCATCAAAACTGTGTTGAAAGGCAATCAAACATTAAAAAGTGAAACAAAATTTCCAACTGCAAGTTTAAATTTGCCTTGAGGGACTCCAGTAGACACTATTACATTACTTTATTCCATTTTGTTCTATTTTCAATGACCCTAATGATCACGCAAGATGTTGATGATGATGATAATGATGTCGTGACCCATGATTTTTCTAATATCCGTGAATTTCGATAAACCATCTGTGGTCTTCATAATCAGTTACAATTCACCAAATCATACATTCTCAATTCAAACGCTTGATATTTAGTTAAATATGCCCAATCGTTACATGTTTCCCTACAACATTTGAGGAGTTCCCTCAATTTCTAATGGATCTCATCATCAGAACACAGTTTTGAAAAAATGGAACCTAATTGAAACTGAACTGATGATCGGATTTCAATGAAATTTAGGCGGAATATTGATTTATGGGGTAGTTTTTGAGATATGTTGATGTATTAATCGATGTTTTTTGTCCGAGCTTAACTCTTGAACAGATGGATTTTGATGAAATTTAAACATAGAATTTACCAATACACGGTTAGTAGCCGATTGAAACGCAGGAGCTTGCAGGTTCTATTCCCGCCACAAAACAAGTTCAAATACAACTGCATTGAAAGAAATCGCTAGCTCATTCTAAGTTCGTGGCGGATAACTAGTATAGTAAAATTGACATAAGTGTTTGCATTGCCAACAATGTACGCAAGAACTATTTTCCTACCTCCATAAGTAAGTTGCTGAAAAGATTTCTTGATTTTTGCAATAGTAGATCACGGCGATCTCGTTTTCGAAGAAAAATCTTGAACTCATACTGCAAGTTAATAATTATATTTTTATTTATGGAAGAATGGAGAAAAAGAAGAGAGACCTTTTCCCAGCAGAGGAATCCGATGGGCCGTTTACTGTTTAGTTTAGATTAGATGTGAAATAACCGGTTCCCTGGACAAGATGATACAATATGAGTAGGTAGGTAATAAATCCTTAGTTTCTTGTAATGTAAAATTAGTAGGTATGTACATAAAGATTTCGCCTTGTTTTATGTTTACCTCATAAGCACGCCTTTAACTGTTTTTTACCTAATGTGGTTGACAGATAGAAAATGCCTTTGGCGTAAACTCCACCAATTGTACACCAATTGTAATTTAAGTGGTGTGCAATAATAATATTAAATAAAAAAATACATAAGTAGGTACTACATAAGTTCCTCTACTCTCAATTTATTATTTTAGGGTACCAACCACCCTACCTAAGGACGTTTGTACGTTTGTACACATGGTACAAAACGAAAGATCTTTGCCTAGCAGTCGGATCCAGAGATGTTTCCATTTAGATGAGATTGGTGCCTATGGTTACCTCATCATTATCATCCATAACACATAAGTCGCGATTGAATTAAGAAAACACATAGGCTGTATTTTTAAGATGGTTGAAATTCAGAAAATACTTATTTAGTGCGGCCCATGGACCTTATTGATTATTAATAAAAACCTGTAAAAAATTACCAATAAAACTGATTATTCAGACCTTATCCCACTCGCTGGGTGGAGTCGGCACATGTTTATCAAGTTGTAAAAAGGTTTTGCTCAAAAATTATACGACCTCCTTGGGAATACTTGTTAAAGTGACGCCAAAGCGCCTACTTCGTTAGTTTAGTGTTAGCGTCTAGTAAGGTTGTATTATGTACCTAAACTTTCACGATGTGTAGAAATGAAATAAATTAAACGTAGGGTTCCGTAGTTAACCATAGACCTTGATGTTTTTTTACGTTTACCCAAACATATTATCAGTTAAGTTTTCGGTATTTAAGAGGCTCGAAAAAATGTTTAAAACTTTAACTTTTCTGTGTATTTCGCAAACGGAGCCTTAGAATAATGATTATGTGAAATACCTATTCAACGATACCCATACACGATGGCAAAATAAAAAAAAAAATTTCATCCCCACCCAAAATTAATTACCCAAAATGAATTATTTTCTATCATTAAATTCATTCAGTCTCGTAAATAATATTCTTCATTTCATCCGTCTTAATCAAAACAATCATCCTTCCGCTGTCAAAATCATCGCATCAAGAATTCTTCATACATACCTTCTGTTCTGTGAGTTAGTATATACACAAGACATTCTGGATGGTAATGGTAACGTAACCCATTACCACAAATTTATAAACTTGACACTGGCGGAATTGTGTAAAACCAAACACAAAAAGGCATATTATAAAAAGACAAGACAAGACATACATAAATAAATAAATTTTTTAGCTATTTCCTGTAGCGTTATCTCGGCGTTGTTATTTTAATGTGCAAAATTACAATTTTCTTGTCTTGTCTTTTTATTTTATGGCTTTTTGTGTTTGGTTTAACACAATTCCGCCAGTTTCAAGATAATTTATAAATTCGTAAGTTATTTGGCCAGCCATGTTGGCGGCCATGCTTGCTCTCCCAAATAAATTTGTATTACAACTTTCTAGTCTCTTCGCAAAGCCGGTGACGGACGGACAGACAGACGACAGACAGACAGACAGACAAAGCAAAACTATAAGGGTTTCTTGTTTTTCTACGAAACCCTAATTAGGTTAGGTTGACACCCCTGTAAGCAGACACTACATTTTTTTATAATTTAGGTAAATCTTGTTACCTTATAAGTAAGTATTGTGTTTCCTACGTTGAGTCCTAGAAATAAATTTCTTCGCGTAATTTAAACCTATACTGATCTAAACTTACAGAAAGCATATTATAAACTAACCTCGTTTTTAAGTCTTTCCTCGTTCCAGTTTCCCACAAGAACTGCATTGTTGTATGTCATTGTGCATCTATTAAATCATAAATAAGCTGCCTCTGTGGAAATAACAAAATAATTTCAGATGAAGGGATAAAAGGCGAATAAAATAATTTCCTCTAGGTCTATGAAAGACATGGATGGGCAGATAATAGTGCTCTATGATCTGGTCAAAGAGTGTATAAACACTACGTGGTGTGATACCAATAATGCAATGTACACCAAAGAGGTGATTGATCTATTTTAGACGATAGGTACAAGGCATGGAGTTAGTAAATCAAATTATATGTCTATGGTACAAGGTTGGTAGATACCATAAACATAGAACGTTAATTAAAATTTACTAACGTGTAGGTACCATATTAACATAAAGTACGTAGGTACGGCCCGTGTTGGCCGAGTGGTATTTAATAAATACCCCCGACTTTCAATCCGAAGGTCGTGGGTTCGATACCGGACTAATGTACCTATTTTTCTTTCTTGAAAAATGTATGTGCACACTTAACACGTCCTTTAACGGTGAAGGAAACTTCATTTGATGATACTTTAAATATAATTGCCAGAGTCAAAGCTACTGCTAAAGTATCGAATTGTAAATAATTTTGTTCCTAGTCTTTATAAACATTCGCGATCACGATACATTATGAACAAATATTTTTACCGGGTATTTATCGCTTCTTCTTCGTCGCTTGTTATTCTTCCCGGGACCACGATGGGTGCAATCCTGTCGAAACGTCTGGCATTAATAAAGGTAAATAACGCTATAAATACCCGGTTAAATATGTGTTATTTTGTTCCTATGGTACCTGTTTCATTCAGATTTTTCTGTGTAAGTTTTATTTTTATATATAGGTACGTATTTATAATTCTCTTTTAAGTGTAAACTGTATTTATTTTGCGTGGACTGTCTTATTAATACTTAGGTATTTAATGTGTGTGTATATTATTAGTTTGAGGTTTAATGTGTAACGCTTTGGTTATTCTGTAGTGTTACATTTATTCTTAGATTATTTATCTTTCTAGACTAGATGGAGTTTTGCACTGCAATTGCAATAGAAACAATAGGCTAGATTTGAAGGGCTTGTGTGCGAATTACGCACACAATTATGCGTAACACACAAGCACGCTACGTCACATGGTACACAGTACTGAGCACAGAACAGTTTCTCTGTTCTGTGGTACTGAGTGACACCAGCTCTTGGATATTTATTTCCCCTAAGAGTAGGGGAAAAAAGATTTGCATCTGCATCAAAATCAAAACATCTTTAAAATTTTATTTTGTTGTTCTATTTCACTTATTAGAATATTGTGGATATCGATTACTAGGTAAAATATATATTTAATGAAAATTTCATGAAATAAATATTATTAAAGGTTATTTATTTTTAATATTCATAATTTAACAAGTTTCAAATTATATTTACACAAGTCACAAAATCATTTTTACAATTGGATCACATATCGATACAGCAGAAGGCTTAGTGACCTTCTCTTTGTTTTTTAAACAGTTTTCGTTAAGAGGTTACATCCCGTTTAATATTTTCCAACTTTGTCTTAGAGTAATATCGTAAGACCAAATATTTTTCCACAACTAGTCTTATCAAGTTAGACTGATTTAAAAGACCGCAAACCTGATCAGTTTTTACTTGGAAGTAATTAACACCTCCAATAAATTGTTTAATTACAGTGGACACTATTTTTATATCCTATTAAGGAAGCTATCCTTGCACGAGATAGCTTCCTTTTTTAATCTACGAAGCTTTTGGTTGTTGACAAAATACAAGTCCTTGGCACGGAAATGCTTAGAGGAAATAACTCTTGTTTTAGCTGGTTGCCGGACATCCTCTCCGCGGCTTTTTCTTATTATTTCTATCCACCTACTTCTTACAGAATACATAATGATCCTGTCATTAGGTATTCTGTAAAAAAAGCATTTTTTTTATTTAAATAGGTAAACTACAATTAGTACCTATCTTATTATGTATGTACATTGTATATCTATTTTATTAATTTTACGAGTACGTAAAGTAGGCATAGTAGGCAAGTAAGTATTTGGTTCCACTTAGGGACAAACAGACAACTGTACAGTGAAACGGCGGCGGCAAAAAATCGTTGAACAATACTTGTTGGATCGTGATTAAATTTTTTTTTTTCATATTATGTATTCTGTTCCATACAAAAATGACGAATTGCGCTACGACGCCAGTTTACAGGGTTGTTTGCTCATTGAGTGTAGGTACAATTTCCCTTGTTAATATGCTAATATGAAAAAAAAAATATTTAATCACGATCCAACAAGTATTTTTCAACGATTTTTTGCCGCATAACGTAGTAGTAGTAGTTCTAGTAGTAGTAGAACTTTTTGTGAAAGGTTCATCCGGGGAAGTACTACCGTATGGTGGTAGTACTTCCCCGGATGAACCTTTCACATTATTATATTATTTTATCTAATATATACCTATTTCTGCCGCCAAGCAGTAATGTCTTCATTGCTGTGTTCCGGTTTGAAGGGCAAGGGGGCCGGTGAAATTACGGGCACATGAGACCTTACAACTCTGTCTCAGGGTGACGGGCGCAATGCAATGCAGCGTCGGTCACGTGCTTAGTGAACGTGATCACCGCGGCATTGATATTGTTATAGGTAGAGGTTACCGCTTAACATCAGGTGGGCCTTCGGCTTGTCTCGTCATTTAGTAGTATAAAAAAATATTATAATAACGACCCCCTTGCCACTGAGCGGGGTGAGCGGTCTGAGCGGGCGGGACGAACATATGAGCCAACAGTTGGCTGATATATTTTTTGACGTTTAAGATGTTCGAACTCTATATGTATACTTACTTACTGATATTTAATCAAAACATTTATTATAAATTGAATAAACTAGGTACCTATTATCTAACTAAACTATCGTGAAGAAACCCGCGGCTTAGGTAGCTTCAGACTTATTGACCCGTTCTTTCATCTGACTAATAGCTGTCAAAGCTGAGAGGATGGTATAGGTGCTGGGCAAGCCTAATCCATCTAACAATGTCCCAGGCGCTGCAGCGTCCCGTACAACATGATTACCAGTTGTTGACGCTGTATAAATCATGTATGCATGCAAAGGTCATGTAATGTGCATATAGGTATATGTGTAAGGTGCATGTAAGGACATAGGTCGTATGCGAGATGTGCGACCGACGGTCATTAAGATCATTAGAACGTTTATGATAAGGCCAGTATAGCCCCTTTTAAACAGGTAGGCTAAAGTAAAGGGACCTATGCTGCAACAATTCAATGTGATATCTTTTATTTTTGTAGTGGCTGATTCCATCTAATCCAAAGGCATTTAAGCCAAAAACAAGACGAAGAAAAAGCATTAAACAATGTCATGTGGAGTCAATGTCACATATTTTCTTCTTCTTCTTTAGCTTTGGCTTGGACGACGGCAAACATATCAATCATGCGACTGATACGCTGCCAGGAAGTACGCGCAACAAATATATGTTTTTTCTTCTTTTTTTGGCTATTATAATTTAGTTAATGTCAAGCAAGTGACATCATCAAACAATATGGTGAAAAGCCGTAGGATAATAGTGTTCTGTGGTGAAAAGTGAGGTTATGTTAATAAGGTCATTCATTGTTCATTCTTTTCTATTGATATTTTTACGATTTTAATTTTAGTTTGATTTGATAAACTTCTATGAGGCTACCTACTATGGCTAATTTTCTCAAAGGAATTTTGGTATTTATTGCATTGATCGCTGTATGCAATAGTATCAAATTGGCCTCTTTACAAAAAACCTATGAAAAGGCAGTAAAGGCATATTCGGGTGAGAGATGGACAGAATGCATCAAGCAATTTGAGGAATCAATACATATATACAAGCTTTATAAGTCAGTAATTGTAAACTGCAGGCAAATATGTAATAACCGGCCCCATGAATCTAAAGAAATCGAGAATATAGGAGAGCTAAAAGTTTATGAACATTTTTTTAATAAAAAAGATTGCATTATTAAATGCGAAAACAATGGGTTTGAAGAATTACACCTTCAAAGTGATCTTGATGAATCTGTGCTCTATAACATGCAAGCTAGAAAACCTTATGAATACTTACATCTTTGCTATTTCCAAATGAATGCCAAGTCTAAAGCTGCATCAGCTGCTTATACATACATAGTCCTTCACCCAGATGATGAAACTATGAAAAATAATGTTAAATACTATGCTGCTTCACCTGAAGTTGATGTAAAAGAGATAGTTGACCTGGAAAGTGATGACTATGTTGTCCTTTACAATATTGGATTTAAAGCATATGGTCAAGATAATTGGGCTGACACTGTTGCTAACATGGAGGAAGTACTAACTGATTACCTAACATCTGAGAACACCTGTAGACTAGAGTGTGAAAGACAACCAGAACAGGAATGGTCCTCGGAGTTTTCTATCACCATTTCAAATACTATAGCTGCTCTACTCCATTGCCAACAGCAATGTCAAGACAAGCTTAAAATATTGAATTATAACTCTGGAGTAGAATTCATAGCTGATGTTCTTAATTATATACAGATATGCTATTACAAACTTGAGAGATATGATGATGCGGCTAAGGCAACAGAAACCTACCTGAGTCTTCTACCTGATGATGATGCTATGCTTAAAAACAAGAAAATTTACAGTACACTTGCTGATTCAAAGTCCTTTATTAAAAGGTCTGATGTGGAGTACTATTTCAAACGTGACAACTATGAAAAAAATCTGCTGACATTATTTCACCAGGGAAACAGTCAAAGTATTGATTCTAACACTATATAAATTAAAATGGTGAATTTTCCACTGAATTGTATAAATATACATATAAGTAAGCTACCTATTGCTTTAATCTACAGAACATTCAAAATAATATCTTGATGTTATTTTAAGTAGATTAAGATAAAAAAATCATAATTTTAAGTCTACTTCAGCATTAATTTTTTATTAATGTTTATATAACTTTTGTATACATGTACTGATTTTAAGAACTTATTTAATAACAAAATGTGCCATATTTACCAAAGATGTAGTTTAATGTACTTGACCAAATAAATTTATAATTTAAGCTAAATTGGCTTTTATTTTCTTAAGTGTGAATCTGCAGATGACTGCCTGGCTACCACTATTTCCATATTTATATAATCGCGCCGGGTAAATTAAGGGTAGGTAGACAGACGAGATAGGAACCTACTTAGTGCCTAGCACAGAACACTTGTTTACCTCTAGATAGACTCCAACCTTCCCCTCAACCTTCACCCCCGCTAAGTGTGAATCTGCAGATGACTGCCAGGCTACCACTATTTCCATATTATATAATCGCGCCGGGTAAATTAAGGGTAGGTAGACAGACGAGATAGGAACCTACTTAGTGCCTACCACAGAACACTTGTTTACCTCTAGATAGACTCCAACCTTCCCCTCAACCTTCACCCCCGCACGACAACGCAATCGCCTCCCCCTCGCTTCACGCCCGCTGCCACAGAGAACGGATAAAATGCAAGGCGCTAATCGAAGAGGTGGCAGCACTTTCGCTTATTGCAACAGATAAAACAATAATTCCGTTCTCTACTAGATCCACCTAATATAAATAAGGCAGGCACATTAATCATAACTTATGTTAATAATCTACGGAAATCCCTTTTTCAGATTTACTCTTGACTTACTTATTTTAGCGTGTGTTTTGAGCAGAAAAAACATGGTCCTTGAAAGCAAACTGTTCGAAACTCTATGTATGTGAATGCATTTATTTTCCTACATAATTATTTTTGTAAACAGTGTTATTTATTCAGATCAAAACGTGGTTATCAGTGTAGGTATATAAATGCATTTTAGCAATTATTAGTAGGATGGTAACATTTAATACTTTTTGATGATGGCGATACTTTCCGATTTCAACCACCTGTCAAAAGATTTGCGTGTGTGCGTGTGTTGGCCGACTTCATTTTGCTTCTTGTAATAGAAAATACATTTTCTTTTCTATCTTATTTGGGAATTGGTAAGTTTATAAATAATTAATAACAAAGCTCATAAAAGTTAGTAGGTACCTTTTCGAATTCGTTCTTACGACCTCTACAATTTTAACCTTCTATTTCTAGCGGAAATAGTTACCTACATGTACCTAGTCTACTTCTTAATACTACATAACTCTAGGTAACCAGCATACACCAGCTAGCAACTGAGCTGTTTTTTCGGACTTAAGGTATAAAATTTGGCCTACCAATTTTTATGACTTTGATTGAAACAATCGGCTAAGTGCGTGTCGTCTTGCACATGAAAGGTTCCGTAGGTAATTTTTTTTCGGATGCTTAAGTATTTTGCATGTGCTGAGCTGCCTTGCTTTGCCTTTCATGCGCAAACTGGTAGGCAGTAGGTTGCCCCTAATGATATCATAATGAGATGGTCACAATAATTATGCTTTTAATTTTAACTTGGTTGTTATGAAGTTGTAAAATAAAAGATATCAGGACCGGTTGAAAGTCTCGCCAGCCGATCTGTCAAGATACTGGGATCTTAAAACTCTTCATTCTTTTGCGTTACGGAACTCTAAAAATTTGTTGTACGTCGTTTCTAGATTTCGCTGTATCAAAGTGTGAGTGCGCCACCACTAAAGTCCGATAGACGCGGGGCGTCGCTGCTTGATTAGAATTAAATACAGACAACAGAATGTACTGTAGATTTAGTTCCCGCTTTTGCCGTAAGACTCCAGTGGTGGCAGCGACTCAAGTGAATATCAGCGTCAGATGTCACATTTTAGTTACCTACCTTATGTAAAACGTTTGACAAGTATGCTGCTTTCCTAATTTAGAGCACCGTAAGTACTAAAAGTAAGTATAGTTTCGAGATAAACCTGCCTAAAATATTTTTTCTTAAAAAAGTGATTAGTGGCACATTTTTGTGAAATATTTGATTATGAGACCATCATACAAAAAAGAACTTATATGATACTTAATAATAAATTTATTATTTAAGTACAAACATAATATAACTTAGAGTAATTTACTTTTATAAAATGCTCTATGACATTTCAAAATAACTTGTTTGATAGTAAAATAGGCAAAAAATATTTACACACTACATAATTACCTACCTAATATAAGCTCAGTCAGTTAGTTGGGTTGTAGAAGATCGTCAGCGTCTGTTTCTAGTAGTCGACCCCCTCAGGGTACAGAAACGTTAGTTAAAATCGTTGATGGTCATCAATCCTCTCGCCAGTGGCTCCACGCAGCTCGCGTCGACTCCTCGTGGGCTAAACCTGGTAGAAGGGGCTCAGGTACTGAAACACTAGCCCAGTTGACTGGAGTCTGTACGGTCACTCCTTGTACTAGTTCTCGTTGTCTCGGCGATAACGCAGTTCACTCCCTGTGGCGAGACAACCATGTAGGCTGAAAGTGGCGATAGGAGGCAGGTATCGTTGCCATAGACTGCATCTCACCCTCTCTCAAATCGTAACAGTTTCCCGTTCCATTGGATCAAGGGAAGGTAGACAAGTGGGTGCATCTGTGTATTGCGCGCACACTTATGCACTAAAATTTATATTCTGCGTATCTGACTTGGCTTTTTCTCAATGGACTTCGAGAAAAACAAGACCTGTGGCGACGGATAGAGGTTCGGCCTTGGTGTATGCCGTCTGATACCTGTATACAGGCGGCTTAGGGAGAGTAGTCGCTCCTGCACTGCAACGGGGTGACAGTGCGGTTCAGCAACTCACTCTGCGACAAAGCAGCTCTTTTCTTCGCTTAGCCAAGGAGGGGCCTTGAAAAGGTGTCCCAAACAAATGCTCACTCCAACTATTGTGGGAGGCAAGAACTACGGCTGCCTGTGCATCTCAATTCGGCGTGGTCGCAATAATAAAAAGTTAACATTAAAATAACTTTTTATTATTGCGACCACGCTGAATTGAGACTAAAATCCAAACCAATTCAACGACATATGACTTACGGTGCTTGGAACGTGCGCACCCTTTTAGACCGACCCAACAACCTTTGTTCGGAACGTAAAACAGCCATCGTGGTTCGAGAGCTCAGACGCTATGATGTCGATGTAGCCGCTCTCAGCGAAACTAACCTGAGGATGGAGAGCTCAACGAGCGCGGAGGTGGTTATACATTATTTTGGAAAGGTACACCAGCTTCTGAACCAAGACGATCAGGAGTAGGCTTCGCGATTATAACCTAAACTGGTAGAACATCCTGTTGGCATCTCCGACCGTGTCATGTTCTTGCGTCTTCATCTCAAAAACGACAAATATCTGAATATTGTAATCGTATATTCTACAACGCGAAACTCGATAAGAGCGATGACGTATAGGTCAAATTAAAAAAAAATCCGACTAGGTAGCTTTTCGCTTATCAGCCCATTGTACAAAAACAAAGGCGATCGCTCAGACTGCAACCGCTATTATAGGGGACTATCACTCCTCTTAACCCCTGGGAAAGCTATTGCCAGGGTTCTCCTTAATCGGCTCATAGAACTTTCTGAAAAGTTGCTACCTGAGACCCAGTTTGGATTCCGACCAAACCGGGGCAACTGCGAATATGGTTTTAATTTCAACTCGATACCTCTACACGTTCTCGAGATAAAGGGGGGACAGACCGACGGACAACAAAGTGATCCTATAAGGGTTCCGTTTTTGTTCTTTTGAGGTACGGAATCCTAAAAATACAGTTACGGTGCTTATGGCTAACATAACTTCGTAAATATAGGTTAAATCTAAAATACGTCAAAGATCTTATCACGCTGATTCCGAATCTGTCGCTAACTCATTTTTGACAAAAACCCGACTTAAGGTTGACTAACTTAGGAGGGCAGTAACCAAAGGCAGTAATGCACCTAATAACTAGTATCTACCTAACCGTTTCGTATCGAAAGGACATTTAAGCAGAACGCCCTATTATCAGAACGACCTAAAAGCAAAACGGCATAGGTCGTTTATACATACGTCCATTAGCACACAGACATAACGTCCAATTAGCAACATGACCTTGCACTTTAGTTTGTACTAATAAGAATTGTCCTGTCAACCTTACTCCTATTTACTACCTAACTTACTTTATCTATAATAAATTAATATTTTATGTTTTCAGAATAAATGGAACTAAGGAAATGGACGATAGACTTAGCATCAAAAACTTATTGTTTACCAAAAGCCTTCCAAACTACGAAATACCTGCACCGGTGGATGGCCACAAGATATTTTCATGTACTGATTGTGGAGACAAGTAAGTAATTAATAACTAGGTTGATGTCGCGCAAAACTTTATGAGCTATGTAAACGTTGCTGCAAATACAAAGTTGCGCTTGTTGACATGTTCTTTCAATATTTCCAACTATCATTATTAACGTTTTATAATGCTGCAAAGTGCATATCATCAGCCAGCAACAGCTTCTCTTCCATATCACTACCTACATATCAAAACAAAGTCCACCGGCGCGTCAGTCTGTCTGTTTGCAATAAACTAACTAAACGAATTTTCATGCGTTTTTAGGGTTCCGGACCAAAATGGTAAAAAGGAACCCTTATAGAATCACTCTGTCTGTCTGTCTGTCTGTCTGTCACACATGGATATCTCGAGAACTACTGATGCTATCGTCTTGAAATTTAAAATGGTAAAAGACAACGCTTTTTTACTAATAAAGCGTATATAAAAATGTTAAAAAATATTCTTATTTTGATTGTAGGGGGGCGGATAGGGGATCTCAAAAATTTTAAGTGAAGTTACTAGGCCGTGTGGGGTATCATATGAAAGGTATTCATTTGCACATTAATAAACAGTTTTTAGTTTTCCTTTAAACCATATCGTTATTGAGTTATTTACAAAAATGTTGAAAAAACGACCATTCCCCCCCCCCCTTATCTCCGAAGTTTGCAGAGATAAACCCGTGATACTTTTATAGCTAATAGAAGTGTATGTAAACTTTATAGGAAAATTATAGCGAACTCTCTAATTTGCATAGTTTTTTAGACAAGGGGGGTGGAAAGGGGGTTTTCAAAAATTTTGTGATGTTAATAGGTGATGTGGGGTATCATATGAAAGGTATTCATTTGCACATTAATAAACAGTTTTTAGTTTTTCTTTAAGTCATATAGTTTTTGAGTTATTTACAAAAATGTCGAAAAAACGACCGTTCCCCCCCCCCTTATCTCCGAAGTTTGCAAAGATAAACCCGTGATTTTTTATAGATAATAGAAGTGTATGTAAACTTTATAGGAAAATTGTAGCGAACTCTCTAATTTGCATAGTTTTTTAGACAAGGGGGGTTGAAGGGGGGTTTTCAAAAATTTAATAAAGTAAATAGGTGATGTGGGGTATCATATGAAAGGTATTCATTTGCACATTAATAAACAGTTTTTAGTTTTCCTTTACACCGTATCGTTTTTGAGTTATTTACAAAAATGTTGAAAAAACGACCGTTCCCCCCCCCCCCCCCTTATCTCCGAAGTTTGCAAAGATAAACCCGTGATTTTTTTATAGATAATAGAATTATATGTAAACTTTATAGGAAAATTATAGCGAACTCTCTAATTTGCATAGTTTTTTAGACAATGGGGGTGGAAGGGGCGTTTTCAAAATTTTTGGTAAGTTACTAGGTGATGTGGGGTATCATATGAAAGGTACTCTTTTGCACATTAATAAACAGTTTTTAGTTTTCCTTTAAGTCATATAGTTTTTGAGTTATGTACAAAAATATTGAAAAAAATAGCGTTCCCCCCCCCCTTATCTCCGAAGTTTGCGGAGATAAACCTCTGAAACTTTTATTGCTATTAGAAGTGTATGTAAAGATTAGAGGAAATTTATTACAATCTCTCTACATAGCATACTTTTTTAGAAATCATCGAAAGTGTAAAAAATCTACATAAGTTCCGCTATCAGACAAGAGATGGCGCTGTCAAGGTTCTCCAACAAATATAAAACCGCCTTTGTCATATATTATATTGTATGATGGCACGGAACCCTCGGTGCGCGAGTCCGACTCGCTCTTGCCCGGTTTTATTTACTGATGTATTTTCAGTGCAGTTTCAAGAGGAAGGTTTAAATGTAAAGAAAGCTTTAACATTGAATGTAGGTTTAACCTCAGTTCAAGTGATGTTTAGAAGCATTGTATCTCCTCAAAAGACCTACAATAAAGTCTGCGACATCTTTTATGGATAACTCATAGAAACATAATATGATACTTATTAAACATTTTGACGACCTCTGTGGCGCAGCGGGCGAAGGTCCACCTGCTACGCAAGAGGTTGCGGGTTCGAATCCCGCCTCGGAACAAATGTCTGTACGACCTGCAGATATTTGTTCAGGGTGTTCTGGATGTTTTTCTATAATATATAATAAAAAAAATATCTATCTATGTAGTATATTGTATTAAGTATATCAGTCATCTAGTACCCATAACACAAGCTCTGCTTAGCTTGGGGCTAGATGATACTGTGTGAATTGTCCAGCATTATTTATTTATTTATTTTAATAATTGTTTTGATAAAAAATGCATTATTTGCTACGCCGTCCGATACAGTGGCAATATGTATCCAAAAAAGTATTTTTTTTATCATCTTGAGTACCTAGTTAATAAAGAACATAAAGGTCCTTTAAACCATGTAATTAGAATTAACATTTTAATAAAAGTCGCGCAAAAAAAATATTGTTTTCCGAGGAGTGATCAGATTCGCTCTTGAACCGTTTTATTTTTAATTCTTTATACAAAACGACAGCGGATTCATTCATCCGTATACCTGTACGAAGCCGGGGAGGGTCGCTAGTGTGATATAAATATAATTATGCATATTAACGAACTATTCCTATTTCATGATCACATTATTTGTGTTAGGTACACAATTAACCTGAAAATATCTAGAAATGTGTCGTGATCGCGAAAGTTTAAAAAATACTTTATTTACCACTTGAACGTATTGTATAAGTTTCCACAAAAAATATTAATAACAATCGATTGATTTAATTGATAGATCGAGCCATCAATGGATGCGACTAGCACAGGACCATGGTGGATGGTACATACAAACTAAGGGAGGCTATATACACCCAGCAGTGGGTGATGTTAGGCCATGGATGATGATGAAATTGATAGACACTTTTATTCGTGAAGGCGCCTCAGCTGATTATGTTACTTCTTTGAATTACCTTGAATATATTTCATTACCATTTTTATCAACATTTGCGAATCCACGAGGATTACTAATAAATTTTTGATATTGTTATATCAAAATCTATTTTTACAAAGTTATTTTTTAATAACCTATAATGTGTCCTACTGCTAGGCAAAGGTCTCCCCTATCTTTACCATTTTAAGATCTACCAAGTTATTATGTATAATATATTTCTTTTGTTACAGGTTTATTTTCGAGACTAGCTTTAATGATCACCTCGGTCGTAAATCAATGCAAATAACTTACTTGTGTCGCTTCTGCAATCAAACGAAATTGTTCTTCAACAGATGCATGCTGCTCTTCCATATTCGATCACATGCTTTTAAAACAGCTACAATTAACGTAAACGACCTTAAAGTAGAGCCGTTGCCTCTAAATTTCTTCAAAGCCATACCGATTAAGAAGCCGTTAATTAATACGAGCCCACAAGTCACTGAGACTTCGAAGAAACAAATCCATCATGTTTGCTATGAATGCAAGCAGCATATGTTTGTCTTCACTGGTACAAACTATAAGGACAGAGCAAGTCATTATATGCAATACACTAACGAAGTGCACACTTGTCCAGTTTGTTTATTTGCACTGCCTACCATATGTGCGCTAAGAGCGCATGTGCGTTTTCATTTGGGTAACCCTCCGTTTTTTTGCCCGGAATGTGGCATTCACTTGCCTGTCCACAAAAGAAAATACCCATATGGTCATGACTGTGAAGGTTTCAAAATGGTGAGAGCTACAACCAGATTAAGATGCCCAGTTATAAGTGATCATATTTTTCACCCAAACGATTACTCCGAACATATGAAGGTTAATCACCTTAAAAGGGTTTACAAATGCCCACACTGTGTTGTTGCCTGTTTTAATGAGGGAACCATGAATAAACACTTGGAAACGCACAATAAGGCAGAAGCCAAATCGTATATATTTTATCAATGCGAATTGTGTCCAGGGAAACTTGTGGGTCATAGCAACATTGATAATCACTTGCGCACACATAAAAATGCTTCTATATTCCCTTGCTGGACCTGTGGATATACATTCAAGGATGTGTGTGCATTATTACACCATCACATTCAAAAACACGCATCGCTAGATACCGCCGCTATCAAAAATATGCTTAATATGGTTGTAAATAGGAATGAAGGAAACCTTACAAGAATATATAGGGTAGTTAAAAAATGTGACCAATGCCATCGAAACTTTACCTACAAATGCAATTTTAACGAAATATCCGTTTTACCTACTGAATGCCCCTTTAGATGTTCTAACTTGCCGTCTAGTTTAAAAACTATTATTTCTTCGGAGCCTCTTCTTACTTGCCATTTCTGCAAAGATAAAATGTCCCAAAATTGGGAAGATATTAAAAAACACTATGCGTTAAAACACAAGACGCATAAATGTTTGGACTTAAAAGTGGTGCTTGAAAAAATAGATCTAACTAATCATAAAAAAAAGAAAACGAGATTAAGAAACGCAACTTTAAGAAAAGTGAAGCCTAAGAAACGACGCCAAAATAAAAAACCAGAAGTAAGAGATAATGATAAACAACTGGATAAAATTTCGGGAAATTATTGCTCAATTTGCGAGTTGACTTGTAACAGTAAAGAGGAGCTTGAAACACATTTCCTAAACCACAAAGATCCTTGCATGGCTTACCAGTGTTTGGAATGTGGACAGAGCTTTGTCGTTAAGCCTTCTTTTGCAACACATTTGATGTTAGAACATGACATATCAAAGGTAGATGAGTACATTGTTGAAAAGAACCAATGTTACAATGAAATTGCTCTGAAAAATAATCAGAGTAGTGAATTATCATTAGAACCCCTCAAAGAGCATCAGTGCAAAATATGCAGGGAACAATTCAACAACTCTGAAGAACTAACAAAGCATTTCCGAGGACACGGAATGGCATTTTTGTTAAAAAGCACGTTCAATAAAAATGTCACTTAGTACCTAAATATTTATAGTTAATTACTTTTAGGAGTTTTAACAACTTGGTAAAATAAAATATTTTAAGTAACCCTCGACAAAAAACGCTGCATTAAAATCGGTCCACTCGTTTAAGACTTACAGCGCCAAAGACAAACACAGCGGTCAAACTTATAACACCCCTCTTTTTTTGTCAGGGGTTAATTAAATGTCTATAAAACTGCCTGCCTTTGAAATTGGACAGGTGCGAGAGATAGCTGACGTCTAATCTGCCTGAATTTATAAGATGGTAGTTGGGTTATTGTTTGTGCCTTCACCTATTGTTGATTTTAGTTACGGTAGTTTAAGTTTAGTTAGTTAGAAACTATACGTTACTTAGAAACTATACCAAGTAACGCACATGATGAAAAGTTTAAATTTAAATAGTTACAAATACTCGCCTACTTTTTATTTCCATTTAGATAAGTATACCTTATTTTTCCTATTTGGATAGTCTTGCTCTTATGGTTAAATGACTAAAAAAAGATATTAATAATAATCTACATCTTTATTAAATTAAATATAATTAGGAAATTAAACTTCAGGTACAATAATAGAGTTCTTATCTTTTAAAATGTTTATGGGCAATTTAAAATTTGTCATTTTTAACCAGTTAGATTCGGCTGTTTATTTATCACGTAAGACAATTAACCATTATAGTTTCCTAGAAAGTTCACCGGTAAAACAACACCCATGATTATCTTCCAGATTTGTAAAGCTAGCAGTTTAGATTTTAGAGGGGGTGGGGGAGGCCCAGAAAAGTGTAAAACTTTAATATTTCGCAAACGGAAATCTAAATCGAAAAATTGTTTTCGCAACCCCAACATTGTTTTAAAATACCTATGTAACGATACCCCACACGATCGATGGGAAAATCAAGAAAAAAAATTCACCCCCTTCTCACGTGTATGGGAGGCACATTAAATTAATTATTTTCACAAGTTTCTATTTAACATGCCAGTTTGTTAGAGTGGGTAGAAGCTTGGAAGCTAAATTAGAACCACTTTTCGATTAGACTAAAATTTAATATACTTTTTTATCTTCGGAGACAATACAATAATAATTATGGTACCATGGAGCTGTTCTGATGGATGGTACCATATTTATTATGGAGTCGGAAGGTGGCCATAGGAACTCCTAAACCAAACAAGTTAAATGCATGAAGTTGTCTTGACAACCACTTTTAGTACCTACTTTTAACTAACTGTATTATTGAAGAGGTTGCGGGTTCGATTCCCGCCTCGGGACAAATGTCTGTACGATCTGCAGATATTTGTTCAGGGTGTTCTGGATGTTTTTCTATGTATAATAAAAATATCTATCTATGAAGTATAATGTATTAAGTATATCAGTCATCTAGTACCCATAACACAAGCTCTGCTTAGCTTGGGGCTAGATGATGCTGTGTGGATTGTCCAGCATTGTTTATTTATTTATTGAACAAAAGCTTGTTTGAAAATAAAAAAAAATAACTTAGTTAACTTTTTTCAGCATTTTTGTACCGTTATCTAGGCGTCTATTTTATATGTCCATGCAAAATTAAAGCTTTCTAGCACTAATAGTCTCTTTGTAAAGCCTCAGACAGACGGACCAAGCGAATTTATAAGGGTTCCTAGTTGTGAAGGAACTTAGTTGAAGCTATGAAGGAGGCAGGGGTCTTATTTTTACTGACCTAGGTACTGTCTTACGAAATAAATGAACAGCCCTTAGCTGCGATATTATTATTATTTTAAATTAACTTTTACTCTAAAACATGTTTCATGGCATCATACTAACTTAAATTTACATTATCTTAAAATTTATAACATACTCATAGACATGGAATAGAAAATTGGAAAATTTACATGCCTGCACATCACTAACTATCAATCAACTACTACTTTATTGATATATTACAACTGAATTTTAACCAATAAAAAATCTAATAATATTTATTGGTTCAAGTGCATAAGTCAAATCAACCACTTTAGACATTAGAAATAAAATTATGTGATGCATTTTTAACCATATCTATTAAGAAATATGGAAATCAAAGAGAATTTATAATGAAAATACTGCATATTTGGTTTTAATTAAACAAAACATCCATTGGGGTTGGGGCAGTACCTCGGGAGACAATGCACAATACACCCCAACGCGGGACGTCAGTGCAGATCTGGTGACCCCCCCCCCAGAATTATAATTAGAACATCCATTGATGTTCAAATCAGGTTATGTGCAAAATAATCAAAAAATTTATAATCGTATTACCTACTTTACTAATAATCTCGGGCCAGCTTTATTGTAAGATTTGGTTGTTACCAAATTCAACCATCTGTTTATTCTTGGCATCATTCTATGTAACTACATACTTATTAAAATCTCAAAAATTAAAATCATATTTACAAAATACAAACCAAGTTTAAAGGAACAGCGGATGGAAAGCTGTGGGCCCTTTTAGTGGTTTTCTACATGTTGGGCATTTTTTTTCTATTTTTACTGCTTGATCAATACAAGAAAGGCAGTAGACATGGCCACACTTGGTTGAGGCCATAGGTTTAGTTCCTAATCGGTCACGGCAAATGGGGCAGTCTCCTAAATGTGGTGATCTTTCCCTTTCTGAGCTTGTTGCTGGTACTGAAGTTCTTGAAAGTCTCTGAAATTATATTTTTATTATGTGTGTGTGTTAGGTTTATACAATTTGTAATTTACAAATCAGTGTGTTTGAATATCAGCAAGATTTTATAATTATTTAGTAATAGTTATCACCAAAATCTGTCATCTGAAGTGAACAGTTTCAATTATGTGCTTTATTCTATTTAATTGTGTTATTTTATTTTGTAATTTGTGACGCGTCAATAAGGTCCCTGCGGCCGCACTGAATAAAGTATTTTTTGATTCTTTGATTTGATAATCATGCTTGAGACTTAAGTATTCCTAATAGCACCTTTAGATTTGAAGGCCCCCCAAGTTTTAGAAGTTCTATTTCCCCCAAGTTCTATTAGTAGACTAAAGGCACTTTATAAATTACAGTGGTTGAGGCTAGCACAGAACTGATAAAGTAGCCTTTACTTAGCATAGCAATAAGTGCCAATAGGTTGTTATTAAGATAATGATAGGGAACCATGTTGGCTGAGTGGTATGTACCCCCTTATAATCTAAAAGTTATGGCTTTGATACTGGCAGTGCACAAACGGATTTTGTCTATTTTGAAAAATGTATGTGCATATTTAACTTATGCTTTAAAGATGAAGGAAAACATTGTGAGGATGGATACCCATGGCTTAGTCAGCTTCAGACATATTGGTCTCTTCTTTCCTCTGATATAATAGCCAATGGGAAGATGGTTTAGTTGCTGAGCAAGCTTAATCCATCTAACAACATCCCAGACACTGCATCGTCTTGTACAACATGAATACCAGTTGCTGATGCTGCATATATCTTCTATAATAGATGTAAAGACCATACATAATGTTATGATACTGATGCTAATGCAGTCTATCACAAGGTTAATTTAGATGGTTTTCTTAAAAATCAAACTTGTTAGCATGTTATCCAACTTAAAATAAGTATTTGAGTAATCCCCATATTTTTAAAATGAATAGTCTTATTTGTTTTGGAAGTGAAATATAAATAATCATAATGATTTATTTCTAGGACCACAATACAAGTATGTTACTGTTAGCCTGTATTATCACATTGATAGGCAAAGGCCTTCCCCAATTCCCGCCGCTTCAAATATGTAAAAAGAAATACAAGTTCATACTTACTTTCTTCTTTTTAGCTTGACTTTTTTTACAAACACTGACATCTGGAAGTATGTCTGCATCACGTACTACCGGCTCTGCAGGAGGTTGGGTTCTGATGGGTCTGGGAACGTCACCTGAAACAATAATTTTAAAAATGGTATAAACAAATAAAACCATGTACGGTAAATAAAATATACATATTCTATGGAAAACATACCAATTGAATCATCCAACTCTATTACAGAACAGGACAGGTCCAGGTTAATGGGTGCTCGGCAAAAGGTAAATGACTGTGTCAAATCAATAACTTCGTTGTCTTCCATTATCTTTCTGAATCGCCAGGATCTACAGGATTTCAGTATTCGATTGCGTTGTGCGCATTGATTTAACAATGGTTGTGCGTAAACGATAGATCATACAACACTATTAATTACTCCTGGCGGAGCGATAGATAGGTATTTAGAATGTTTTGTTTAGAATATTAGAATACACACACAAGTTCGTAATAAAATTTATTTCAAACAACAATTCTGCTTCTTCTCTTAGCTGGACGCTCGCACCTCGCATCGCACTATTCCATAACTATAACCATCAGGGTTGGATTCAGACCCTCAAAAAATTATTGTCTTTGGAAATTAAAAATATACTACTTGTCGAAAATTATACTACATTTCGTTTTTCGTGGATTTCAATATTAAAATGCATTTATGTAAGTGAAATTTTCTTTATTTAGTAATTGTTAATGTACAAATCAATTAAATTGAGGCATGTAGATGTTTATCTCAGCACCGACCATCACACCCATCTGTTAGATACATACATACATAAATACATATAATCACGCCTTTTTCCCGTAGGGGTAGGCAGAGACCACTTCTTTCCACTTGCTACGATCCTTACATACTTGTTTCGCTTCGTCCACTTTCATTATTCCCTTCATACATGCTCTTCGGTTTAGGGTACTCTTGACCTGGCCTTTTTTACATCTGTTAGAACGACCGATAAAGTAAAACACTACGCGGGGATTCCCCGAAGATTGTCGCTGTCGCTTATTTTCGGCTTTGGATACTTTGTTCTTTTAGCCACCACTAATCGCTGCCTGATTCGATATTATCATACATACATAACTTCCCAAAATTGTAGGATAAATAATAAAAAGCAAAATGATTCAACCAATAAAAGTTGTCAATCGGCTTGAAGGTAAAATTATGGTATTTTCGCGTAGTATTCTGGCATAAAGATACTACATACTACACATAATGAAATAATGGTACAAATAGTATAATATTATACTACAAAATCCAACACTGACTACAGACCACACCACAGAACACCACAGACTCTTTTTGACGTAAAGGCTAAAAAGGTGCGGGTGCAGGCGGGTGGATAATCCACGCCTCATTAATAGATGGTTATTAACCATCTACTAATGAGGCGTTTTCATTAAAAAGTAAAAACTTCAAAAATAGTTCCCTCGAAACTTATAGATGGCGTTAGTTTTCTTTTACCGGTAGGAAACACAATTTGACAATGACGGCAATTGTGAATAACCACAAAGGAGATGTTTCACGAATGTATGGAATCCAGGCTAACTAGGTGTACACGTGCACAAACATGGCTAAATATTTATTAAACATTTTCCCACTATCAGTTTTTTAATATGTTGCTTCGTTTGATGCATTTTCCTAAAAATAACTAGCCTAAGTCGAGCAACACAAAACTGTAGAACAATATGGCGGACCAATACAGTTGGTGACGTCATTTTGACAGCTGTTGACATAATAGTGAAATGAATGATATAAGATAGAAGCTAAATCAAGTCAACCTGAGGTATTTAAATTTTCGAGTACCGAAGTACCTCAGGCTACCTACGTAAACTACATTAAGAGCCTAGCTACTGTTAAAAAACTTCAAAATCTTCAACTCAAACACGTAAAACCATCTGTCAAAATCATTAGGCAGTGACAGTTACAAGAATTTATTATAAACTGTCTTGGCTGCCTAGTAAAAATGTTACCAGTGATAATTATGCCTCGTAATTAAAACATTAATAAAACATACATTTTAGTTTAAATTAAATAAAGAGTATTTTTTCCGAAATCACCGATTTTTGCGCAATTTTTCAGTCTGGGTACATAGACCTAGCCCATTTTGAAACATCTCCTTTGCTTTCTCCGCTTGCCAGCCCCATCTGTTAGGTTTAGTAGAAAACACTTTTTTTCTTTTTTACTGAAAACGTCTCATAAAATGAAGGTACTCTGTGATATCCATAAAAGGTCAGCACACAGGATAATAGTGTTCTGTGGCCAGCACAAGCTAACGGAAATAATCGGCTGGCCAATAATTTGGATTAAAAGAGAACAATTTATCATAAATATAATTTATTTTATTTATTTATTTAAATAGGACATCCAACACAGGGTTACACATAATGCACATAATATTAGTATTATAAAATATTTTTTTTCATTACGGGTGCACCAGGCTATTAACATTTAGACCTTAGGGTCTAAAAGTTAGACCTTAGGGTCTAAATGTTAATAGCCTGGTGCTCCCGTAATTACAGGAAATAAATAAAAATAATTTTAATTGTTCTACCTTAAACATTCTAAGTAGGTACCTATCTATCGCTCAGGAGTAATTAATAGTGTTCTGTGATCTATCGTTTACGCATAACTAAAAAATTGTTAAATCAATGCGCACAACGCAATCGAATACTGAAATCCTGTAGATCCTGGCAATTCAGAAAGATAATGGAAGACAATGAAGTTATTGATTTGATTTGACACAGTCATTTACCTTTTGCCGAGCATCCATTAACCTGGACCTTTCCTGTTCTGTAATAGAGTTGGATGATTCAAAGTATGTTTTCCATAGAATTTTACCATAAATGAAATTGTTATTATGCTCCTGAAGCTTCATCTGTAAGACTTCGTTTCCAGATGAAGCGAAGAGGGGCCTATTATACACATTTTAGTAAAAAAAATATCATAAAAAAATCTGAGAAAATTGGCCAAGGTTTGTCGAAAAAAGTATTTTACACTGTTGCATATGACATCCATGAAGGTTGTAGGCTATACGCTTAGGGAAGGTTATACGCTTAGGGATGCATTATACAACACTGTAAAATACTTTTTTCTGGGACAAACTGGGAACTTTATCTTAGTCGATTTTCTCAGATTTTATTTATTTAATTTTTTTTTTACTTCAATGTGTTTATTTCAATCCAAATATGTTTGTATTGAATAAGAATCGATGAACAATTTTGGGGGCTTTTAATTTTAACTAATAATACAACTTTTCATTATTTTTGTGATTTGATAACATATTTTTTTTCAGCCATTATTATCCCACTGCAGGGCAAAAGCTTCCCCTACCTTCTTTCACTCCTCGCAATTTAATGCTGCTTGATAATATAAACTAAGTAGGTATTATTTTAGTAAATAAAACTAAACATGTGTATATTTCATTTTTCATTTTATTCAATTTATTACCTTATATAATGTAAGACACTTGTTTTTAGAGATCAAAAGAGACACTTACTAAGATAAATTTAGATGAAAAAACTACACAATATAGACATTTATTTTTTGGCGAACTTTAATTATGGGAGTTCTGTCATATGGGGAAACATGATAAAAAAATATTTTAATGCACAACTACATTGTGTTCACCACAAACTGCAAATTTGGTCATGCACCTTTTTTATAACAACAAAGCCCACATTCTGTCCTCATCCTCATATATCTCTCCACGGATTAAAGGACATTCCTAGATGATGACCTTCACCTTGACCTTGACCTTGGCGTTCATCAGTAATTGCTCCTTATATTTTTAAATTTACCTATCTTAGATACCTTGTAAATTACGAAGATAAAACTGTATACCTATGCACCTCTTTCTAGCTCCTTTAAAATGTCATAAATAAAATGAGTACAGAATTTTTGATTTTGGTTTCTATTTTAGCGCAATTTCTATACGTTATTTTTCTAAGGTTGAACGCAATTAATTAAAAGTCTTCATAATCTTAAAAAAAAGAAAAAAATATATATAAATATACAGGGTGTAAAAAGACAACTACCAAAACTTCGGGAGGTCAATGTACTCGTCAATATGAACATCTTTTGCTTAGGAACTTTTGCTGTAAAAAAATGTAAAGAAACAGCTGTTCCATATTAGTAAAGTAGGTAATGTATTTTTGTATGAAACAGCTGTGAGAACGCGTGAAATGCCAACAGCATAGCATATATGGGGATAAAAAATCAGGTGAGAGGACGCTATACGCCAGACAGAGACTAAGTACAAATTTTATGCTCAAGATCTTGGTAACATTAAAATGTCCCCGTAACATTTCAACTCCGGCGGCACTTGCGGTGCTGGCAGCCATCTTGTATGATTAATTTCTGTCCTCACTTGAGTTTTCTTTGATTTGAAACTTTTGAAAGTTACAATGTCTTCCAAATACAGAAATTGAGCTAAATGCCGTAATACCAACAAAGACGACAATACTAACTTGCGTTTTCATAGATTTCCACTGCCTGGAAAGTATGGGAAAACTAGTCCACTGAAGATTCATTGAAAAGCTTTGCAAAGCTTGCAAAATCAGCATATATTGCTATGCAGTGATCACTTTCAAGACAGTGAATATACCGACATGTCTAGGACTTGATTAAAATGCCTTATGTGAAAAATGTATATACATCTTATCATATTGTGTCGCTTTCAGCATTCTGCTAAACTGCTAAACAACACAATGCACCTAACCCACTCAAATACAATTTTCAAAAAACACATTATGATAGTTAAGTGTAAATATTTACCTATGTACCTTGTAAGTGAAGCCACCATAGGTAGCAAGGCCACTAGTTAATTTAAAGGTATAAATCATGATTATAAAATAATGTGCCTCGGCTGTGTAGACCTGTTAGAAACTTTATTGATTTTAGTTTTTCTGTTTTCAGGCAATCCTGGAAGGAAATGTTCAAGAAGCAACTGTCAAAGATGTATCAAGACCTGTTGATTTACCGGTAGGTAGATTGGTGTATGGAGGCCATGGACCGGCAAGCACAGTGTAGCATGTTCACCTAATAGATGGGCAGATGACTTGGAGATCAATGATGAAGGCCTTTGTCCAGCTGTGATCCATGGTGATGATGATGAGATTGGTGTTTAGTATACCTAGACAAATATAATGTACATACCTAAAGATTTACTCAGCATCGGGAACATGATATAAATTCAAAAGATTGTTTTATTTCTAGGCACCAGCGGAAGATATTGAACATTCACTTCAGGAATCAGCTCCAAAAGATGTCACAAGACCAGTTGTTGTGAAGGTGTGTAAATAATTTAAAGCTCCTGGGTGTGGTTAGCTAAAGCTATGGCCTTGTATGTCTTTTCTATATCCAGCAATGGCCTTACATAGAGTGACCATGCCAATGATTTTGAATCCAAAGGCATCATCAACAAAATTGTAAACATTAAATTTTTTTATCTTAATTTTTCTTATAAGTACCCTTATCCCAAAAAAACGCAAGCTATACAATTGCTGTAGAAAGAACTTAAGTGAAATACTAAGACTGAGATGAAAGATCAAGAATAATCATCTTTCGCTCTTAAAAAAGCTATCTTCAAATGAAAATGTGAAAAAACTGTTGGACCAAAACATATCGGGATTATTAATTGCCTTGCTGCTACAAAGTCAGTTAAAAAATACTAAGAGAAAGCTGGCTGGCTTGCTTTTTACTTTTCCGGTGATTGTGTTACTGCTGATATCCCCACTTATAAAAGAGGTTTGTTTCTTACCTTGAACCGAAGTATACTTTTATCAGATATTATTGTTCTCATGTAAGTGTTAAGTTTGTCTGAATTTCAGAATAAATTTCTTTAACATAAAAACCTTGGATTTTGCACTTCGTAGATACCGAATTAGGTGCCTTACTAAAATCTTTTCCTATGTTGAATTATATTGTGTATCCAATTAACATCGCTCATTTTGTGCAATATCGACGAATTTACACTTTTTGTAAATATTAAGTTAAGTGTGTTGAAAACACAACTTTTTGACACACTTAACTCAATTTTGACAAAAAGTGAGAATTCGTCGTTATTGCACTAAATGAGCGATATTTTTATTTGGATGCACAATTTAAAATTGAGCGCTCAATTCAATTTTAATCATTTGAAGCATCTGCCATACGCCGCCATCTTGAATGAAAGTTGCCTTAGTCATACATTGGCGCGCTAGTGTGCTCTACTGTTGGCATTTTTGTTGTATGGAGTCTTAGGTACTTCTTTCCGTAGTCTAATAGTGTTCTGTGGTTGTCCTTTTACACCCTGTATATTTTTATATTATTTTTTTTATTTATTATATATATAACGTAATGTCATTGTTCTAAAACCATATATTACGTGATTTTTCGTCGGTTAATAAATCTAGGTCTATTACTAGGTCTACGTGTAAATTTGACAATGACATAACTCACATTGTGATGATGTTATTTATTAGTCCACGGTCCTGCCTGCCCTGCCTGTCCTGCGGTCCCTGCCTGCCATTTTTTTTGTTTTGAAAGGAATCGAGATTTCTTTCTAGTCAGAAGAATCGTTAAATATTTTAGACGGGATTTTTTTCAGTCATTATTTTCATTATTGTTATCTTCACTATATCTACCCACCGAACTGCTATCTATCAATCTATTCAAACATTCATTTAGACATTACCACCTGCAGAAAATCCTTGGTTTAAAAACTGTTTTGAACATCAGCTGGGACTCAGAAACATTTTGGTTTGGGAGTAGGTCCTATCCTGTTTTTTCGTTAATATAGAGCTACAAAGTACTACAAACTTCAATTATTGTTTTACTGTTTGCTTGTTGTTTTAGAATGCATTTAGGGGTGAATATATCGAACGCTCTCCAGCAATTGGAGAGCGTCAAAGCTGCTGTCGATCAAAGTGACGATCCTAAACTAAAGGTAAGTTTCCTCCAGTCTCAAAATCCTAAGTCTAATTCTGGTGGAACAAGATTTGACACTTGTGTCAAACAATGGTGTACCTATTGAGCTATATGCCCTGCTACCTCATCTTTCTCCAACTTGGAACAACAAAAAGACTGGGTAATTCAAATAATGCAAACTTTTTTTAGGCTGCTACAAATGATGACTTGAACTTGCTCATAAACCTGTTAGAAAGTCCAATTCTGAAGAGCATTGCATCACTTCATGATTCAGTTGGAATGCTTGCTACCCAAGTGGCTCATCATCCTTCTATTCTTCCTGGAGACTTTGATATTACTCCAGCTGGTAAGTTGTTTTCATAGGTAGTTTTCTATTATAAAACTAACTAGTTTCTGGAGACTAGTCTATGTGTTAAGCTTAGTTAACTTTTATCTTGATCTGTTTGGTAGTTTTTGCTTGAAGAGTAACAAACATTCAGATTTATAATATTACTGGGATTAACACCTTAAAATATAGTGTAGTTTTTTTCTATATCATTAAAAACAACAACAATTTAACAGTAAAATCCTAAGCTTTTAAAGTACCAATTAAATCTAAACTTTTTACTCTGCACCATTTGAATCTAAACTTCTATTTTGTTTATTAAAACCTCAATGTTTTGAAAAAAAACATATTTAGTACAATTCTTACATAGTTGCCAGTTAGGTATATGGAAACATTTGTTTTGCAGTGTAAAAACAACTTAAAACCTGCATCTCAGCAGGCCATTTGGTGCAAATAATAATTAGTTACTAATGTATGTATTTATAACCTCATATTATGTCCATAATGAAAGTTTTAAATAACTAGCCTTTGTTAAAACTACCCTCAAAGGTTTTAATAACAGAACTAACAAGCATTATTTAATTAAAGCTGTCACTGCAAACATAGTTATTATTTAAGGTGACTTGGCACTACAAACAAGAAACCTGTATGGTGGACATGAAGGGGAGGAAGAGCAGAGAGTGCCACAGGTATCCCCACCACACAGCTTGGAGTATGGCTCCAGCTCTGATAATGAAATTATCCCGCACATGGATGGAGCTATGGACTCCAATATGTCTCCGAAACAGGTAAATTTAACTGTCCTACCTTGTTTTAAGCCTAATGCTACCAGTGGGATATTAAAAACATGATTGATAGTGTTTTAAGCTTAATAGTTCTGGCTATTTGTTTCAGTTTGTACAAAATTTCCACACACAAATAAAAAACTTAAACAATCATTCATGCTTTGGCGACAAAAGGTGCAATATTCATACATATAATAATAATATATACTTTTAAGTTTATTGTTTAAACGAAAAATAAAATAAAATCTTCACTCATATAATGGACCATATATTTCTCCATTTTCAGAGCCGTGGTATACTTGACTTAGGTCGCAATGATGACTCAATTGCTTCCACATCCAACAACATTGTGGTTGGAGATTGGGCACAAGTGGAGATCATCAACTTGGTCAATGATGGAACTGGACTTGGTTTTGGTAAATTATAAGAAATAAGCAAATCTCTCTCTAATAAAAAAATTACATGTGAGGCTGCAGAGACCAAGTCACAAAACACTACGCCGCTCTAGCACCGCAGGCGGCAGGGTGATTACGTATCTCGCGACAGGTTTGCAACAGGTGTATATCTCGCGCTCAATGCTGCAAAAGGCGTAAATCTCGCGATCATCAATGATCAATTTTGTAGAATATAAAATCAAAAAAATTGCATTTGACAGTTAATAAATTGTCGCCAACAATGGGCTACTTTGGCTACTTGTTGCCGACAGAGTATGAAAATATAAATTCCATTTATTCCGTCAGTGATATGATAGAAAAATAACACAATTTTTTCCTTTTTTTTTTAATTGTTGAAACAATACGTAGATAAAGCGCATTGAAGTTTAAGAGAGGGCTCGTGATGTCAGACTTGTCAGAGCATAGTCAAGAACTCCACTGAAATACCGCGCGTGACGTCCCGCTGCATTTCGACATAATGTATGGCCATTATTATAACGTTGAAAAAGAAAAAAATACGTGCCCTATAGATTTTGTTAATGAATTAATGAATGAACACTTTATTGCACTTAGAAACACAAAAAATAAAATTATTTGGATAAATATGTACAAATTGGCGGCCTTATTGCTCAAAGCAATTTCTTCCAGGCAACCTACTAGTTTAATCTACATAGGTTAATCTACATAATGATGGACTAAAAATTTTAATTTTGTCAAGTAGCCTAAGCTGTCAGTTATTTGTTAGTAAGCTACAAACATCCTCACAAAAGATACATTAAAGTGTCTTCTATTGTGGCTAAATATTGGTAAATCAGAAAATGTTATCGAGCTTAATATTAATTTTATGTTACCTTTGTCAGCAATTCTTGATATTAACATTACAGGTATTATTGGGGCCAGAACAAGTGGGGTGATTGTCAAGACTATCCTAGCTGGTGGGGTCGCCGATCGCGATGGCCGTTTGAAGTCAGGAGACCACATTCTGCAAATTGGTGATGTATGTAGGCTGTTTTGTTTTGTAAGTTTTACTTTTAAAACTAGTGGTTTTCTATTCGGTTTTTGAACTTCCGCAGAACTAGATATTTCGGTAGATTTCCTACAGTACCTAGGAAAATTACTTGAAAACATAGGTAGTTGCATCCAGAAATTATGATAACATGAAAGCATCTGAAGGTGATTGAGGCTTCTGAAAGAACTATGGCAACTTCCCATATATAGAATCCCAATATATATAAATCCCATAGGTTTATATCATATACTAGAACAAGACTAATATTAATTCGGTTTGTCTTGACATTTTAATTTCCATATAAGTATATTGCAGTCCACCACCTGCATCATATTATTTCATGCATGTTTTTCATATCTCGCGCGCCGAAAATAAGCGGAACGTTGATTAGCAGCAGATTCGCAACTACTATCTACTAACTGTTTATTTTTGAATCGCTCGCCCATAGAGGCTTGTGCTGACTAACGGCGCGGGACGGCAGCAATCCCAACCACCCATACGTCAGTCAGCGCCGACCTATTCAACCAGTTTTGCTCCGCAGGGATCAGGCAGGACCTGTTTTAAACTTTATTTCTTAGCTGTCATAAAATCCTTTACTATATACCGTCCAGCGCCGCCATTCAGCCTTGGCCCTTACTCGCATGACTATTTCGCTCGATTCAAAAATAGAAGCCAGACCCGCTGTTGCGCTGCAATTCGCATAACAGGTATAAAATAGCCCAATGAAAGACGTTTTGTTTGTGTGATATGACCAATTCAGAGATTGAGATTGATTGAGATTTTGATTGTCTCCAGGTGAGTCTAATGGAGATGGGGTCTGAGCAAGTGGCCGGCGTGCTGCGCGCGTCCGGCTCTCGCGTGCGGCTCGTGGTCGCGCGCTCCGTGGACCCCGCCACCGTGCAACCGTCGCCCGCGCCCATTGTACCTCACAGGTGACCATGCTCTCTAGATGAGTCTCTAACATCATCATCATCTCAACCGCATCACAACCTGCTAGACATAGGTGGATCCTCCTCATTGATCTTTATGCGGGGTTCTTGCCATACTCACCATGCTTAGCAGGCGGGTTGGCGAGCGCAGTATGGGATGTTGGTACACGGAAAGACGCTGCTGCCCATCTTCCGAGCGTATTCCTTGACAGATTTCTCACTGCAACTACGAGCAAAAAAAGAGGGTAACATTCTACTGCCAACACCCCACGGCGAGAAAGTTGAACATGCTTCTTGATTATTTAAGTAAAGCGCAGTTCTTGTTTAATTTACTATTTGTAAATTGAAAATATATGTTATATTAAGAGCCTGTACTGTCTCACTGCAGGTCAAACGCCTCCCTCCTTCCACACTTCTATATCCTGAGGTTTTGTGGCCACTCTTGCCTGTGGATGCATTAAGAATCTTCTAACGGAAACCTCTATCGCTACTGCGCTTGCCAATTCACCAAGTATGCCTAGTATGGTGATTACGATAACAACCCCCTTATGATCAGTACTTGTAGATCCATGAGGGAGATCTATGTTCAGAGTGCACGTCCTACGGCTGAGTTCTGAGTTATTTATTATGTGCGACTTTCTATAAATTTTCTCATTTCCCAGACTCCTCTCGGACCCAGAAGCGTTAGACCGCTACCTGATGGAGGCCGGGTTTGAGCAGGTGTTCCACACACAACCTACGCCGGCTGCGCTCAACAACACTGCATCTAGATTCGTATTCGATCACTCGATCACGCCTCCGCCTGAAACTGGTAAGTATGTTCAAACACATCCCCTTTTACAAGCTTTTATTCAACTTGTCGTGTTATGTTAGTTTTTACTGCCAAGGAAGGGTATTATTGTTTTCCACTTTAAAATCTTGCAAGCTGAAGTAGAAACACTTCTTGACACCTGATTAAACTGGCATACATGTATCTGGTGTACAATAAATTGTTAATCGATCTATCTTCAGTTTCGGTGACAGTACAATTGGCAATACTCAAAGCTATCAAATAGCCACCTGTCCCATAGCAAATGGACCTAGTGAAATTATTTTTGGACATAAAGGTAAACTTTTATTTACGGCTAACCTTTTATAGAATTGTAAGACATTGCTTTGAAGGTGTTGAAGACGCCGTGGATTCACATACATGCACTGCCTTGTCGTTAATTTTAGGTATAAGGCCTTTACATCTATTATAGATGATTTATACAGCGTCAGCAACTGGTGTTCATGCTGTACGGGACATTATTAGATGGGTTAGACTTACCCAGCACCTATACAATCCTCTCAGCTTAGTCGGCTATTAATCAGAGGGAATAATAGGTCAATACGTGTTAATTTAAGATATAAATAGCGCTATTATATCAGGCGGCAAGCACACTATTCCAAAAGAAATATAACTGGATAGTGCTTTTTTATTTTAGATGCAGAATCACCGGAGGTGGATCGATTTACCGTGCAGTTGAAGAAGGATGAAAATGGTCTTGGCATCACAATTGCAGGTTCGTGTTCAAATTACGCGTAAAGATAAATTTAAAATTCTGAAGATAAATAATAAAAAAGACCAAAATTATATTACTTATATCAAAGCTATTGTATCATAATAATTTGTATTATACATATATTATTTGTATCATAATAGCTTTGTTGTATCATAATAATTTTGGTCAGTGTTTATTTCCCTTCGACGCAACGGAGAAGGTGTGTCAATGGTTGTTAAGGGAGAGGTTGTTTGTTTGTTTGTCAAACACATTCATCTTCAGATCTGTCTGACCGATATAGATGCGATTTTCTGTAAGTGTTGACGATTTATCAGCGATGGTACTTAGACGGATGATGTGGTGCTTACTTTCTAGAGGCCGCTTTCATGGAGTTTTTACTCGTATTTTACAATAAATAAGCCCCTTTTATACATCGACGACGCCGAGGCAGGCCTACAAGTCGCTGACGTGATGATATAGATGCATACGAAGAATTGGTAGCAGATGAGGGGAGGCCATTATCATTGATATAAAAGTATAGATGAGCCCTCACCGTACTGAGACCGCGCCGTTGTGTTTCCAAACGATGATGAGTGAGCTCACTTTTTGAATCAGTGCACATAGAAACACAGTGTTAGCCGGGCGTGTTGATCTTTGCATCTAAAATAGATGAAAAGTGCCACAAACTGCCATCTTGTGCATTTCGCAAGTGCACCAACAATTCCAGAAACACAAATAAAGCCAAAGGTATAACATTTCACTCGTAAGTATTGCGATTTTGTTAAATAACTATTTGTTTGCTTCCGTTGTCAAAATAACAAATAAAAAAATGGCGATTGCAAGAAAGAGAAAGTAGTGTTTGCAAATAATGTGGGAGAAAAAGAGATAACACTATTTTTTCGGTACGCGTGGCGTGTTGCGCAGTCGTCGGCAGTATTGTAAACACAATGCCATAGTTTTTGGTGTCAGGGCTCATCTATGCTTTTATATCAATGGCCTTTATCCAGCAATGGGACACATTGTAGGTTAATTAAGAATACCCTATAATAAAACTATGTTATCACTAGGTTACGTCTGCGAAAAGGAAGAACTCTCCGGTATATTCGTGAAGTCCGTTACACCGGGCAGTGCAGCGGCTGTCAGCGGTAAAGTACGCGTCAACGACAGAATCGTAGCTGTTGACGGAGTTTCTCTAGCCGGCAAATCCAATCAGAGAGCTGTGGACGCGCTCAAACAGAGCGGGAATATCGTCACACTTGAACTGGAAAGGTAAGTCTTGAGTAAAAGTATAGTGTGGATAGATTGTGTAGTGTGTAGGGTAGTCTATATTAGGCACACTTGAACTGGAAAGGTAAGTCTTGAGTAAAAGTATGGTGTGGATAGATTGTGTAGTGTGTAGTGTAGTCTATATGTGCCAAACTTGAACTGGAAAGGTATAGTCTTCGTTAATAAGTTATAAAGTCAACGGTGCATATAGATAGTATAGCTGTGAGTGGCATAGTGCGCGTCGACAACCGAATCGTAGCCGTTGACGGAGTGCCTCTAGCGGTCAACTCTAACCAAAGGGCCTTAGAAGCGCTCAAACAGAGTAGGTAATCTGAGTAAATAAATTAAAAGTAAAAAAAAACTTTTTAACAAACAAGCTTTTATATAAACGTACCTACTAAAAATAATAAAATAAACATTTTCCATTAAAGTTTAATGTCAACTTAAAACGTCTTTACACAATTTATGTGATAAAAAAGCTTGTTTAAGTTGAAATTAAACTCTAATGGAAAATGTTTGTTCTATTATTTTTGGTAAGGTATGTTTAAAGAAAAGTTTGTTTGTTAAAAAAAAAATACTTTTAATTTTTTTTTTACTTTTTAGTTATCACTGGACAGTTGGTTTCTTGTCTGTTCATCTCATGCCCGCCATGTTGGATTTAGAGTGATGTCATATAATTTTTCGAGTAACTCTCAGCAAGGCATTGCAATTTTTATAGGTAAAGTTTACTGCTTAACATCAGATGGGCCTTCGGCTTGTCTCGTCATTTAGTAGTTTAATAAAAAGGCCTTTCATTTGATACCCATATTGTAAGAGTGCGTTAAGATTAACTAGTCCGCCATCTTGAGTATACCGCCAAGTTAGATTTAGAGTGATGTCATTAAATTTTTCGTGTAACTCTCAGCAAGGCCTTTCATTTGATACCCATATTATAGGAGTACATTAAAAATAAGTAGTCCGCCATCTTGGGTGTTCCGCCATGTTGGATTTAGAGTGACGTCATAAAAATTTTTGAGGAGTTATTCTCAGCAAGCCCTTTCTGTTGATACCCATATTATAGGAGTAAGTACATTAAAAATAAGTAGTCCGTCATCTTGGGTGTTCCAGTGGCGTAGCTACCCAGGGGCTAGGCGGGGCAGTGCCCCGGGGCCCTCAAGCTCAGGGGGCCCTCCAATCCTTACCAGAAATCTCGATCGAACTGAACTTTTGGAAATTTCTCCCATTTTCTAAATATGTAAATATGACAGGCAACCCCACTTTAATCATGACAACTCAGTTGAGAGAAATTCAAAAGTTATGCCTAGGAAATTCCCCTAAATTCTTTCTGTAGGTTGGCAGTGTTGCAAAGACATTTTCCACTGGACGCGTTACTCGGCCGATCTCGCCCTATGCCCCGCTGTCACTCAGTCAGCCTTTTAGCCTAACTGACCGAAATTGTCTTGTCAGTGCGTTTGTGGTTGTCGAGGACAAACATTAGTTAAAAAATTTACTAGGTGTATTGTTTTGTAAAAATTATAGTGACTGATCCGCTAATATTTCTTTTCATAGGTTAGTACAATTTTATCCCATAAAAGCAGCTATTTTTTTCATAAAAATAAATAAATGTAATGTAATTATTTCATTCATACCGCCATTTTAAAAAGTACTCAAATTTTAATGCAATTTAATTAAACTTGTGACCTACCGAAACAAGTCTGGACTATACCGTTCATTTTCCATTCGTTCATTACAAAGATATTCATAAATGTTAATAATAAATATGTATGTCTAAGAAAAGAAAACTATAGGTACATACCAAAACTGTATTTTCGTCAAACGTAATTATTTTCCAGTGGGGAAGTAAAATAAATAAACTTTTGTAGCGAGTTCACTATTTTTTTCTGTTTATTTAATTACTATCTGATCCGACAGACGTTGTGCCGATTGTTTTATCCAGTTCTAGTTATGTGGTACAATAAAGTATTTATCCAGTTCTAGTCATGTAATACATAAATAAATAAATAAAATAAATAATTTTATTTATTTATTGTTTGTACCTTTGGAGGACAACAAACGAACTCACTCCTGCTCCTATACTGGCGTGCAAACATTGTACCTTCTCTTTATTGGTTTCCGTGTATCTGTGTGTCGTACGTAATGCCGGGGCTGAACCTCAGCGTAATCTTATCATTAGTGTTCTATTTGTCGGAATTTATAAAGAAAATCTGTAATTTTGAGCGCTAATTAAAGGCGTTAGGTGCACGCAATTGAAGCCTCGGGATGAGGGTGAACAGTGAAATCACTATTAAAATATTTTTTTCACGAAGTACAGGCAAACGATCGTATTTAGGTACTATAATTTCAAATCGAAATGTAAGTAACCAAACTCCTACATTTTTCGTCATTCATTCATTTTGATTCATGAATTTCATCAATTGCGTCGATCACTTTAGAACATCTTATAGAATTGTGAAACAGTGCGCTATATGCCTAACTAAGACAGCAAAAAATCACTGCCCCCGTACCCCGCAAAAATTGGTTGAACGTGATTGCATTCATTTTGCAAGCATAACGTGTCCAGTGGAAAATGTCTTTGCATTGCAGTGTTGTCAATTTGACGGATAGTGAACGCTAACGGTGATAATTTTTTTTAGATAGAGAAACACAATGATACGCTAAAAGTGTCGTTGGGGAATCCCCGGAAAAAAATTTATCACCGTTAGTGTTACCACATTTAACGATGGAGACCATGAACGATCTCCTGTCCGCGGACCTGAATTAATGTACCTACAGTCACCTGACTTGCAATTTTTCACGATACTTCGCGTTATACAATGAGCCGTGGGGTGCCGGCAGTAGAATGTTACCCCTCCTCTCCTACCCGTGGATGCAGTAAGAGCCTGCTAAGGGACACCTCCGGAAGATGGGCAGCAGCGTCTTTCCTTATATCAACATCCCATACTGCGCTCACCAACCCGCCTGCCAAGCGTGGTGAGTATGGCAACTACCCCTCATGGAGATCCATGAGGGAGGCCTTAGTTCAGTAGTGGACGTTTTACGGCTGAAATGATGATGATGATGATGATGAATCAGTTTACATAGCAGTGGGGCCCCATTTTTTAATTTGCCCCAGGGCCCTTGGTTACCTAGCTACGCCACTGGGTGTTCCGCCATGTTGGATTCAGAGTGACGTCATTACACTTTTTGAGTTTGATACCTATATTATAGGAGTACATTAAAAATAAGTAGTCCGCCATATTGGGTGTTCCGCCATGTTGGATTCAGAGTGACGTCACATAGCTGACCAAAATTTCAGCTCAATTGGTTGAAGATATCTGCTTCAAAATGGAGTTGCAAGATTACGAGAACAAACATGGTTACATACATACATACAGGGCAAGCTAAATAAAAGCTTTTAAAATACGCAATTTTGATACGATCGATCATCCCCCTTATCGACCATTATGACATTTTGTTTCCACCCTAAGAAATACTTGTACATAACACAGCTTTACAGCAGGAAACCAATGCGCCATGTTATACTTAAAAAATATTGGCCAGGTGCGTCTCGGGCCACGCACTATGTAGAGTTTTGTAGTTAACCGTAGAGTTGTTGTTAGAAGTTGGTGTAAACGTTTACCAAAACATATTAACAGGAATTAATTGAGTTTTCGGTCAAAAGTATTCCTGTATGTTTAGGAAATCGCATCACTTATTTGAGCGACTATTTTTCCGAAACTAAAAAAGCTAGCTTAATTCTTATAGTTTTCCTAGAAAGTTCATGCTTCAAACTACATTCATATTTTTTTCAGATTTGTAAAGCTAAGAGTTTAGATTTCACGCCCGAAAAGAAGTTTAAAACTTTAATATTTCGCAGTCGGTACTCTAAATCGAAAAATTGTCTTGGCAACCCCTAAATGGTTTTCCAAATACCTATTCAACGATACCCCACACGATGGGAAAGTAGCGTTTGTAGCGTTATCTCGGCGTTGCTATACTTGATGACTATGCAAAATTACAGATTTGTAGGATTACAGTCTTTTCGCAAAGCCGGTGACGGATAGACGGACAGACAGACAAAGCGAAACTATAAGGGTTTCTTGTTTTACTACGAAACACTAAAACGTTAGCTATGGCATACTAAATACATATTGCATATCATCATTATTCGTTACAGATACCTCAGAGGTCCGAAGTTCGAGCAGTTACAACAGGCGATAGCTGCGGGCGAATCAGCTACAAGCAGCACTACGCCGCACAATCCCTTCCTTCACATGCATCGCCCTGAACCATTGAGCTCCGACCAGGATATACAGATGAACTCGTGAGTATACTTACTACGTGTTAGAAGTCTAACACTAAGTATTTTTGTTTATGTTGGCGCAGTGTTAATCCTACCGACTGCGCCAATATTCACTTGAGCCTGAACTGTAAATATTATCCTAGATTAACATTAATGAACAGAAAAAGCTAAGTGATTCTGTCATTGCATTATTTATTTGTTTGATGTCTGTTCCTTTAGTGACATTTCTAATATTAGAGGTATAATAGATGTCCATCTTTTTAATTATCGTTTAGTTATCTCAGCAACAATTTGTAATTCAATTGCAGTTTGGACAGTAACATAGTCGAGGAGCCGTTATCGATATCCCCACCGCACAGTCCACCGCCACTTGCGACGCGTGCCGGCCCTCCGTTTGAGATGCCCCGCACTACCGAACAGAAGGATGCAATCAAGAAAAAGTGGCAAGCAATACTAGGTAATTTATGCATTGAATTATGCTACTAATGTAGCAGATAAGCATACGGCCCATCTGATGGTACCATAGCGGTTACCGTAGCCTACGGACGCTTGCGACACCAGAGGAGTCAACACTCGCGCTGCCACCTTTAAATATGTCAAAACGCCCTTTTTGAAGAATCCCATACTGTAGCGGGAGGAGATTCCTCTGGAACAGCACCGTCCGAGACTAGATTGGCTCCAAGGTGTGAGGATGAATCACCTGCCGGTGACGAGCAGTGCGAGATGTAGGAAAAGGTTGGTGCTGTTTCAAATAATTCCTTAGAACACAACTCATCATACAAACGGTAGAGTACACAAAGAGGGGAATGGAGAAAGTATGTTAGGTGGGATAGCCAAGCAAAAGATACAATCGCACGAATATTAAAACACTATATTTTCCGAAAACGACACTTGCTTCCGTCGTAACAAAGCATTCATCACTGACCGAACTACATTTTATCCACAGAATACCCTGCATGTTTTGCACAATCTATTAATACATATTATGAAATTGTTTGAAGTTGGCTGTTTCTAACCAGCAAACGAAACTACTGGACGCATTGTACACTGTTATTCTACTTATACCTTTAGAAAAAGCACACGGGCTTAAACACTGGAAACTAATGAAAACTAATGGGTGATGGAAAACTGCCCTAACTTTTTTGTGGTGTGGTACGAGTATGGTTGCTCTGCCATAACACAGGCTAAGTAGTGACCATTTTTGTCACTTGTTTTTTAAAGTTAATAGTTTGTTTTGATAACTTGTAATGTGTGTGAAGACCGCAGGTCGGCGGTGGATGTACATAAGTCGCTTCCAACCGCAATTTTAGTACATCCATGAGGAAGGCCTTTGTCCAGCAGAGGACTAAAATGATGATGATGAATGTGTGTTGAGTCAAAAGTTTCTTTATCACTGTTTCATCCTACCATTCCTTTCACAGGAGACGAAGTAGAAATAGTAGTCGGCGTGGTAGTAAGAGGCGGTGGGGGTCTCGGCATCTCCCTAGAAGGCACGGTGGACGTCGAGGGCGGGCGCGAAGTGAGGCCGCATCACTACGTGCGCTCCGTACTGCCCGAGGGGCCGGTGGGCCGAGCCGGCGTGCACCGCCCGGGCGACGAGCTGCTGGGTAAGCAGATGATATAACTTGTAGCCATCGACCACACAACCGGCAGGATTCAGGGAAGTGGGCGCGAGGATGTAAGCTCACAGTAAGGTGGTTGTAGAGGCATCTCCCTAGGAGGCACGGTGGACGTCGAGGGCGGGCGCGAAGTGAGGCCGCATCACTACGTGCGCTCCGTACGCCCGAGGGGCCGGTGGGCCGAGCCGGTGTGCACCGCCCGGGCGACGAGCTGCTGGGTAAGCAGATGATATAACTTGTAGCCATCGACCACACAACCGGCAGGATTCCGGGAAGTGGGCGCGAGGATGAAAGCTCACAGTAAGGTGGTTGTAGAGGCATCTCCCTAGAAGGCACGGTGGACGTCGAGGGCGGGCGCGAAGTGAGGCCGCATCACTACGTGCGCTCCGTACTGCCCGAGGGGCCGGTGGGCCGAGCCGGCGTGCACCGCCCGGGCGACGAGCTGCTGGGTAAGCAGATGATATAACTTGTAGCCATCGACCACACAACCGGCAGGATTCAGGGAAGTGGGCGCGAGGATGTAAGCTCACAGTAAGGTGGTTGTAGAGGCATCTCCCTAGGAGGCACGGTGGACGTCGAGGGCGGGCGCGAAGTGAGGCCGCATCACTACGTGCGCTCCGTACGCCCGAGGGGCCGGTGGGCCGAGCCGGTGTGCACCGCCCGGGCGACGAGCTGCTGGGTAAGCAGATGATATAACTTGTAGCCATCGACCACACAACCGGCAGGATTCAGGGAAGTGGGCGCGAGGATGTAAGCTCACAGTAAGGTGGTTGTAGAGGCATCTCCCTAGGAGGCACGGTGGACGTCGAGGGCGAGCGCGAAGTGAGGCCGCATCACTACGTGCGCTCCGTACGCCCGAGGGGCCGGTGGGCCGAGCCGGTGTGCACCGCCCGGGCGACGAGCTGCTGGGTAAGCAGATGATATAACTTGTAGCCATCGACCACACAACCGGCAGGATTCCGGGAAGTAGGCGCGAGGATGTAAGCTCACAGTAAGGTGGTTGTAGAGGCAGATGCCTCTACAACCACCTTACTGTGAGCTTACCCTAGAAGGCACGGTGGACATCGAGGGCGCGAAGTGAGGCCGCATCACTACGTGCGCTCCGTACTGCCCGAGGGGGATGAGCAGGCGTGTACCGCCCGGGCGACGAGCTATTGGGTAAGTAAGAAGAGGGCTAAAACATCCCTAATATATCTTTCTAATTGTTGGCACAGTTTTTGTTAATCCCACTGACTGCGCCAATAATATCACACTGGTTTTTTCATATAAAAATACATAAATAATGCTGGACACTTAATGCAGCACCATCTAGTCCCAAACTAATAGAAGCTTGTACTATGGAAAATATGTGATTAACAGAATACTTATACACATTTTTTGTAAATACATACTTAGATGGTATATAGCCATCCAGCTAAATGTTTATACAGCGTAAAACGCTGAACTTGTACCTGGGACATTATTGGATGGGTTATACATTATCTCAACTAACTGGGTGAGTAAAAAATGAAACCTAAACTGTTAGAAGCTTTTCGGCGTTAATGAAAACAAACTATACTGGCCTGCAAAAGAAGGTAAAAGTTTTTTTGTTTTAAACTACTAAACTTGAGACTTGAATTAAATATCGTCTGACCAGCCTTCCTAGCTCATCCCAAGCGTGTTCGATCGGGTTCAGGTCAGGACTTCTTGTTGGGCAGGTCATCAAGTTGATATCAACCTCCTGAATGTAATCTTGTACGACCTGAGCGGTGTGTGGCCGGCAGTTATCTTGCATTAGAATTGATCCATCACCCATATTTACCAGATATGGTCCTGCATACTCATTAAGGATCTCTTGAGCAAATCTCACCCCGTGCAGAATGCCATTTTCTATGGCCACTAACTGTGTGCGACCTTACGTGTACAGAGTCCCCGCCGTATTGGACTCTTTCTGCAAAGCAGGCTTGAGCGTATCGCTCACCAGGCCGCCTGTAGACTTCGCCTTCCGTCATGAGTGAATAATGAGAAACATGACTCATCCGTGAACAAGACTTTTGCCCATTCTTCTTCACCCTACTGTACGTGGTCACGAGCATACCAATCTGTTAACCCGATGCCCTGCCTAAATTTGGGACCATTTCCTGGCTGCAGAGGCTACTGTTGGACCTGAACTGCATTGAGGTGACGATTTCTCAAAATAGTGCTCGCAATATAGCGGTCTTCTCTAGCTGTAGTGCATCTCGCACGGCCATTACATGGCTCGTCTTTCTGAGATGGTTTCCGGTTTCTTCGTACCTTTTTTTCACCTTGAAGACCGTTCTTAATGTCACTCCCACCATTCTTGCAGTACGACGCATACTGATGCCTATACTCTGTTCGCCGAAACAAGCTAATAGGGAAATCATAGACTTCAGGTTATTGGTCGCAGATAACGAACATAGGGCACGTGCACGCTGTGTGGCCAAAAGTCAGTCTTATCTGTCTCTTGTGCGGTGCGGACGTGTCGTTCGGTGCTCGTTACATGTGTTCTCAGTATACAAAAATGGCAAAAATGTATAAAGCATGTAGTTGATGTAGTAGAGCCTGGTATGGATGTTATGGATAGGAACGTAGAAAATATGGCAGAACATATTATTATAAACTTGGAGTATTCGAAGAATTAGTATAAGAACATTTCTGATGTTTTATTTTTTGTACACTACCCAAATTAAACAATCAAATCAAATCAGTATCATAATAAGTAGGTCAATTATCAATAACCAACTCATCTACAAAACCCCGGGTGAAAAGCTAGTGAATAATGTAAGTAATAGTTTGAAGTGAGCAATCTAAACATAGCTTTACATTTTAAAATAATGGTCACTCCCACTGACCAATCTTAGTCTCTCACGCTAGTAGTCCCGTCCTTTTCACTTTCGTACAATTGTGCAAGAGAGCGCGCGCTATATTAGCTTGTCTCCGTGAACAGGCTATAGTTCTAGATGTACCATAATTCTTGCACATTTTTCGGGTGAAAGAGGCATGATAATTAATGTTTACGTACTGAAGACACCTTGGCTTTTGAATGAAATGTAAATGATCAAAAAACAAATGCGAAAACAAAAGCAGAAAGCTAAAAGTAAAAAATTACAGCATTTGAAAAGGGAGTGTTTTTCTTTATTGTTTATTTTTTTCAGCCATCTTTTAAAAGCAGTTTGTCAAAAAGGAGTTTTTATATAACAAAACAAAATTTTCTACATAATGCTTTTTTATTTCAAGTTTCTAATTTAAATAGTACAGACGTTATCGTCACGTAGTATAAACCTTACTGACGGCGCCAACGAGACATGGCGACGAGTTGATAGATAGATGGATATTTTATTTAGAAAATGTTTTTTAATGCACACCTTTAAAATAAAGGTCTAGACTTCGGCAGTAAAGTGTGTTAATTTAAATTCATTGAAGGCACTAACAATAATATAATGGCAGATATTAATCTTGAGAAAAAATTATGACTGGCTTAGCTGAGTGGATAGTAGTTGTCCTGACATATCCTATACCTAAAAATATATCATGAAGATTGTATACATTGCGCGAATCGGTGCTGAAACGATACATAAGCTTATCCAGGTTTTTTGACCTAACGTCATAGCGTTCCGCGTGGTCCAATTGGTTTCTCAGTATGTGTCTTCCCGGGATCACGATGGGTGCAATCCTGTTGAAACGTTGGGCAATAATAAAGATAAAAACGCGATAAATATAAGGTATCTCGGTTATCTGCTTCCCATAACACAAGCCCTGCTACTTATAAGCTCTGATTATGGGGATATATGCTGCTGTACAATATTGTTTTTCCATATTTTACAGAGGTGAACGGGCACCGTCTTCTCGGCATGAACCATCTCGAAGTGGTGTCAATTCTGAAGGAGCTGTCGAGCGAAGTCTGCATGGTTTGCGCTCGGCCCCGCCCCGCCCCAACCATCGAGATAGCCCCACCAGCCGCTACCCTTGTCAAGGTAAATATACATACACATAAGTATATACTTACAAAGACCTTTACATCTGTTATAGATGATTTATACAGCGTCAGCCACTGGTATTTATGCTGGCCAGGACGTTGCAGTGCCTGGGAAATCGTTAGATGGCTTGCCCAGCATTTATAACATCTTCCCAGCTTTGTCGGCAGAAAGACCTTTTTTTTAATCAGAGGAAAGAACAGGTCAATACGTCTGACGCTGACCAAGCCGCAGGTTTCCTTACGATATTTTCCTTCACCAATACCACCCATCCGGATTGAAAGGTATATACCACTCACACCCGTATTCAAGAACAAGACTTATGTAAGGTAGCAAGCAACACTGTGCTAAGTAAGTCATTTCTCACAGGGTTCGCCATGGTAGGCCTTTTCATTCACAAACAACACTCAAGCGACACTTCACTATGCGAACGCACTGCGTCTATTGCAGATCTGTGATTGGTCGGTTTCTGTTGCTAAGTTCTCTTTATTGTTTGGCATCTGTGCGGATGACATAAATGTAACCTAAAACGTGTTGTTTGTTAGTTTTGTTTGCTGTGAAATGTGAGTGGTGAATATCAACAACAAAAATTAAATATTCTAGTCATCATTTCAGCCGTAGGACGTCCACTGCTGGACAAAGGCCTCCCTCATTGATCTCCAAGTACTGCGGTTGGAAGCCGTCTGCATCCACCGCCGACCAGCAGTTCTCACCAAGTCGTCTGCCCATCTTGTAGGTGGACGTCCTACGCTGCGCTTGCCGATCCGTGGCCTCCATTCGAGAACTTTGCGGCCCCATCGGCCATCTGTTCTGCGCGCTATATGGCCTGCCCATTACCACTTCAACGTGCTAATCCGTTTGGCTATGTCGGTGACCCGAGTTCGTCTACGTATCTCCTCATTTCTGATTCGATCCCGTAGTGAAACCCCGAGCATAGCCCTCTCCATAGCTCGTTGAGCGACTCTGAGCTTGTTCATAAGGCCAATAGTGAATAAAATATTCTAGTATTTCAAGGCAAATTTGTACCGTCTTCTAAATTCCTCTTTACTATAGTAATCGAAACGATTTTGAAAATCCCGTACCACTTTTCGTGTAGTAGGTAACCTTCGTTCGTTTAAAACATTGTTGACATAGTTATCAAACTTCTCTTCACTGCTATAATCCATTGCGTTTATAATAAAATATCGCAAAGTTTGAAGGAAGGAATACAAACAAACAAAATCAAAATGTGCAAAGCAAAATTTACCACAGAATGACCATAAATGCTACACTATGCGTTGGCTAAAATAGCTGTCCAGCTACTTTACGTAAGGGTCGTCCCAAGTGAGCGCATAGCGTCGCACATCACTCAAGTATTGTCTACGAATCGGATTTACCGGCCCTATGCGTTCGTGTGCACTGTGAGACCTCACAGTATTGATCTTGAATACGGGTGTAAGTCAACACGGCTTGTAGACACACCGATATTCAATCAATCAATCATTTATTTATTTATTAAAACCTTAACAACATGTAACATATTTACCGTAATTATCAAGACCTACCTCCCGTGCTAGTTAAAAAAACTGTTACGGCAAGGCAAGGCCTCTCCAACTACATGCACATATGAAAATACCTTACAAAGGTTGTACATACATAGAGGTATATAAAGGGTGAATTTTTGAGACGGGACAGTAAGGGCAGCTACCTTGACCGTTATAGCTACAGGAAAAGTTTTTAGGAGACTATCCATACATTTTAAAGTTATTCTGAACTGCATTTACAGATTTTGGAAAAAATGTACAGTCAGCAAGAAAATGGTCATTTTTACACAAAAACTTTTTTTGATGCCAATCGATTCTGTTTCTTATAAGGATCAAAAGTCTCTACTGGACCGACTGAAGTTCGAGTACTAGAAATGTCAGAAATCGCGAAAAACTTCCATACATTTCGGTAAAAGAGTCAAACTTCTAATCTAGCCAAACTTTTTGCTATGGGTAGATCCGCTATATAATCCGCTATTAAGAAGACTGGCTGAAGAAAGTAGGTACTTAGTAAAAAAAAGTTTTAAATTTCAAACTTCGAATTCGATTCGAATTCTTGGGTTATTTATTTCAGATCGTTCTTATGTTTTTGCTGAGAAAATTCTAGATTAGACTTCTTGTTAAAAATGTCTTTAAATCGCAAACGTTTGGACTTAATTGAAGCGTATTTTGTAAATAATAGGAACACGGAATCTGCATTGGTGTGGTACACGAATTAGTACCCATTGCGACAAGTACCATCAAGAAAGGTAATTAAAAACCTTTTGAGTGAACTTATGTATTCGTGGAAACGGCGGTCATTTTGAGATATTTATTTCGTAGATCACATTAATGTAAGTTATTTTTGTCTGTGTCTTAAATACACATTAAAGTTATTTATTTTGTTATTATTTCTTTTAGTTCTAATACAGAGGTTTATCAATGCACCTATGATGACTTTCTATTTAGGTAGGCGCTTTTGCTTCTAGGTACAGTAAGCCACGAGGCCAGCTTGTAACAACTGTAATTATCTTATACCCTCTGTATTTCCGTACAATAGTAAGTATTGGATAAGTTTTTCGCAATTTCTGACATTTCTAGTACTCAAACATTAGTCGGTCCAGTAGAAACTTTTGATCCTTATAAGAAACAGAATCGATTGGCATCAAAAAATGTTTTTGTGTAAAATGACAATTTTCTTGCTGACTGTACATTTTTTCCAAAGTCTGTAAATGCAGTTCAGAATATCTTAAAAAATTCTGGATAGTCTCCTAAAAACGTTTTCCTGTAACTATAATGGTTAAGGTACTTGCCCTTACTGTTCCGTCTCAAAAATTCACCCTGTATATATAATACTAGATACAATAAAAGAAAGAAAGAAAGAAACCGTTTATTTGCACCAAAGTCATAGTAAAAATTTTATACACATAAATCTTAAGTTTACATTGGCACAAATCGGTCACCACTCAGCATAAGCAGGAATAAGATTGCTCAGCAAGCTATTACTGCGCTGGTTTTCTGTGGCGCCGTAGTATAGAGCGCACTGCGCACTTGACACACACATTATATAATGTTAAAGTTTTACAAGGGTTGCAAGTTAAACATAGAAAATATAAACATTTTTGACATAAGAAATATAAATTTTGATTAGGTACACAGCTTAAATATTATAAGTAGGTTTTAACACACATTTTTCAGAACTAATTATTATTTAAATATAAAAGGTATAAAAGCACAGACATCAACCATTTATAAATTAATATATTGCTCTTGCCGATTGAAATAATGTTATTTATCTCCATTAAGTCAGAATGAGTAATTTATGCACATAATGGCATGCATAAAGCTCGACGTACCTATTCGCTGTTGTTTTCAATATTCTCGGAACTTTTCCACGTTAACAAACTCTCCACTTGAGACTACCTGAAGAATCACTCAAATCAAATCTTCTGATAAGCTCTGCATCGACACCAGTGATCTGCGCAGTTACTTCGGAAGAAGCAAATATATACTCGCAGTGTTTCCGTCGTTAGTGGTTTCTGAGCCTGTTTTAACAATATCCACAAGAAGTCCCATATCAGACCGAATTTTTTCTTGAATATTCTTCTTTCTGTTGGCTAACAGTTGTATAATGTTCTGCGGCTTGTCATTTTTTGAAATTGAGCCGGTACACATTCCATGCATCTTATTCTTGCACGAAGGGAAGACTGACCGAACCTAAATATGTCCATAAGTACTTTTTTTTTCAAATTCCTACGAAAGGAACATTGAATTTTCCGACCACTGTGCGCCGCCCCGCTATGCTCGCCGCGCCGCTAGCCAGGACCAACCTACTTAAGTTTGCCCCCTTGTCACTCGCAATCTACCTGTTCAACATCCTCTCCGAGAACGGAGTGGATGTTTTTCACCACAGTATGCCGAAATTCATGGAATCAGCACTGCTTACCATAGAAAATGTTTCTAAATAGCTACAACAAATACCAATAGCATCGCATTAGAATTAACCTTCAATTATGTTATTGTTCACATATATAAAAAAATTATCAAACGCGATGTTTAAGTTTTAGGGTGGATTATCCGAGCATTATCATTGGTACGTAGAATATAATCTTTAATGTTTTTATCACATTATCTATGTTGTTTGTTTCCTAGCATATCAGATGAATTAGCCGTAATTCCTAGAATTATTATTGACATAAATGTATATACATATTTAGATAACATACCGCATAGGGTATCTTTTACAACGTATAAAACATGGATTTAGATATAATGGATTAACGTTTGCTTAATCGGAGAAGTGCATTTAATATCGTTCGCACGTTATCTAAGTAACTAACCACACGCAATGCATTATCGTATCAAAGTCAAACTCAATAAAAAATTAAAAATATTTATCTATATATATATATATAAAATTCAAAGTCCTGACTGACTCACTGACTGACTGACTGATATATCAACGCACAGACTAAACCACTGGACCTAAAGACTTTTAATTTGGCACACACATACATACCTTGAGTATCCTAGAGGTGCACTAAACTAACATAAATATGAACATCATATATAAACAATTACAATTTTAATAGAATACAATTCTCTTACTAATATATATTTAATTATATTTGAGCATTCATTAATTATTAATTACATACTATTTATTTTACTGTGCACAGAAATCCAAAGATTGCCTGTGTAGACCACAGTAGAATTTATCTGTATCGTGGGGGCCTATTCAGGTTTAAGATCAATTTATTTCTCTAAAGAATAAAAAATTCACTTACAAGAGAAAACTTAACTTTAACATAACATAAATGATTGGGCTAATCGCACGAAGTTCATATTACACTTAAAAAAAATATATAAACAGAAAAAATGCGGGTAGGCGAAAACAATGTAGCTCAAACTTCGCAAACAATGGTTGCATGGCCTGACTACGGACGGACTACACGGATAGAACATAACTGGAAGTGGCATGATTCATTAGTACTTATTTTTTTATGATCTTGTGATTAAAATGGGGTTTGTTTTATTTTGGTTACTGTGAGATTGTATAAGTGTTATTTATTTAGATTTTTAATGAAGTTTAAAGTATATTATATATGTAATACTTATACAATTTTTTAAATCAACAAAACTGTGTTCAAAAGTTTGCGTTTTTTTTTTTATTTGATTATAAGTATATATATTTATTTTATTACTATTTTTTTTACTTGTTTGCCTTCTTTTTAGTAACTAGTATATTTTTATTAATTATAAAGAATTTAAGTGTTTTTTTAAATGTTAACATACTTTTAGCGTCTTTAATATCTCGTGGTAATTTATTGTACATCTGGGCACCTTCATATAGTATACTTTTCTTCCCATAGTTGGTTCTTGGGGCGTGTAGTTTTATGTCGTTTGCATTTCTGAGCCAGATTTTTTGAGATTGTTTCTTTTTAGTGAATGATATTTGTGTGTGGATGTCCTTAACCAGTATTTTACGTATTAGTATGCAGTTATAATATAAATATGTTTGAGATATGTTCAGAATTTTAGTTTCTTTATATAAAATGTCAGACGGTGTAAGAAAGTCGTAATGAAATAATGTTTTTATCAGTTTATTTTGGGCAGTTTGTAAAAAGCTTATATTAGTTTTGGTAGCTGAACCCCAGACCTCTATTAGGTAATCTATATGGGGTTTTATAAGCGAGTTATAAACTGTATACCGTACTTTTTTAGGCAAGCATTTCACCATACTGCGGAGCGCTCCGTTGAGTGATTTTAATTTAGATTTTATTTTTTGTAAGTGTGGTTTCCATGTTAACAAACTATCAAGCACTAGTCCAAGATATTTTTCTTCGTAAACTCTAGATAGGGCTATTTTATTAATTGTTGGTGAGGGGCAGTTTTGAATATTTTTATTTTTCGCAGCAAAGACCATATAGTTAGTTTTGGAAATGTTTATAGTTAAAAGGTTTGTCTGAAACCACTCATTAAGGACATCTAAATCGTGTTGCGCATCAGCCATAACTACATCGATATTATTACCAAAGTAGAAAAGACTGGTATCATCTGCATATAGGGAAATGTCGCCTCTAAGTCCGATGTCTTGAATACTGTTAATATAAATGAGAAAAAGCAAAGGACCCAATATGGATCCTTGCGGCACGCCATATGTAGCAATTCTAGGTTTACTTTGTATCTCATCTATTTTAACTATCTGATGGCGATTGGAAAGGTACGATTTAAAAATGTCATATGCTTTCCCAGTGACACCAATCCTTTCCAGCTTCTGCAGCAATAGGTCATGGCTGACTGTGTCAAAGGCTTTCTTTAAATCCACAAACACTCCCACTGCTATTTTCCTCCTATCAATGTTAATTTTAATTTTTGTGACTATATCTATCGTTGCAGAGAGAGTGTTTGATCTAGATCTAAAGCCATACTGTTTGTTATATAGAATGTTCTTATTATTTAAAAATGCCTCTAATCTATTGTATATAATCCTTTCAAAAATTTTTGATATTACTGGTAGCACTGAGATAGGGCGATAGTTTCCGGGGTCATCTTTTTTACCAGCTTTGTAAATTGGCGTAACTTTCGCATGTCTTAGGCTATTGGGGAAAGCTCCATTTTCTAAGCATTTATTTATACAAGATGTTATTTCGTCTAGGATTAAGTTTTTGACACATTTAATGGATTTTGTACTAACGCCATCTATACCAGAGCTAGTATTATTATTTAGGTTATCTATAATTTTACTTACTTCATCTATGGTAGCTTCTAGTAGGAAAAAGTTACCTATGCCACTTCCAGATGCAACCTCCGTTGCACCTATCAGATGAATATCTTTAAATGTCTTAGGAATTTGTTCTGCCAGTAAGGAGCCAATGTTTGAGAAGTAAGAGTTGAAAGTTTCGCATATTTCTTCCGTATTTGTTACATATCCAGATTCTGTTAATAGCTTTCTAGGAAAAGTTGAATTCTTTATTTTATTCGAAGATAGGTTATTGATTAGTTGCCACATTTTTGCGGGTTTCTTCTTGCAATCATCGAAAGCTTTTAGGTAGTATTTGCTTTTTGTTTTGCGAATGTTTGCTATTACGTTTGACCTATTACGTTTGACAAAAGGTTTGCCTTGGCTTCAGCTTAGGTTCCAAAGTAAATAATAGAACAAATATGACATTGAAATAAACTATTAATAAAATTAATACATAGAAATAGTACTTATAATAAATAATAAAAAGAAGGTAAATAATAATACAAAAAAGTAAGGATACATGCAATAAATAAATAAAATACATTAAATAAATCTGTTTTTGCATTTATGTTATGATACTTATGATATAAAATAATGTTTCGGTGCTATCGTATGTTAAGGATGCTAACCAATTCGTTAGCTTGTATTTTGCTTCGCTTATAGAACAACGCTTTATGTCACACATTTTGACAACTTTGTTGTAGGTTGAAGTGCAGATGAATGGGCTAAAACCCTGGGCAAAGGCATTATATACTAGTACATTGGGTATCATAAAAACACGCCTATTGAGCATTTCGTCGTACAGTGCACTATTTAATACTCTCTTATGCTCGGATATTTTAAGAACAAATAGCTGACGTACATTAAGAACTCCACTTTCCTTGTAAACGTTTACGGTGGGGTATCTGAAGGGCTTCTTTAACATTGTCTTAAGTACTGACCGTTTCGACCGACCCAAGAGGCACAGGTATTCTAAAGTTTGGTTATTTGAATCTTCTGTTGCTATAATATTAATGTTAATGTCTCCAGCTAAAACTATGTTAGGGTAATTTCGGTAATTAGCAAATCATCAAGGGAGATGATAAATTGGTTAGGCTTGAAGGACGGTGAACGATAAACACCGAGAATCGTAATAACGTTGGGGATGTGCACTAGTAAACAACTTGCTTCATTTATATTGAACCTATAGTTCCAAGCATGAAGATCTCCATGTGTCTCTTAGATATATAACGACACCACCGTTTTGGTTGATGTATTTATTCGTATGATATTCTGTATAATTGGGGATTTGGGGAATATTAGAAGACTTATTGAGCCAACATTCCGTTGATATAATAGCGTCAACATTTATATCTAACCGGGTTAAAGTTACTAAGAAAGAGTTAAAGTTTTTATTTATATGATATTAAAGCTAAGAATTTTGAATTTATAGTTAGGAGTGTGTATTGTTTTGAGTTGTTCAGTTTCATTAACTGAATGGCAGGATATATCTAGCGAGTCAATATCTAGAGAGAATTGGTGTTTATGTTTCATTTATTAAAATAATGACGTATTGTCGTACTGAACGCAAAGGTGCATCCGCACCTGACCCTCATTTCGACTACTACAAATCTCAAACACAGCCGGTTTTCACTTCGTACAAATCCTTTCATCACTTTTCTATTGGGGTGTGTTGTGCATTGTCCGCGTTCTCGGCGTCATTATTTTATATGTAAATGCAAAATCACAGCTACCTAAGACATAGTCTCTTCGCAAAGCCGCAGACAGACAGCATTCAGGTTTTAACGAAGAAATCATATCGCATTTATACACTTCGGCGATGGGACGTTTTTCATAAGGTACGCAAACTTTTTAGATAGAATGTCGCCCGAGCGTAATTTTAATAAAGGTCTTTAAGTAACTCCTGTTAAATTCTAACTATTAGTTGGTGAAATTTCTGGTTGGATAGCCCTATACCATAATATGCCTTTCTCACGTGACCTATCATCAATATACTCTAAATTTTGAAACATAAAAATTGCTTCTTGTTACAGGCTAAATCCGACGGAAGCCTGGCTGGCGCCGGCACTGAGGAGGGCGGTTCTCTATCAGCCGGTGGAAAGGTGCGGTCGCGCAGCCTCGAGCCGCTCACTGGACTCGCTATGTGGTCTTCAGAGCCGCAGATTATCGGTAAATAATTATATAATAACACCGCCATTCCATTCCGGGACAAGCAGACGCAAGGCGCAGTAGTTTCCCGAAATCTACAACCTGGGTCTTTTTCAAGTCAAGAGTCTTCTAGATTTTTTGATCTATCGTCGCTTACGATTAGATGAGATTGCGGCCTAGCAAAGGTCGTTTATCTTCACTGATATGATGTGTCAGTAGTAATATTAAGGGTCCAATCTGACGGAAGCTTGGCTGGCGCCGGCGTTAAGGAAGGCGGCTACCTATCTATCAGCTGGGGAGAAGATCGCGCAGTCTTAACCGCTCACTGGACTCGCTATGCGGTCTTCAGAGCCGCAGATTATCGGTAAATAATTATATAATAACACCTCCATTCCATTCCGGGACAAGCAGACGCAAGGCGCAGTAGTTCCCCGAAATCTACAACCTGCGTCTTTTTCAAGTCAAGAGTCTTCTAGAATTTTTGATCTATCGTCGTTTACCATTAGATGAGATTGCGGCCTAGCAAAGGTCGTTTATCTTCACTGATATGATGTGTCAGTAGTAATATTAAGGGTCCAATCTGACGGAAGCTTGGCTGGCGCCGGCGTTAAGGAAGGCGGCTACCTATCTATCAGCTGGGGAGAAGATCGCGCAGTCTTAGCCACTCACTGGACTCGCTATGTGGTTTTCTAAGCTTCGGACTATCGGTAAATATTACATATTAATATGTTGACTGATACATTGAGTCAATATTTCTACCGTGCTAAAGATATTTTTTTTTTCAGAACACCTACCTATATGCATGGACCAAACCTATAAGTGACCAAACATCAATTGATCTTCAATTATTGTTTAGTAAATAGTTCTAAATACTAATGTAATTCCACAGAGCTGGTGAAAGGTGAGCGCGGTCTCGGCTTTTCCATCCTCGACTACCAAGACCCGCTGCGTCCCGCGCACACTCTGGTCGTGATCCGGTCGCTAGTGCCGGGCGGCGTGGCGCAGCAGGACGGCCGGCTCATTCCCGGCGACCGACTGCTGTTTGTCAACGACCAGGTAATGTTATACGCCCGCCGCGTCACTCTGAATCTGCAACGTTTGTGACGTCACACTAGGGAGGGGTCACACTACCCCACTTGCCGTGTGGTACCAGCAATAGTGTTGCCCCTCCTCTCTTGCCCGTGGATGTAGTAAGAACGCAGCAGCGTCTGCCGCGTCTTGAACACCCTATACTGCGCTCGCCAACGCGCTTGCGTATGCGTCAGGACTGACCAAGCGCCGCAACGCGCACACTCGATAAATTTTAGTATACCATAGCTCTTAGCTGATATATAGGGGGCGAAGCCCTCTAATATGCATAGCGCTGTCTGTCTGTCTGTGTATTTGACGATTACAACCGAACGCGTTGACCGATTTACATGAAACCTTTTTTGTTAGTACCGTCTTAATAAGAGAAGGGGACTGATTGATTTTGGTCACAATAACTCCGCTCCCTGTGACCCTGGGGTTAGGGAACCAGAGTTATTGTGTCCTCAAAAGATCACCAAAAAATTAAAAGTCTTTAAATGGCCAAAAACGCCCAAAAACTCAAAAATGCCATTTTTGACCTTTGGTGACCTTTTGAGGCCTTCGCCCCCTTTTCTGGTACCCCCGTACCAATGTTTGTTTAATATTATACATGGCCGGAAAACCACAACATTTTAATAAATATAATCACTCTTGTCACCGGTAATTAACCCTTTACCTAACTTTTCCATTCTCCAACAGTCAGCCAAGTTTAAAATTTGTTTGATACCGCTCATGGGTACGGAGTGCCTAACTTCAAGTCATATTCACATAATCTTGATTTTCTCGCAACACAACTTATGTTGAGTTGCACGCTTGGGCTAAGGAAGGCAGTGCTGTCATAACGTGTTTTCATTTATTTGCAGAATCTCGAGAATGCGAGCTTAGAGCAAGCGGTGGCGGCTTTGAAGGGCGCCCCGCGCGGCGTAGTCCGTATCGGCGTAGCTAAGCCCCTTCCACTGACGGACGCGCCTCCCCCACTCCCCTCCACCGCGCCCCCTCGTCTGAGCGGTACTAACCCTTGATTGGTATGAGATATAATTTTCCTTTACTTAATTATGGTACCTGGCAAATGACGTTATTATACTATCTGACGACGCGACGTGTATCTGAGCGGTAGTGTGCGTTACTGGGGCGGCATGTCGACTCGGATCAAGTTGAAAATATATAGAAAAATTAGAGCGCTAATACCCTGTTAATGTGCCCTAAAAATAAAATAAGTGTCTATAAAGGTTTCAGAGTAATTCGAAAAAATAAAATGCCGCTGCAGTAACGCCTGAAAACGTTACTGCAGCGGCATTTTTTTTTTTCTATTAGCCTTAGCCAAATTTAAAGTAGCCTAAAGGTAGCTTATATTTGTGCCTGTCCTTGGCCGGCCAGCGGCATTTGTGCGTCCTGTGCGACATGCCGCCCCAGTAACGCACACTGAGCGATACTATTCTTGAGTGGTATGAGATAACTTTCCCTTCCATTATTATGGTACCTGGCACATGACGTTATTATACTAGCTGACGATGTGTGCCTGGCCTGAGCTGTACTATCCTAGAGTGATATGAGATTTTATTTCCCCTTTCTTCATTAAGTTACCTGGCACATGACGTTTTTAAACTAGCTGACGACGGGTGCCTGAGCAGTACTATCCTTGAGTGGTATGAGATATTACTTTCCCTTACCGTAATATGGTACCAGGGCCGGCCCATGACTTTTTTAACTAGTTGACGACACGTGCCTATGCGGTTCTATCCTTGAGTGATGTGACGTACATTTATCTTTTTTATAATACTCTATAGGATAGGGTGTCTTCAACTCATCTTAGTCACCGAACTCTGTAATATTAAAACTCTGATGAAACCCTGTTGTAGTTGGTACTTGGTATATCCATACTGTTTTTTGAACCTCCTTGACCTAAGCAGCAAAAAATAATGTGCTTAGCTATTAATTACTTATTGACAATAAGCAAACCTGCTTTCCAATCCGATGATTCAACATGTATTGTGCCAAACACATTCTATTACAAATTGTACCTTTTAATAGTAATTTTTCTAATGCGAGTTAACAGTTTATTGCTACAAAGACTATTTTACAGTTCCAATTTCTGTACTTAATTATTTTAAGATAAACAAAATGTATTGTTTCTATGATAAATTATATTTTAAGAGATTTATTCTGAATGTACTATGATTATGACCTAGATATTATGGATTTGAAGTTTATTTAAATAAAGCCTTTTATTGTACCTTGAGACTGTTAAGTCATTCCTATTGAATATTTTATTAGGTTAAGAATGAATTATCAAATAAAGTGAAATATCAAATAGAGTCCAATCTGAATTTTCATTAAAACAACCCTTTATACAAAAACATATATTTTTGTAACAAAAATATAACCTATGTACACCTTTTCGTATTCTAAATCACATGATTCCTTGCACTAGTCCCTAATTGAGCAATAGAAGTAAAGTACATTTATGAATTAGGTAATAATTTAGTTTGGTGGCCCTCTCCCCATTAACTAATGCTTGTTCTAAGATCACTCTTTGTAGAAGTCCTCAATTATGTCGTGGTACTTGTCGTAGACGACGTTCCTCTTGATTTTCAACGTCGGCCCTGAAACAAACGGAAGATCGGTCGCTCAGCATGTGTTGTTGTACAAACAGAATTAATATATGAATGCTGGACACTACACGCACACCATTTAGTCACAAACTAAACAAAGCTTGTTCTATTAAACAAGAATACTTAAAAACATTTTTTTTGACAATACATACTTATTATAGATTAAATAACATCCAGGCTCGCGACATATACCTGCAGAATGCAAACATTGGTCCTCAGCGGGGATCGAACCCGCAACCTCCTGCGTCTCAGTCGGCTATTTATTTATACCACGGAGCCTTTGAGCCACGGAGGTCGATGTTAAGAAACTTTCTACATTTGACGCCAGAATACTGAAACAGTGCTAAAGGTGTTTCAGAGTGACGACGCTCAAGCGTTGATACGTAATTGAGTATCGATTATATCTCTACTTTAGAGCTACCTATGTCTAAAGTTCAAAAATTATAAATTCATTTACTTTATTTGCAGTTTGTAATTACAAAAAAAACACAACCACTTACAAAACAAAATCTTATGCTAACAGAAAATAAGGCACGTGAATAAATCTGTGCGCTTCCCTGTTCTAAGCACTGATAAGAAGCGATTAGAAAACACCGCTCGTATTATTAGTTAGTCTGAGTTATAGCTTTGTAATCTGTCCTTAGATTTTGAGTAAGGCCGATATTTCTACGGTTTTCAATGTCACAAAACAGAGGTATTTTTTCTGAACAAATAATAACTTTTCAGTCTAGGTTGGAAACTCGTTCACGTTCTTACTAACTCGAATGGGTGAAGTCTTACCTAATTCGCCAGTGAAAACGGAAAAGTCTGCAGGCAGGATGGTGAATTTCTGGATTTTCTGGGCATTGGATATCGCTTGCTTGTTGGCTCTCATGATACCGGCTTCGATCGCTTTATGCACCTGAGGAGAAATGGTTATATCATTTTAATTATTAATTACGAGTTACATGGCCTGCCCAATCCCACTTCAAGCGAGCAGCCTACGTCAGCATTGCCGGTCTTAGCGCGTAAAGGTAGAATTTAGTTTGCTTTGTATGATTTTACATAGCGCTGCGTCCTCTATCCGCGAAGCCTCCATCGAAAGCCGGCATTTGAAATCCGGCGCGGGCCAATGGACGCGTACCTTTAGTCGGACTTGAGACTAAATATATTAAAATACAAAGTTGTAAAATACCTTTTCATCTTTGGTTTGCACGATTTCGCTGATAGTTGTTGCCGTGCTGCCGAGACTGGCGACCCAGGCTTTCGTCTCGTAGTCTAGTTCGTCCAATGGCACTCCTGTTTCAGAGTTCACCTTGGCCTGAAATTTTCAATTGTGAAATTATTAAGGTCGTTTTAAATGTCCATCTAGGTTCTACAGAAGAAAACCGGGAATAACTGGATGATAACTGATATTCCAAGCAAAAGATCTTAGGTGTCACCTGACACTAAAGGGTAGTGTCAGGTGACACCTTAGATCTTTTGCCCTCCTACAGGCTGCAAAAGTTAATTAAAACATGGTGTATATTTTGTTAATTGACTTGTCTCTGTGGTGGGTACAACTGAATAAACGCCACCTACTGAATTTTAAAAGAAAGTACAGGTCCGTTTACTAATTAGTAAATCCGTCTGTACATCTCTCTCGCGCGCGGTGAAGCTTTATACGAGTATGAAGGAGACAGTTATTATTTTGCTTGTGCTTCTATATGCCAGCTTCAGTTAATTAACTGACCGAATTTGTTACCATAGAGGCTATGAAATTTACCTTGAGCGTAACTAGAAGGGAGAGGAACTTGCGCTTGTCTCCAATCAAGACTGCGAAGCCGACATGAAGTAACTCCGACTGGACGGTTTGCTCGATCAGCACGGGCGCTATGTTCTCACCGCCCGCCGTTATGATTAGCTCCTTAAAATGTTAATAAAATTATAAAAAAATAAGTTACTACGTGAAAGGTGTTGTAATAATAGTATTTCTCTCTCAGCTGCTGTGCCACAATTGTAATGATTCACAGTTAAAAGTACGCTTTTTAAGTCAACCCACTGATAATTCTATAAGTCATCTGGTTCCCATAACACCAGCTCTATTTACTTCGGGACTAAAGTTCGTAAAACTTAGCTTGATCGCTGCGACATATGCCAAGTGACACGAATGGGGCGGCGCTGTGAAGATGTTGAAAATATGACGGTTACGATTATGACTACCCCTATACCGTTATGAATTGCAGAACTTGATGGGCGAGATTTTGATGACAAGCTGTCCCAGCGATCAAAATTAGTTTTACTGACTATAGATGGCGATGTGTGGAATGTCGAGCTTTATTTATTTGTTTGGGTAGCTAATAAGAACACGGGCTTTATGCTTACTAATAAACATTGATTAAACAAATCAGCAGTTTATCAACAGAGTATTTGACTTTTCATACAAACCTCAAAAATCGGGTGGTTAAATGACATCTACAAGTAAGGGGTTGATTCAAATATTAATTTAGATTACATAGAACGTATAAGAAAAAAGTTAAATCAATGGGTTCTTAATTGTGTCTCAAAAACTCAATAAAATAATAAGTCGTGACTTACTTTTATCCGTCCAGTGATGTACAGCAAGTTATTGCTGTCAACTCTGCCAATGTCTCCAGATAACAGCCAGCCCTCTGCGTCAATGGCCTCCTTATTCTTGGCCTCATCGTTGAGGTATCCCATGAACACGTGCCGGCCTCTCATCCGGATCTCGCCGGGGCCGTTGGGGCTCACTGAGCCGCCGAACATGGTCTCCGTACCATCGAGGAGTTCTCCCGCGGAGTCTAAGGAGAATCTGAAGATATGACAGGGTAAGTTAGTCTTATATTTTGAGGATTAAGCTTAGATTCATGTTCTAGTGTGTGTTGTGTAAGGAATTAAATGTATTTTATTATTTTTATAATTATAATTGAGGGCTATTTTACAAAGGAATTTGATATTTTTTAAATGCGTTTCTTTTCTAGGGTAGAATAGTCAAAATTTTAATTGAGTGTCAAGGAAGAGTAGTTTTACAACTGAATGAAAAGTGTTAATACGTCAAAATAAAAAAATGCTAAGTACTTGCAACATTTCGCTTTTAGAACAATTTAATAAAAACAATTGACTGTACTTGAGTTCGTATTTATACATAATCTTGAAAAGGTAGGTTGTCTTAATTGGATCTCTTTCTGTAAACACAGTAAAGACAGTAAACACAGTAAACACAGTAAAGTAAAAGGTCGGTCACATCGTACTTACTTTGGGTAAATGCTAAGCGTATGGGCGCCAGAAGCTTCACTCATTCCAAAGGCATCTACAATAGGTATGTCCAGTGAAAGGAAGAATTTCTTTATGTCGGGCGATAGGGGCGCAGCGGCGGTCACGAACGTGTGGCATTTATCAAGGCCCAGCGACTCGTGGACTTTGCTGAATACAATCGATTTGGCCATCTTGTAACCGAGTGACGAACCTTGTTGCCTGCAAAAGATAGGGCATGGTGTTTAAGCTGTTCAATGAGTTAATTATGCAAAACAAGGTATTATTACGTATCACGTACTTCCAAAAGTTGAAACTAGCGTATGACTCGCATGACTAATTCACTCGAATTCTACAAATCTTTCGCTCGGCTCATTGTTAGCCAATCTACGCGATTAGTTGAGACCACTTGTCTCGAGTGAAAAAGTCAGGCAAGTCTCAAAAATAGAGCACCAGAAAATGGCGCTTGCAAGTCACCCTGATGAAGACAATCTGGGTTAAAACTATTGTTGCTTTACCGACGTATCCAGCTTGTGATAATAACCCGTTTTGCACAATTAATGACATAGATCACGTTAGTTATGAACCATAATGAGCGCGTGTGAGCAAGTTATTTGCATGATGATCATTCATTGCCATTAAAAAATAGTATTTCTACAGGCGCGATAATGGGTACAACTAAGTGGCCACGACTAATGATTTAGATTGAGAATTCTCCTTGGTTCGGCATATTTGCACGTGCTAGCGCTCTGCATGCGCGTACAAAACCGTTCTATAAATAAATAGAGCTTGCATCGTTAGTCGGTCGATAGGTTATTTACCTTCAGTCTAATTCGGTTCCTGTGTTCTTGAAATGGTTCTAACGTTCTAAGGGTCAGTTTTGATGGTTACTGTTATAGATTCATGATTTGTTGGAACAGCTTTGTACGTTTTTGACTACCGTGAGTTCTATTGAACCGTAGGTATTGAAGGATGTAAACAGAGCTTACTCTACATTGGTCTAGCTCAGAAAATTCTGACAATTGGTGATCAATAAATGATATGTTAATTTGAAAATGTTCTACCTAAGTGTGGTTAAACACTATAAAAATAACAAACTAAATGACATAGGTTTAAATATGATTAAAGTTTAAATATGATTAATACATTCGTGACATTACAATACATTAGTGACTTTTATAGACGGCATTACCTAAACTAAGTCTAAGTATGAATTAATGATGCATGTGAAAGTATTTTTCGTGGCTTAGATTTTAAAGAAAATTAATAAAATATCGATCGATTTCAAGGTCTTGTGAAAGAACACATGCATTTGCAGATGTTGTGCTACTTTCTATGCGTGTCACGACCTTGTTGTAGTATTGATCGAATACTACAGTACTGCTACTATGAACTATTATGATGATAGATACAATGACGCATACAGCCAGGTTCATGACGTCACGGGTAACAATGTAGGAAAATATGTATATATTAGCTACAAATATGTCCACATAACAATTTAACGTAGGTAGTTATTGTGCAATATAATTAACCTTGTTATTTTTAATCTAGGCTATGGTCTCGTTCTGTTACGATGATATGAACATTTACTGCTTTTTACAACAGGTACATACTTTAATAACACATGCGTAGTTTCAGGCCATTCAAACATAACAGACAGGAAAATTCAGTCGTGCTCTAAATTTGGAATTCGAAACTATAATCTTAATAACATTATTGGCTTTTCCGTGAAACTCGCAGACCGTGTTTACTTGTAGAACTAACACGGGATTAATACGCAGACACCAATTTTAGAATGTTATTGGCTTTGTACTGATATTCTGGCAAGCGACAAACGTGCTGAATTTAGATACCTATAGAGTAGGTATGCTGTTGGCATGCTAGGATAATACAATCTTCAAGGGAATACACTTGTTACATACCAGAAGTCTAGCAGTTCGAGTAAAGTTAGGTCTATCGGAAGCCCGTTCATTCCCGCAGATAGGGAACTAATCAGAAAAGCACAATATTGAATTAGATAATAAGGTTCCAAAGGCTATTGTTTTATTATTACAGCATATGCTGAGTAATGACCATTTTTGTCACATTTTTATTTTATTTTTTAAACCTTATTATTGTATAAGGATTAATTGTAAATTGTGTGACAAAATAAACGTATCTTTATCTTTATTCATCATCATTACTTCAGCCGTAGGACTTCCACAGCTGGATAGGCCTCCCTCATGAATCGTATATAAATACATAATTATATCTATCTAATAGGTACATATATCAGTCATCTAATACCCATAACACAAGCTCTTCGCTTCATAAAACTTTTTTCTACAAAACTGGGAAAAGTGTAAAAAAACTCACTTTGTCTCTTCTAAAAAAGAAACATTATGCTATGCCTGAATAAAAAAAGAACCTTCAACGGTTGGTGTAAAAAATACTTTCGTTTACTACGCACTAGTGCAAGCAAGACTGTTACTGCTGTTACTCAATCTAAATAAACGACTGGCCAGCTTTCTTTTCGAGACCGGTTTATTATGACCGGTATTTATCTACATGACGTAATCGTACTTAACTCCTATTTTGATATTTCCTTGCACAATTGGACAATATTATAGGTGCTTAATTAAACATTTTTAGTCAGTTGATTATCTAAAAATAATGGACATGTTTTTTTACGCACTTAATCAAAGTATAACGGTGATAAATTAAGTCTATGAAATGCATACGTGTCTATTATTTTATGACGGACTACCAACGATATGAATATACTTTTGATTTGTGACATGCCTAATAAAACAATATATTACGGAAATGTAAGTTGATTTAAAATTAGGTACTTTTTCCTAAGCAGATTATTTTATTAATTTTCATTAATTTCAGCAGTAAAACGTTTACTACTGAACATAGGCCTCCCTCATGGATGTCCATGAGGGCTAATTGCCATAATCGCCACGCTTGGCAGGCGGGTTGGCGAGCGCAGAACGGGATATTGATTTACGGAAAAACGCTGCTGCCCATCTTCCGGAGGTATCCCTTAGCAGGCTCTTACTGCATCCACGGGCATGAGAGGAGGGGTAACATGCTAGTGCCGGCACCCCACGGCATGGGTTATTTTATATCTAGCAGAAGTTTAATATAAATTTTGATATAAATTTAAATTTCGTAGCACAAAGCTTTAAATCTGCTAAAGGCAATCGTGCCTAGCTTGGCACGTCTCTTGTTTCATATTAGAAGGGTACGATGACCATCGCTAGATACCGTTAAGTGTGCATCGAAGTCATTGATGCACATGTAACAAAGGCATTGCACGACTGTTTACAACCGTTTTGTGAAAACTAGTTCAAATTAGTTTGTGTGTTTGACGCATGAAATTATTGCCTTTTCATTTAGCAATCAATTATTGAGGTATAACTAACAGACATGATAAAGCAATATGTATGGTTTATCAGTAAGAAAATAATAGGAAAATAATGTATGTAACCGGGTTTAAGTTGTCCTATCTAAAATAAATAAGTAAATTAAAACAGTAAAAACATTGAGATGTTGAAGGGTTAAGTTTCTGATTTAGATAAGCCCATAATCTGCTTTACAATACACATTATCGTTCGATAGTTTAATCACAGCAGGTTATTCCTTTTATTTATTCATAACTAACCCTTAGTTACTTATATACTTAGATCAAAGGACATTCCCTTTTTGTCTTAACTCAATTGAGTACACGAAGATGATTTGTTTAATTTCAGTATAGGTACATTTTTTCAACTATCAGATCCATAACTTTTTTAGGTACATCCACTACTTATGTTAATTTTGCGCCGAGTCATGATATTACCTTAAGATAAGTAATTTCAAAGTAGCTATTGTTATAATTATCATATACAATACTATGTACCTTCTACACAAGTCTAGTATTATGTAAATGTAATTATATTGACCTTGGACTTCGGATCCAAAGGAGACGGTAGAAAAACTTAAGTCTCACGCAATGTGTGACATTGACGTGGAAATGGATTAAGAAATACACCGTTTATTTTCTGATACACCTAAGCTTGATCCAGCTGCACTCTGTACCTACGAAAAGTGGTTTAGGTCTAAAAATAACAATTTACCCTTTAATCCGTGCCAAATGATGGTTAAGTCCTTGCTCTCTCGCCCATTTTGCCATGGCTCGCTTGACGGTTCCTCCTTTAGCCCCAACAGCCATGATTTTCTCGTACATTTTCTCCCACACTCTTGGCACACCAAGGAATCTGAAATGGGTGAAATCGTCTCATTAAAAATCACTGACGGACAGACGACGCGCAGCCTTAATTCCACTAGTTTTTAATAACGTAGATGAGAACTAATAAAGGATGTTGGAAATCTCGTACCTAGGGGATCTTGGAAAAAAAGACGAAGGGCAAGATTCTGTTAGCTCTTGGACTTCTTAAGCTCAGAATTTCTTAAGCATGTCTTGTCTTTTTATTTTATGGCTTTTTGTGTTTGGTTTAACACAATTCCGCCAGTGTCAAGTTAATTTATAAATTCGTAAGTTATTTGGCTAGCCATGTTGGCGGCCATTTTTTTCGTGCCTCTTAAGCATGTAAATGGTGTCAACAAAATCGACCTTTGTCAAAGTCAAAATATCTACCAAACCAGTATGTCATCCCAATAATATTATAAAGCCGAAAGTTTGTTTGGATGGAGGTTTGTTACCTCTTCACGCAAAAACTAGGCTACGGATTGAGCTGAAACTTTGCACACGTATTGATGTTGATCAGGATTAACACATAGGCTACTTTTTATTCGGGTACAACGCATGCGAAGCGGCGGGCAGAAGCTAGTATTTTATATTTCTTGTCGGAAGATCGTGCTCAGTATAAGGTCGCGACAAAGTAGCTTAAACGAGAAGAACAAAAACAAGCGAGGTTTACTTTTTTCCAGAAGTTTAATTGCATTTGAACTTGATTTTACCTAGCGATTCGGACTGGATTGCTGGAATTCTCGAAACACTCCTAACTTTAATTGCACTCCTTACTCATACATAACTTTTCATTAAAATGCAATCGTTATTTTAAAAGCTATGCTCGATCAAAGAAAGTAGATTAAATCCCCATAATATGTGAAAAAAAAATTTGGTTGTGTTGGGAGTTTTTAATCAGTGGGGGATTTATCAATCAAACCTCCCAGTAATGGATTTATATTGATGTAATCTTCTTTAGTGTTTTATTTATTTATTATTTTATTTTTATTTCTTTTCTATGTCAAAATATAGTAGGTACTCAAAAATATGTGGCACCAAGTTTAAACAAATTTTACGAGTATGTGTGAGTATGCCCTGTGTGCGGCACCACAGAATACCAGGCGTAGGCATAGTTTCCTGAACTATTACTGCTTATGCTGAGTGGTGACCGATTTGTGCCATTTTTTACTAAGTATTATTTATTAATTTTATTTAATACATTATTGTAATTTTATGCTGGCACAAATATTTTTTTTTATCTTTATCTTATCTAAAATATACTATTGAATTATGCAAGTTAAAAAGTTACAGGTAGCCGACCTGTAACTTTTTAACTTCCATTAGCTTCCTGTTGGCGCTGTAGGTACTGTCAAAGGCGAGAGACAGTTGTCATTGAATTAGTGCAAAGTACTTATATGTTTCGGAATTCTTATGCCCTTATTTCCCCTCTATTGGATATGCGCTCGATGTAATACAATAACTCAAGACTGTAATTGGCTGTTATTATTACTCCATTAACCGTTTAATAATTACTGGCCGTGTTGATACCTACAGTGCAATTTCACGTCGAGACATTTTTTAATAATGTAGTTATGTACCTACGCTATCTAGTATGGATGGGTATGGAAGTTTGTAGAGGAAATAAGTTATCAGATAATGAAAGGTAGACGAGGCGATTTGGGTCAATGTGTAAAATCATAAAACTATTAAGTATAAAGTGAAATCGCATCATGCTTCGTACACAGCATACACGGGCCACTTCCATAAATAACGACACACGTTGAGGGGGAGGGAGGGGGTCTACGAAGTATAACTTAGTTTCTGTAATCTGTGGTATAACATTCATTTAAAAATCGACCAAGTGCGAGTCTGACTCGCGCACGAAGGGTTCCGTACCATTATAAGAGTGTCTAGTAACTAAGATTTATTTTTATGTATGTTAGTCTATAAGGTATATGGGCCGTAGCTTAAGTATTATAAAATCTTGTACTAAACTAAGTTTGTTGCCTGAAATAAAGTTTAATTTAATTTAATTATTTGGCAAAACAACTACTATGCTATAAATATACAACTAAGTAAATATTCTGTGAATATTTCAAGCGTCTACCTGTTGCTGTTATTCATATCGAGCACAAAAGGGCAAAAAAAAATCACGTTTGTTGTTTGGGAGCCCCACTTTAAATATTTATTTTATTCTGTTTTTAGTAATTGTTGTTATAACAGCAACAGAAATATATCATCTGTGAAAATTTCAACTGTCTAGTTATCATGAGATACAGCCTGGTGATAGGCAGACAGACAGACGGACAGCGGAGTCTTAGTAATAGAGTGTATTATATTATCTGTGGTAATAGGGTCCCTTTTTTACCCTTTGGGTACGGAACCCTAAAAATAAATAATGTTCGCTAGGGCTTAAGATATTTCGCTGCACTTTTCTCGGCACACCACACATGTCACCCACACACACAAATATCAATCAATAGAATACATTAATTGATATTTTGTGTCTGTGTGTGACATAAACAAACGACAGCTGATTAAATTTTTTTATTCGCTAAGACCCGAGTTTACCAACAAATGATTAAAATTATAGGCAGTTACCAAACATTTTTTTTACAAACAGCTGTTTACTGCGTAACCAATGTTAAAATTTTAATCATCTATTGATGAACTCGGGTCTATTATTAACTTACATACAACTGGGTATTTATCGCGTAAATTACCTCCGACGTTTCGCTTGGATTGCACCAAGCATGGTCCCGGGAAGACTGGGATCGTCGAAACGAAACGTCGGGAAACAATAAAGGTAATTTACGCGATAAATACTCGGTTATATGTATGTTAATAATGTGTTGTGATCGCGAAAGTTTAAAAAAGACAACTCGGATCTAAGTCATGTAATTAGCGAGCGATTTTGCCGGCAGTTGAATGTTCCTCTCCTCTATTGCCCGTGGAGCAGTTAAAACCGCCAAGGGGGTATCCCTTGGCGGTTTTAACTGCTCCACAAGCTTCTTTCGGTGAATCAACATCCTGTACTGCGCTCGCCAACTCGCCTGCCAACGTGGCCACAACCACGTCATGATCTGTGCTTGTAGATACCTACATGAGAGAGGTATAGAGGTTGTTCTACGGCTGAGATGATGTACATCACAGAAAAATAAAAAGGTTTTTTCTGTGATGTAGATGATGGATGACAGTGGCAAGAGCGACGCTGTAGGACAAGTTATAGGCGTTTCCTTACCTTGTAGGACGAACTTCTTTTAGGGTCTCAACGAGACTACCCTTCAACGCGTCGGGTTGAGCGAAGAACACAGTAATTGCATTTGATAAGGTTGTGTAGATGTCTACCACCTAGAAAAAAAAAGAATTTAAGCATTTGTATTTAAAAAATATATACTTATATATAATCCTCGTTGGATGTGGTTGGGAACTGTACGAAAGTTTTCTTTTCCGAGAACAATGGGTTTGGATGTGGTGGAAAATACTCTTTACTCACGGGTTTTTACTGGCAGAAGCTCGGTAAAAATAATGAATAGGTACTGAGGTATTTTTGTGTTCGGATATACCTAATATTTTAAGCATAATAATTAATAATGCACATGCTAGCCTTACAACTGAACACGCGCTTATAAGAAAACTCGAAATTTACCTACTGTTAAATCTTAATAAGAATCTATTTGTCGTGCACTGAGTGCACGACGGGACGCGGAGGTGGCGGGTCGCGAGCCGTGTTCACCCTGACGCAGGCCCTCGATAAGGGTCGAAACAGTTGGTGCCTCCACCAACAAAAACAAGTACGTGAACATTCCCGCTATTTAATATGAATATAATAATTCACCAAAGTTACTATAATAAAAAAAATATATAATTGATAAGATTTAGGTAAGTTCCTACCTAACCAAAATCTAATAATCACATCAATTAAGTAGATACAATAAATACCTCCTAAAAAGTGATTTTATATCCTTCGGATACTAATTATAAAATAATACACAAAATAATAAATAAAATAATACCAGATATCTCATACCTACGTTACTAAATAATTGTGTTTTTTTTATTTAAAATAAATAGTGGCGTCTCAACCTAGTGATGAGGTTTTATAGAGGTCAAATAGAGAGCGAATACGTGTTCGATATTTTTGTGGACTATGTTCCTCCTTTACAAAGTGACCTTGTTTATTTACGATTACAAAGTTAGCCTACCAAATAAAATCCGATATTACCTAATTTATTACACTTTTAATTTGAATCGGTTATTGTTCTCGCGTCATTTACCATAACATGTTCAGATCGCTGGCGAAAGTTGAAAAAACAAAAACAGTGTAATTTATAACAAAATTAAAACCGACTATAATTAAACTTTGGCCTTCATGGTTTCGATTCACCTTACCATTGGGCCAAAACTGAAGTACTATACAACAAAACAGCAAAATCGGTTTATAGGTGACGATATCGTATCGTAGGTCGTACTCCTAAAACATCTGTCGAATTAAAAACCTAATTTATGTAGGTACTCCGTAAGACGTAAGACGGGTAGGCTGAATAACGTATCTTGCGTCAGGTTTGTATTATTAACGGCAAGGAATTGACGTTTGACAGCGATGATCGCGAGATTTACGCCTGTTGCAAACCAGTCGCGAAATACGTAATCAGCCTACCGATCTTTGCGGAGTTGGCGTTTGGTATCTTGCTCGTGAAAGCCATTGTCAATTGTCTTCAGAGGCTTAATAAATTACTAGCTTCTGCCCGCACTTTCACACGCGTTAAACCCAAATAAAAGTAGCCTGTGTGTTGTTCCTGGTCAACATTATCAATCTATACGTAATTAATTACTTAACCTATTCAATCTATACGTGTGCAGTTTCAGCTCAATCAAGTACTTTTATCGTGGAGGTAACAAACATCTACAGGTTGTATTATAATACGTGTATTAACCCAAAAGTGAGGGTTTCACCCCATGTAAACAAGTAGTTTTGTAAGGGAAAAAAATCGGGAATTCATATTTTTTTTTCTTTATTTTAATTTACTTTTTCACTAGCTGCTGCTATGTAAAAAATATCCTAGGGTCAAAAAAAAAATATATAATTTTTTTTTTTAAAAAACCTCCGTGGTTATAGGTAATTTCATTTGTACCTGTACGGTAATCTTAGTGGAGTTCAATGACCTTGACAAGAATTAGCTGGCGTTTAGGTTGTCATTATCGTATAATCAGCTGTTGAAATTAAAACTTTCGTAGTCTTTTCTTGAATGAAAATCACTCAATCCTGAAAAGTCGTAGAAGAAAAGTTGTTCGTTGGGATGGTCAGAATCACCCCTTTCGGCTTAGTACACATATTATAATATACCCTGTATATAAAACAAGCTTTCGGATTTATAATACTAGTGAGATAGTGAGTCGAACACTAGCTGATTAGTGATAGGCAATATGGCTTTCGCCATGGTCGGTCAGCTGCAGATCTTCTTGTTTACCTAACTCACTGATGGGCGGAAGCCGTCGAGAACAAGGGAGAGTCTCTGGCCATTAGTCTCGATATTTCTAAGGCGTTTGATTAGGTTTGGCACAGGGCACTTCTATCGAAGCTTCCAGCATATAGGCTTCCCGAGAAATTATGCTACTGGATAGCCAGCTTTTAATCGGAGCGAAGCATTAAGGTCGTAGTAGACGGATTTGCTCTGATACTAAGCTCATAAACGCTGGCGTCCCACAAGGCTCTGTTTTGTCACCTACACTGTTTATTTCGCATATCAACGACATGTTACAACAGAGTAATATACATTGCTATGCAGTTGACAGTACAGGTGATACAGAATACGCAGGCCGAGAAATTTTTTCTCGGGCACAAGTGGATTAGTGCCGTAACAAATTTGTGTCTGAAATTGAATCTTCAATGGAGCTAGTCTCAGCCTGGGGGGAACAAAATCTGGTTCGCTTTAACTCCGCTAAAACACAAGTTTGCGCGTTTTCCACTAAGAAAACCCTATTTGACAAAGCTTCGAGATTCCAGAACGTTCCCCTTAATATATCCAAGAGTATTATATATCCATGGTGTCGACATAAATAGTAGCGTCCGATTCCGTGATCATTTGGAAGGTAAGGCTAAACTAACCTCAGTTGTGGACAGGCGCGCCACAATACCAACTCCTTCCACTTGACCGGTAACAACGCAGGTCAACCCGTATTGTCGGCAATTCCAAGCTCACAGACGATCTAGAGCCCTTAAGTCTCCGAAGAGACGTAGGCTCTCTGTGTGTACTATATCGTCTATATAATGGGGAACGTTCTGAAGAACTATTTAACTTTATACCAGCAGCACAGTTCCATCACCGAACCACTCGCCACAAAACCAAATTTCATCCGCACCACTTGGATAGCTGGTTCTCCATACCGCTCGTTTCGCGTGCACTTTTTTATCTACGGTATTCCCTCGGGAGCTTCGAAATGGGGTCCTTCAAAAGGCGGGTATTTTCCTTCCTCAAAAGCCGGCAGCGCATCAACCTCGCCTCTGGTGATGCAGATGTCCATGGGAGACGGTGACCACTTTCCATCAGGTGGCCCGTTTGCTCGTTTTCCAGCTTATAATGTAAAAAAAAAATCAAGATTACCTGGGCAGCAACATGACTGAGCGGCAAGAAAGACACGAGTCGGTCCTTCGTTGGCTGCAGGTCCGCCACTCTCTCACTGATGGAGAACGCGTCCCAGGTCAAACTGTCGTGGGACAGCATCACAGCCTTTGGGGGACCAACTGTCCCTGACTGAAAATAATTATCATTGAATCCATAGTCTTACATAAGTGCTTTTTACAAAAAAAAAGTAAACCGACGAATATTAAAATCCGACTCAATAGTACAATTATTTTACAAGTTTTCAGTTAATATTCGGCGGTTTACTTTTTAAAACCTCTTTCTTTTTTTCATCGGTTAAAAAATTTAATGTTTAGAAAAGTGGTCGACATAACTTATATTTATGGAAACAGATCGTCATAGTACTCGTAGTCGAAAGGGAAAAATCGTCACGTTGCAAAAAAGTGTATGTCTGGGTACGTGTTAAATAATAAATTGTGTGTAGGTTTTAGAATAGTCGTGGGGTGCCGGCAGTAGAATATTGCCTCTCCTCTCTTGCCCGTGGATTTTATTAAATTAAAATATAATGATCTTTGATTGTCTGGGTATATGTTGAATATAATTATGGGTATTAGAAGACTAATAATATGACGTATTGACCTGTTCTTTCCTCTTGACAATAGTTGATTAAGCTGAGAGGATGGTATAGGCGCTGGGCAAGCCTAATCCATCTAACAATGCCCCAGGCACTGCCAGCGTCCCGTACAGCATGATTACCAGTTGCTGACGCTGTATAAATCATCTATAATAGATGCAAAGGCCTTACTAAGTACAAGTCACGGTAACTCACGGTATAAACTAACGTGCAGCACTCGTTTACAGCTATGCTCTTCAAAATATTGTTCAACTGTGCGTCTGATTCCTTTTCTCCGATTTCCAGAATTTGTTCCCACTAAAAAAATAAAAATATAGTCATTAACGCTTTTCGCTACACAACGAATAAGTAAAAAAATCTAAATATAACAAAGAAATATAAAATATATAACTTCTGAAAGTCAGAAGTTAAAAACAATTTTACAATAAGCTGTTCTTCACACACTTTTGACCCCTTCATAACTCAAAATGTATAAACTATTTCACAAATGCTTACACTGTAAACTCCCTGGATACTGGTATCGACAGGACCTTCCCATTGTATAATAGCTTTTAGCAGTGGCAGTTTGTCGCGGACAGACAAGATCTTATCGAGCTGTTTCTTATCCTGCACTGCGACGATGTTGGCCCTCGAAGATACGAGGCAGTGGTAACAGGCATCTGCTGAGTTCGTTGTGTATATTCCAGCGGCGTAACCCCTATGGAAGTAAAAATATATAACCAATCACGTCATAAGGATTGGAAGATGATAATATTATATCCTACTAAAACTCTAGTGACTCATCATCATCTTATTGCCCATATGCCCACGTTAGGTGGGGTCGGTAAAACATGTTTGTCTCTTCCACTATCCCCTCACAGTCGGTAGGTAACCTCATCACATCACTTACTTCTTTTTAGGGTTCCGTAGTACAACAATTCCTTACAGACCCTTATAGTTTCGATTTGTCTGTATGTCGTCGACTCTACGAAGAGGCCTAGAAAGCTGCCTACTTTAACGTAATGACGCCAAAAAAACGCTTAATTTTTTTTTTGCAAACCTATGTCGCCCCACTTCTGGGCATAGGTCTTTATTATTTTTTATGCTTAAAAATAATTTTGGGTACCTCCCATCTTACGTGCATGCATATTTTATAACTATTTAGGGGTTGCGAAATATTTAAGTTTCAAATTTTTTTGGAGCGTCCCCCCTTCTAAAATCTAAACTGTTAGCATTACAAATTTGAAAAAAATCATGAATGCAGTTTTAACCATATACTTTCAAGGAAAAGTATAACGGTTAAAGCTAGAGAAATGGTAGCTCAAATAAGTGGTTTACTAAACATACCGGAATGCTTTCAACCATAGCCTGTTAACATGTTTTGGTAAACGTAAAAAACATACACTAACCTCTAACAACAGGTCTACGGTTAACTACGGCTGTATATATGTATTCTCCCCCCAATATCCACTCCCAACATTCTTCTTCTGTGAGCATTTATCTATATATATAAAATTCAAAGTCCTGACTGACTCACTGACTGACTGACTGATATATCAACGCACAGCCTAAACCACTGGACCTAGACTTGAAATTTGGCACACTTAGGCACCTTGAGTATCCTAGAGGTGCACTTAGAAGGGATTCGAAATTCTTACGGGACATGGAATAAATGGGATTTATATTTTCGAATCAAAGTGACTCTGCGTGAAAAAAGGGATTTCCACGCGAACGAAGTCGCGGGAAAAAGCTAGTCTAACTTATTAAATTATTATACTAGTAATATAGTATTGTTGTCCTAGACCGGGATAAGCGGAAGTAAAGAGGCCTTTGACCAGCAGTGGGATCTAGCGGGCTGATTCGATTTATCTGATATACTTACATGTTGTGACGCTTGTGACAGACGTTAGGAATTATATTAGGGTAATACTAGTTTATGCACGAGTGGCATCCGGATAAAATGTCTAGCCTTATCGATACATAATAACTATTTTGTTAGTTTGTAAGGGAAAATTAATTATTATATATTTAATAATTATTTTGTGTAATTGGTACATGTATCGTCATATAAAATAAATCTATATACCTATAATCTATATAATATTCTAAATTTTTATTCGACTAATTTCACTTCAGTGTATAAAGGCAGGCAGGTACATGATTATTACAATCAGAAATCAAAATTGCTTATAGCACCGTTTATGTTGTAAACACAAGTGTTGGGTAGATGCAATGTTTCAAACATAAACCCAGTTAGGGCTCAGAAATATTGCATTAGGAGTATATTAGGTATATTTTTTTATTTATCTAGGTACTTCACAACAACATATTCATGATGATACAAAATTTTATGACAATCTAATAAAAACAAAATAGTATTAGTTCCTAATACTTAAACTGTTCTATCGTATGATTGCGATTGTTACGATAAGATATGATAGCATCAAGCGGTATACTTGAATGAGTCCAATTTTCTGAAATAGGTAGATAATTTCACGCTTTAAAATGTGCGTCAATGGATTCAGGAAAAAATGATTCACGAATCTATTACCTATATCATTGGTTAGTCACCGACTCGAAAACAGACAAAATATATTCTCTGATACAGGATACGAATAAAATATACCTAACTTAGGTTATGCTATGCTGTACTGGAAGTATACCTAGGTTATGTATCACTGTTTAATAATAGGGGTTAAAGTATGAAATTGCCGTTTTATTGTAATAGGTACTTCGAATAATTGACATAGAACCTTCATGGTTTGAGATTTTTGAGTGAAACTTTTTTCACATGGTTACCTATGAAGTTCTTATTTTAAAAAATGTGCAACATTCGATTATCGACTTTTAGTTGTTTTTTTATTCAACTTAGAAAAGATAGATGCATACTTCGAAAATTCGAGTGATTTTTGAATACGAGTTCCGACGCGGAACTAACACGGCAGAAACAGCTCGCAATATCAATGTTGCGTTTGGAGAGGGGACTGCTAATGATCGCACCGTGCGATTTTGGTTAAATGCTTTCGTGATGGAAACTTGTGATGAACCACGTGGAAAACCGCCCAGGTGAATAACGATGAATTGAAAGAGATGGTGGAAGCCGATCCAAGCGAAACCACCCTGGAGTTAGCGGCATGGCTTAACGTTACCTTACCAACAATATTGACTCATTTGCGTCAAATGATTTGACCGATCTGCAGAAAGAAACGCGTGTTGAAACTTGTGTTGCCTTGTTGAATCGATACAGAAATGAAGGAATATTGTGACATGTGATGAAAAGTGGATTCTTTACGATAACCGTAAGCAAAAAATGCAATGGCTGACCCCAGGTAAAACGCCGCAACAGTATCCTAAAGCAAAGCTTACCAATAAAAAGGTAATGGTAACTGCTTGGTGGTCTCAGCATGGTGTTATTCACTATAGCTTTCTCCGATCTGGTCAAGCAATAACGGCAGATCTACTGTGCCGAACTCCGAACAATGATAGCAAATCGATCTTTACCATTATTGCTCCATGATAACGCGAGACCTCATACAGCACGAGAAACTATTTTAACTCTACAGGAAATGCAATTAGAAACCATTCGTATTCATATTCGCCAGACCTTGCTCCAATGGCCATTACCACTACCATTTTTTTCGTGACTTGGACAATTTTCTACGTGATAAAAAGTTTTTTCTCAGGAGGCAGTACAAAATGCTTTCACACAGTTTGTCGAATCTAGATCACCAGAGTTATATCGCAAAGGCATAAATGACCTTCTTATTAGATGGCAGCAATGTAGGTATAGATAATAATGGTAATTATTTTGTTTAAATAAATATGTTAAATTAAAAAAAACTAATTTAATTTTTTCAGTACAAATTGGCAATTTCATACTTTAACCCCAATACTATTAAGTTTGAAATGATTAATTTCCAAGTTGTTAATAATTAACTAACAGGCCACTAAATATATTCATTATGTACCTAATGTTTTTTTTTCACTCAAAGTATTTCGTTAGCATTTGATTAGGTAGGATTTGAGTTAATTAAGCTTTAGCATAATAGGTATCATAAATTCATAATACAACGTAAGATACAAAAAAAGTATGGTATACTTACCCAGCATGTATAGCAGCAAGATCAGCTATATACCACTGCTCGGAGTTAAACCCAAGAATGCAAACAGAGTGGTATCTGTCCAATCCAAGTTTCAGGAAGGCTTTAGCTACTGTGCGCACGCGTTCTTGGTACTGTCTGTGGACAAAGTGACAAATTGAATCCATTGGAGACCCTGATGATTGATATAATATTTAATTACATATATATATTTAAGTTTTATATACAGGATTTCATCGCGTGCCTTTTTATTATGTTTCCGTATTTTAATTTGAATATAAAGAGGTAAAATAAATAAATAATGATAAAAATAAAATCCGGTATTTTAAAACTACTTTAAAACGGTACTTAATAGGTTAAAAAATCGCTAACATTTAACACGTTTTATTTATATACAATTTTAATAACATACCTACATAGAAAACACCCAGACCCGAGACAAATATCTGCAGAAAAGCAAAAATTTGTTGGCCTCGGCGGGAATCGAACCTAACCTCCTGCGTCTAAGCTGGCTTTTACACCAACTCGGCAACGAAGGTCGGTAATTCATAAACTACTGCAGATACTTATTCGTCTGGGTATTCTAACACGAAAGGGTGTAATAAGTATAGTGTTCTAACACGAGGGGGAGATTTTGACCACCCCAAGGATTAACTTGAGATTTAAGGCTAAGTATGATAAGCATTATTATATTATTATTTACAATTGTGGCTGTTTCCATGTATATGTCTCCCTGACAGTAGACTTTGGGCTGTGGACCTACTTTGGGGCTAGATGATGCTGAATGAAATGAATGTCAAGCATATGTATATTTGATTGTAGGTTTAGGTAGATTTCTTCATAACTAAGGTATTATTGATCTCTTAAATTTCTAAAATAAAATCAGAGAAATTAAGACCATAAATTAATATAAATGACACAAGGTGAACCGGAGGTGAACACGGACACAAATACAATAACTATCATTCTTGTTATCTCGCTCTTATCATCTGTATATAATAACCTTACGACATCTTCATCGCTAAAATAACGCAAGCACACACGTTCCTATCTAGGTGCTAAATTTAGCACCTTTAGTTCCACAAGAGTGCGTTTATCTGTTACCGAGACAAAATAAATACATGACTTGGAAGTAGGTAACCGATTCTATTCTAGTTTAGAGACTTAATTCCAGTGTGTTACGCTGTGTGCCTCTGTACAAGTGAAGGATACCATGCTAGTGATTATTTCTGCTTATGTTTGATAAATAATGGTGCTTTTGACAAAACTTTGATGGAATCACACCTTTTAAAATTGTGTGGAGTTTAGCGTTGAAGTTATGTTATTCTGTTAACTCACTTATAAGTAATTTTGTGCCATTTTCCGTCCGATTTCTTCGTGGCGAGTGCAGCTGCGTCCGGGTATCTTGCGACGGTTCTGTTGAGGAGACCGGGGACTGAGATGGGCGGCTCTGCAGCCACCCCTCGCGCTGCGACTCGGAGTTTCACGTAGTCTCCAGGTATGTGTGCCACGAAGCTCTCAGCTGGTATCACTTGGTCGGGTCCTGACAATTTGCTTTATATTAGGTTTTTTATGCGCCTAAATGGCTGGACAAGGCGAATGATGTTATGCGGTAACCTCTACCTACTACAACTGCAATACTGAGGTGATCACGTTCACTAAGCACGTGACCAATGCTGCCCGTCACCTTACCCTTCAAGCCGGAACATACCCAAAAATTACAGCTTAGCGGCAGAAATAGGTATATATTCTGTATTAGCTTGTGCCCGCCGCTTTGCATGCGTTGTGCCCGGATAAATAGTAGCCTATGTGTTAATCCTAGTCAACATCTATACGTTTGCAAAATTTCAGCTCGATACGTACCTACGCTAGTTTTTGCGTGAAGAGGTAACAAACCTCCATACAAACAAACTTTCGGCTTTATAATATTAGTGAGATTCTGTCGGTATGGTGGTAGTTTCCGGATGAACTCTAAACAATAACTTCTACTAGGTTCTGCTAAAAATGTTTGCTTTTCTTCAGATATTTGTCTTCGATCTAAGTTTTTTTTTATATAAGCTAAGTACCTACCTCTTTATTTATTAACACTTGGTAATCGTTAACAATTACTTTGTCTTTCCTTAAATAATGCAAGTTAGTGAGCTTAGAAGGTGAAATCCATATTGATGTTATCTACATCGAGCTAATATCCTATATTAGCTCATTGGTCATCTATTATTGACGAACTTCAAACAATCACAGGATGTGTATCCTGTACTGAACCACCTTACGTAAATATCACCTAGGTAGATGAGACTGTATAATAATATTAACATACAGCACCACCAAATCTCAAACATTCTAATTCAACAAAATCATCTAAATCCCATGGTACAAAGCGAAGCATGTACCATTAATAAAATACATAAATAGTATTTCTTAAACTTTCGCGGTCGCGATACATTGTAAATATCAATACGTATCCTTACAGTATAGATACTCTACCTCTCAGCTCTATAAAGATTGTGAGGTTTAACGGTCAGGCAATTATTTATTCAGCAAGTCATCTTTTCCAACGTCGCAAAACCTCACTTGATATCCATCCCAAGCAAACGAGTATAAAGCATAATACATAAAAAATAACAATAAAACAAATAGTACTGTGTAAAACCACGGCGGAATGTAAAACTCATTTTGCTCAAAAACAGTCTTAAAGCTGTATTACATACACTACACGGTATTCAGGGCCCGGTAGTTAGGGCGATTAGGGAGCAAGGCTAGCCGCTGTCGCGCTAGTTAGGGTCCCTTACGCTCTAACTCTTATTACACCACTCTTAGTTAGGGTAAGGGTCCCTGAATACCGTGTAATGTAATACAGGCTTTACTTTTTTAGGATTACATTTATATGTATAATAACTAGCTGTCCCGGTGAACTTCGTATCGCACCTACTACAACCACTTTTTACAACTTACCCTACAACTACCCTACTATTACCTACTCCACTACTAGCCTACAACTACCCTACAACTTCCCTACAACTATCCTACTTCTACCCTACAACTACACCACAACTACCCTACTACTACCCAACTACTACCCTACACATCATCATCATTTCAGCCGTAGGTCGCCCACTGCTGGACATAGGCCCCCCTCATGGATTTCCAGGTATTTCGGTTGGAAGCGGCCTGCGGTCTTCACCAAGTATTTTATTTTAATTTTATCAAATATCGTGGTCCCGTAATTACCGCGTAGACTGACGTTTAGCCGGGACCACTGCTATCGAAACACAGTCGAAACATTGGGCAGTAGCCAAAGGTATTACGCGATAAATTCCCGTGTTTTTTATATTAAAAATACCTTAATAGTTTTTTACGTATATATACATAGAAAACTCCAAGACCCGAGATACCTACATATCCGCAGATTACGCCAAAATTTCTCCTCTGGCAGGAATCGAATCACTCCTGCCTGCGTCTGAGCCGGGTATTAAACCAAATGAGCCACTGTACTTATATTCTAGAGTCGTAATAGTTTTATTGCCGTGGGATACCGGCAGTAGAATGTTGACTCTCCTTTCTTGCCCATAGGTGCAGTAAGAATCTGCCAAAGGTTACCTCAAGAAGATGGGCAGCAATGTCAACATCCCGTACTGCGCTCGCCAACCCGCCTGCCAAGCGTGGTGAGGATGGTAACAGCCTTCTCAAGATCGCTAGGAGGTCCATGAGGGAGGTCTACGTCCAGCAATGGACTGGATATGCTACGGCTGAGATAATGATGATGATAATGAAAAATGTTTTACTAAGTAGTTCCACTATGGATCTAGAATCTAGACATGAGTAAGTGAGAATGATTCCATTTTAACGGCAGTTAAAAGTACATATTTTTGAAGCCCGTCTAAAGTCCATGAGCCCGAGACTATGTAGGTACTTGTCATATAATTAATATTGTGAATATATTACAATAATGTTGAAAAAATGCACCGCTTGTTTTTTTGTAAACTGGGTAGGTCATAATCCCCGATTATGATAAAAATCTTATCTGATTGGCAACAACATTGAATGCAAAAGGTAACCAAGCTGCTTAGCATGCTTTGATCATGCTCATGACAATAATGGTAGGTATCATTTTAAGCGACTTTAAGGAAAAGGTTTTTTTTTAATCTTTGTGGCACCTCAGAACTCCTTCGTTTATTTATGAACCGATTTCTTTTAATTTTAGAACCGTTTTGGAAAATTATTTTTGATTTCGATAAGATGCACTTTGAAAAGGTCTATTTTTGTCAACTTGGTTCTGATGATTTGAAGACATGGATCCCCCATGAGGAATCGATGGAAGTCTTCAAATGTTGTAGGTAAGCATATAACTATTTCGGCATATTTAGCTCAAGGTCAAGCATTTGCATTCAGAAAGTATGATTTGGTGAAGTGGAACTGATGAAGAAGACCACAGATGGTTATCTAAACTCTTCACTATTACAAAATTCACGGAGGACGATAAAATCCCTATCCTACACAAACTTACCTACACATCATCATCATCAGCATCAGGGCCATTGGAATGAAATAATGTAATAGTGTGTACTGGCACAGATAATTTGCGGTTGTGTTTTTTGTTTCACTGAATAATGTTTGCTTGCTTTCAAACCCAGTTCTGATGATGGGTATATGATAAATAAAGGATTTTTTTTAAATGTAAGTATGTATTCATATACTCGTTGCAGCTTGGGTATTTTTTATATTTTATCATTGAAGTCGGTTTAAATTAAAATTAAATTCATCAACTTTTTCGCCCCGTAGGTACAGTAAAAATATATACTTAGGTACAAGATTTCCCAATTTATCGGAGTTATATTATTATTAAAAAAAAAAAAAATCCACAGAAAACAGATACAGCTCTGTGGTTACATCAGACTTCAGCGCTTCCTTATTTTTGAAATTTGTAAACAATTTGGGTAATCTGAGTAGCTCGCATTTAATTAGAAAGGATGAAATCACGTTATTTTTTTGAATTCCTGAACCGGATTAATACTTGTTTGATAAATGATACCTTAATCTATGGACAGTAATAATGATCCTCGAATCCTTATCAATACCGCAAGCCTCACCATTCATGTGTTTCGATGATCCATGACGAGTCACTCCATTTGGTACAATCATAGTGCCGTTTCCGACCTTCTCAGCCTCCACGCCGTTCTGCACTGGACTATCCTAAAAACAAAATACAACATATTGTTTACCTAAGATAAGTGTAACTTAAATCTAATCATCATCATTTTAGCCCGATATCACCCACTGCTGGGTATAGGCCTCCGTTCGCTTTTCCTAGACTGTGTTCTCGCATTCAAGAGTGCCCCGCGACTTTGGCTACGTCATCCAACCATCTTGAACCTGGATAATTTTGTATATGGCCTAGCTTATCTAATAACACCAATGAACAGGTTTTACTTGTACCTACCTAAATCCTAGGTATTATTTATACAGATATAGTTATGTTATATTTCGATGATCGTTACCTAAATAAAATATTATTAATCACAGATTGTTTTTACATTACTATAATTATACTTATAATTTTGAATTGCAACATCGTTGGTAAACCCGCTTTATCAGCTTCAGATGTATTGACCTGTTTTGTAAACTTTCGCGATCAATAGACATAACTTTAAACTGTTGACTCTACCCGTGACCACGAGGGCTGCAACGCTGCAGGCACTCGAGCTAAACTTCGGGAAATAATAAAACAAGGTCCGCGATAAAGTCCATTTCGACCATGGCGACTGGGCATTCAGGGATATCTCTCCTTTATTGCGCTCTAAGGTGACTTGTTTACACAATCTTATGAGAGAAGATACGAGAGCACTTTGGGCACGTTAATATCCCGTTGTCAAAACTGTACCGGATGTTAGCTGGTGCTTGCCCGGGGCTCTCCCATCGCGCTTCCGACGCTCACTTCAAAGGCATCACTTGTTGATGGATGAGACGTCTCCACTATGGGCACTGTGTTGCTTTTCATTTGTCTAATAGCTGACTAAGCTGGGGGGTCGGTAGGTATAGGTGGTGTACAAGACTAATCCATCTAACAATTCCCCAGGAACTGCAGTGTCCCCTACAGCCTGAATACCAGTCGCTGTATAAATCATCTATAATAGATGTGAAAGGTAAGGCCTATCACACTAGCCAGCCGGCGGTTACATGACACATAAATTCTTAGATCATATACGACGCATTTACTTGAAATTCCGTATGAACGTTTATATATACGAGCATAGCAAAAAAAGCATTTACTTAGGCTACTTTCTAAAAGAATTTGTAATTTTTTAAGTGTCACACTTTTAAATCACAAGGTAACTAAAAACCTCATCAAAAGCTTTTTCAACCCTAATTAAAGTAAGTGGTTCACTAGCCCCCACACTACGATTTCCTGTGTTGTGCTGGGCTAGTCTCATCCGGGGGGTACTTACAGAAATGAATAAATCTGCAAAGACGTAATCAAAAGCTATTTCTATTTTGCCCTTAACCTAAGTTGCATAGGCGTGGAAATTGACAGGTGCTCGAGAATACCCTAGAACTATGACGTGCGACATTATCGCAATTAAAGGAAGGTACCTATCATCTATAACTACAAGTACTTGCTGGACCGCCAAGCCATTAATTAATCACGCAACTTTCCGGTTACTAATTCTTATACATATCGATTAGCACATGCACATGTTGATTAGCAATTGTGATAAGGCTTTCAAGCATATTTTACTGACTGAGCTTATTTTTAGAGTTCCGAACCTCAAGAGGAAAACCGGAACCCTCAAAGGATCACTCGTTTGTCTATCTGTCCGTCTCTCAAGACCCTTTTTCTCCGAAATGGCTGAAAGTATCTAGTTGGAATGTATACCAAACATCAAGGTCTGCGGGCACGATGCACTTCCAAAATCAAGGCAGTTAGCATTAATAGCAGTAAATGTAATTTTTTTATAAGAAAATGGCAAGAATGGAAACCTGCTAGCGCATTTCCAGAAATAGTAGACTCCGAAATTTAGAATGATGGGAGCATAAGTGGTAGGTATAAGCATGGACTATCAAATAAATACTAATGTATTTATTTGGTCCATGGTATAAGTAAAAAAAATCTAAAATTTAGGATTTTTTTTAAACCCAACAATTACCTACCGTATTGAAGTTTAAACAAAAATGCAACAAACATTTTGAAAAGTATTTAATTTATTTTTTATTATTAAAAGATTGGAGGTATTTTAGATCAAGAAATGTATAAATCGAAGTATTTATTATCTAAAATTAAGTCACATCACCTCACGGACCTAATTTAATTTTTAAGTCAGTCGCAAGTTTACTTTATATTTATTATTCGTCATAAAAAATATGTCTTTTTTATTTTTTAATGAAAAGCAATAAATATATGTATTTTGTGGCTCTACTATGCTCTAAAGCTACCGACCGAAGCGGGTAACTACTTTGTTGTGAATACGAGTAGGTACCTCGTCCAAAAGAAGGTGTTATCTAAAAATCTTATGTCGTACTCTAAGTACCTTGAGCGTATAACTATAGATTTCATTCACGTAGGTCAACATAAACATGGTTAGACCGGCATAACTTTCAAATCAATATAGTTATGACTATACAGGATGGGGCAAGAGTGATCCATAATTTTGGCACCTGTTTACCTGTGCTTTATAGGCTAACTGTACCATAAAAAATCTAGATCTCTAGAAGTATAATAGTTTTTTTTAAGATAAAACTTCTTATGGGAGGGTAAACCGCTTCGTTACGTAACGCGTTACGGCGTCAGTCTGTCTGGCTTCCCTTCCTCTCATGCATACGACAGCGGTAGGCAGGCTCCTCCTCCGCTAATATTTTTTTTATTTAGTCCACGGCACAGATAATTTGAACTCTTGTCTCAACAAGAGATGGCGCTATCACGCTTTTTCGGCCAATAAAAACCTTATATAACACTATTTCAAGGAAAATAAAAAACTTTATCAGAAATGTTTCATTGCGGTGAGGTGAAAAAGCTACATCTGGTATCATATCGTTTTGCTTTTTGTTATACCTAAACTTATCAAAAGCGTTTTTATTAACACATCATAATATACCTCTTAATCTTCATTCTTATCCTATTTTATTTTTACAATAAGATTAATCAAACCATAAATAACCATATTTTTTACTTTATCGGTTTTATAACCATCCTTTATGTAGTATTAGGTATTTATAATTCTTAATTTTCTAGTTTCTTCGGGAGTTCTTGAAGACTCATTGTAATTACTGTACGATAAAATAAATTATACTGGACATTCCACACAGCACAACTAACCCCAAAATAAGCAAAGCTTAAGTAATCAATGATTCATAAAAAATACCAAAACCCAGGACAAGAATCTGCAGAAAAAATACAAACAACAAACGTGGCGGGTTTTGAACGCGTTGCCTCCTGTGTCTCAGCCAGATTTTATACCCAGTGAGCCATCGGAGTCGGAGTCCTCAAATATAATGCCGTAGCACAAAATGAACGTACCTCCACGCTCTGATTATTTTACCTGTTACTTACTCTTACGTTACGTTGTAAAACGTTTACATTATTCACATAAAAGCCAAGAAGTAACTCATGGAGAACCATGAGGGAGGCCTGTGTTCAGTAGTGGACGTTTTGCGGCTGAAATGATGATGATGAATTAAAAAATAAAGCGGACAAGTGCGAGCGAGACTCGCGCCCTAACGGGTTCCGAAATTAGAAGATTTTATAAAATATTTATGCTAGGCGGTAGGACGTTCAGCCATGAAACGCCATTTGCATACATATGTATTTTATGTGTTCAGCAATATTTATTAAAAATAACCTTTCAACTTCACTTCGTATTGAATTTACGCTAGATGGCGCTACCAGTTATTGAATTTATTAAAAAATAAAAAAGACATATTTTTTATGACGAATAATAAATATAAAGTAAACTTGCGACTGACTTAAAAATTAAATTAGGTCCGTGAGGTGATGTGACTTTTACGTAACATGTTTTGTCGCTGACTGTACATATCGTGTGCACGAGGAGACGCCGGAGGTGGCGGGTCACAACCGTCTTCACCCTGAAGTAGGCCTTTGATAAGGGTCTAATCTAAACAGGTGGTGCATCCACCATCAAAAACAAGTACGTGATCATTCCCGTTATTTAATATGAATAACTACTACTATTTAACATTTTACTCAGAGAAACACAGAGTCTCCAAACATAATACCATGTAAGTAATAATAAAACATTTTTCCCGGAGTATATTATAATAAAATATGATATGGGTACTTATATAAAATATTTTATCATTATTAGGTTATATAAACAAGCACAACTCTACTAGCGAGTGACGATAATCGTATTAAAAACATCTTAATAAAAAATAACACTCTTTATGTACTAGCACGAAAGATAACAACAAAGTTTCCTATCATTTCGACTTACCTAATCGGCAATACTTAGGAGAAAATTCACTAAAACAATTCCAATCTCCAATTTTCATAAAATGTAGAGCAACTTGTTTCACACGAACGAGGTAAATACGCAAATACAGTAGTTATCACAAAATAGCTCAGACTGACAGATAGTATTATGAAGTTGTGACAATGCGGACGTGTGTTTTGTGACCCGGTAGGTCGTTATCTCGGCGGAAAGCGTACGACTGCCACCACTCGTGCCGTGCAGCCAACTGGCGAGTTGCCTAAGCCGTGGCGTGATAGCACAGTGCTACGTTTCAAGTATAAAGTTCAACTCGCAAGATTCAGTAAACAGGTTAAAATTTTCGCGCGTTTGAATTTTGAGTTTGTTCAATGAAAAGGTATCGCTTGCGCTCATCAATAGAGGCGGGCACGTCAGCTCGTGTGGGGGTAAATGAGGTTGTAGAAAGTTGTGACACATACCGTGACTTGTATCGGGTCTTCCATGATTTTAGCACTGCAAAGTGAAGTGCACGTTATGTTTAAGGACGCGCGGACCGGACGACTAAACGGCACGTTTAATCAGAATGTTCGCACTGTTTTACCGCAGCTTTTAGATAAACACTTCGCTTCAGCGAATGGCAGGTGACTGGCTGATATCGATCAGCTATATTTCTTTTTATTAATTGTGAAGCATATCTTATCTAGTAAACTCCATTTAAGCGCCGTTTTGTTGACGATAAACTTGGTGCCATAATTTAGTAGGTACCTAATAACTGCATTATCATTAGTGCAATCTCAATATGAGCTCCAGGTAGGGTGTCGAATATAAATGTCATTACTAGGTTATTTATATCACCAAATAAATACTTGGTACCTACGTTGATAATTAAATAACATTGCAATCCTTGAAAGAAATCGCTTCAAAGCGGACGTTTCATTGTACGTTTTAACATTGCCAAATAATTCATGCTCTTAGGGACTCTACACAGTCGTCGGCGACATTAAGTATTTCTTTATAATGGACCCGGCAGACGTCCTCCTGCCCGCTGTTGCGTGTCGACGCACCTACGCGCGTTCTTGCGGGACTGCAGATCTGCATCATCCTTCGGGTTTTTCACGCACTCACGCGCGTAATTGCGTTTTGTGGATACACGGAGGCTCTGACTCATTTCATTCAAAGCTGTTCACTAGACTGCGGGACTCGGTGGGCCATACCTTGCGTCTCGACCTGCACCTACGCGCGTGGGTGCATGCTTCTCCGCGCTTGAGTGCGTGATCTGCATGAACGCGCGTGGATGCATTTTCTGTGTGTTGGACTGTGCGTGTTTTCGATACCTACAAGCAACATTAGAAGACGCATTCACGCAACTTGCAGCGTGGTGCGTGACAGCGTGTTAACCGCCTTAGAGACATACTGACAGCAGCGCCATCTACCGGGTTCAATTGTGTCGGTCCAGCTGTTAAGTTTACGCCCCCCCGCTGTAAATATTTAGTCGCGCGAGAATTTAATTTCGCTATGTCTCTTAAGATACGAGTACTTACTGATTTAAATTATAATATGGTTTAAAGTGCAAATATGTTTTATAAAAACTACTCAAGATGTTTAAGAAACTTATTTGCATATTTGGATATATTCACACCTTGACCTACAACCTACAAACATTAATAAACAAAATTGTTAGAAAATTACATAAATGAATACTAAAAACACGTAGGTACACAAGTAATAAAGGATACCCAGTAACCACATACCTACGACCCGACCGAGCCCTCCAAAGAGAGTCGTATCGAAAAATCAGCTCAGCATAATGCTAAGTAGGTAGGGTACCTAACCTCCTACCATCTCAACGGTGATTTTCAGTTGACCCCAGCCAGTGACATAACGAACATAACATGTTCAACTATCTTCATGATAGTTCAGCAGACTTGCCACCAAATCTTTATGAAATTTAGCTTAAAATCAACCTAGTAAAGATATCGGGAACGTTGTAATTGTTTTTAAAAACTAACTTAAAAGGAAATCTATTGGATTTTAACAATAAAATAACTTTTATAGTGAGACGTCTATGAGCGTTTTTAATCTCAATGCGAATGACAAAAAGTATTAAACAAACTTAGGTCCTAAATAGCATCGACGCGTCTCAGACGCGCGTGGGCGGCGAGGAAGCGATAAGCATTCCTGGTAGAGCCCTCCCAATAGAGCAAGCTTGCACTTTAGGCATTAAGTGTTATAATGTCTCTACCAGCTGGATGCATAACTCCTCCCTCCTCAAGAGCGAAATTATCGGTTCTTGCAGAAGCTTCGATCCGATTATTTCGCTTCAAAACATAACGATAAAGTATAAGACAAATTACACAAATGATTAAAACTAAGTACAATAAAATAGTTCCTAAACTAATGCTTTGAGTGTTTACGGCACTGATTTCACTTCCACTTCCACTAATCTCACTTTCCTGTAACTTTAAGATACGTGAAAAATGCTTTATTTCCTCCAAATCGATGTTCTTGATATTAATCTTGGGTAGTGAAGTAGAGTTCGTAGATTTAAATTTTTGAAAAGTTACGATCGGTGTTATTTTATATTGAAGATTTCCTGCAAACATCTTATGGTATCCAAATTTCAGCTCATCCAAATTTACTGCACAGTCTTCTGACGTAGTCAAAATGAAAGTGCCATGTAGAGATTCTCTACTATTCCCATGAGGACATTTTTCAACCAAAACAGTTGGTTTTTGTGTAAATATGATCCACGCATCTAAACCAATCCTCTGAATCTTGATGTCCTCGATGTCAACAGCGCGTTGTACACACAAGTTGGGGTCTGACTGAAATTCTAGGAGCTGCTCTGCACAGGTGAGTATTGGAAACTGCATCAGGTCACGACAGAGGAATCTGTTGTTTTCAGCAATTTTCTCGCATGGTTTTGAGACTGGCAGGTATTTCGAATCTTTCGCCAAAAGGTATGGGAATTCAGGGAAAACAACTACAGTTTTATTCAAGGAACTTTGAAAAATAGGTAATGAATAAACCTTGAAGTAATCGTAAGAATTTTCATCAGTTAATGGAACTTCCAATATGAACGTTATTTGGTTCGGTTTTACATAAGCTTTCACTTCAATAACCCTTTCTAATTTTAATAAATTGCTTTCATTTACTTCATAAACTAATTGGTGTACATTTTCAATTTCTTTTAACAATAACAGGAGTTCTGTAGAATTAATAATAGACTGATGTAGTACAGACACTTTACTGAATGCCAACGCTGTTTCTATCTCGTTCAGTTCTATATAGATGGTTCTAAACATACTTATAAACATATCAAACATACTTGACACGTATGTAAGATAGAAACAGGTGTTTTCTTTAACATGTTGTAGTTTAATCAATTTTTCAATAACCTTAAATCGTTTTTCCAGTATAATTATGTTTTCTTGTAAAGTTTCTGTACTGTTTGCGAAATTGTCCAACATTTTGGTGATCATTGTTATTTTATTCTCAGTTGCCATTTCCCTTGAACTAATTCGCGAAATCAGTGAATCATATCGAATAGCATCTTCATTATCTAAATTGCCCGAAACGGCTTTTATAAGTGACCCAAGGGGATTAACTAAACCTCGCTTAAACCTATGCAACGGAACTAACTGACGAAATTTCTTGTGTTTTTATGGCCAAAATTTCATGGGCAAAAGCTTTATTACTATCTACTAACTTAATAAACTCATTGAATTTCAATATGTAATAATCCAAATTACTACCTATGCTACTTAAATCTAAAGACTTAACTATTAACCACTTATCTGTTTCCCTGAACGCTTGTCCTTCTTTTACAGGTAATATACCTGGATTGTTTTCAATCTTTTGCAGATGAAGGGCCCGGCTTTGGGGAAGTAGAGTCAGAGCGACCAAACACCACCTGTGAAGGGCGTTTCACATTTTTAATAGGAACCTTTGAGTGTTTCTGATTAATTTGCATTGACGCTATATTCCGTTCTACTCGCGATTTAACAACTGCCTTCTTGTATCTTGCTTTCTCTTTGCTTTTTCTTGTATTTATATCTTTCGTGTAAACTATATCTTCTGGCTCCAACTCAATATGTTCTCCTAATCTTTTTTCTCTAATTTTCTCCTTTCGCTCTATCAACTTATCCGAAATGTACTGATAAAGATATTTAGTTCGCTTCGCATGATCCTTAAGTAATTGCTGCATGTATGATTTTTCAAACTCGCCATCGAATAATTTACTGGAATCTGTATGCCCAAAAACTATTTCAAACGGAGTTAATTCTGTTGCTGAATGTATAGTATTATTATAAGCCATAATTGCATACGTCATTATAGAGGCCGCGTCAGTACATTTTTGTTCATATTTTGCTAGTCTGTAAATCTCTATTATTGTGGAGTGAAAACGCTCAACAATACCAGTCGAATTTGGATTGTTTGGAGTGCAAATGTGTAATTCAATTTTATACATTTCAGCCAATTCTTTTATCAAATTATTGTTAAACTCGGAACCTGGGTCGCTACTTATCTTAATCGGGACCCCATACATTGAAAAGTATTTAATCAATGCACGAACTACTTCTGGTGTTGATTTATTTTCTATCTCAATAGCCTGACCTAGTTTACTAAAAGCATCGACCAAAGTCAAGTAGGATCTATTTTCAATAGAAAATATATCGATAAAAAGTTCCTGAAATGGAGATGATTGAGTTTGAGTCAGCTCTATAGTTGGCTTAATAGGTTTTCTGTCATACTTCATTTTTTTACAAGCGTCACAGCCATTTATGACGGCTGCTGTAATTTCTTGTATTCTCTTCCAGTAATAGTTTCTTTTTATTCTCATAACCGTTTCCTTTATGCCTCGGTGGCAAGTTTTCCCTTCATGGTGTTGTAATACTATAGCTTTCTGTTCGCTCTCATCTTCTACCACTATAACCCTTTCCGTGCATTCAAAGAACTCTACAGTACCCTTTTTGAACAATCTTATAATTACGGCGTTAAATTCTTTTCGGTGTTGTTTGTCCTCAAAATAAATGAAATATTTGGTTTTAGGCCTAATGTATTCTTTAAGAAACTGCGTTATCAGTTCCTCACTATTCAATGGTAGAAATGCCTCTGTAACCTTTTGGTGTTCTCTACTTAAAACCTTAACGTTAATTTCCTTTTTAGGCCAAGTAAAGATAAGTATTTGGTTAGGTTTGGTATCCACAGCTTCTTTTAATATAGGAATCCCACTAGACTCTAGATCCGCAGCTGAATGGATGGTTCCTTCCGAACTATGTGAAAGCGGCGGAAGTGGATAAGTAGGTTCTAACTCGTCGATATTACGAGCTTCTTCTGTGTCAGATGCATCTGACAAAACGATTGTCTCTATAGGTGTTTCCTGATCATCGTCGTCCTTTGCCAAATCTACAATTTTGTTCGTTATTTCCTGAAGATGTCTTTGTAATTTGTGTTCCTTTTCGTCTAATTGAACCTCCATAGATTCATCTGAAGATGAATCATCCAACAAATCTGACCCATCCAATGCGTTTACCTTAATGCGTGACAGTGCATCAGCATTCGTGTTTTGTTTACCGTTCTTATATTTAGTTGTATAGTCATATTCTAATAAACGTAATCGCCAACGTGTCAATTTACTATTCGGTTCTTTAATAGAATCTAGCCAAGCTAGAGGCCGATGGTCGGTATAAATAGTAAATTTGTTGCCGTATAAGTATGGTCTAAAATGTTTGATGGCCCAAATAACAGCCAAAAGCTCGCGTTCTATGGTACTGTAACGCATTTCAGTTTCGCTTAATGTTCTACTTGCATATGCAACAGGTAGATCGGTACCCACCGTTCCTTGTGACAATACTGCACCCAGAGCTACGGCGGATGCATCTGTCGTAAGGATGTATGGTTTCGCTGGATCTGGATACTGAAGTAAGGGCGCATGCGTAAGGAGTTCCTTACATTGATGGAAAGCGTCCATGTACTTTTGGTCTATTACAATGCTATTATGTTTCTTGAGACAGTTCGTCAATGGTTTTGTAATTTTTGCAAAGTCTTTAATAAATCGTCTGTAATAACCAATTAGGCCAAGAAAACTCTTGATCTCTGTGACAGTTTTTGGAAGCGGATAGTCTAATATTGCTTTTATTTTATCGTTGTTAGGCTTAAGGCCTTGATCTGTAATTGTATGTCCCAAATACAGTACCTCCTTTCTTAGAAATTCGGACTTGTCAAGTTGGACCTTTAAGTTAGCTTGTCTCAATCTGTCAAATATAGCTTTTATGTCTCTAATGTGTTCCTGCATACTAGTACTGTAAATAATGATGTCGTCCATATATACAAGGCAATGTATCCCTTGCAATCCCCTAAGTATGTTGTCCATAGCTCTCTGAAAGGTCGCGGGAGCTGTTTTTAGGCCAAAAGGCATTCTTAAGAATTCGTAGTGACCTGCTTCTGTGCTGAAAGCGGTCTTCTGCCTATCATCCTTATTTATCTCTATCTGATGGTAACCGTTCGCTAGGTCAAGAGTACTAAAGTATTTAGCTTTGCCTAACTTATCAAACAAGTCAGTAATATTAGGCAAAGGGTACTTATCGTCTGTCGTTATCTCGTTTAAACGTCTATAGTCAATCACCATACGAAATTTCTGTTCGCCTGAAGCATCCATTTTTTTTGGTACCAAGTGGACAGGCGCGTTCCATGGTGAATGTGATTCCTGAACTACGTTGTTTTGTAAAAGCTTCTCTACCTGTGATTTAATTTCTTGTGTTTGAACAGGAGGTTGTCTATAAGGCCTAACATAAATTGGATCTTCGTTTTTGGTTCGAATAAAGTGTTTTACTTGATTTGTGAAGCTTAAAGGAAGCTTGTCACTGTAGAATATATCTTTATACTCCTTACATAATTCTGAAATACATTTACTTTCTTCTTCATTCATGTGATCTAGTCTAAGCCTTGTTAAATTTTCGTCCAATATGTCTTCCACTTCCATATCTTTCATTTCTACGTCCTTAATACAGTTCACACCCACGATGTTATCACTGGGAAATTCCTCCACCTCGAATGGACTTGTTATCACTAATTTCCTCAACTTGTCAGTTACGTTTTGGATAATGGTGGTAGCATACCCATTTTCACAATTTACAATTGCATCTGGCATTCTTATGCCGTCACAAAATTGTTTAAAATTTAGAATCGCAGTGCCAGAATACAAATTCGTGGGCATTTTTACGCGTTGCTCAGACCGTGGGTTCAATTCGATGACGTGATTTCCCATACACCTCATTATGGGTAAATCCACTGTCCTAGTCCTGAGACTGTTATGTTTTAAATCAATGACAGCTTCCAGATGCATTAACAAGTCGTTTCCTATTAGTCCGTCATATTTGGGATCCACATCATACACGTAAAATTTATGATAGTCACGGCTATTAAACGTAGGCATTAGAGGGATCTCAATAATCTCACTATGGTTGCTCGATGCGTGCGTGCTTATAACTGTGAATACTTCACCCCTAATATAATCACCAAAGAATTGGTATGCTTTCGCTGGGCTGATGAAGGATCGTGTGCTGCCAGTATCAATCATAAATTTACCATTTATTTCTGGTAAGTATATGTATGGAAGATTTATTTTAGTGTCGCAATTAATTTTTATCACTTCAAATCCTCCTTCGAGGCTACTACCGGAAAATTTCCAGCCTTTTCTTGTTTTTGGGACTCTAACTGGGTAGGGTCGGTAAAGCTAACCTGCTGTTCATTCCAAGCGTTCACATCCATTTGCGATTCAAAACAATTTGCTAGATCAAAGTCACTATAATACCCTTCATTATTTTCGAAATTTTCGTATCCATACCCATACCAGTCGTATCCGTTACTATCGCCTAACTCTAACTCATTTAGGCGAAACCCTTGAGGTTGTTGAGTTGCAGCCGGCATCTGTGGTTTAAGAGGTGTTGCAGTTCTCATAGAAACATCCGTGTCAATAGGTTTTGCGCTGGGAGGCTTGTAACCAAACTGATTTAATTGAGGTCGATAACCAAATTGATTTTGATTGAACTGAGGCCGATAACTGAATTGGCCTTGATTCATCTGAGGACGATAGCCAAATTGTTGTGGTCTTAAATTTTGAGATTGTAACCCGAATTGTTGGGGTTGCATCAATTGAGGCCTATAACCCATTGGAGCCTGAGGGGTAAACTGATTCGCGGCGGGCTGCCTGTACTGCATGTGTCCTGGAATCCCGAAGTTAAAACGAGGGGGAGCCATAGGGGCAAGTGTTGGTCTGAAGCCACTCGGCTGAAAAGGCACGTTCTGCGTGGGAGGATTGAACCTGTTATATGCGGGTGTTGCTGAAGGCATTACTGCAGGTGTATGCTGAGGCTTGAGCATTTTATTCCTAAGTGTATACTGCTCATAGAAGTTCACTTCCTCCAACACATATTCTAATGCTTTTTCTAGAGTATGCGGATTTTTCATTCGAATAGGTCTTAAAACATTTTCAGGCAGGTTATACAGGAAAACGTTAAGCGCCGTGTTATTATAGATTTCGGTTCTACTTGCCATGGTAAGATTGTTAGTCTGATTCACCTTAGAGATAAGTATCGACCTAACAGTCTGAATGCGATTGCAGAACTCTTGATAGCTTTCCCCATGTTTCATTTTTAATGTCTCTAACTCTATCGCTAAGCATTCTTCACTTCTAGGATCACCAAAATGTTGCACCAATAGAGTTTTCAGTTTTTCGTAAGTATCAACATCATTTCGTTCGCTAGCTAAGGCAGCGGCTTCATCAGTTAACCTACTCGTTATCGTGTGCAAAATGTAAATATTTTGCTCTTGTTCACCATGAAATTTATCGACCAAATAATCACATTTTCTCAAAAATAGATTTAAGTGCCGCTTATTGCCATTAAATAATGGGATTATACACAATAGTTCCTTAGCCCTTCAACTGGGAATGAACCCGCTCCGGGTTCCATTCAAATATGGCGCATCTGCGCACCAACCCGCTCCGGGTTGATATGCAGTACGCACGCTGCCTCCGTTATTTCGCGGAATTAACCATAAACGCCTATCGCCACACTGCTCTAACTTAGTCAGTGGGTTCGTTGAAGAACAGAGAGAGGTAGCAAACATTGACAACAGTGGCGCCCATAGAATAAAAGTTCGAAAATTCAGTCGATTTGCGCGCTCTTTTGCAGGAAGTTCAAAAATTCAAGGCGGTATTTTGGTTGGGGTTTTTGTGTGTATTTTGTGTTTAATTGGTGTTTTCAACGTAAACGAACAATGAACAAGTAAGTGTTTAATGTTTTTATAATCAATGATGTCGGTTTTGATAAAGTTTACATTCAAAATCTTGCTAATTTCATCAGCCACCCAATTTTTCTTCTGCAAAGTACTCAACAAAAACACTTTGATTGGCATAAAAACTAATTGTCCTTACTAAAAAACCAATTAATTAGGTCAACAATACATATTGTTATGTTATTTATGTGTTATATTGTTATAATTTAATTCGATTTCCTCAAAATAGTGAAGTAAATACTAGCGTTCCATGCATCGGCCCGGAGCGGGCCAATACGCAGTCCGCGTAACGACCATTTTGCCGGATCTAGATAGGAATGGATGTGGCATTTCAGTATGTCAGATTCATCATCATCATTTCGATTTCGACGTTTCTATAAAGAAAAAAATATGTTTTGGTAATTCAGTAACTTATGAAGTAGGTACGTAATTTTAACTTGCAAAAAAGAGGAATAGACTTGCAAAAGTGACAAGGTATTTATTACTCAAAAAATTTAGATCCCAAATTTGACAGACAGACAAACACACTTTCAGATAGACAGACAGACAGACTGTTGATTTTTTCGATATTTATTTTTTATTCAATAGTACTCGTACATTCAGTATTTTCTTCGATTTTACTGAAATGCCATATCCATTTACGTTGGTAGATCCTTGGCGCTGATATCATAGAAAATTGTAAGTTTTGATTGTTGAATTTCTAAAAGTTTTTGTAAGGTAAAGAGTAATTATTTTATTACAAATCTATTGTAAATATATTGTAGTTTTTGGATACAAATGTTTTTACCTAACTCGTTGATTCTACTTTGTACTACAATACATAAATTGATAGTGTGTATTTGGTGTTGGATTTTAAGGGGTCTGGCATTTTGTTTATAAATCTTGAAATAGTATGCTTGGGATGTGAGAAGCTTTGTCTGAGTATTGTTTATGAACTACTCTTGAGACTTAAGCCATAAAAAAGGCAACTTCACTCTTGTGGAATTCATAAACAATCTTGGAATTTCATATTCTTCACATCTGGGCGCTAGGGCTGCCGAAAACAACCCTTTTTTTGTGATTATTTTTCTCGTAAAAATTAATAGGAAGTTATGCTTTTGTTGACCTTTTATCTTAGCATGGTGTTTATTTAAGTAGATAAAAGACTAATTTGATTTAAAAGTCTTTTTATTTATAAGATTTAGGGGTTTTTACACATAAATCGGTGATCCATCCGTTTACTCAATCTTTGACTTCGAGTAGCGAAGTGTATATTTGTAAACGAGTCTTAATTATTATTTAATTAGTTAGAATATTTCAAGCTGATTTCAAAAAGCTATAATGATACAATAGTTGCGGTAGTAAAATAAAAGACAATCATCAATCAATTACCGAGCGGCGTGCGCGCGCGTACAACCCACGAAAACCGCACCCAGATGTGTCATTTTTAGCGCGCAAGGCGCCGCAGGCGAGGGGTTAGGAATCGTCTTTATCGTGGTCATTTTTATTTTACTTTACCTTATTAAACTAAATTATCAATTTGTATACTAAAATTATTCGTCTAAATATTTATAGGGCTGTTTACTTAACTCTACTTATTCTAATATCCTTACAATAAGAACCAAAAAACGTTATAATGGAAAAAGTTCGATTCCAAGAATAACAAAACACAAAGCACACAGGGTAGGAAAGGATGGCGAAAATTCTACTCACCAGCCAGTCACCGACATGCTCGTTCGCCTCCCAGGACCTTCACAAATTTATTTGGTTCGAACAGATCCGATCCGTCGGAAAATTCGCGGAAACTCGCGGAAAATCTCGTGGAAAAGTCGGAAAATCTGCCCCGGCTGCGCCAGTAAAGATATCGGGAACGTTGTAATTGTTTTTAAAAACTAACTTAAAAGGAAATCTATTGGATTTTAACAATAAAATAACTTTTATAGTGAGACGTCTATGAGCGTTTTTAATCTCAATGCGAATGACAAAAAGTATTAAACAAACTTAGGTCCTAAATAGCATCGACGCGTCTCAGACGCGCGTGGGCGGCGAGGAAGCGATAAGCATTCCTGGTAGAGCCCTCCCAATAGAGCAAGCTTGCACTTTAGGCATTAAGTGTTATAATGTCTCTACCAGCTGGATGCATAACTACCTCTTGAATTATTCCAGCTATTAGTGAAAACCGCATAAAAATCCGTTTAGTAATTTCTGAGTTTTGCACGAAGAAACAGACGGACGGTGTCGGGGATTTTGTTTTAAATAAATTAAAAGAAAAAATAAACTTTTTAACAAACAAGCTTTCATTTACCCACTAAAAATAATAAAATAAACATTTTCCATTAAAGTTTAATGTCAACTTAAAACGTCTTTACACAATATAATATATAATAAAAGAGCTTGTCGCGAGATTAACCTGTGTACCTGTAACTTGATCCAATTGATTAATTTTTTTTTCAAACAATGTAAATTACGAGTTCCTGCTTAAATCTCGCGACAAGCTTTTTTTATTACATAACCGCTAAATTGGTTTCGCGAAAATATTTTTTCGACCCTCATTTGGTTTGCATTTTGGCGCGAAAAACGGCGGGCGCTCCGCGTCGGCGCTAAGTGGATACTGGCTCGGTTTTTACAATGGAGCCAGGGTTGGATTCAGACCCTCAAAAAATTATTGTCTTTGGAAATTAAAAATATACTACTTGTCGAAAATTATACTACGTTTCGTTTTTCGTGGATTTCAATATTAAAATGCATTTATGTAAGTGAAATTTTCTTTATTTAGTAATTGTTAATGTACAAATCAATCAAATTGAGGCAAGTAGATGTTTATCTCAGCACCGACCATCACACCCATCTGTTAGAACGACCGATAAAGTACAACACTACGCGGGGATTCTCCGAAGCTTGTCGCTGTCGCTTATTTTCGGCTTTGGATAGGTACCTACTTTGTTCTTTTAGCCACCACTAATCGCTGGCTGATTCCATATTACCATACATACAGAACTTCCCGAAATTGTAGGATAAATAATAAAAAGCAAAATGATTCAACCAATAAAAGCTGTCAATCGGCTTGAAGGTAAAATTATGGTATTTTCGCGTAGTATTCTGGCTTAAAGATACTACATACTACACATAATGAAATAATGGTACAAATAGTATAATTATACTACAAAATCCAACACTGAATGGAGCGTATCGTGGTATTTACGCTCTGTGGAAAGGGATTGAATGAAGCTTGTCAGTACAATCATTCATAATTTAGTCTGTGTTCGGGATATATAGCGTAAAAATTATTTTCTATTAATTATTGATTTAATTTTATATAAAAAATTACTTATTTATTTCTTTTACTAGAAAAATACTTTTGTTTGTAATTCAAAATGTATTATCATATATCTACATGTTTTGCGGTATATACATAGTATGTGGTATAACCTCACTATATATAACATAACATTTAGGTGTCTTAGAACAAAATATTTTTTGATCGTAATTATAAAGTGCATTTTTTATGCATTTTTTTTGCGTAATCTTTTATTTAATTTTAATTTAATCGAATAAAATTATTTTTTCTTGGGCTACGTAAATTTTATTTGTTATTGTCATTGTCAACTCCATTGAGAAGGCTACAAAACAAAGAAGAAGTTGATAAACACCATAGTTTAAAAATGACAATTGTTTTTGTGGAACGATGACTCACCGATGACTCACTGGTCAGTTTACTTACCTACCAAAACCAAACGACGGCTAAAAAATCTTGGTAAGTAAACTGACCAAAACCAAACGAGCGGTATTGTTTTTTACTTTTTAGATATCACTGGACAGTTCTTGTCTGTTCATCTCATGACCACCATGTTGGATTTAGAGGGATGTCATATAATTTTTCAAGTAACTCTCAGCAAGGCCTTTCATTTGATACCCATATTAGAGGAGTGCATTAAAAATAACTAGTCCACCATACTGGATGCTCCGCCATGTTGGATTCAGAGTATCGTCATTAAAATTTCATTTTCGAATTATTCTCAAAATCCCTTTCATTTGATACCCATAGGAGTACATTAAAAAAAAGGAGTTCGCCTGGACAGTACAGTACAGGACAGTACAGGACAGTATATGACAGTACAGGACAGTACATGACAGTACAGGACAGTACAGGACAGTACAGCACAGTACAGTACAGCACAGCACAGCACAGTACATTACACTACAAGTACAGCACAGTACAACACCGTACAGCACTGTACAGCACAATTCAGCACAGTACCTACAGCACAGAACAGCACATCACAGCACAGTGCAGCATAGTCCAGCACAGTCCAGTACAGCCCAGCACAGTCCAACACAGTCCAGCACAGTGCATCCCAGTCCGGCTCAGTCCTGCCCAGTCCGGCCCAGTCCGGCCCAGCCCGGCCCAGCCCGGCCCAGTCCAGCCCAGTCCAGCCCAGTCCAGTCCAGTTCAGCCCAGTCCAGTCCAGTCCAGTCCAATCTAGTTCAGTCCAGTCCAGATGTTTCACATCATAAACATGTATACAAAATTTTAGCTCAATTGGTTGAAGATTAATTTTATTAATTATGTGTACCTATACCAATTATATTTTATTCGCACCATACAAACCGTTAAGTATCTTTAACTTAGTACCTACTCACTAACTCTAGTTTTTGTTTTAACTCTAGTTTCTTTTTATTTTATTCAACCTTACGTAGAACGTAGATATTTGTTTTGTTTAAAATAATTGTTATAGTTCGCGCAAAACTTCTTGAGCTCTGTGAAGTTAGCTTCAGTGACTGCGCAGTACACAGTTTTTAGGGCGTTGAGGGGAAGAAATGACAAAAGGGGTTCGAGAGGGGCTCAGTCTGTGAAATTAGGGTTGCCAGCGCGAGTTTTGGTGTATTTTCGTTTTATTTAGCACACATTTTACTATGCATTTATTTATTTTTCAATTATTAAAACAAACATATTTAAAAATCAATTATTATATTAAATTAAGGATGAATAAAAACTTAAATGCTAGAACGAATTCACCTTTATTATCGCAAGAAGCCAATTTTTTAATACAAAATTTCGACTATGTGGCAAGATTATTTATAACCTAGTTGGCAATATTGAATGAACATGTCAACATGCGCAACTTTTCATTTGCCGCGACGTTCACAGAGCTCAAGAAGTTTTGCGCGAACTCTAACTCTACCTACATTAATAATAACTAGTCCGCCATCTTGAGTATACCGCCATGTTGGATTTAGAGTGATGTCATTTAATTTTTCGAGTAACTCTCAGCAAGGCCTTTCATTTGATACCCATAGTGTAGGAGTCCATTAAAAATAACTAAACCGCCATCTTGGGTGTTCAACCATGTTGGATTCAGAGTGACGTCATTTCATTTTTTGAGTTATTTTCAGCAAGCCATTTCATTTGATACCGATATTATAGGGGTACATTAAAAATAAACAGTCCGCCATCTTGGGTGTTCCGCCATTCAGAGTGACGTCACATAGCTGACCATGCATTGTCATCCAAAAAGTAAACAAGTTTACAAAATTTCAGCTCAATTGGTTGAAGATATCTGCTTCAAAATTGAGTTGCAAGATTCCGCGAACAAACATAGTACATACATACATACAGGGCAAGCTAAAGAAAAGCTTGTTAAAATACAGCAATGCAGCAGGAATCGAACTTGCATTAATGTTATCTAACTACTTGCGTTCGTACATTATTTCATAATGGCCATTATTTAAATACCGTCAAGCCCCATAATTTCGCCTGTGGTACCTATTTTCGCCTAATTTCAAATTAGTTGAATTTGCCAGTACCTATATTAATTAGTACCTACAGAATTAAAATAAAACTACTAAACACGAAGTAAAATTCACGTATGGCAAGATTTTTCGGGAAAATAGCGACTAGCTTCACATTGTTGGCCGCTAGTGCGTTTTTACTGAGAGTGAAACGACACTTTTTTAGGGTTCCGGACCAAAATGGTAAAAAGGAACCCTTAAAGAATCACTCTGTCTGTCTGTTTGTCACATATGGATATCTCGAGAACTACTGATGCTATCGACTTGAAATTTGAAATGGTAAAAGACAACACTTTTTTACTAATATAGCATATATGAAAATATTAAAACAATATTCTTATTTTGATTGCAGGAGGGCGGATAGGGATCTCAATTTTTTTAAGTGAAGTTACTAGGCCGTGTGGGGTATCATATGAAAGGCATTCATTTACACATTAATAAACAGTTTTTATTTATTCTTTAACTCGAATCGTTTTTGAGAAATTTACAAAAATGTTGAAAAAAACGACCGTTCCCCTCCCTTATCTCCGAAGTTTACAGAGATAAACCCGTGATAACGCTTATAAAAGTGTATGTAAACTTTATAGAAAAATTTGAGCGAACTCTCTAATTTGCATAGTTTTTTAGACAATGGGGGTGGAAGGGGGGTTTCCAACATTTTTGGAAAGTAATTAGGTCTTGTGGGGATTCATATGAAAGGTATTCATTTGAACATTAATAAACAGTTTTTAGTTTTACTTTAAGTTATCGTTTTTGAGTTATTTAAAAAATGTTGAAAAAAATAGCGCTCTCTGCCTTCACGCTCAGCCCTTATCTCCGAAGTTTGCAGAGATAAACCTCTGAAACTTTTTTTGCTATTAGAAGTGTATGTAAATATTAGAGGAAATTTATTACAAACTACTCTACTTAGCATACTTTTTTAGAAATCATCGAAAGTGTGAAAAATCTACATAAGTTCCGCTATCAGTCAAGAGATGGCGCTGTCAAGGTTCTCCAACAACTATAAAACCGCCTTTGTATTATATAAATATATATATATATATATACATATATATAATAATCCTTTTAAATTATATTAATATATAGTATATTTAAGTTAGATAAATTAAATATTGTTAAGTAAGTAACTTTAGTTTTTATGTATTGTAACACATTTTATTGTTGTTTATTTTTTGCATAAACTGTATTAAGATGCATAGGTATTTAAGTACTTCATATATCCACATATAATACCTCTATAAGATATAACGCAGTGGATTATTATTATCTGTAATGTTATAATGATTGTGTAAATAAATAAATTGAATTGAATTATGATGGCACGGAACCCTCGGTGCGCGAGTCCGACTCGCTCTTGTCCGGTTTTTATTTTACTGTGTTTTAACTTTAGGATTACTCAGACTACAGAAAAGGTAATGCTAAACTTTTTACATAAATGTAAACTACAGGTATTTCTGTTTTCATTTTCTATATCATCAACGTTTTTAAGTCATAATTAATTAAATCTTATTGGGGTGCCCGTAGCGGCCACCGTGTTGCCAAACTTCACCTGCCCCTAGGGCTGTCAATTCCTTTGTCTTGTTTCCTATAATATACATAGCTAAGTTCCTACTATGTCATGTATAGTATAATTGTTTGGAACATTTAATTTTCGTTCAGTACAGACTATGAGATACCTATACGATTGTTTTATTTCTAGGAGAATTGGTTTTTTTAATTTAGATAAATATTATAGGGTCAGAACCATTTATGTTCACCATTTTCTTTTATTTCAGATTTTTATTTTTATAAAACATACAACAATGCCTTTTATTTGTGAGAAATATTTGTTTATTAATACCTTTTTAGCTAATAATATACTTAACAGTTCATTTTTAACTTTTATCGTCATGTGGCTGATATGATGATTATGATGGAAGGAGTCCTCGCCAGCGAACACTAAAGTGTCGTCTGCATAGCAGACAACGTGTACGCCGGCGGGGAGATCGACACGAACCGCGTCATATGCGAGGTTCCAAAGGAGTGGTCCTCAGACAGACCCTGTGGAACCCCGCAACTGACCTCCCTCCGCAGAGTAGTACCGTCCCTGCCCACATACTGCACACATCTGTCGCGAAGGTAGGACCCAACTAGGCACTGCAGGTAGAGAGGCACTCCGTGATACATGAGCGCCGCCCTGATCGCCCTTCAAGGCAGGGAGTTATAGGCATTAACGATGTCCAAGGCCACCGCCAACGCCCTCCCGCCTCGGGGCACCACCTGGTCCGACAGTGTACGGACACGAAGAATCGCGTCCACTGTCGAACGTGCCCGTCGGAAACCGTACTGGTCTTCCGACAGGTTGGGACCTACTCGCAAGAGATGAGTGCATAGACGGGCGGCAATTATTCTTTCGAACAATTTGCCGGCCTCGTCCAGCAGGCAAATGGGACGGTACGCAGAGGGAGAGTCCGCGGCTCTGCCTTCCTTCTTCAAGAGGACCAAACTAGCCTCTTTCCACCCTGTGGGGAACCCTACAACTAACCTACTACTACCCTACAACTACGCTACAACCAAACATGTGTTTAATATTTGGTTGTCCATACAAATCATCCCCTATTTTAACCCCTTCTGATTTAATTTACGCAACGAAAAGTAGCCTATGTCCGTCTCCATGGTCTAATCTACTCCTACTTATACTAAAATTCATTTAAATCGGTTCAGCGGTTTTGACGTGAAATGGGAACATACATACATAGGTAGAGTTCGCGCAAAACTTCTTGAACTCTGTGAAGTTAGATTCAGTGACTGCGCAGTATACAGTTTTTAGGGCGTTGAGGGGAAGGAATGATAAAAGGGGTGCGAGAGGGGCTCAGTCTGTGAAACTAGGGTTGCCAGCGCGAGTTTTGGTGTATTTTCGATTTATCTAGCACACATTTTACTATACATTTATTTATTTTTCAATTACTAAAACAAACATATTTAAAAATCAATTATTATATTAAATTAAGGATTAATAAAAACTTAAATGCTAGAACAAATTCACTATTACTTATCGCAAGAAGCCAATTTTTTAATACAAAATTTCTACTATGTGGCAAGATTATTATAACCTAGTTGGCAATATTGAATGAACATGTCAACATGCGCAACTTTGCATTTGCCGCAACGTTCACAGAGCTCAAGAAGTTTTGCGCGAACTATACATTCTTACTTTCACTTTTATTTATTATGTAGGATAGGATGGGAGTAGATTTTTCTTATCCGGAACCCCCGCCTATCCTTGCTTATTAATAGCAAAGAGATGATTGTCTGCAATCACTGTTGTAATATAGCTTGCAACACCAGTTCATCGTTCTGTCCGGTCCGTGACGATCGTTGTCGGTCGTTCGTCTGTGCAGGCACTCAGGCAGTGTTCTGTGGTCTGGTCTGTCTGCTCACTGCTCGTCAGTGTGACCAGATTTAGCAGAATTCTGCGATTTTAGCAGAATACGACCTCCAATTTATAGGTTAGCAGGTTATGTCGCAGATTGGAAAAAGTTATCAGATTTTAGCAGAATTCAGAATAATATCTCAAGATGCCAGACAAAAGCCAGAAATCTTAACATTCCTGCAGTGTATTCAATCATTTTTGATCCAACTTTGCGTTTAACTAAAACAACGTTTACCACTAAATAAACAATTTGAACAATACAATTTCTTGATCCACTAAATGTTGTCTACAAGGATTTTTCAAGTCTGGCCATCATGGTATCTCAATATTCCAATTTGGTTCAAGAAACTGACATTCAAAATCTTGATAGTGAATACAGAGAACTAAAATTAGATAAGACAGTAAGTGATTTGCTCGAATCGGGGGGAAGCTCTAATTCCACGCCTATGAATACTGAAAGGTTTTGGGGCCACATTGCAAGAACGACCGACGCAGATGGAAGCAAGAAGTACACACATTTGGTGGATTTTGCAAAAGCCATGATGATTTTGCCCATGTCCAACACAGCCTGTGAACGTTATATTTTCTCAAGTGAATAATAAAAAAAAACGACCAACGGAATAGATTTAAAAATGAACATGTTTCTGCAATCTTGAATGTTAAACAAGCAGTAAAAGAACGAGATGGTTGCATAAATTTTACGCCTACAAAAAATATGGTCAAAGCAGCCCAAAATTCAACTGCTCTGTATAAAAATATTGACGAAACGGAAACTTAAGATAAGGAAAATTACCTTTGTAATTTTTTAAATAACTATATAAAATAATTTAAACCTCATATTTTATTTTCCAAAATAGCAGAATATTAGCAGTTTAAAAAATTTTTTTAGCAGATTTTAGCAGATTTTGACCAAGTAGCCAGCATAATGACAAATTTAAATATGGTCACACTGCTGCTCGTCGGTCGGTCGTTCCAATCGAAACGAAAAGCAAAACGTCAACAAAATACACACATTCAGTCAGACAAAATTTGCAATTTTCTCGAAAACAAATAATCTATTTACAAAATCCAACTGATTAGATGTTACAATGAATCGAAGCGAGGGATTGGTTCAACGAAGGAACGTCGTTAGAGACAGCAGCGCAGATGGAGGACTGAGGGAAAATCAAGACATCGATGATAAGAAAAATGATAAAAGTTATGATGATGACGGAGATTCCAAGGAAACTAGATTGACTCTCATGGAAGAAGTGCTACTTCTGGGACTAAAAGATAAAGAGGTATGCGTCTGCTCGAACGGATGCGAATCGTGTTGTGAAATCATCGGATAGTCGTGACTGGTTTATCCTACGTTTTACTTGTTTCAGGGCTACACATCATTTTGGAACGATTGTATATCAAGTGGTCTGCGAGGATGCATTCTGATCGAACTCGGACTAAGAGGTCGCGTAGAGCTAGAAAAAGCTGGGATGCGAAGAAAGGGACTGCTATCCAGAAAAGTTATTGTAAAATCAGGTAAGCAGTCATGGAATAAAGCAGGTCTAAAACATGTTTTGAATATTATTTCTATAATTCTATAGAATGGGTAGTATAAACAGTGTTAGAATGGAATGGATGTGACTGACACAACCTTGTAATCTGTGAAAAAAGCATCTATTGCCTCATGATATTGGTAACATTATAAGAACATTAAATTAGTGGATTCTCCTCTTACAAATTATATGTTTTATTGCATAAAATATATAAAGAATAAGATACAATAGTTTTGTTGTGTGTAGTTATAAATAAATTTATTTGTGATACTAAAAGGAAATGCATTTTGACAAGCTGCTGTCTAACATTAGATGTTGAAAGTACTACAGAGGTTGTACTATGTTGATACCATTTCAATACTTAATTTTAGTATTGGCAATAATATTTAATCTACATAAGCTATGCTATTATTAAAAACTAGACTAGACCAATAGAAAGTTTGCGTTTTAATGACCATTTAACTTGGTTAACTACTTACTACAACTAGTAAACTATGAGTGATTATTAGAAAACATTTGCTGCAGTAATTTGTAATAAGTGATTGCCACTTGCAGATACTGTGGGTATTTCACACCATAAATAAATGCTATCATGGATATATCTAGGAATATTTTTCTAACTACCTTTAGATCTATGTATTTCAGCTATAGAAAATATCATGCCAAGATGTTTGAAGCTAACATGATGTAATAAAAGAGTTAATACCTGATAAGCCTTAAATAATAAAAAAATTATTAAGGAAACTTTTTTTTTGCACAAATAAACTACCAAATAGATTAGGAATGACACTTGCCAAATAAAAAGTAAATAACTTACATTAACACATTACAGAAAATAAGTAGTGACCTCAGATTAAAAAAATTAAAATAGTTGTTGTAACCTACAGATACTCCAACTGGTGATGTTCTGCTAGATGAAGCTCTGAAACACATGAAGGAAACGGACCCACCGGAGTCTGTACAAAGTTGGATAGAATATCTGAGCGGTACGTATTGGCCTTTCTTCATCATCATATCAGCCATAGGACATACATTGCTGGACGAGGGCCTTCCTTATGGATCTCTGCATACTGATCATGAGGGGTTCTTGCCGTATTCACCTCACTTGGCAGGCGGGTTGGCAAGCTCAGTATGGGTTGTTGATACATGGAAAGACGCTGCTGACCATCTTCAGGAGGCATCCCTTGCCAGATTTTTACTGCATCCAAAGGCAAGAGAGAAAGGGCAACATTTTACTGCCGGCTGAAGTAATAGCACTTGGAAAGTGTAAAATGCTTTCACCTCTACACCTAACAACCTGACCCTATATGCCCTTGCAAAAGAATAAAAATAATTATCCAAGTGGAGAATTAATGCTGCTTGAATTTTTTGCTGTTAATAATAATTTTTACTAACCAACTAATTTATGAAATAGAATTGAGGAAGTGAATTATCTAAGCTACAATGTAGTTTGCAAACCAACTGTGGCATGTTTTAATACAAAACAGGTTATTAAAAATTCAATCATTATCCTATATGTATATGTTAATAAAAAGGCAAGTGATGAGAAAAAATATTTAATGACAGTGAAATATTGAGACTCCTATAGTATGAGGCCTTTGCAAATTGTGATTGATCATCATTATCTCAGCCATAAGACAGCTGTTCACATCCACTGCTGGACAAAACTCTCATGGATCTCCAAGATTATGAGGGGGTTGCTGCCATACTCGCCACGCTTGGCAGGTGGCTTGTAAGTACGGGAGATTGATACAAGGAAAGACGCTGCTGCCCATCTTCCAGGGGCATCTTCCTTGGCAGGCTCTTACTGCATCCACGGGCATGAAAGGAGGGGTAACATTCTACTGCCGGCATCCCATGGCCCAACATAGTACCTAATCGCATTTAAATGTAATATCTCAGCTTCTAATAGCATTATATGCCATCCAGGTGAAACATGGAACCCAATGAAGTTAAAATATCAGCTCAAGAATGTTCGGGAACGCCTGGCCAAGAATCTTGTTGAGAAAGGGGTCTTAACTACAGAAAAACAGAACTTTCTTTTGTTCGATATGACTACACATCCTCTGACGGACAATGTTATCAAATGCCGCTTGGTAAAGAAGGTAATAACTCTTAAATATGCAATAATACTATTTAAAACACTTGATCAAAACAAATGGCAGGTATCTGGTTGCAAGTCAATAAGAACATGAATATGCTATTTGATATTGTCATAACTTATTGAAAACAAAACCTTGTGGCATCCTTTCACTGAGTAAATACTAAAAACACAGCAGTTGAAATAATTTACGGCTTGGTCATGCGAAAACATAAAATTGTTTAATGTATTTTTGCCATTAGTCTCGCCTATTTCATGCATAGATAATGTTCAATTTGTGTTGTGTATTGTGCACCTTAAATTTCTTAACATTTTACTAATTACTAGCCGCACTCTGCGGTTTCACCCTCGTAGTTCCCGTTCCCGTGGTAATCAAAAATACGGATAAAATATAATATAAGATAATGTAGCATTCTAATGAATCTTCATGCTGGTGAAAGAATTTTATTGAGGAATTTATGAGGAAAGATTTGTATATTTTACATACAAAATACAAATATTTAATCATTAGTATAGATACGTAAAATACAGACACGATATAGCCCAGCTATATTCTAAATATTGGCAGCTGATATTTGTAAAAAAAATATATAATTTTTGCCCCCTAATCATCATCATCATCCACATACCGATTACACCCATTTTTGGGTAAAGGCTTATATTTCCTATTTTCATATCATAATATATATTTTCATAAAATAACATACATTATGTTATCTGCACATTTTTTATATTTTTAAGTTTAGACAAATAATTAAGTACTAATAAAGAAAAAAACACACATTGGTCGCCACTCAGCATTAAATGCTGTGATAGGAATGCTGTCTCAGCGCTCTTCTTTAACACGCCAACTTAACGGTCCCGGCTTCATCACCGCAGTAAGTGGTTAACGCCCGAAACTGCCTGGAAAGAAAACCACGAGCTAGCTGCCTCATCCACGTCGTCCGGCAACCTTGACGATATCATCCGCCATCGGCAACCATTCTGCCACCGCCTCGGTCCTTGCTACTAACCCATAATTTAACTGTATTCTGTCTGAATAGTAAACATAATATATTAAAATAAGATATAAATATAAGACAGAATGTAAATAATGATATATGTAAATAAGTTTAAAAAAAAAAGAAATAAAAAGCTCTCTGGTTCTGCCAGAGGTTCCTCATTGTAACCCTGCCCACTAGATATAAGAAATAAAGACATTTAGGTATAATTAGCTTTTGATGAATAAAAAAGAGAATGCACTATGCAGTAGCCGGCGATTGCCATCTGTGTGGTGGTAGGGGAAAAAAAATAACCCATAATTAAATTCCAGGTGCAAGAGGCGGCTCTGCGGCGTTCCATCACAGACGTGGCTCACGCGGACAAGCGGTCCCTAGCCCTGCTCATGCTCGCGCACTCCGCCGACGTCCTCGAGAACGCCTTCGCCCCCCTCTCCGACGAGGACTACGAGCTGGCCACGCGCCGCGTCCGCGCCCTGCTAGATCTGGACTTCGAGGCCGAAGCCATCAGGCCCGACGCCTGCGAAATCATGTGGGCCGTCTTCGCAGCCTTCACGAAATAGCGGTAACTCACGCTATCTTGCCATCGAGATAGATGTAATTGGATGTATGAAAATTCCCTTCATGAACTCTCATCAATGAATTTAAAGAGTTTGGTGTCGATCCTGTACGTTTTATTATTTTCTAAAGCTAATGACGGTCTGTTGCTCTTTTCTTTAAATAATTTTTTCTTTCTATATAATTAACTAGTCGTTCCCATAAAAAGGAAGCGGTTTTATACATCCTGTTAATGGCTATAAGAATACTGGGCAGTATCGACATCAGTTTTATAATAAGTAAAATATTGCAAGTAAAAACGTTGCGTTGTTGATATGATGGTTTAGTTAAGTAGTTATTTTATCAACTTTGAAAATATTGTACAAATCAAAATCATGGCGTCGTCGTTTGTATCTGCATCAATAGAACCACTCCAAATTATTGGGCATCTTTTCATTAAACTGAAGACAATCAAGATAGTATCAGTGTGGATTAGTTTTGTTATTCATAAACGACGCTTATATCATTCCTATAATATATATCTGCAGTATTATTAATCGTTTCATTTTGTTGTGTTTATACACATAATTCAACACAGCTAGCAGAAGTGTATCCTCTCTAACTAAAGAAGTCTTATGAACCATCATGAGGCGGTTTAGATTTCAGAAGATTCATTTCGTTTGTCATAAAGTCATAATACATGTGCATGAATTTAATGTGCACAGTCTTTATCGAACATTCAATCAAATTTAGGGTGTATTAGTCACAGTTTAAACTAGCTAGAAATTAAAAATCTGATGCACAAACTAAATCAATCTCATACACGGAAAGTCGGAAAGCATCAGGTAGGTGTAGATAGGTATAGTATATACATAAAATTATCTTCAGTGTTCTTAAATAACGTCGTTAAATAACGTTTAATAAACGTCGTCGTAATGAGAGACAAAAAACATTTCCATAACAAGAAAGATTTTCTTCCATTTTATTTTAAAAGGTTTTCTTAGTTATTACAAGTGGTATTGTATTTATAACTTTCGACGTAGCTATTTTATACATGGATTATTACTTGCTATTTATTTATTTTTATGTAATTAGAGTGAGTAGGATTATTCATTGTATGATTTTAAAAATAGTTAAGATTAGTGTGAGCACGTTATCTGATCTATGACTCGGAAATAATTGCGTGTCCCTAAGTTTATCTAGATGGATATCGATGGTGCGGTTGCTTAAAATATTTTTATTAAAGACTTATCGGTTTTACAAATCATATTTTAAGTAGACCTATATCTCTATCGTCGTACGTTTATATTTGATTAATGCCCTCTTTTTATTATGGTACTCTAAAAACGTTATATGAGAAGAGGCGCGTTGTATTAACATTGATGCTTTTTTCAAACCAGGTTAGTTTAAAAAAAGCATCAATGTCTTTCATGAACCTTATATTTCTTACTAAATTCACTATTGCTCGTTTACTAAATTCTTGTATGTTCTAGATGTAGAATTATTAATTACAATAATTTTATTTACTTTATAGTAATACATATAAAAAAAAACTTACTTCATTTAAGATTTTTTTTAATTGGATTAGTCAAGTATTTTATAGTTTTATCATCATTTAGATAACTGTGAAATAGGTTTATATTTTTCATATGAGAGTAACAAAATATAAATGATTTAATAATAAATCTATTTCATTGATGTTTAACGTTTGTTAGGGCATAGCTAATATTTTATTATTATCTTTGACTAGCTTCAGCTACAGAAATAAACTGAATTGATTAGTTTCGTTTTGTACATAAAAAGCTAACATTACATAAATGGTTTGTACATAAATTATGCGCAACAAAGCCGGAAAACACGATAAAAGATTGTATTGTGATTGGAAAATGTATAAAATCAAGATAAATAGATGTATCACACACATCAATCTGTAGTACTATAATTACTCAAATATATTCTTTGGAAATACTTTGATGTTTTCTTTTATTGAAATCTATCGCCAAATGAGTCTATTCTTGTTGTTGGGAGAAACGTTACATAATTACCTAAAGCGTACACTCCTATCGATATCGATAATTGATAACCTCCTTATAAAAACCGATTTAACTTACCTATCACCACTTACTAACTTCTATGAAAATACAGGAAGCTCCGCTATGGAACCCTCGAAAAAAGGTTTTTTATTCCAATTTAAAAGAAAAAGGAAAAAAAATATGCGGTGTCGGCAGTAGAATGTTTACCCCTCCTCTCATGCCCATGGATGCAGTACCTAAGTCTCCTAAGGGATACTTGCGGAAGATGGGCATCAGCGTCTTTCCGTGTAAACTCTAATATTTCGCAGATGGAACCCTAAATCAAAAAATTGTATTCGCAACCACTAACTGATTATAACGAACGACACTGGAAATATTAAGAAAAAAAGTCCATTTCATCTAACGTGTTAATTAATTATTTTTTCAGTATTTTTATACCGTTATCTCGGCTGCATTATTTTATATTTCCATGCAAAATTACAGTTTTTTTAGGACTAATAGCACTTCTTGTTAGGGTTCCGGACCAAAATGGTAAAAAGGAACCCTTATAGAATCACTCTGTCTGTCTGTCACAGATGGATATCTCGAGAACTACTGATGCTATCAACTTGAAATTTGAAATGGTAAAAGACAACACTTTTTTACTAATATATCATATATAAAAATGTTGAAAAACACTCATATTTTGATTGCAGGGGGGCGGATAGGGGATCTCAAAAATTTTAAGTCAAGTTACTAGGCCGTGTGGGGTATCATATGAAAGGTATTCATTTGCACATTAATAAACAGTTTTTAGTTTTCCTATAAACCGTATCGTTTTTGAGTTATTTACAAAAATGTTGAAAAAACGACCGTTCCCCCCCCCCCCCCCTTATCTCCGAAGTTTGCAGAGATAAACCCGTGATACTTTTAAAGCTAATAGCAGTGTATGTAAACTTTATAGGAAAATTATATTGAACTCTCTAATTTGCATAGTTTTTTAGACAAAGGGGGTGGAAGGGGGGTTTTCAAAAATTTTGTGAAGTTAATAGGTGATGTGGGGTATCATATGAAAGGTATTCATTTGCACATTAATAAACAGTTTTTAGTTTTCCTTTAAGCCGTATTATTTTTAAGTTATTTACAAAAAAGTCGAAAAAACGACCGTTCCCCCCCCCCCCCCCCCCCTTATCTCCGAAGTTTGCAGAGATAAACCCGTGATACTTTTATAGCTAATAGAATTATATGTAAACTTTATAGGAAAATTATAGCGAACTCTCTAATTTGCATAGTTTTTTAGACAATGGGGGTGGAAGGGGCGTTTTCAAAATTTTTGGAAAGTAACTAGGTGATGTGGGGTATCATATGAAAGGTATTCTTTTGCACATTAATAAACAGTTTTTAGTTTTCCTTTAAGTCGTATAGTTTTCTAGTTATTTACAAAAATGTTGAAAAAATAGCGTCCCCCCCCCCCTTATCTCCGAAGTTTGCGGAGGTAAACCTCTGAAACTTTTTTTGCTATTAGAAGTGTATGTAAAGATTAGAGGAAATTTATTACAATCTCTCTACATAGCATACTTTTTTAGAAATCATCGAAAGTGTAAAAAATCTACATAAGTTCCGCTATCAGATAAGAGATGGCGCCGTCAGGGTTCTCCAACAAATATAAAACCGCCTTTGTCATATATTATATTGTATGATGGCACGGAACCCTCGGTGCGCGAGCCGACTCGCTCTTGCCCGGTTTTATTTTTAATTAAGCTTCACTTAACATAAATTATAAGTTTGTCGTGTACACATGAGTTGCGATTCAAGCCAGATCATTTTCAGTGTTTTTCTTATTATTTTTGTATTGCTTGTTTTGTGTTTTGTGTACCTAAATAAATAAAAAATAAAAAAAATAGTCTCTTTGTGATCAGACAAAGATAAACTATAAGGGTTGCTCGTTGTTCTACGAAACCCTAAAATGGAAAATGTCAAACAAGGAAATTAAAGCAAAACACTCAAAATTTTATACAGTTTTATTATATTCTCAAACTAAACACAGTCAGTGGATAGGTAAGTCTTTTATCTCTTCCAGACGAATATTATCAATAATTCAGTTTGTTCAATACAAACCTACCGGTAGTAGTAGCTGTGACATTGAACTATTGAAAATATTGCTTTCCATGCTGTTAGTTACCACAGTGTTATAACGTGGGCAATAGCCCGTCATAGATGGGGTTAGGCGGTTCACACACTGCCACGCATCACGCTGCATGTTGCGTGAATGCGTCTTTTAACGTTGCTTGTAAGTATCTCCGTTTGTATAGAAAACACGAACAGTCCACACACAGAAAATGCATCTGCGCGCGTTCACGCAGATCACGCGCTCAAGCGCGCTGAAACATGAACCCACGCGCGTAGGTGTGGGTCGAGACGCAAGGTATGGCACATCGAGTCCCGCAGTCTAGCGAACAGCTTTGAATGAAAAGAGTCAGAGCCGCCGCAGAATCCACAAATAGAAAATTACGCACGTGAGTGCGTGAAAAACCCGCACGATGATGCAGATCTTGCACTCACGCAAGTACGCGCGTAGGTGCGTCGACACGCAACATGCAGCGTGGTGCGTGGCAGTGTGATAACCGCCTTACTCCTGCAAATTATATTAGGTACAGAAATGTTGAAGAGTGGAAAATATTTACAGGCCTTGTTCAACGAAACGTATTTAATAACGTGTAGGTTTCTATCGAATTGTTTTTATAGGGACATCTCGCTACAACAGGCGGTGATAGAGTATGTAAATCTAAATTCTAATTATCCGTCAGTTAGATAATACAAAAATAAAGGACACGATATTTTTTGCTTTTTCCTATTAATGAAACAATACTTAAATAAAGAACATTGGAAATGAGAGCTCGTGACGTCAATACTTAGTTACAGAGCATTAGAAATGAGGGCTTGTGACATCATTACTTAGATAAAGAGCATTGGAAATGAGGGCTCGTGACGTCAATACTTAGATAAAGAGCATTAGAAATGAGGGCTTGTGACATCAATACTTAGATAAAGAGCATTGGAAATGAGGGCTCGTGACGTCAATACTTAGATAAAGAGCATTAGAAATGAGGACTCGTGACGTCAATACTTAGATAAAGAGCATTAGAAATGAGGGCTTGTGACATCAATACTTAGATAAAGAGCATTGGAAATGAGGGCTCGTGACGTCAATACTTAGATAAAGAGCATTAGAAATGAGGGCTCGTGACGTTAATACTTACATAAAGAGCATTGGAAATGCGGGATCGTGACGTCAATACTTAGATAAAGAGCATTAGAAATGAGGGCTAGTGACGTCAATACTTAGTTTTTGATAATCTACATGACGGATTATAAATTAGAATAAATTTAGTCAAGAAGCCTACCTATAACAGGACATTTTATTTAAACTATGAAGGATTAATTGCGATTATACAGGCTAAGAACACACCAATACCTATTCCACTTTTATTTCAATCTCTGTTCCGAAATCTCACAGCCATATAGGTAGGTACTCTATAGACACTAATTAATAAGTACTAAATATTAAGCGTATTTATTCAAATCTTGATATATTTTACGTTTAAATATTCTGTACAATATACCCTACCTAATAAATAAATTTAAATCTGTAATAAATAGTGCAGTATACCTAGCGACCGTTTATAAGCTCTAGGCTGTGCGGTATGCTTTTTAAGAAAAAACAAATATAAATTTAACATGAAGAATATGTAAATCAATTGTAAGTTATTTTATAAAACAGGTCGATTCATCGCTATAACAGGCGTTTGCAACATTTATTGTGAAAGTGTTTTACATTACTATTTAATCTATGTTATCAGTAGGTATTACCTATTTATTTTACTTAATTTGTTTAGCGATTCCGTCTTAAAAGTATTTTATTTGAACATTATATACTATTTTTTTTATAATTATGTGAGATTTTAGTGCTGTTTTAAACGATGATATCCGATAAAGATTTAGCCCGGTTTAAAAAAGGAAAGGAAGCATTTAACTCATACATTCGAGGCTTTTTATCTGTTTTCCGTTGTTGATGGGGTATTCAACCGCACAAGCTTGTTAAACGATTCAAGGCTTTAAAACGGAGCCATACCATTAATACCTAAGAATAAATTCAGTATTACTTATGTATATGTTATATATTATATCTTACAAGTCTGTGCGTTAGGTACTCCTACCATCATGTTCGTTCAGCGTCTGGAGTTCTTAATAAAAAGCTGAAGATTAATCATTATTTTTCTACACTTTCACCGTCTATTAATTACAGTTGGCCAATTTCAATTTGGTGTAACTTTCGGAGAGCTATCCGACTCTGAGCTCTTAAAGCGTGGTAGGTAATTCAATATAATTTCTTTTAATTATAATTACAAGAAATTATACGGGTTCGAACTAAGAGAAATTATAATATTTCTCTTAGTTCGAACCCGCTGGTTTATAACGGAAAAGACCTTGGCGTTTCAAACGAACAAGACGCTAATCGAGTACCTAACTCCTCGAATAAATTCAGTATCCTGTTTCTGGACAGATAGATTCGACGCGTGGAGGCTTCAGTTGGACGCTGCAGCCTCCGGGCCCGCGTGTCACCAGGCCTCCGTGTACCGAATGTCGTACTCTTGGAGCTGAGGCATTCTCTTGCGAAGGTTCTCGAACGCTTCTGCTGATAGTTTGGTGCTGTTGAGGTTCAGTTGGCGGAGTTTTGTTAAACCTGTAAAATTTTATAACGCTTATTTTTTGTAGGCAAGTGATAATTCAAATAGCTTTTGGGTCGTAGTATATGAAACATTTTTGATTCATGATAGCAGTTTAGGGGAGAACAACTAGCATTTCATATAGGTCCCAAGTCAACTCCTTGGGTACTATCAGACGAGGCTATGACAAATATGAACAAAGATTCCCGGAGTAGGCTGACGTTAGTCAGGCGGCCGGCTAGTCATAAAAACACATAGAAGACGTCTAAGTAAAGAGGGATGAGGCATGAGATCAACAAGTTAAGTCGTTATTCAGGATTTTGAATTGGGGTCAAAAGAAGCCAGTGGAGAATTTGGTTCAGGTACCTGAAAGTGCCTCGATGCCCTTGTCCGAGACCAGCGTTTCGCAGAGGTTGAGCACCTCTAGGTTAGTGAGGTGCTCGGAGATCAGTTGTAAGCCGGTGTCATCGAATTTGGTCGCCCATAGGTTTAGGTAGCGAAGCGATGGCAGCTGAAACCAAAATATTGTGTCCAGTTCGGTTTCGGATTTTGGCTGTGTCATTCTGTCATCTATACTTGTTTTATTATTTCGGAATTTCACTAATTTATTCTATTTTTATTCTATTCTAGTTAATTAGTGTAATTTATTTATGTAAGTCGTGCTAATTAATTAATAAAATAAATAAATAAATAAATTCCTTTGTCGTGTTAGTTACAACCATTTATCACTCGAGAACGGCTTGACTGATTTTAATGATCTTAGATGTTTTAAATTTATCTGAGCCCGGTTTAACATTATAATAGCTGACATCTATTATATAACATCTAACGGTTTCACCCGCGTTAAGACAACGTTAATTGGAAAGGGTCATGATTTATTTAACGGTTAAGTTACCGATTTTGATGAATAAAGTGTAAATATGTCTAGGCTACATATTAACCAAAGTAATTTCGTCTCCTAGGTAGGTAGGTATACTTATATTTCAACTTCAGTATTTTTTTTTCCAACGTTCGTACAAATCATCTCAGTCGTAAAGCTGCTGTCCACGTCCACAGCTGGGCATGGACGTAGCTCCCTCATGGATCTCCAAGATCATGAGGGTTGTTGCCATACTCGCCACGCTTGGCAGGCGGGTTGGCGAGCGCAGACCGGGATGTTAATAAACGAAGACGCTGCTGCCCATCTTCCGGAGGTATCCTTTAGCAGATTCTTACTGTATCCACGAGGAGAGGCAAAATTATATTGCCGGCACTAGGTACATGGCAGGAGATGATTTAAGAAAAATGTTGAAACACGTGTTTAAATTTTTATTTGACAATGTTAGTACGAATTTTCAAGGATCTCAAGTAAAAAATTATGTTTTCCATACAAATTTTCATCCCCTATATTTTTTTCAAAGTGCTGATTTTTTAAATATTCTGAAATACGTTTCATTATAATTATCATATACGTATATTGGGACGTAAAGTCCCAACATATATGCAAATCTCTTGTAAATCAATTAAGAACTATGATTAGGTACCTTACAAACTTTCATCCCCTAATTTGCCACTCAGATGGTGATTTTTGAGAAACGCTAAAACATGTATGTTTAATATTTTGCCATCTAACTATTTATGTGAAATTTAGGGGGCGAAGCCCCCTAATATGCTTAGCGCTGTTTGTCTGTCTGTCTGTCCGTCCGTCTATGTATTTGACGATTACAACCGAACGCGTTGACCGATTTACATGAAACCTTTTTTTTTTTCAAAAGCTCACCAAAAAAACAATTCTTCAATTGGCCAAAAACGTCCAAAAACCCAAAAATGAAATTTTTGACCTTTGATGACCTTTTGAGGCCTTCGCGCCCTTTTCTGGTACCCTCGTACCAATGCTTGTTTCAAGTAAATCAAGTGAAAAATAATATTCCTAAACAAATTTTCATCCCTATATTTTCACTTAGGGGATGATCTTTGAGGAATTCTGAAACACAGGTTCATTAAGTTTTAAATTTTCATGTAGGTATATGCCAAATTTTAGGTTTTTTAAGTGAAAAAAAAACTATTTTTCCATAAAAACTTATCTCCTATTTTAACTCCTTCTGATTTAATTTACGCAACGAAAAGTAACCTATGTCCGTCTCCATGTTCTAATCTATTCCTAATATACTAAAATTCATCAAATTTGGTTCAGCGGTTTTGACGTGAAGAGGGAACATACATACATACTATCATACATACATCCACACTTTCACTTTTAATATAAGTAGGGATGATTGATAAAATCCCGAGATTGCTGGTAGTTCAACACACTAACGAATTTGACAGCGCCATCTAGGGATTGGGTGGGGTGCCGGAAATAGAATTTTGCCCCTCTCTGCCCGTGGATCCAGTAATAATCTACCAAGGGATACTCCGGTAGATGGGCAGTAGCGTCTTTCCGTGTATCAACATCCCCCACTCCGCTCGCCAACCCGCCTGCCATGCGTGGTGAATATGGCAAGAACCCCTCATGATCAGTTCTTGAAGATCCATGAGCGAGGCCTATGTCCAGCAGTGGAAGTCCTACGGCTGAGATGATGATGATGATCTAGTTCAATTGCAATTATTTTCTGAATATTTTGAATTGCTACCTTTATGAGATGATGCGCACATTCGCTGGTCACGTTGGTGAAGGCGAGGGAGAGTAAATGCAGATTGCCCAGGGCTCCTGAATCCAGAAGAGCCGCTACGTCTGCGTCTGTGGCTCGAACTGGTAACGCCAAGCTACGGGGACCACCTTCGGCTTGCTATAATCATATCAATATAATAGGTATTTAAAAAATGTGTCTGAAAATTTAAGTCATCTTAGGGAGCCGTCTTCAGTTTTCAGTTTTTTTTCTTTTTTTTTTAATTAGCTTTTACTGTCCCCCTTCTAGGCAAAGGCCTTCCCGTTTCTCTCCATTTGTCCCCATCCAGTGCAATCTCCCGCCAGCTACCATAGAACCTGTCTAGGTCATCCCGCCAGCGCTTTTTTGGCCTGCCTCGCCGTCGTGTTTCCACAGGGGTACAATTTGTGGCAATCTTAGCCCATCGCTGAGGATGCATTCGGGTAACGTGACTCGCCCAGTCCCATTTGAGCTGGCAGCCATTGTCCCCACGTCGGTGATGCCAGTTTTGCGCAGCGAGCGCAGATAGGTATTTCGAATCTAGTCGATTCGTTTTACGCTTAAAATGTTGCGCTCCATCGCTCTTTGGCAAACCCCGAGCCTGGACTTTTGAGACTCGGTCAATGACCATGACTGTGCACCGTAGGCATTTTCGACAAGGCGGTCTAGGGGAGAAAGGAGTAATGGGAGTCACAAGCGATAATGTTTCCAAAACACAAGTTTTTGTAGTACCTAATGTTTATTAATAAGTATACGATTTTAACATAGTTTACTTAATCAACTATCAGTCTGATGAATTTCATTAACTTTGGTGATGAACTTTCTTGATAACAACACTTAAAAAAATTATAACTTTGACCACTATTGTTAAGTATTGAACAGTGCTGTTTTAAATCACAATAAGTTATTAAACAAGTGAAATGCATGAGTGAATTTTTGAGTTGCAGAATTAAAATCGCCTAATAATATAATATCGAATTTGCTTTACCTACTTGGCTTTGAGATTTTCGGATAACACAGAATGAATCGATATAGTTGGAATCTTTGGAATTGGGAGGTTACCTATACGACACATTATAACTCGTTTATGTTCTAGTAAAACAATATTCATTATTATCTCAATACTATCGCTCAAACAACCGTCTATATCATCTATCTGTTGGATTTTATACTGGTCGCGAACGGCTAGCAGTACCTCGCCATAGCCGGTGTCGCCAGCGCGATCCTTGCGCAGCACCGTGTAGCTCTGGGGGATCTCTTCGGCGTCATACTACTAGCTGCTGATTAGGAATGTTTCCGTAAAAGCAAAGAAATCAGCTGATTCAACTAACATAGCCTTATTACAGGCGTCTAGTTTAGAAGGTACGAAGGCCTCTAACGTTTTGATAATAAAGCGTATAGTGTTTGTCAGTACCTAATTGCTTAGTATCCTAAGAGCGTCTTGCACCAAAGTTAAAACGTATTTAATTTGGCGTTAAAAAAAATAATTTGACAGATTTGTATGAAACTACTGTCAAAATAGTGATTTAAATTCCATTTAAGCTTAAACAACTTTTGGTGCAAGACGCACTAAGTTTCCTAAGTGACAACAGTTAAATATCGTTCTGACCCTATTTGACATAATTGCCAGGTTCTGCCGAGAATTAGCACAAAATGGATTCATAAAGAAGTTTTAATAATTTATACTACATATATAATATTGGTTTAATTTAAACATACATTTTTAAAACAGGCTTAGGTTGATATTTGATCCTTAGGTCTTGTCGAGGACTGCCAAATTCATCCTAATTCACATCACAGTGGGAATAAACATCGGATCACATCCACCGTTTATTTTGATATTTTTACATCAAAAAATATCCTGTTCTGAGAATAATATAGTGTTATTATTCTAAGATCCTGTTACTTTATTAAGAGTTTGATGAAACTTACCAATCTCTGTAAGTGCTGTTGCCGCGCACACAGATCGTGGTAATACTGCTGTCCCAGGTCGGTGCTCTGCAGGGTCGCTATGATCTCCAGCTGGGCTTGCTCCTCTGTCACTTCCCATTCGAGCATTAGGCTTAGGGCCTCCAGGGCCGCTGGCTATATAACATAATAAATGCTTATTTATAACATTTATTCAGAAAAAGTTATTAAAACTAGCAATATTTTACTAAAACACACTTATCCGGGTATTTATTTTATTTATTTATTTAAACAAAATCCACAGTCCTTAATCTACATTATCCTAAATTACGAATATAATAAAGTACCAATAATATGAATAATAGGGGGCTTGGTCCCCTAATTATACAGGTAAATACCCGGATAAATGTGTTGTAATAATGTGTTGTGATCGCGTAAGTTTAAAAAAGACAACTAGCAATACAATCACAAATGTGTGGTGAAATCACTACCTAAGTACTTAAAATTACCTAAAAAGAAATTTTAAAGTCCTGCTCTATTAATGTTTGGACCGTCTAGGAATCCAGGGTTCGTCACCTCAATAAAAATAATGTGAAGGTTATAATTGTTACCTGTGCTTTAATTATTAAATAGTTAAAAAAGTATATAAGCGGTTGAATTGAGAAACCTACTCCTTTTTTTCGTCGGTTAAAAACAAACATACCCCATACTTATAACACCGGTTGGTAAGCTCACTTAAGTGAACTGACAACTGACATTGGAAGTTCAGTAAAAGCTGTTTTATTAAATACCTAAGTACTATAACGGAAGGTAATATTATTTTTCCAGGTCATTCACATCTTTATTCTTACCTACTAGATGTTTTAAAATTAGCTTTGCTCTTGATTTAGCCCTTGTTATGACAAGGAAAACACTAAGGTAGTTAGCGAATGAATGACTCAAGAGAAATGCAAGGAATGTGCATAACATTTTGTGGACGAAAATACGCCGATGTAATGAACTTAGACATATGTATGGAAATAGAAACTTACGTGTTCCGTTAGTGCGACCAATAAGAAGTCAGGTAGTTGGTTACACATGCCTTTGAGAAAGCTTTTCCTTTTACAACAACACTTCAATAAGATATCCAGCTGTAATAAAACAACAAGTCTTGAGACAATTGGTCAAGGAAATGTATCAGATTCTGCACAGAAATTGATATTTGATAACCCTAACATATCTAGTGTAGGTAGGTAGGTAGTCAAAACCGAAACTGAACCTTTTTCAGACAGGTGTAATATTGAGTGAAATTAGGTTTATTAATTGCTCATAAGTAAAATAATAAATAAATAATGCTGGACAATTCTTACAGCATCATCTAGCCCCAAGCTAAGCAGAGCTTGTGTTATTGGTAAGTACTAGATGACTGATATACTTACTTTATAGGTACATTATACTACATATATATGTATATAGAATAGATATAGAAAAACTCCCAGAACACTGAACAAATATGAAGATGGTACAAAAATTTGTCTCGAGGCGGGAATCGAACCCCCAACCTCTCACAAACTTTCAGCTTTATAATATTAGTGAGACTATTATGTATGAGCAATTCAAATTCTGAGTTGTGTATTTTTATTTGCACCCACTGTCAATAATGGGAGGTGAAAGTCAAAAACATCAACTCGAATCGAATATTGTAACATAGATGTACCTACTAAAATAGCCTTAAATGGTTCCTTTATAAGGTAAATCAAAAAGATTGCCCTGGAGTGGAGCTAAGGCAAAACAAGTTTTATATTCTCGTTAACTAATAGAAGTCCTATGTATTATGCTAATCTCTCGCAAGTTATAAAATGTTTTTTTTTATTTGCTACACATTATCAAAGGCAAATGTATGATTAGGTGAACACGTCCTACCGACCCCACCAAGCGTGGGAATAACGACGTACCATATTGCCCCAAAGCTCGCACAGCTGTTCATGCGGCACCGCCAGCAGCGCCTCCGCAGGTCCAGCCGACTTCAGCCAAGATCTCGGACTCAGTCTAGCAGTCTTGGGCGGCACAACGGATGCGTGAGCCGCACATCGCGGGTCCTTAGCCAGTGCAGATAACACGCGGGACAGTTTACTGGCAACTCGCGGACAGGCCAGAGCATTTGGGCAGAGAGGGACGGGTTGGATCACCGCACCTACTATAACTATCCAGTCTTCGTATTCACACCTGAAACAAAAATTGAGCCTTTATTTTCACGCTGAACGCTGTAGTGCCTGGGAGATCATTAAGAGGACTAGGCTCACGGTTCCCGTGCGTTATTTAGGGGGCAAAGCCTCCTATTATGCGTAGCGCTGTCTGTCTGTCTGTTTGTGCATGACACGATGACCACCGAACGCGTTGACCGATTTACATGAAATCTTAATGAGAAAATAACTAATTGATTTTGGTGACCATAGGGTCACAGGGACCGGAGTTATTGTGACCTCAAAAGGTCACCAAAGGTCAAAAATGGGATTATACGGAAACCTTCGCCCCCTTTTCTGGTACCCCCGTTACCAATGCTTGTTTCAAGGAACACACCGCAATTTATTCATATGTATAACTTACATATGTTCCAGTATATCCACGAAGCAGAGAACTTCTTCCTCGATATCATTGCAGTGATGCGGCAAGGCGTAGGCCCTGAAGTGTTCGTCCAGCGCGGCACATGCGACGGCTGCTAGGTTGGGCGCCGCGCGCGGGTGCGGGCAGCACGCGCGGTTCCCGTGCGCTATCTCCACGAAACGACGCACCAATGACGAGCCAGAGTTGTGCGCGCTGAGAGCACTGTTGAAAAATAAATTATAAATAAAAAAGCCATAAAGATTTTATACTGACTTAGCTGTCAGCCTACTGATGGCGTGGTGCTGGGAAAGTCTCAGTCACTGCAGCGGCCCGTAGTTTAACCCATGCTGTGTTAAATTTAAAGTAGCTATAGCTGACATGGTATACAATTATCTACTATTAACCGGAACGGCTCAAAGAAAGGTTATCCCCTAGACACGTTAGGTTGACATCGAGGACGATTCGAGGAGTGCATGCACCATTTAAGTCTTTGGTTACAAAGTTGGGCTAATTACAAGTGCTATTAATCCTGGAATTTTTCACTTACGACCTTTTGGTCCCTTTGGTTGGATTAAAATTGATTTAATTCTTTGCGTACGAGTATAAGCACCACTACCGAGCCAGCACGCCTATTATGACATTTTTTGCATTATCGGAACAGAAAAAAAATCACTTTACAGGTGAATGAAACCGATTTATGTCACTAACTTTTCTGAACATAGGTACGATTATGCACCCATTTCAGTCTTCAGTTACTTATAAATCGGTTAATTGGATTTTAGAAAATTACAAGGTAACTACTCGTTAATATTTTAAACGAGAATTACTGTTTTGCGCAAACGCTGTTTAAGCTAGCTTTTTGTCCGTGTTTTACCATAGACGAGCTCTGTGGCGAAGGTCCGCCTGCGACGCAAGAGATTGCGGGTTCGCGCCTCAGGACAAATGTCTGTACGATCCGCAGATAATTTTGTTTAGGGTGTTCTGTACCTATATTTTTCTATATATTATAAAAAAATATCTATAATGTATTAAGTACATCAGTCATCTAGTATCCACAATACAAGCTCTGCTTAGCTTGGGGATAGATGTTGCTGTGTGGATTGTCTAGCATTATTTATATATAGAGTTGATGTCCGACTTATATGGAAGGGTGTAAGGAAAATATAGTTTGTCATAAAATAGGTAGGTACCGAAGTCGATGGTATTGTATAGATATATATATATATATATATATATTGAACGATATTGAAGATAGATATTAAAACTTTTATTCTGGTAGCATGACTAGTTCTGCAACAGGTAATACGAATTTACGGTGCATTGATAGAGATGCTATCAACATTAACACAAATAGCCCGCAGACAAGCAACGTAATAAAATAACAGATGTGCATTATACTCGTATCTTACACGTAGGTAATACTAGTTACTTATTATATGGGCAGGCAATAGATTCGATAAAAGTGTGGCGCGTTAGAATCTGGTACTATGGGAGATCTGTAGAAGGGCACTGCACACCTGCTTCGCAATAACTGTTTTTATTTCACCTCCTTACTTAAACTAGTTTCATACCTAAGTATTTAGTCTATTTTTATCGCGTGATAAATGTGGGCCAACGGCCATAGAAATAAAATGAACATTGTTGATTCACTATTGTACTTTAGTCGTACTTTTAAAGCGGCCTATACATGCTGGCCGAGCTAAGACCAACGCGAGCGTAGGCAAATCGTTACAAGGCAAGTGCTACCGTCTAGACGTTTGGCAAGTCTACGCAAACTATTGCAAGCGGCCAATGTAGACGAGTTTTGTGTGAAGCTGCCCACACGTTGGCCGCTGTCAGTTCTTGTTGTGCATCCGAACTACGTGGTCGTGGTTATTTGATTTAATATAATATAATAATGCTGGACAAATCACACAGCATCATCTAGCCCCAAGCTAAGCAGAGCTTGTGTTATGGGTACTAGATGACTGATATACTTAATACATTATACTACATAGATAGATATTTTTATTATATATAGAAAAACACCCAGAACACTCTGAACAAATATCTGCAGATCGTACAGACATTTGTCCCGAGGCGGGAATCGAACCCGCAACCCCTTGTGTTGCAGGCGGACCTTGCCCGCTGCGCCACAGAGCTCGTCTTATGATTTGAACAATATGGACGTAGAAGTTGTTGCAGCTGCTGCTATTTATTTGATGAGCACGTATAATTATTACGTCAGTGTTAGTAGATAGATAGATAACTCTTTATTGTCCCAGCTTAATTCTAACACAAACAATATAATAAAGGAAATAAAGTATGATTAACTTAAAGCAGAAGCACAATGGGCGGCCTTATCACTATAAGCGATCTCTTACAGGCAACCTTTGGATGGACAAAAACAACAAGAAAGTAAAAGCGCGGTTTCGTCATAGTATAATTAAACTAGAGTACCTATCATCATCATCATCATCATTTCAGCCGTAAAACGTCCACTACTGAACTAAGGCCTCCATCATGGATCTCCATGAGGGGTAGTTGCCATACTCACCACGCTTGGCAGGCGGGTTGGTGGGCGCAGTACGGGATGTACGAAGATATACGGAAAGACGCTGCTGCCCATCTTCCGGAGGTGTACCCTTAGCAGGCTCTTACTGCATCCACGGGTAGGAGAGGAGGGGTAACATTCTACTGCCGGCACCCCACGGCATATTACCTATATAGAGTACCTATGTAATAGCTATAAATATATACTTAGCTAGTATAATTACATATTTAATAATAATAAACAAATAAATAATCGAATATTTATAAACTACATAAATAAATAATAGTAAGTAGGTAGGTAGGTAACTACCTAGTAATTTTGTTTGTTTATTCAGTCTACGAAGTCGAAGTCCTATTAACATACTTACTTTCTTTTTATCTTTATGCTTTACGTCTTTTGGGTTCCAAATTACCGGTTCGTTCTGGTAATACTCCAAAAACTTGATAATATCATCATTTGTATCGAACGACATTACCACAGACAGATACGTGCGACGGTGACCAACGCCAAGCGCGTAATGGCGGGCAGACAAACATGTGGACACGGTTGGCCCAACGCAGGCAAGCGCCTTTGATTTGTGCAGAAAAACCGACACGGCTCCGAAGTGAGGCGAGTCAGCGCAAGCGATCGCGAGCGGTGACAAGTCACTGCAATTGTGCTCTATACACGTTGGCGCTTGTAATAACTCGGCCAGCTAGGCGAGCGACACCGAGCGATGGCAAGGCAAGGCAAACATGCCGTCTACACGTTGGGATTGGCGTTCACTCGGCAACGTTGGCCCAACATGTATAGGCCGCTTAATATTGTGGGAACGACCTTACGTTATTGGCATCAAAATAATGACGTCAATACAACTGAACCCGATGTGATTGACTCCGTGTTTATGTAGTAGGTACCTACTTATAATGTAATAAACTGCATAAACTTGTAACGTTCTCTAAGTAATTGAATTGAATCCAATTAATAGTACCTAATTGGAGAAGCGGTTTGGTTAAAAAAGTTAACCAAAGCGTCTTGAACCGTCATCTTTGTAACACATCGTTCGTGCGATGACCCAAGTAGGTACCTATGTAACTAACAGTCCCACTTGTTAATTCAATGTGAGTTCCATAAGTTTAACAATCCATTTGGATCATTAAAACGTGACCATTAAATTAATGTAGGTAATTCAGCTATCGTGTGCCTAACGTCCTTCACACGCATTCGTAAAACCGTGTCAGAATTCATCTAATGACGACGACGTCATTAGCAACTGTTAATATTGGTCAAGAATATCCAGATTGTTAAAATTTGAAGGTGACTTAATAATGTGTTATGTTGAGTTTCAATTCGACCACCCTATAATATATGCAGACTGCGCAAAGTAACGATAAACAATTAGACTCACAGAAATGCTATAATTTTTGATGCCACATCAACGTTTCTATCCGGCAATTGACTTTGCTTTGACCTGCTAAAACCACTCATTGTTTGAATTTGTCAAGGATCAAAATAGCTACATCTGGTTTGCACCTACCGCGATAATATTGCTTGAACGTGACATGGCAACGTAAGGTCTTGAATTTCGGGTCGACTACCTATGCCTACAAACTTTGCCAAGCCTAACGATAAACAATGCTAATGTGATTAGGGAACAAAACAGCGACAAACTACCTTATATAATCTTTAACTAGTCGTCTGGCCTGGGGTGCTCTGGCGAAGTCAACATTCCTGGTGAGGACTCTTCGGACGGGTGGGGCGAGAGCGGGCAGGGGCGCAGCCCTTGGCCTCTTCCGGCAGAGCCGCGCGAGCAAGGAACATAGCTCGCCGTTGATACACCTCTCAGCTAGCAGTGGCGCTGATGCGCTTGTTACGTTTTCCGCCCACTCTTCCCAGTCTGTACTATGCTTGTTCTGTAAAAGAATATCATGTTATAGATCAAGGCCGCCATATTAAATCAAATTTAGGTAAGAACAGTTACTTTATATACTTATACAGATTATTTGTAGATTGACTGAATTAAAAGCGTGTTAATTTTCGGTTTTCCGAATTTAAATATCGTATTGTAAGAATGATTGATTTGCACCACGCCTTTTGACTTGTGGTGCGATAGCAATTGAATTGAAACTAGTAGGAATCTGACCACCTCACTATGGTATTATTCGTTATGGTATTACATATAGTAACGTATGCTAAACGCTGACTGGAAAGTTCTAAGAGTAAGTGGTACGCGATGTCGATGTAGCAGGAAGGTATTATCTAATAATTAAATCCCCCGACATTTTTTTCGAAAAATTTGATATATTACTTTACGAGATGGCTACACAAAAATTAAAAAATATAATTGTTGCCGGTAATCTTAACATAAATACTCTGCAACCTAGTACTGGAGCCTCTAGGCTGCAAGATATTACATTGAATTACAACTTAACGCTATAAGCACTCGTCAAAATAATTGCATTGATCACATCCTTAGCAACATTCCAAATGTCATAGGTAATAATCCACCAAACATGTCTCTTGGACCCATAATACGTGCTAAACTTTAACGTTTCCAGTAAAACAGACAGTTGGACAACTGGATTATTGGTATATGGAATATAGGAAGTCTGTAAATAAAAGGTTGAGCGATTTAAAGACGCACTTTCCGTGTTGACCAGATCTTTTAAATGCAAACACCCTGAATGTGGCTTTTGACAGCTTTCATGTGACATTTCGTTTATTGTATAATTTATATTTTCGTCTATTGTCCCAGGCACTGCAGCGTCCCGTACAGCATGATTATCAGTTGCTGACGCTGTATAAATCATCTATAATAGATCCAGAAGCCTTACCTACTTTTTTATTTTCGTTTTGAAAAGACGAAATATTATTCAAACTATAATACGGCTAAATGGATTACTACTGGAACAAAAATAAAAACAATGCACGCTAATATTTATACAACTAAAATAGTACATTTTCATAACTACAGTAATAAAAATATATTGGATTTTAATTTGACATGCCGTTATCAGGAAATCAAACAAGTAAATGACATAAAATATTTAGGTTTAGAGTTGGCCGAAAACTGTACTGGAAATGTCATATAGAGTATGTCTGCAATAAACTCAATCGTTTTGTTTATGCTCTTAAAATGTCACGACAAATGTCTAGTGAAAAGATAGCTCTAAATGCGATAAAAATATATAAAAAGGACATAAAAGCCTCTTATGTCCTTTATATATTTTTACCGTATTTATAAAGTAAATGATTATATCAATAGTAAAATTTGACATTGTATAAATATTATCGTTTAAAATTTGAACTGGATGTAAATCAATTAATAATATTAGAATCTCCGTTCATTTTTATGTGCCTACATACATTAATTTGCACGCTGATCAATCAGTGAAATGTGTGAAGCTGACTTACTTATCCTAACACCTTTGTACCATACTTCTGGCAAATTAACAATTTTATTTCATTACGACTTTCCCCCACATTACTTTCCAAACTAGAACTAAATACGTTACTACATTACTGTGTTAGTTAGGTAGTATATAAAATTGCATTGACGTCATTGAATTTAATTTCGCAAATTAATTTGCTTCCTGCAATGCTTATCTATCAGTGTTTGATTCGAACACAAACAGCATACATATGTAAAGTAAATGCTTGAGATAAGGAGAGAGTATTTTGTATGAATGGCCGATTCATACAAGTTTTAATATAAATTAATGTACAATTTGAGCATTATTTATTGCAAGAAGCCCAATTTTGAGATCGTTAAATGTTTTGCTGAAATTAACGAATTTGGCTTTAGTCATTTAAAATGGCACTGTTTTAAATATCATTACTTAAGTATTGGGTTTAAAGGTAAGAACTATAGGCATGTTGACATTTTATGGAAATAAAATTATAATCAATGTATCGCCGTTTACGTAAGTAAATATCGCAAACCAAATAAAAATGTAAAAAAATACCGCAGTAAAAATCGTAGATTATTGGATAATCTTATGTGACGCTTTAAAGACGCTCGAAAGTTAAGAATGGTAAAAAGTAAAATCAGTAAATTTCCTACTAATATACAGTCAGTAATCTGAAAGTTTGTTTATATGGAATTTTGTTACCTTTGATGAGGTAACAAAATTCCATATAAACAAAAACTACCGAAAAGATTAAGCTGAAACTTTGCACATGTATATAAATTGACCAAGATCAACAGATTAGCTACAATTAACTCGGGTTCAACGCGTGCGAAGCTGCGGACCAAAGCTGGTTTCATAATGTTCCAATCAAGTCTAACCGCCTGGCCGTCTGCTGTTTCAAATATAAATATACAAATTCGTGTTAGATACACCATTTATAACTAGAGAACGGCTAGACCAATTTCAGTGATCTTAGATGTTTAGGATTTATCTGGGCCCGGGTTATGATAAAGGCTATTTAAACATCGTAAAAATTTACAGAAAAAATAGTTATAATGTAAATTCATTTTCTCATACAAAAATGTATGAGAAATTGAAATGTCATCCAAATACTAAATGAAACCCGCCAAGAGCGAGTCGGACTTGCGCACCGAGGGTTCCGTGCCATCATACAATATAATTTATGACAAAGGCAGTTTATATTTGTTGGAGAACCTTGACAGCGCCATCTCTTGTCTGATAGCGGAACTTATGTAGATTTTTTACACTTTCGATGATTTCTAAAAAACTATGCAAATTTGAGAGTTCGCTATAATTTTCCTGTAACCTTTACATACACTTCTATTAGGTATAAAAGTTTCAGAATTTTATCTCCGTAAACTTCGGATATTAAATGGAGAACGCTATTTTTTTCAACGTTTTTGTAAATAGCCTAAAAACTTTTACGGCTTTTTAACATTTATATATTCAATATTAATGAAAAGGTGTTATCTTATACCATTCCAAATTTCAAGTCGATAGCATCAGTAGTTCTCAAGATATCCATTTGTGACAGGCAGACAGACAAAGTGATACCATAAAACATATATACATATATACATACATATATATATACATATATACCATATGATCCTTTTTACCATTTTGCTCCGAAACCCTAAGAATGTCATCACATGATCCGTGTTTTTACAAGGTTTGGTTATCAAATATTTTATGGTTCGTTCAGAAAATTTATATTGTGATTAAACTTGAACTCTAGATGTTTATATTTAAGTCTTAGTATAGTAGTTGAGTAGTTGTTGAGTAGTAGTATAGTAGTAGTATAGTAGTAGTAGAGTAGTAGTAGAGAAGTATTAGAGTAGTTGTAGAGTGGTCGTAGGGTAGTTGTAGGATAGTTGTAGAGTAGTCGTAGAGCAAGTAGTTGTAGGTGTGATACGGAGTTCGCCGTGACAGCCAGTAATATATAAACAGTGGTCACCAATATGACTACGTCAGTCACTCTAGGTTAGAGTATTTTTATCTCTGTTAACATAGAAGGAAATTGCTTAATACTTACACAATCAAAGCACGTGTTATTAAAATGTATCTTACAAAAAACAATAGGTCCATAGTTTAGTTACCAAATGCTCAAATAAATCATCTAAAGAACGTGTTTAATCTCGTCTGTGTCGAGCGAATTATCTTTAGGTGTACAAACCACTTTATATGCAAATCTTGCGTCACATCTCAAGTTGCCTAGGTCTCGAATGAAAAATATCAATTTACCCGCTTACCTCAGATAGTAAATCGGTGAGGATATCCAGTGGAGCCTGTGTGACGCTTTCATCTTGTAACGGGGTCGTCATCACAAAATCCACCATATTCTGGAAAAATAAATAAACAAATTTCGATCAATTGTCATCCTAACAATGACATCAGCCAATTAAACATAAACTCGCTAATTGAAATAAAATATAACGACTTTGTTACCATATGGACATGAACAAACATTTACCTTAAGTTCTTTTAAAACAACTTCCTTCCGTACAGTCTTAGTAAGAAAATTGCGGTATCTAATGATGTTTCTCTGAAAATAATAATAAATTATCAGAATTAGTCAATGAGTCTTTTGAACTACAAACACAAACAATGGAAAATAATACTCACTCTCCATATTATAGAATGGTACCATTGGTCCCTAGTGTACGCGTCGTTGGCCTAAAAAAAGAAGAGTTACTAGTTGTACAAAAATAGGTAAAAGAAATTGCAAAAAAAACAACAAAATTTTATTCTCTCAGTTAGGGTTCAAGACAAAGTTTTTTATTTTATTTTAGGACATCTGACGTCACAGTTTAACGCACCTGAAGAAGTAGAGAACCATGGGGCATCACGATCCTAAGACAGTATTTTCTAGCAGGGTCCCAGCGCGATATACAGTACACTTCTTGCATGCAACTGTACGACAGAGGATTCTCCAGTAGACCTGATGGCTGCAAACAAAAGAATCCGCATTGAAGAATAAAAAACATAGCACCTAAACATTGTTTTTCTATCTTTTGGACTAAAAGTCCAAAAGATGAAGTCCAGAAGAAAACTTGTTTCTTACTTCCCGTTCTGGGTCATTCAAGTTCTGGTCCTGGTTACGTACAACTTTCGCGTTTGGTAATTTATTTATTGGAAAACAATAGCTAACTAATTATAAATATTAAGAGAAAAAGAGTTGAATAAAAGTTGGGCCACGCGCTGTACAGGGTTCCTCCTTCCAGCAGAAATCTTTATCAGAGTTTCCGGTTTGGTAACGTACGGATCTTAGCGTGGAAGTTAGATAGATAGATAGATAGAAAACTCTTTATTGCACACCACATTAAAAGAACATAAACAATTTAGAAATAATGTAAAAAACAACACAGGAGTACAAAGGGCGGCCTTATCGCCTTATCTTGTTAGTAAATAGTACAAAGGGAAGTGGGTACAGTTACGGCCAAAAATGTAACATAAATTCAATAAAATAGGAAGCGTCAAATTGACCTTTATTCTACATGAGTGGCTAAGAAATTAATGAACGTTTACAGCAATATACTCAATTATTGATTGCTTGCCTAACCCGAATGAAGCACTCGACTGATAGACATGGGCGTGCCACATCATTAGTTGAGTGTCGTCACTCAATAAAGCGTTGCAATCGATCAACCTCTAGATAAACCACCAGTCTTTAAACATTGTGAACTGAGACACATCTTGATCAAATATTTGAGAATTTGGTGGTGGCACAATTAAATTTCCGAGGCACAACTTAAAGATTGATTGACAAAAGAGCCTACGAATTTTTAACATTAGTAATTTTTGCCAGAAAACGTAACATTTTATATGATTGATAAACCTGCCAAAAGTTTTCAACGATAAAAGATTAATATTATTATGACTAGTTAACAAATCAATTTACAATTCGTAGCTCGTAGCAAATAACAAGATCAATTGTTAATCAATGTTTATGAGGCCGTTCTTATTTACAGCGCTGCTAATTTTTTTTTATACTACAAGCTGAAGGGCCACCTGATGTTAAGCGGTAACCTTATACATTGTAACAGATGTATTTTGCTCAACACCGAGGATATTATTGTTTTTTTAATCCAGTGAAATAGTGTAATATTAATTACCTACGTAGTCATGGTTAGCCCTCACCCTTCTGCATTAGATTAAGCCTAGATTCTACTTTCTGCATATGCATCAATGTAGTTTCGGGATTATTTTTTATTGCTAACCAAGCGTCTAGACTAAGTCTGGTGACGGCTTTGTAATCCGCACTAGAACAATCTTACATCATTATATTCTTGCCTCCAAATCGGCACAGACGTAATCACGTAGTTTTTATTTTATTTTAGTTACCGAATATTGTTTTTTTAAAAGGCATTTAGAGGTTCCCTAACCAAGAGGACGTAATAAATATTAACTCAATTTTATTTACGTCTCGTCATCTACAAAATTGAATGGTGACTATGCATCTCTCTCTCTCTCTCTCTCTCTCGCCCAGCCGTAGACATCCACTGCTGGACAAAGGCCTCCTCATTGTTCACTATGTACTGATGCTCACCATGCATTTAATAACGATAAAATGTCTAAGCAAGAGCAGATTTAAATAAACTACTCTACTCTCCTGTATTACTCGTAATTCAAATTCTTATAACGTATCGAATCTTTGTTTCCACTTCGCATGTTATAAATTGACAAAGACGCAACCCACTTAGGTATTTCTTAACTGATTTAGCACTCGACAAACAAGATGAAAATTTCACGATACAAAACGGGTTAAGATTCTATTTCCGTCACAAATTCGATGAAGGAAATTGGGTCAACGATAGCACAGGGCTGCGAAAGGGGCGGGGTGCCTTTCGAAGGCAATGACGTCACAAAGTGCATTGCCCGCGGCATATGACGTAGGCTCTCATCCTGCCCTGTTCTGACTCAGCCTCGGATCTCGCCAGGCTTTCTCTTCCGCGTTGCGTACTCTTGCATATTGCATTAACCATACCTTGGGCATTTCATTCCTCAAGGATTTCTAGTCATCGCATCGAGTTTTTAAAACGTATGTGGAAGATTAAAAAACCTTAAATAGAAAATATTTAACTAACGCTTCCTAATGTCCTGTTTAATAAAACTCTCAAATATTACGTTATGTAATTGTGCGGCTTAAATCTAAATAGCGTTTATAAGTAAGGGGATAGCGTCTACGATCCATATTAAAACAAAGGAACCTCAAACACTTTTAGTAAGTGGTTAACCAAAACCAGAGATGTAGGAGGCTATCATAGAGCAAAATTAACGGTTACGATAAGTTTTATAACAAAATATTTCTAATCTAACCTAGCTACATACTTATCCCAAACAAGGTCAATCCTGAATAGTTTTTGGTAATCTACTTGACAGGCTAAAAGTTTAAATTAGGTCAAGTAATAAATATTATGATGTTGATCACATTCCCATTGCACAAAACAACAGTGCCATGGATGGCTTTTTATTCCTTATTCAATAATTTTGTTGCCTACCTAATTTATTAAACAAACCAAGCGGTTTAGGAAGTGGACACATTTTATTAAATTAATTCCATTGACGTCAAACAATTTTATCAAAGTTCAGATTACTGCTTTGTGTTTAATTTACCTGTATATTGTGTATTTAACATAGTTGATGAAGTAGACGGCTTGTTGTTTTTATTATGTAGGTAGCTACTACCTAATTGAATATGTAGCCTTATGATTGTCTATTTTTGGAATAATATGTTTTAATTATGAGTCACTATTGATAATGATACCAACTACTGTTTATAACTATTATTTTGGTAGGCCTCCCTTTTAAATTACAGCCGGTAAAATTATAATTAATTATTTGAATGACCAGTGTTATCCAAACCCATCTAAAATTTTGTGTTCCTAAGTTTCCTTATCCAAATTTTAATATGGCGTTGCCATTTGCCTAGGTATTGGTAAGTGGCTGTTTTCATTTTGATACCAGGACCTGGTCAGGTCAGGTTAGTCTATAACTATCCTTCCTTCGTGATTTTTTTATTATCAGGTGAAGTGAAAAATATCGTGTTTTCAACCGTTGAATATTCAATAACGTTTATTCAACTATAACATATATCAATACTTATATTATAAAGAGGTAAAGTTTGTGAGTTTGCGAGGTTGTAGGGGGTAATCTCTGGATCTACTGAACCGATTTTCAAAATTCTTTTACTAATACAAAGCCACAGTATTTGTGAGTGTTATAGGCTATAAAGTACCACCCAACGAAGTGGGCACCGGGTCAGCTACTAACATACATTTTTCAAATTTGATCGTTTAAAATTGAATCGAAAATTGGCTAATTTTGAATATCGTGGCCTTAATAAGACTCTTATATGCTTCTAACTTGTTAATCTTTTGTTTAGCTAGGGGGTAGGTCTGATCTTTGTAAGTTTGTATAATAAGTTAGCCTTCAGCATCATCCTTATCCTCAGACCGCCCTTACCCATTGCTGAGTGGGTATAGACCTTTCTTAGTTTGTGCCATCCGCCATGATCCTGCGCCACCCTTCGTCTGCCCGCTAGTTCATCTTTTTTCAGTACATAATTTTTTTTTATAAAATTTTAGATTGTAAGTAACCCGCGACACTTTACCCATTCTCGGAGGTGAACTATTTTTTTCGTAATGTGTACCCTCAGTTTTTAAAATGTACATAAAATACCCTTCTATTTGATACCATACTTGGGTATATTTGAAAACATACGATTGTTCATCTCCACTTTCACCCCCCATATCTTTTACTGAGCCGTGGGGTGCCGGCAGTAGAATGTTACCCCTCCTCTCCTACCCGTGGATGCAGTATGAGCCTGCTAAGGGACACCTCCGGAAGATGGGCAGCAGCGTCTTTCCGTATATCAACATCCCATACTGCGCTCACCAACCCGCCTGCCAAGCGTGGTGAGTATGGCAACTACCCCTCATGGAGATCCATGAGGGAGGCCTTAGTTCAGTAGTGGACGTTTTACGGCTGGATCATCATCATCATCATGATGATGATGATCCTTTATGGTTCAACCGATTTCTATATAACTTTCAGTTTTGCATTTTACACACAATTTCCTTGCATTTAATACCAAATTAAACCAACATGCGACAATTAATTCCCTCCTTAACCCCCCAAATCTAGTAAAGGTCTTAACCGATTTTGATAAAACAAGAACCACCGCTACAGAAAACCTGCTTAAATAAAAAAAACCGCATTCAAATCAGTTCACTCGTCAAAGAGTTACGGCGCCACATACAGACACATTATAGACACACGCACTCATAGCGGATAACACCTCTCTTTTTTGTCGGGGGTCAACAAAATAACTAAGTGTGCGTTATTTAATAACTAATTTTATTATTGCGTTATCAGTTTATTCAATCTACCTACATTTTTACGTCATTTGATATAATTATGTATAGCGAATGACGTTGTATTTACTAAGCACTGATGTAAGCAGATGGCTAGGTGTGTCACTGCATTGAATTCTAATAGGTCACCTGCGTTACTTCAAGGACGCATGTGTGCGTGCGGTTCGTTTATTGAATGACACTGACATTTAGATACATGTTAAAAGCCAAGAGCATTAACGTCTTGAGTTATAAAAAAATGATGATGGTGTAGAGTTAGGACGCCGTTTGTTGCCGTGGGGTGCCGGCAGCGAATGTTACCCCTCCTCTCATGCCCGTCGATGCAGTAAAAGCCTGCGAAGGGATACCTCCGGAAGATGGGCAGCAGCGTCTTTCCGTGTATCAACATCCGTACTGCGCTGCCAACCCGCCTGCCAAGCGTCGTGAGTATGGCAACTACCCCTCATGGAGATTCATGAGGGAGGCCTGGGTTCAGTAGTGGACGTTTTACGGCTGAGATGACGATGATGAAAATTTTTAAGTAACCCCAAATAAATCCCTTATCAAATTTTTAAGTGACATATTTTTTTTTGTAATGTGTACCCTCAGTTTTGCAATCTACCATCATGCCCTTTCATTTGATATACTTGGTTATATTTGAAAACATTCGATTGTTCACCTCTACTTTCAACCCCATATCTCATAAATGGCTCGACCGATTTCTAATGACTAATGATTTGGTATATTTGGAAACATTCGATTTTTCATCCCCACTTTCACCCCCCATATCTTGTAAAATTCTTAACTGATTTTGATAAAACATGTTTAAGAACCACCGCCGGAAAACCTGCTTTTAAATAAAAGAAAAACAAATCAGTCCACTCGTTTAAGAGCTACGGTGCCACAGACAGGAACAGACACATAGCAGTCAAACTTATTATCCCCCTCTTTTTTGTCGGGGGTAAATTAAAAATAAAAATTATTTACTCAGGGATAATGTAGCATTCTTATGATTTGAATGGATTGGTGGAATCACAGGACACATAAATAAATTCTACCGCTCTGTGAGTAGAATTTTGAAAAGCGATCCAGTAGTTTTTGAGTTTATTCGTTACATACATACAACATACAACACACAAAATACAAATCTTACCTCATTATAGTATCTATATTAGTACTAGATTTTGCCCGCGACTTCGTCCGCGGGGAAGTCATAAAACGTAAAATCCCCTTTTTCATGCAGAGCCACTTTGATTCGAAAATATAAATCCCTTTTATTCCCTATCCCGTGGGAATTTCGAAAAGTCCCTTTTTAGTGCACCTCTAGGATACTCAAGGTATATTGTGTGCCAAATTTCAAGTCTGTAGGTCCAGTGGTTTAGGCTGTGCGTTGATATATCAGTCAGTCAGTGAGTCAGTCAGGACTTTGAATTTTATATATATAGATTAGTATTAGTATAGAAATATATGGGTATTTTTCTGTTTCACATGTAGGTATTTACAAAAAAAATATAAATTAAATCTTTATCATTTTATCATTCATCTGGTACCCATAACACTAAGTTTGCTAACTTTGGAGCTAGATGGTTTTGTGTCCATTATTTATTTATTTTATTAATTTGAATTTCCTATTGTTACAGTACAGTACATTTCACTGCAGCCTCTTTGTGGGTTCTCGTATTCATCTCTGGTATATCTTTTTACCGAGAAGTACTGTGACTGCTGAGGTCAACGATGTTTGACATGAGGCTTTTGAGTCATGGTTTTTCCTTAGCAAACACAATGGACGGTTAACACCTTGACGTATTTAGAATCGTCACACGTGTGATTTTTTTTTCTTCTTCCCTACTAGTGTTCTTCTTCCCTAGTGACGTCTATACCTTGTCACAGACAGGCCTACGGTAGTCGCCGCGGTCGCATCGTGGCCTGTTTTCATTAGTTTTCTCGTGGACTCACACTTTGTTCCACAGTTGGGCACACGTATGGCTATGGGGCTATGGCTTTTGACGTGCTGCAGCGAACACATAATTATCCTTTTGTTTTTTGGCTTATCTCATGTCGTAATTTGGTCTCATATGTTTGTGTAAATTTGATATAACTATCTTATAAAGTAATTATGTTGTAACGTATTTAGGGTTCAGGACCAAAATAGTAAAAACAGATGGTTAGAACGCTTAGAGTCTGTCTATCTATCACAGATGGATATCTTGCGAACTACTGATGCTCTCGACTTGAAATTTGAAATGGTACTTATTTGTCAAATATGATTTAAAATTAAAAATAAATTTTATTAATAATAATTATGGTATAAGGGCTTTGTCGCTTAGCGATCATATCGCCCAATCGAGGTTGCGATAGAAAATAAAAATGTTGAAATTTATTTTTATTATAATTGCATAGGGGGTCTCCAAAATATAGTGAAGTTATTAGGTCATGTGTTAACTAATGAAAGGGCTTTATTCGCACTTTAATACACCGTTTTTAGTTTTCCTACACTGTACAGTTTTTGACTTATTTACAAAAATGTTGAAAAAAATACCGTCCCCCTACTTCCCCGATGGTTGCAGAGATATACACCTAAAACATTTATAGCTGATAGAAGTGTATGTATAGAATAAAATGAGCTCACTTATTAGTCTACTTTTTTAGGATCCATCGAAAGTTTAAAACATCTACATAATTTCTGCTATCAGACAAGAGACGGTGCTCTCAAGGTACTCCAGCAAAAAAAAACTGTTCTTTAACGCACACTATATTGTATAGCACGGAACCCTCGATGCGCGAGTCTGACTCGCTCTTGACCGGCTTTATCTTTAATTTGTATGTGTGCCTGCAGTCATAAATAAACGTCTATTAATATCGATTTCCGTGGTTCCACTCAAAGATTTAAATCGTTGGTTCCACTGCTATTCTGTGTTTTCTCGTCGATCATTACCACCGGCCTATCTCTACTCTGTCTTCAGTTTGCTGCCACCAGCGTCTACCAGTGACCATTCACAGATCATTGCTCCATTTAGCTGGTGGACATCCTATCGTCCTGGTCATCGTAACAATGTGTACCTAATCACGCATACGCAAGGGGCGTACTCAAACTATTGAGCTAAGAATAACCAATCCCGATTTGCATTTTCCTCACAGACTTTTCATTTTATAAAACTAATAAATACCTACCAGTAGTACAAAAAAAGGCGAAAATATCTTTCAGTTGCCGTAATTTTAACTTCTAACATAGGGCACGTGGTACTCGTAAAAGGTCAGTTTATGTATCAATTCATCTTGCGGTTTGACGCAGACTAACTTTAGTGTTTAGTCTATCTGTTGTCGACCTTTGACATTAGCGCAATAGTGTCTGGTGGAACTGGTACCGTCTGCAGATACTATGTTTTTCCAATGCGGATATCTCACGGGCTGATAGTTTACTTTATTTTTAGGGCTCCGTGGTACAACATTGTAATCCTTAGTTTCGCTTTGTCTGTCTGTCTGTTTAGTCCTAAAAAGCTGTAATTTAATAGGACACAAAATAATGACACCGAGATAACGGTACAAAAAAATTAATTTGGGGTAGGGTACCTCATATGCGTATCTTACGTACCTCCCACGTAAGATGGGAATTAACTTTTTTTCTTGATTTTCCAATAGTGTGGGGTTCAATAGGTATTGTAAAATCATTTAGGGGTTTCCATTCAATTTAGGGTTCTGTTTGCAAAATATTAAAGTTTTTTGCAATGGAAAGGAGTATGTTACATGTGAAGAAGTCTGACATATTTAGAAACAGCGTTATAAGAGATAAACGAAAGTCTAAGACATAACATACAGAATAAAAACACAGAAATGGCGATGGGCAGGCCACATGATAAGAGGAAAGGATAAATAGAGTAAAATTGTAACACAGTGGTATCCTATAGAAGGCAAAAGAAAGGGAGGTAGACCACAGAAACGGTGGTACCATGACATAAGGGAAGTGGCAGGTGTAACGTGGAACAGTGTGGCTACAGAAAGACAGGAATGGAAAAGGTTGAACGAGGCCTTTGCCGATTGGCAATCAGCTCTGCAGGAGATAAGAAAAATTACATTATTAGATTTAAGCAAACTATAAGTACCTATAAGATTTATGATAAATATGTTATGTATAAGATCTGAATAAAAAGGTTATATTATTATTATAAAGTTTTTTTTGAGCGCTCTAAAATCTATACTGGCTAGCTTTACAAATCTGAAAATCGTAAATGAAGTTTTAACCACGAACTTTCTAGGAAAAATATAACGGTTAAAAGCTAGCTATAAAACTAAGTCCAACTATATAGGTTTACCAAACATACCGGTATACATTAAACCGAAAACTCAACTAATATGTTTTGGTCAACTTAAAAATATATACCTACACCAACTTTTAACAATAGGTCTACGGATAATTCCGAAACCCTACACAGCACATGGCCCGACACGCACTTGGTCCAATTTATTTATATTGTTTTTTATTACCTATTTAACGATGGAAAATCAAGAAGAATAAGTTCATCCCCATCTTACGTGTATGGGGACTGGTATAATTAATTTGGGGTACCCACCCCAAATGAATAATTTTTTTAGCATTTTGTACCGATATCTCAACGTCATTATTTTATAAGTCTAAGCAAAATTACAGCTTTCTAGGACTAATATGCTAATAACTTGTTAAACTTTCGCGATTTGTTAACATATTTTTAGTTTTAAAATTACAGGATTTTATCGCGTACCTTTTTTATTATTTTCCCGACGTTTCGAACACATTTCAGCGTTCTTGGTCGCGGGAGGACTCCTAAAACCAAAAATATGCTAATAGTCTCTTCGTAAAGCCGCAGACAGACGGTCAGACTGACATACAGACAAAGCGTAACTAAGGGTTCCTTGTTTTACTACAGAACCTTGGTTGCAAGAGATATGGAAGATTTTAGCACCACGCGTTGTTTTATTCTGCTGGAAAAATCATTTCCTCTACGTAGTGCATAACTGTGATAATTATATATAACTTATCTGGACGCAGTTAAGGTATTTTTTACTTAAAAATTTTGATGCGTACTGAAAATAATTGTGTTATTTAAATTTGCCACGGGCCGAATGTCAAATGTTTTTTATCGAAATCAAGTTACCTTATGTATTAACACTAAATCAATATTAAAATATTTTTAGATGCAACATTAATTATAATCTTAGTTTTTTAATAATGTCACGGGAAATACCAGTAACGCAAAAGTGTTTAAGGTAAATCGACACATTTTTGATATTTCCCGCAAACATTGCTAATTTAAATAAAATTCAGGCACCTACATAATGTTACGTAGGTACTTATTGTTTGTAATCCTTAGAAGATAGACACGTACTGTCTAAGACTTTTTTGTACCTTCAATTTTGTATTACTTACATTAATTTGATGTGTACATCAAATTGAGCGTGTCGCGTTCGTAGTAAAGAATAGGTACTTGTGGCAGACTAATGTGACTGGCCGGCTTTGTGCTATCCTTTACTATGAACGCAACTTTACAGTACGGCGTTTGATTTGTAATTTTAATTGAATTCCAAATGGCGTTAAAATAATTTTAGACCGTCCCTCCCATCACTTTTACTATGATATAGATCTACGGAATTTACACATCAGTGAAATCAAGTATAATCAACCGAGCTGTTTAGGCTGCAGAGCGGCACAAAAAAATATACATCCTTAACATACCTAATATAAAAAAAAACTCTAAAACCGTAACCACTTACCTTCTAATTCTGTTGAGTAATTAGAAAGTTAATGCCTCCCAGCAATTATCTATACATTATTAACATACATATAACCGGGTATTTATCGCGTAAATTACCTTTATTATTTCCCGACGTTATACATGCTGCACAGAACTTTGTAGCCTAGCATATACTACAAACGTCATTGTTATGTGTCTGGTGGTGTGTTATCTCGGCTCTGGATAAACAAAGTAAAAAACAACGTAAAGTGAGGCCGCGGCTGATGACGACAAACTGGATGTCATCATCATCATCTTAGCCGTACGACGTCCGCTGCTGGACATGGCCTCCGTGGATCTCCAAGTACTGAACGTAAAGGGATATGCGCCATACTCAAAAATAAATAAATAAATAAATACTCACTAACCCTTGGCAGGCGGGTTGGCCGATGAAACTGGGTGTGTGATGTGAATAATAAGTGTTAAACCAATCAAACTTAGCTACTACCTATAGTTAATAAATCAATCCGCATGCAGAATGCTGTGAGCCGACGAATAGCGAAGTATTTGGACGCTCGAATGTGTTCCGCGTGCTAGTGACGTCAGAGTACCAAAGCAGAACAAACAGTTCAGCAAAACATGAATGTAAGTAAATATTTATGTGTTTTCTTACGTTCAGACAATATTATGGTCTAGCCGGCAAAATGCCGGAACAAAGCTGTTTTGTGCATTATTTTTTTATTTGTTTATCGGTGTCAATAAAATAATTATACTCTCCTAGTGAATATTGGTATAATATATTCACTCAATATTCGACGACATCTGTTGGGTTCGATCCCCGCCGAGAGCTATTTGCTTATTTGCGGATATTTTTTTCAGGTCTAGGTGTTCTCTTGGTAAGAAGTTAAGTATTTGATCAACCATCTGGTAGGTACCCATAATACAGCTCAAGGTCTTTACTTGTGGGTCAGATGGTGACGTGTGAAATGTCCAGCATTTTTATTTTTTTATAATATCATCCTTAGCACAGTCGAATCATCTATTCTTTGGCTTTCCTCTCTCTACATATCTCCAACCACATTTATTCAGTAGTCATATCGTCCCATGACATCTATCCCTACGCATAATACAATTAGTTCGTTACCATGCCAACAAAAGAAACACATAAAATGTATGTAAATTACAACAGATATATAAGACAAGATAAGTAGCTTGCTCCCCGATTAGCTCAAATCTATGATACATATAATAAGATCGTAAACCTTTCGCGTTTGTACATTAAATATTTTTGCAAATAAATAAGTGGGATACATGAAGAAAAGGTAATAAACGTATAAATACTATTTTTGAAATTTTTGTCTGTTTGTCGGTTTGCTTGTTTGTTCGTGAGTGTACGCATGTACCACTATTTGATGTAATATATAATAAATAACTGAATAAACATGTCAAGCATCAATCAATCTGAGTATGTTATATGTAATATAACATACTCAGATACATACTCATAATAAATAAACACTAAAACATCAATCGCGTTTTTCTCGAAAAGTGTCAAAACCTAGTTAATGCGCTTATGATAAGCGCGGCAATACCTACACATGATAATATGACAGAGCCGTTGTCGTATTTTCTATTCATATAATAATGTTGGCCGTGTTGGCCATGTATGTAGTGGTATGTACCCCCGAATTTCAATCCGAAGGTGGTGGGTTCGATACCGGCCGTACACCAATGGATTTTACTTTCTTCAAAAATGTATGTGCAGACTTAACACGTGCTTTAATGGTAAAGGAAACATCGTGAGGAAACCCGCGGCTTAGTTAGCTTCAGACGTTCTTTCCTCTGAATAATAGCTGACTAAGCTGAGAGGATGGTACCTATAGGTGCTGGGGGCAAGCCTAATCCATCTAACATTGTCCCAGGCACTGCAGCGTCCCGTACAGCATGATTACCAGTTGTTGACGCTGTATAAATCATCTATAATAGATGCAAAAGGCCTTACTTACTTTAATAATGTTGATTTAATCAAGTCGGGAATCATTTAAAGAACAATAGGCCAAGTGCGTGGCAGGCCGCGCGCTTTTTGGGGTTCTGTAGTTACCCGTAGACCTGTTGTTAGAAGTTTGTGTGTATGTTATTTACGTTTACCGGTTAACAGTTATTAATTTAGTTTTTGGCATAAAGTGTTCCGGTATGTTTGGTAAACTGTAAAACTTAATTGAGCGACACCATTTCTGTTTAATGCTAAACAAGAAACATCTATATCGCGCCATCAAAGCGTTATAGGTTTTTATTTAGTCTTTGGATCATTTCGAAATAAATAGGACTTGAAACAGAGCTTCCTTCTGCATAGTACCTACGGTTGTTTCATTACCACTTTTAAATTTAAATCAGTTGAAAATCTGTATAATTTCGCCAAAACTAAAAAACTACCTCAAATCGTTAACAATTTTTTTTAAAGTAAAATAAAAATATATTTCGTATTACACGTTATAATTTACACATTTAAATTTTAACATAATTTAAATGTGCCGTAATGCATAATTAATAATTAAAATCTGTATACTTAATACAATAATAATGAATAAAAGATTAATTTATATAAGTTCTACTGTTCAGTTTTGTCAAGGAACTCTTCATAACTGTAAAAGGTCCACTTATGAGCCAGTGTTTTAGTTTAAATTTAAAAGAATTTAAGGGAATCGCTTCAGTCACACTATTGGGGTGCTGGGGTGTAACCTAAGCCTAAAAAGATACCCTAAAATAAAAAAGTAATTTATTCATAAAAATAATTAGAGATCCTTATTCCTCACAAAAAAATGCCATGAAATTGTGACAAAATTCGATTCATAAATTATGCATTATGAATCATAATGTACCTACAAGGCGGGTATTGCGGGTGCAAAACTGCAAGCAGCGATTAGTGTTATTTACCTATACATCTTTAAAGATAAAGATAGTTTAGTTTTAACCATGAATTTTGTAGGAAAACTATAACATTTTTCCCAGAAAGTTCATGGTTAAAACTACATAAGTACATGATTTTTTCAAATTTGTAAAGCTTGGCAGTTTATATTTTAGAGTGGAAGGGCGCTCGACAAAAATTTAATGATTCGCAAACGGAACTCTAAATCAACAAATTCTTTGCAAAATTACCTTTTTAAGACATTTTTGAGACCATGACTTCCTAAAATTGCAGACATTCAGACATAGCGAAACTAGGTATAAGGGTTCCTTATTTTACTACGGAACCCTAAAAAGGAAGTAGGTTGGTATAAGTAAATAAGTTTATTGGTAAAAATTAATGCAAGGTTAATAGTTAGGACTATTCTTGCGAATAAGCCTGATATCGTTCTCATAGATTGGTTGGAGCGGAAGGCAATATTCATGGTGACAACCATTCCACACGATGCCAATCTCGTCAAAGCCGAGAAAGATAAGCTCAGCAAATATCTTGATTTGGCGCACGAGATTGCCACCATGTGGGATGTTGACTCAGCAACTATTGTTCCGATAGTCGTTTCCGTTAACAGACTCATAGCGAAGAGTCACAGATCCAAAAGCCAGTAGGTACTCCTGGACTCGGCACATAATAGTAACGAGATTCCTCTCCCTGCAGCCCTAGTCACCGATCGCTTGAGTCTTGCTTCGCGGTCGGTGATTCACCGTTTTGATATATTTTTTACTGTAAAGTATTTGTTTTCATATTTCTTTGTAGTAAAAAAAATATTTTTATGAGTTTACAAATAAATAATGTGGAATAAAAATAATAATTAATTATATTGTTTCAAGGCAACTGCGCACTAATGACGTTAGTATGTGGTTTTGATATCGTAAAAATTACATGCACACCAACCATGCCGACCCATTTTTCCTTTGTCCAAATGTCCAAAATTTTTAAAACCTAATTAGTTTAAATTGATTAATTGTAATTTGCATGACAAAATAAACGTATCTTTATCTTTAAAGATGTATAGGTAAATAACACTAGCCGCTGCTTGCAGTTTTGACCCGCAATACCTGACATTATGATTCATAATGCATAATTTATGAATCGAATTTTGTCACAATTTCATGGCTTTTCATATTGCGAGGAATAAGGGTCTCTATTTATTTTTATGAATAAAGTACTTCTTTATTTTTAGGTTATCTATAAAATGATCTTTATATGGCTTAGGCTAAGCTACTTTATGACATCAGCTAACGCCAGTAAAAAACCGGTCAGAGTAGGTTCAGCCGTTCGAAGTTTAGCTGAAACAAGCAGATAGACAAAAACACATATTTTGCTTATGTGCCGTAAACAGGTTGGCGCAAAATGTTTGTTCTTGAGGGCTATCCTATCCATTTTTAAATTTTTGGTCAAAGTACCCACCATAACCCCTTGTGTACTTTCACATAATCAACACACAAATCTATGTAATTTATTTGTATAGATAGCAATAAAATTAGATAGAAGTTTTCAGGAGTCCTCGAGAAGCATTGGTACGGGGTTACCAGAAAAGGGGGCGAAGGCCTCAAAAGGTCACCAAAGGTCAAAAATGGCACTTTTGGGTTTTTAGACGTTTTCGGCCATTTCAAAACTTTTTTTTGGTGAACTTTGGAGGTCACAATAACTCCGGTACCTGTGACCCTAGGGTCACCAAAATCAAAAGGTTTCATGTAAATCGGTCAACGCGTTCGGTTGTAATCGTCAAATACACAGACATACAGACAGACAGCGCTATGCATATTAGGGGCCTTTACCCCTATAAATATGATAAAGGTAGCATGTGTCACTAAAATTAAGTAGCTATATAAAACTATGTACAAGTTGGTGTAAAAAGACTAGCTATTCTCAGAAATTACAGATTTCGATGCAATGTGACACAATGACAGGCGCAGTAGCTGCCCATATTATCAAACGCGATAAAACTTCTGATCTTGAACAAACAAGCCTGCTTGATATATTGACTGATGATAACTACAAATAAGTTCACTCGCTGCATGTGCCATAATCTGTCGCACAACTTCAGATAATTAGATTAGTCCTATGAGAAAACAACACAACACTTGCCTGAGATGAAATGCAAAAATTGAGATACCTACATACATATTGTTAAGCTCTAAAGTTATATTAGGTAACCATCATCATTTCAGCCGTAAAACGCCCACTACTGAACACAGGCCTCCCTCGTGGATCTCCATGAGGGGTAGTTGCCATACTCACCACGCTTGGCGGGCGGGTTGGCGAGCGCAGTTCGGAATGTGTGTGTGAATGATACACGGAACGACTTAGGTAATAATTCATGTACTAACACCAGCCAGCTAGTGTATAGACTAGTTCTTTATTCTGAATAATAGCCGACGGCGACGTGGGGATGATGCTTTAGCTGCTGGGCAAGCATAAAACATCCCTCAATGTCCCAGGCACTGCAGCGTCCGTACATCATGAATACCAGCTTCATAATAGATGTGCAAAGTCATACCACTTTACCAGCCAGTTATAGAGGATGTGCATCGTTTGCCAAATCAATTTGCCTGATAGGAGGGGTCATACACCATCTCTTCAACCCCTGTGGAGATGGCATTTTGACCCTTCCTATCGGCCTACTTAATTTGGCAAACGATTCTACAAACACCCTGTATACCGTATACTGCGTATGTGCTACGATTAAAATTCAAAATTGATTCCGTTTATTTCCATAGTTTTGAATTACAAAACATAACATTTCCAATTACCACAGAAAATAGAGATATTAAATTATTCTATAATCTATAACGTGGGCCCCCCTGCAGCCCTGGGCCGTGGGGTGCCGGCAGGCGGTAGAATGTTGTACCTCCTCTTTGTCCGTGGATGAAGGTATACCTTCGGAAGATGGGCAGCAGCGTCTTTCCGTGCTCAACATCCCGTACTGCGCTTGCCAACCCGCCTGCCAAGCGTGGTGAGTATGGCAACAACCCCTCATGATCAGTACTTAGATATCAATGAGGGAGGCCTATGTCCAGCTGTGGTGTGTATAGCAGTCCTATGGCTGACATGATGATGATGATAATCTATAAATAATAAGATAATCAAATAAGGCACATTATTGAACCTTTTCGGTTTCCCGTTTTAAGCACTGTGATAAGAAGCATTAGAAAACACAGCTATTTAATAAAATATAAATTACGAACACAAGTTACTTATAATAGATATTATGAACATGTTAACTGTTTGACACTTGTTATTGTTTTAATCTCTTTTCATACAACTACCATCGTAGGTACTTACTACCTACCTACCTAGGTTCTAATTAAATTTATATTAAAAGAGACCTAATTAAATTTATTTTTGTACAGGAAATCCTTAAACACCATGACGCTCGACCAGGATAAAATATTATCTCTGCTTTATTTATACGCAGTTGGAATACATTTTATGGAATAACATTATTAAAACGGGGACACTTGCGGTCTCTATTTGTGGTCTGTAGCTATGCCATCATCACAAACAAGGTGCCCATGGGCGACCAGCTGCTGCGACCATGGGCTGTGGTTTGATTTACTCTGCCACAGCACAAGCTGAATGGTGACCTTTTTTGTCAATTGTTCTAAGAATAATTTTATATTTTTGTTAATTTTTCGTTTTTAGTGACAAAATAAACATATTTTTATCTTTATTTTTTTATCTATTTCTAATAAACGGCTAAAAAGAATTAATAGTACTATCACTGAAATTTTTATTACAAAAATAGAATAAGTATATAATATAATATTAAAAATAATTAATAATAAAAATAATATTATGCACCCAAATTCTATCAACTATTAAAAATAACAACCGTAGTGACAGAAATTTATACTATTCGTAAATAAGCTAGAATAAATAACTTTGAAAAATGTTGATAGTTGTAGCAAACAGGCTGCAAATCAATAATCCAGTCTAAGTACCCAAGTTATCTAGTATTTGTGGTAGAAGAGTAAACATTAACAATAACAAACTATTTACGCTGAAAAGGAAGCGTTTTCCGGTACCTAGTTGTAAAGTCTATGTTCTTATCGCTTTGCCAATGAGTGCATTTGTTGAATTAGTTTTCTGTTTGCATACGACGACACGTTTTATTTACTGTTGATACATACAAATACCTTCAAGATTCCCTATGTCCAGCATTATTTATTTACTTCTCATTGAACTATCAGCCTTTGTACCTAAGTTAAATAAGACGATTGCAATATAAATTGAAATCTTCAAGTGTAGATGATTTTGACCTGACCTAGATGATTTTGTACATTATTTCTCAGCAACTTTTCCTGCGAGCTTGTCTAAGTTTCTAGGACTAGGACATGCATGAATAGACTTATTATGGATTCCCAGCACATAAACCACACTTAACAGCTTAGTTGGTCGTAGGCTAAAAAAGAACAGGCCAATACGTCTTATATACGTGAGTATATAAGACGTATGTAACTCACCTAACGTAGGAACAACGTGAGTTGTTCCTACGTTAGGTGTAGGTGTATCTAAGCAGTAAAGGAATTCCAAATCTAGTTCACGAGATTATGCCAGCTTAATCTGGCAAACAGCTCTAAATAAACAAATATGCCCTATTTATTGTGAAAGCAGATAAATGTAGATAGAGTGGAGCGATAGTGTTGATAAAACCACCCGTTGTTTTAACAGTAAACTTCGCTGATGCATGAACAGTCCAAGTCAAACAAACGTGGCGTATGAGTTTGAGTAATGCTAGTGCCACTGTTTTGAACTTTTTTCAGGTGTAAAAAAGTGGATGGATTTCACCCCTATCGAAACTGCATTTCGTAACCAGTTACGAAAATGTACAAGAAGGTTGGGAGCGCGATGTTCACTTTGATAATATTAATAGTTTAAGCTCACAAAAGTAATTAATTAATCTCAAGAATGCTGTGAGTCTAACTGAGATTTTGACAACGATTTAGGTTGTGTACCTTTAAGATAATCAAATTATGTAACTTATTTAACTCGTGTTTGATTAATCTTATGCAACTTCAATAATTTCATTATTTGAATAGGTATCGATAATAGTCGCAACTATCTATAATAATTTTAATAGTATATTTTCAACATCAACGCAGCCCTACTTGTGTCACTTGGCATCTGTCACAAGTTTTACAGACTTTAGTTTACATATACAGTTTTAGCACAATATCTGAATTTAGGGAACCAAGTGTTTGTTGCAAATCGATGGAAGGAAAGAGTGTAAACGCCACAGAGGCTAGGTATGGAGTTCGTATGGTCAGAGTACTGTACGCTGACGGGGAGTAGAGATCCATCCTCGCCGCGGTAAAACAAAATGTGTAATTATAATTTCCCCTTAACAATACGTCACTGATGTCATTTGACGTAAAGCTTTTATTTAAACAGTTGCAATAACAAGGATTGGCGCCCTTACCTCCCGTTGTACATACTCGTTCGTATTCATCAAATCCATTTGATGGCTCCACAGGGCTATCAAAATGGTAAAGGACTTAATTTGGAAAGGTTTCCATGTCTCTGATATATGAGGTACTAAATAAATAGCCTCGTAATGCGACCTAGGAACATTTTTGTGCAGGATTGCATACCCAATATGCAAACAAAAAAATGGAGCCTAGACTTACTACCTAGACCCAGCGACAATTTTTCTTTTGCTTTTTGGGGTCACTTTATAAGGGTACAACTTAGCCATATAATAATTCTTTGATTTTTCAACAAAAACACCAATGATAAAATCCTCGACTTGTTGCTGAAAATACCCAAACCACAATATGTACAAATATTTACATTTGAGTTTTTTCCTCGATTTATCGTGGATCCTTCATCAGAACTGGGTGTATGTATGTATATTATTATATTAGGTCGTTACATATGAAATTGGCGTTTTATCGGCCTGGCCACTTTCATCTCAAATAATCTTTGGTTAGAAATTCCAAATTCAAATTTATACAGCTATTTACTCATGCATTTGTGTTTCGAACACCATAATTCATTTGTATTTTTTCTTTGCGTCACTCAGTTTACAAAATGGAAAACTTGAAATATCGCGTTATTTACGAGTACGAGTTCCACCCAAGACGGCTGCCACCACTTCCACGCAAGCCCCGTCGCCCACCCAAGCCGGACGGCTGGACACCAAAGTTGATAATCAAGAATTGAAGGCCATTGTGGAAGCGGATCCATCGCAAACCACGTCCGAGTTAGCTGCAGGCCACTTGAAGCAAATTGGGAACGTAAAAAAGCTTGAAAGGTTGGTTCCTCACGAATTGAGTGAAGCAAATCGACAAACGCGCGTCGACTGCTGCGTTACATTACTCAACATATAGAGGTACAATACCTAATAATTGGCATCAAAATCCAACCGCGTATTAAAATAATATAACATTAACTATAAGTATTATGCCTGAGGGACTCCAGACACTATTACAATTATTTTATTCCTCATAGATCCCATTACCAGAATTGCGTTTTAAAAAAATGGGACCTAATTCAAAGTATAGAAACCTCCTGTACACACAAGATGGGAATATATTTTATCTTCTTTTTATCCCATTGTGTGGGATATCTTCGAATAGGTATTTTAACCATTGATGGGTTGCGAAGACAATTTTTGATTTAGGGTTTGCGAAATATTAAAGTTTTAATTTTGTCGAGCGTCCCTCTAAAATCTAAATCTTTACAAATTTGTTAAAAATCGTGAATGTTCTTTTGACCATGAACTTTCTAAGAAAACTATGAAGCTATTTTCTTTTTAATTTTCTGAGAAATTGTCGCTCAAATAAGTGAAACGGCTTACCAAACATACCGAAATAACTTTCTCAATTAATACCTGTTAATATGTTTTGTTTGGTAAACGTAAAAACACACGCCATCTTCTAACAACAGGTCAACGGCTAAATACAGAACCCTGTACAGCTTGTGGCCCTAAATGCATTTGGCCTAATTTATTTAATTGACGGTTGGGAGGCCAGAGATTGTGCATGCCAATTTAAATACCTACACGAGTAAGCATTGCTATAAAAATATTTTAATTGAAAGCAATACAATCGCTATATTTCAAAGAAGACTATGACCAATTCAAAGATAAGCACCGATAAGGCAAACATTTACTTCGTGTAGGTAAAACATTTGTTCCGTTCGCAGGTGTAAGGAAAATAAACCTATGCAACACCGTTATCGCAAAGGTAACTGAAGAAAACAATGAATGTTTTCTCTAAATCTGTACATATAAATAAAATCGAAGTGACTGTTTGTAATGTCAAAATAACAGTTTCTTGCAAAATGCATATAAAAATGTACCTACATTGTACCTATATACATGTCTTAAAATTTGACGATATTAAGCTTGTACCGGGGTGGTTGTACCGTAGGACGTGCTCGTGAGTACACGAGAAAAAATAGAAACTTATATATAATTATAATAACTACGTACGTGTCCCATTAAAATTGCAAGAATTTGCAATATAAAACCTAATTAGGGCACATTGTAAAAGTGATTACTGTCACAAAAACAGATTATGAAAAGTGGTTCTTGTTAAAAAAGGTACGATGTCTTTGCTAGTTTTCCATTAGTATCTATACTATTGTAGTGTATTTGGACATTCAGTCATACGAACAGCCATGACCCGAAAGGTATTTTTCAAAATTTTAGGAAATTAAATATTTCTGATTGGTTTCTGTGTTTAAACTAGGATTTTGAAGGGTTGTATTTGATAGAAGTGCTACTTAGGTTGCCAAGACAACAAAAATAGTAATAGGTATCTAAAAAAAGCATTTATATTTTTTTTTAAGGAGTGTTAATTTACAAAGTTTTTAAATATTTCTTTAATTAATGATTTTTTATTTTTTTTTCTTTAGTGGGTTCTCACCAAGTTCCACTTATCACTTATTGCATCAGTGCAAGCTTATCGTTGAATGTTGGGAGAGGTAGTTTAACAAAAAAGCTATTTCGATTTTTTGTCTGTCTGTTTGTATGAGCTTATCTCCAGAACCACTGGCCCGATTTGATGGGATGGGATAATGCAAATAACATTTTATAAAAACAATTAGGGTAAAGCTCATAAAGTCATTATAACACGGGCAAAGCCACAGGCAGCGGTTAGTCTAAAATAAAATAATAATATTTTTGTTTAAATTGGGTATTTATGAAGCACCATTAAGTATTGCCGTGGGGTGCCGACAGTAGAATGTTACCCCTCCTCTCCTACCCGTGGATGCAGTAAGAGCCTGCTAAGGGACACCTCCGGAAGATGGGCAGCAGCATCTATCCGTGTATCAACATCCCATACTGTGCTCACCAACCCGCCTGCCAAGCGTGGTGAGAATGGCAACTACCCCTCATGGAGATTCATGAGGGAGGCCTGTGTTCATCAGTGGACGTTTTATGGCTGAAATGATGATGATGATTAAGTATTAGACAAAGATTTAAATCGATCTTTGGTATGTTCCTGGCAGGAAGTGCACTTAGGCATCATCACTGTCATGGGCCACATGAGAAAATATGTAAACATTGTAAAAAGTCTTCAGACTTCTAACATTTATCGCCACTATGGTATTCAATTCAATCATAATGGCATTTTTCTTAGAATCAATGTTTTCCCCAGTTTGGCTATGCTGTTACATAGATTTAAATAAATAGTAAAATAAATCCAACTACTCGTAGAAAGGAGCTAAAACTAATTATGGTATTGAAAAAAATATCAATATGAAATGCCGGCATAAAAGTATACGTGACTATACTTATTACATTGTTTACATTATGCAAAATGTAAACGTTCATTTCTAAAACATATCGCTATTTACTATCTTATTGACGTCAATGGAACAAGTCTGAATCAAATCATTACGCTTATCAATATTTCATTTGAGATGCAGACAATTTGACCTAATTTATGGAGAGGTATGTATATGCTATATGCTAATGGTAGATTAATTGCTTTGTCCAAGATTTGTTCTCTCAGGGCATGTTGTTGGTAAATCTTGCAAGCTTAGGTATTTTTAGTTGCATTCATGGACCTCTTTGGAAAGGTTTCCATGTCTCTGATATATGAGGTACCAAATAAATAGCCTCGTGATGCGATCTAGGTAGGTACATTTTTGTGCAGGATTGCATACCCAATATGCAAACAAAAAAATTGAGCCTAGACTTACTAGACCCAGCGATAATTTTTCTTTTGCTTTTTGGAGTCACTATAAAGGGGTTAACTTAGCCATTATAATAATTCTTTGATTTTTCAACAAAAACACTTCAATGATAATCCTCGACTTGTAGCTGATAACTTATTCCTTATTTTAGTTGCATCTAAGGACCTGTATCGAAGGGTAAGGGGTCCGGTGAAATTACGGGCACCTGAGACCTCACAACTCTATGTCTCAGGGTGATGGTCGCAATACAGTACAGCGTTGGTCACGTGCTTAGTGAACGTGATCACCGTGGTATTGCAGTTGTAATAGGTAGAGGTTACCGGTAGAGGAACGGTGGACCTTCGGCTTCTCTCGTCATTTAGTTGAAAATAAAAACCTTAACTAGAAAAAGAGTACTGAGAGACTTACCGTTTTGGAGACGATGTGGTACTCCTGCAAGCAAAGGACATGTGACTCCCACCTCCTCAGGAACTTAGCAGCGAGGATCTTGTCCACAACAGTCCTCGTGTGCTGAAAGCAGCAGACCCTGATGTTCCCTTCCGTGGCCAGCTTGTACCTCGGGCCGGGGGGAGGCATGGGATGTCCGATGGAGCTGGACTCCAGGGCGGCTGTGTCGGCACAGCATTCTGGGCTTGAACCCTGGAAGTATTACCAAAGTCAGCTATAGTAGGAGATATTATATCTTCGGGCCCCACCACATAACTGACGAAGTTATAATAATTATTATAAGAATCAAGTGACAAGCAGATTGCAGACACATTAAAACATACAAACTACTTATTTAAATTAACTTCACCAAAACATATGATGCCTAAATGTTTATAATGGTGTCGATTCTGTTGCTGCACTTCATAAATCTAATTATAATTAGAGATAATGCCTACATTTCTAAATTTAGTGTAAAATTAGGTAAAAATGTTCCGTTTCAATTTTAAAACGGCACTAACCGCATATCTACTTATAATATGTAATTTTAAGTACATTTTACGCCATTTTAGTGAGATTTAGTTGGGAAGTGCGACAACAGAATTGACACCAATATACATATAAATGACATAAGTACCTACCTAAGGTATAGTTTTCAGAGTCATACGCTGTAATCTGTGGTCATATACCTTATTTTTAGCAAAATCGGGAGTCAAATATTTGCTTAGCGTTAACACAGAGTCCACATCATTATTTCTCTGCCGCTTCGAGCAAGTCTATGACATTTTCTCAATTGTAAATTCTGAAGGACGCATGAGTTTTCGTTTGAAGACATACCTACATTATTACAAGCCGTGTAATTCAAAAAAATATAGGTGTGATTGATACCGGTACGATTATGTTACAAAAGGCCTCGTTGACGTCATTCGCGTCCTCTATTTAGCATATAAGGTACAAATTAGTTCGTTAATTAATTAATTAGATAACTGTTAGGCTGACAAATTATTGCAATTCTGTGCTATAAATAGGCAAAACTTTAGCCACTCCACAGATTTTTAACCTTTACCTACGTTAGGATTAATAAATAAGTACCTACCTAGTCCTTTTTGTTTGTTTACTTTCGTCTATTAAACTTCAGCCAATTATGCCAGTGCTAAATCTAAAATCATATATATAACTTTATTCGTTCTAAAATAATACATGTCCAATACAGTTTCACACCCATTCACAGTAAATTGTAAGCAATCAATTCTGTCTAAAAATGTATGCTAAGGATGCAAGCTTGTGTGTTGCTGTAAGTTAACATATTGTACTACATACATACCTAATGGAATTTGGCTAAAGCAACGATACATACGCTCAAGTGTATATGATTGATCACGATTGGGCAGTTTGACAACTACTAACAACTATGAATTGATCGAGTATCCCAAAAATAGAATCGAGTAACTGTAATCACCTCTGTTAAGGAACAAACTTATTCAAATATTAGTTGTAGTTAAGTCAATGCGTCGTGTTTTTTTCGAAGGCATTTGTAGGCATTTTATAAATAAAAAAATCATCTTAAAATTTAGTTAGTGGACTATCACATACCATAGTTTCTTTAAAATTGTAATTTTATTGGTGGTCTATAATAAGTCTTTAAGAAACACTACTACACCATCACATGCCGGCACTCAACCATAAAATGAGTCAATACTTGTTCAAACATAAGTTATAATATTACCGTAAATATAATAAATAAAGTAGGTACACTGCGATAATTGTTTCTATATGTCATTCTGAAAGTCTGAGTGATGATAGCGTGAAAAACTATTTATATTGCTATAAATATGGTAAACAAAAGCAAGGGTATAATAAATTCTAATTATTAAACCATAAAACATGACATTTATGTAAATAATTGATAACGTTAGTCGATTTTGAATCGTGTCAGTGCAGTCAATCAGTACAGATCTCGTACCTACTACTTTGTTCTGTAGACACCTCCACTCATAAATTACAAATAAAATCCGCCCTGACATCTGCAATATGACCAAGTTGCATTATTTACGTCAGTCGATAAGAAGTTTACGTAAATAGGTAAGCAAGTCGTTTTCGTCTGTTGACCTGCATGACCTACATAGTGGTTGTTCGATGACGTCATTCCGAAAATTTGGGTCAGGAGGGCGTGAGGTGCGCTGAGGAACTCGACCCGGATAGCCGGCGAGTCGATACTGCCGTCTTCCCACCTCGGGAGCGGGATAGCAGAGTGGAACTGCGATTTGAGCAGCGTTTGTTTGAAACTGAAACGATGATGGGAGTGCGATTCAAACGAACCAGCAGGTCGGAGTGGCTCCGCACCGCAAGAAGATAGAGAATTTTCTTTAAATATAGTTTAAGAATTATCCGCTTGCTATTAAAAAGTTTAATGGCAAGCGGAAAATTCTTAAAATCAGATGTCTACTAAATAAGACAGCAATGTACAATAAGAGTGTTTTTTGTATGGCACCCCGGATATACAACCACTTACCTAATAATATCCTAGAAATATGTGACAGTAATAGTTTTAAAGCATAACTTAAAAAATGCTTAACACAAAAGGCTTATTATAATGTCAATGAGTTTTTTATGGACAAATTTTCTTGACATCATGTTTTAATTACAAATCTATTTTTTTTTGCCGTTGTCTTGTTTTAAATTTTAAGTTTATGTTACTCATTATTTCCACTCTGACATATAATATTAATATAAATCGTTACTTGTAAATAGAATAGTAATCAAATTGTATTTAGCTAATAATATTTTTTTGCATGCTTATGAGCTGATCATGACTGTACTATATTATAATAGGTACTATTGACACCTTATGCTACTCGTGTTTCGCAAATAAATGAATTATGAATATGAAAAAAAAGAGGTGGAATGAAGCGGAAGTATTTTAGGGAGGTCTTTATCGAAAGACAAGCTGTCACAATGAATAATAAAATAACCAGTTGTCGATGTTATGTAATATCATAAAAATATAATTTCTTTGTATCGTAGGGATCTAGTTTCATTAAAATGTTATTATAGCTCTATACATAGTATATCGCCTGAGAATCGGTATAGCAAAGGAGCTCCTTTAACCTTAACGTTTCAAAAAAATCGTGCTTTCAGCACATCAGTACATAATGCCAATCGTTTGTTGGATTGACTATCATGGTATGGGCAGGACTCCAAAAATGAACAAAATATTGAATACTTACCCGCTTCTCTAAGTCTATTATGCAAGTAGTTTATTTGTCGCATAACATGTTGAATCAAGATTGGAAAGTTGGTTTGCGAAGATGACCCGACTTTTGTGATGCATTTGTACACACGATGAGTAATGGAGAAATCTTTACCTACTTTCTGGAAAGTTGTACAACTTATAGTGACTCAAACCGAAATCTAGTACTTATCAAAACTTCCCAGCAAAAAGAATGAGGGCAAAAAAATCATAGTTTTGGCATAAGAATGAATGGAAAGGAATGAAAGTGTTTCATTTAAACATGTTTTAACACGTTAACTTATTTTTAACTAACTAGGAAAATTATGTTACTTTTTTTATTCAGATATCGAAAAATAAAATGGTATAATCATGGCACGACCATGCACGCACTCCCTAGAAAAGTTTGGTATGGACTAAATGAAAGTTAAGAAAAAATATAGAATGGATATAATTCAGCAAATCCTAAAATTGAAATATAGAAAACATAATGAAGAAGACACCAATCAAATATGGAGTATTTTTAATAATTTATTTCATGACTTACTGAATTGGTATATAATTATGGTTGATAGATTAATTTCGTTTGAACAAAGGCGCCTCATCACCGGTTCTGGTGTAATGGCCTTGTCGTAGGCTCGTGTAACTGGGGAATGCAAGCCAAAGCTACATTAGTGTAACTTTATCATTGTAATATTTAAGCTTTCCATTGTAAAGAAGTAATAGGGTAAGGTTTCTTTTTAGTTTTTCCGCACTTGGAAAAAAGTTTACTTTTATCATGTGCTTTATGCAAATTGAATGTGCTTTGTTTTTTCTTTTGTAAGTTGACATGACATCATACATAACACATCATAAAAACAATATGTCAACATTACAAAAGCCTTTGGGTCCAAAGGCAGAGGAAGACCAATGTAATGATGGATTGATTGTGTAAAGAATATATGAATAAGAAAGGAGTGAGTTGATTTCAGATAGAGTAGAAGCGAGGATAAACCGTGTTGTGCCGAGTCTACCTAGATGATGATGATGATGTGGGAGAGGAAGATCGTAGGTTAGCTATATCGAGTTCGCTGTCGTTTCGTGCAATTGTGGCTGTTGAGAAATAAATGGAGACGGATGAATCAGTTATGCCGACAATAGACAAACGCTAAATAGCAGGACACAAGTCTTTTGTTTGTGGCTCAATTAATAAATATAAATATAAATAGAACAAATATACCTATGATTTAATAGATATTTTATCTACTGTTACTATACAGTGTCACGAGGAGTATTGACGTATACAAGTGATAAAGGCACAGATTCCCAGTAGGAACGATGTGAATCGCAAGGGGCGGGCGTGACTCCCACGATGTCACTGCGTGCTTCAGACCCATTCCATCGGTGCAGATTTTATCGTCTGTGTACGTCACAGTCGCTGTCTACATGTAAGTACATGGAGAGGGAAAGGTACCTTCTCTACATAGTTGCCCTTAGGTACTTGTTGGCATAGACCATGTTAGGTATAATAAGATGGAATATTTTTAGGGCGAAAACAAAGATTCCAAATTCCATAGAAAATTTGGGCCCAAACGGCAGTTATATCAGATAGCAGCTATGTAGTTATCATTAAATCATCATTTGCGCTTATATTTGTGTGCACTTTGTTAATCCTTGAGGGACCACTAGATCTAAGTACCTTTTCTTTAAATTTAATTTAATTTTTGTAGGTATATCTTGGTGGCTCTAATAGATAAAACATTAAAAAATTCAGTAAACTGAGTTGTAAAAAAATTTGTATATCGGACCGATTTGGAAAAAAAAACCTGTGGTACTTACATAATAAGGTAAAACCGTTATTTGTATTGAATTATATGTGAAGTAATGATATGTTATCCATAATCCATTTTTCGAGAACCAAACTTATTTTATTATGGTTTTTCATTTTCCTGACATTTAATCTAGCCGATTTTATTGTTTATTGTTGCAAATTATTTTATATAATATTTCCTAAATAAAATTTTACCATGTAAAATCAATTATTAAAAATCCAGATCCAACAGTCAAAGCGATATTGACGTCACAAACTTGATTGGTGCCGTTACAATAGACTCAACTATTTTTATGGGCAAGTTTTATTACGCACCTAATGAGAAACTATGCAGAAAACTATACTTACATAGAATAAAACAAGGGATATGTGAGACCCCCTTTCGTCCGCCTTTGCAACCATGATAATAATACTTTTTACTGTGGACATGAAATATATTAAACCATTCCAAATTTCAAGACGATAATAGAATATAAGTAGTTCCCGAGATAACCAGCTGTGACAGACAGACAGACTGAGTCACACTATAAGGGTACGAATATAGAGGATATGGGTATTTACCTCATGTAAACCCAGTCAGAAAGTCTAGTAGTTAATCTCTTCCAGCAGTAGACGTCTACTGCTGGACAAAAGCCTCACTAAGTACTTGATCATGAGGGGTTGTTGTACTCATCACGCTTGGTAGGCGGGTTGGCGAGCGCAGTACATGATGTTGATACACGGAAAGATGCTGTTGCCCATCTTCCGGTGGTATTCTTTGGAAGATTCCTACTGCATCCACGGACAACATTCTACGGCCGGCACTCCACGGCAGTAGTTTGATACGGCATTTGAATACAAGCAGTTCAGATTTAGCCAGTGAGATAGGATTATTTTGGCTGCATGTAAACAACATTAATCATTGAATACGTATGGCGACGTAAGTATTGTAGCGTAACCCCACATGTGGTTAATAAACCGCGAAATGGAACTGGATCTGTTTGCGCATTCATAGCGAACAATTTTATATCAACTACGTTTTCGTTGCCAACATTCGTATGGCAAATGTAAAAAGATGTATTTATTCATTGAATAAATACGTATTGAGCAAATATCTAGGTAACGGTCTTCTGCGGTTTGACTCTCAAATGCAGCTACTGTAGTGTTTGCGGGTTACTGGCTGGACATGGCTTCAACTGAGCTCAGCTGATAAAAATATAATAATTGCCTTTAACCTTCCAAGGTACATAATAGTCTATCACGCATGATGTGGTTTCATTAAAAACTCACGGGAAATTCTTGTTTTCGCTGATAACGGTGATTTTTTTTTATTTGGTATTTTTTTTAAGGTTAACCTTTTTTGTTTTGATAAAAACTTTAGTTATAATTATTATTATACTATATATCTTTGTTTCCAATCGTTCAAAATGTTTGCTATAGGTTTACCAACAAAACAGAGGAGCTGCAGAGAAACGTTTCCGAAATCTGCAATATTTTGAGGCAGGCAGCACTTACAAAATAATCTACAGAGCTTTGGTCTGCAAGATTGGGAGACAGCAGACAGCCGGGCGACGGAGGCGCCGTGGCGGCCGGCGGCGGCGGCGCCAGCGACAGCAGCTCGCCCGCCGACGCCGACATGCTGCCCACCACCGCCAGGCTCCGCAGCCGGTCGGCCAGGTCCGTGTGCCCACCGTTGTACTCCTTGCGCACGTTCTTATCTTTCTCTTCACTCTTGCTAAGGTTGTCGATGATCCTCGGGCGGCGCAGCTTCCGCGACGCTGCACGCCACCGCCGCAGCCTACATGCCGCGTTGTTCAGCACCTCTTCCGTCTCCCGAGACGGCAGCTGTTCGTCCGCCGACTGCACTTCGACCGGATCGTCGATGAATGGCAGCGTCTCTATGGCATCGAGGTCCTCTCCGGTCGCGTTCGGAGCGCCCAGGAAATCCCTCAGGGCGAATGCTAATCTTTGGTCTGTGTTAAGCCCCTTTGGAGCGTTGACTTGATTTGCTTCTACATATCTGTTCTCGTTGCTCTTATCATCCTTCATCTTATTAGCTTCGCTGTCGTTAGAATTGAGATCTACGTTTATTTCTTGACTATAAGCAGGCATTTCCTAGTTAAAGAAAATAATATAACCTGTGTCAACTCTAGGGTGCATGAGTTCACTTCTGTTTATTGATCTGGTCCAAACTTTGTTTTTATCACTCTTCAAAAAATCATTAAAGTCAATGAAGGAACTGCACATTTTAATCATTAACACTATCAACGCCCGATGGCATCTGCTTGAGCTTTATAAATCTAATCGATGGATTTGTTAGGCACATCTATCAAACTATAATGCTCGGAGCATTAATTATCTGAACTGTGTTTAAAACCGCACCTTAAATTGTAAATAAAGTCACACAAATATATCATGATCGAATTCCACGGGAATGGTTGTAAAGATTTACTAGTAACTGCATTCACAGTCGTCCTCGAAGCACACGAGCAGTGTGCGCAGCGCAAACCGAACGGAGCACTACACTGGCCGGCGCTATCGTCCGCTATACATACACCTATACGACATTCTCGTTTGTAGTCATTTTGTTTGTATTGACGTATTATTCGGCTTGCGCAAACGTCCTCTAGTACCCGTGCTGCCTCTAGCGGTGAATTTGCGAACTAAGACGGTTGCTGCGCCATCTATGTGCTCGTGGTTACCGTTCACTATGGTTTTGGTAGAAGGAGACGTTATTGCAATGGTGGGAGTTTTAGTTCACGATTTTCCTCGCAGGTGGCACTATGTGATTGTCTTGGTTGAGATCACATTTTGGGTACAGAAAAAAAATAACTTATGTACCTATACTAAATCATTATTTCATGGATCCACATGATTTTTGTTGTAATTATAAAATTCAATTAATTCTTGTATTTGTTCTTGTTGTTATATTAATTCATGTATTTTTTTTCTTGTATTTGTTTATTATTATGTCTCTAAATGACATGTTTCTTGTGTACCTATAATTTTGCTTACTCATATTTCTTATTTTTCTATTTAGACTTGTAAGGATTTTCTTAAAAAAGATTTTTAACGACTTAGGGTGCATATCCTGTAATGTTTGAAATCTACTGTAAATAAATAAATAAATAAATAAATAATAAATAAATGATTAGAAGTTTGAGAGATAGGTAGGTACCAGCGTGGACTACAAATTAAATTACTAAGGTTAGACGAACACTAAATTTTAGGTAAAGTCAAAAAGTGTTTATCAATTTAGTGTAGTCTCCAGCATTATTATTATTAATTCTAAACCAAAATCTACGTAGAAAAAAAAATCGGGTAGGTAATCATTCCGTTGAAGCAACAAGTTTTTTTATAAAAAAAATCATGTACCTATGCGACTTAGCGCAAAGATATCCTGGCAGGCGCAAAGTAACCCCGGCTTACGGTACCTCAAAAGGAAAAAAAACGAAACCCTTATACCTTGTTATCCGTCTGTCTGTGCGTCTGTCGGTCTGTCGAGACCCTTTATCTCGAGAACGTGTAAAGGTATCGAGTTGAAATTAAAATCATATACTCAAATCTACACCCTCTTTAACCCTAGAAAGATAATCTGCGTAAAATTCACGCATCCTCGCACGAAATATTGCTGTATCTTTCTAAATAATGGGATTTCATGGACACGCGTCGCGGATATTTCATTCGTTGGCCGGACCTATCGATGGGCAAACGCATTGTTTACGTAAGTATCGCCAATTTTGAAATATCGATACCTGGTGAGTCAAAATTACGCATGATTATCTTTTACTTGATTTTTACAACATAATATGGGATGGGAATGAGTTATGTAATTGTGTGTTTTCTGTTTTAGTGGCTGTTTTTCTGTATTGTAAGTAAACGTTTTATGTTAATGTTTTATATTTTATATATCCTGATGCAACAATGACTAGACCAAACCTGGATGAGGGAGATATTTGGTTGAAGAAGTCAGAGTGATGACATGGTTTCGAACGATCCTGCGAGCGAACAAGATAATCACGACAGCAACTATGATGTACAGAGTGACACAGAAGAGGCGTTTGTAGATAATCCACAAGCGAAAGAGCCGTCTCGAAGCAAAGAACAGAAATTATTATGTGTTTCAAAAGGCGGAGTCGATAAACTGGACCAAATGTGTTCCTTGATGTCTTGCAACTTGCAACAGAAAGATGGACAGGTGGCCTATGGCGTTATTTTACGGCTTATTTAATGTGGCCTGCATAAGCTGCATAAATGCTTATATAATATACCACTACAATGTTGGGAGTAAGGGCGAGAAGCCTCTAAGCCGCAAATAATTTATAAAAATATCTAAGTACGGCTGTAACTTTGCCCTTCAAGACCAAACGCTTAGATATTGAAAAGGTATTTGCGAGATAATATCACTGTTAAGTATTCTTTAGTTCAACATAAAAACAACACAGAGACTTCAGAACCAAATAAACTATGTATTGCCGTTCAAAAATGAGGCGTAAAGCTAATCCTTCCTGCAAAAGATGCAAAAGGGTTATTTGCAGAGATCATAATATAGATGTATTCCAAAGCTATATTATGTATGACTGAATGTACGACTGTTATGACCCTAAATGGAAGCTATGGTCTATGTTGATTTTAATTTCAATTTAAAATTTCTGATTACTATTTGCTATAAAATATTATTACTTTTAGTAAATATACAAAAACATACAATGTTTTTTGTATTTATTATATCATTTAAACCCAATAAACCTATTTATAAACCATTTATCTAATTCTATTAGCTAAATTCGGAATAAGAGGGTCTTAAAACGCATGCGTGAAAATTACGCATGATTATCTTTACCGTAGTATAAAATATGATTATCATTCTGGGGTTAGGCTGTGAAAAAAACAATATTCTAAGTTAACTTGAAAAAAAGATACGATGGTTTATGCCGCAAAAAACGCACGTTTCGACATTCATAATGGAATCAAAATTCAAAGGGTACTTCCCGTACACCTAGAACTATGAAATTTGGCAAAGTATACCTATCGTTTTATACAGAGAAAAATCCAAAAAATATACATTTGCAATGTTTAGTTTTTAGATCATAAAAATCATAGGATCATTAAAAAAACCGTCCTTAAAAAAGTACGAAATCTTACGCGCGGTCATAAATTGGATGGGTAACCGAATCGTTTTGTGCATTTTTTAAACTTTGACGAAATCAGAACAGCTAATTTATAATATTTATGTTCCTACATACCTACCTACGGAACCCTCGATGGGCGAGCCCAGCTCGCACTTGTCGGGTATTTTTTAAATCGGTTAAAACTCGCATTGCTCACACAGGAATCAGTCTCAACGGCTTAGCTCATCATAACTTGTTATTTAGTTAAATACCCTAAGCATAATTATCGGGTCAGGGCGAGATAAAATTATATCACTCATTCAAATGGCAGTACCATCACCCATGAACAACGGATTAGTGAGCCATATTCTCGATGATTGCTACAATTTGTCGCCATATTACGGTGATGCGCATAACACCATGAAGGTTGAACCGCTTAGGGAAATACCATCATTCAAACGACACATTTAATACTTAACTCGCCATCAGATCAATCTGAACCCCCGATGTTATAGGCCAGAGCACTCTGCTTATGTTTTCCTCCAAAAACGTTCAGACGAAAATAATTTAATAAGTAGATTGAAAAAGGTAGCTCTTGCAATGTGCTTGTGGCTTTTGACCGCGTGTTTAGGGCTGTTGCCGGGAAGCCCTTCCCCTGTCATAGTGGTGCCCGCTGTGCCAGCACCGATAGTAGTTCCCACGACCGCTGCAACCACGACAACCACTGCTGCTACGACGACGACCATGGGTCCTCCTACTATGGCAACAGCGGCGCCAACAGCGGCACCAACAGCGGCACCAACTGCTGCGCCACCTGCTGCGCCACCTACTGCGCCAACCCCAGCACCAACCCTAGCACCAACCACAGCACAGAATACAGGTGGGGAGTTATCAGATCTCATACTTTGTGACAACCCCGATGTGGTATGTGTATTTAATCCCGATGAAATCGTCTCAGGCTCGCTCCCGATCGACCCCCGTCTTGGGACAACACCGGCTGCCTCGCGACTCCCGCTTATCATCGGATACAGTGCACAAATACCAGCCTACGATAGTGCCATTAGATTTCCGAGAGAAAAAAGAAATGTTGACTTCACTTTTGACCCTGTTAACAGGATGATGAATAAAATACACCACATTCAGAAACGACAAGCTTGTCAATGTGTGGCGACTGGGACCTGTGTGAAGGTAGCCACTAATTACGGCGCCGGAATGATCGATGTCAGGATTGTCACTCCGGTAAGTCTTTACCTCTATTACTGTTTACCTATTATTTCTTCTTTAAACGATAGTTTAGGTGACCAAACTAAGCTGAGTGAAATAATAAAGAATAATAAAAGTATTCTAAAAGGATAAACGTACTCATTATCTTTAACTTTTCAAAAAATCATATGATTTGGAGTCAGTTTTTGGATCCTTAACTTGTTGGTGAAATCACCCTTGCCTTGACAAACTGCAGTGTCTACTATTCATCATCATTTCAGCCGTAAAACGTCCACTACTGAACACAGGCCTCCCTCATGGATAAGAATTCCATAAGGGGTAATCTAAAAGGGGTAATCTAAAACTCGGGGATAAACTCACCACGCTTGGCAGGCGGGTTGGCGAGCGTAGTACGGGATTTTGATACACGGTAAGACGCTACTGCCCATTTTCCGGAGGTATCCCTTAGCAGGCTCTTACTGCATCCACGGGTATGAGAGGAGGGTTAACATTCTACTGCCGGCACTCCACGGCTACTATTACAGTTATTTAATTCCTCATGGATCCTAAAATCCGAATCGAGTTTTGACCTTACGTTACCCATTCCTTAGAAACAAAGAATAAACATATATATGTATAATATAGACAAGTTTATAAAATATATTTTTTAGTAACCTTTACCTAGTCTCGGATGTTACCTCAATATTTTTTTCTGTTATTCCCTCAGTTTTTTAATCTACACATGCCCTTTCATTTGATACAACACTCGGGTATATTTGAGAACATTGGATTGTTCACCCCCTACTTTCAACCCCCATATCTCATGAATGGCTCAATCGATTTCTATATAGCTTTCAGTTTTTTTTTTCATCAAACAATGTCCCAGGCACTGCAGCGTCCCGTACAGCATGATTACCAGTTGCTGACGCTTCATAAATCATCTATAATAGATGCAAAGGCCTTACTTTTTCAGTTTTGCATTCTATACACAATTTTCTTTTATTTGATACCAAACTCGGGTATATTTGGAAACATTTGATTATTCATACCCTCTTTCACCCCCCATATCTTGTAAACTTATAAACCAATTTTTATAAATCATGTTTAAGAACCACCGCCGGAAAACCTGCTTACAAATAAAAAAACTACATGCAAATCGGTCCACTCGCTTAAGAGCTACGGTGCCACAGGCAGACACAGACACACAGCGGTAAAATTTTTGTCGGGGGTTAAAAATTAGACCTACACTGCAAACATTTTCGCGCTATGATTTTTACGTTTCTAGAGTCGGCTGAAATCGGAAAATTCGTACGATAAACTTCAAATGGTATTCATAGATGAAGGTCTTTCTACGTTTACGGAACCAAGGAAGCATCAACCCTTGGCAGTGGTTTTCTCTGTTGTGAGCAACAAGCAACCAAACACAGGGTTCCGCGGGCTACTGCTTCACCACGACATCGCGCCGGCGCACACCGGGCTAAAAAGAGGGACTTCCTGGACAGCACGGCGGTAAAACTCCTGGGTCAACCTCCTTACAGTCCTGACAGGTCAGAGCTTTTCTCGAAAATAAAAAAATCAGCTCAAATTTTCTTCGCCGGAAAATGCGCTCTCAGTGTTCAAGCAGGCTGTAAACGAGGTGCCTGCGCCGGACTGGAAAAAGTGTTTTCATCCCATCTATTCGAAAAGGACGACTTGGTTCGCCTTTATGTGCACCCAAAAATGGTGTTTTCTATAAGAAACTAGCGGGCAGTAAAAAGTTTTTAATCCTCTTTATGAGTGCGCCGCAATTGTTTTGTTTGCCGCGCACTATTTGAATTAGTGCGCCGCAATTATCTTTGCCGCGCATTATTTGGAACATCTTAGTGTTCAGCGCCAAAGAAATCGAACGCAAATATTGTTTGAATAAAGACTGGCTGGTACGACGGCCCATATTCGCGCAGCCGGCTGAATAAAAAACAAAGAAATCAAATTAAAAACGCGCGAACTGCAGCCCGCGTTTTCGTCAATTTTCAAAGTCAATATTCATGGTTTTGTTTTGAAAAATGAGTTCGTCAAGTGACAGTGAAAGTATAGAATTAACTCCTGAAAGTATTTGAACTGACTCAAGAAATGTGATGTATAATCTATTACCTGCCAAATCCCGGGAGAAATATATGAAATCCTATGGTAATTTTATTGAATGGAGAAAATAATGCAAGAGGCGCCAAGATTTTTTCAGAATCTGTGTTTTTGGCCTACTTCCAGTACTTTGCCAAAACTAAACAACCTTCCACTCTTTGGAGTAACCTACTCAATGCTAAAATCAACAGTCAGTTCTAACCTTTTATTTTCTCATAGAGGGTGATGAAAAGTAGAGTGTATCACTCGGGCGCAAAATACATATATTTTTGGCTCGGGCGACGTACTTTGAATCCCTCGCTACGTTCAGGATTCAAAAAAGCGCCCTCGCCGTAAAAATATTATTTTGCTCCCTTATGATACAATCTACTATTTGAAAACAAGTTCAGACGCATGAAACTTTGTATAGAGACTGGTAGAGAGTACTTTGAAAAGATTAAATGAAGAATGTTTAAGTACCTATATAACACTCTATTAATATTTTCGCATTTTTTGTGTTGTTGAGTGTCCTTATTACGGTAAGTTTTCAAAGTATTATAAGTACACATCAACATCAGCAAGGTCATTGAAATGATAAAATGTAAATGGAATTAAATAAAGTAATAATGGAGTCCTGAGTTTGCTGTTTCGCTTAATAACCTTGCTGATGTTGATGTGTAGGTAAATATGATGATCAGTGGATATGATCTTAGCCATCTTTCGATGTCGTCACCCGTGAATTTTTTCATAAATATTGAAGAGTTGCCATGGGGTGCCGGCAGTAGAATGCCACCCCTCCTCTCCTGCCCGTGGATGCAGTAAGAATCTGCTAAGGGAACTGCTACTTTAAACCGAAAACTCTACTTGAATTTTCGGTTTAAGGTATTCTGTTGTTTTATGTTAATAAACCTGTGATTATGTTTTGGTAAACGTAAAAAACAAACACCAACTTCCAACAAAAGGTAACTACGGAACCCTACACAGTGCGTGACCCGACACGCACCTGGCCTAATTTATTATTTCTTCTAACTGATAAGAAGATCATCATTTCAGCCGTAGGACGTCCACTGCTGGACATAGGCCTCCCTCATGGATTTCCAGTTGTTGCGGTTGGAAGCGATCTGCATCCACCGTCGACCTGCGGTCTTCACCAGGTCGTCATCCCATAATGTTGGTGGACGTCCTACGCTGCGCTTGCCGGTCCGTGGCCTCCACTCGAGAACTTTTCGGCCCCATCGGCCATCTGTTCTGCGAGCTACATGGCCTGCCCATTGCCACTTCAACGTGCTAATCCGTTTGGCTATGTCGGTGACCCGAGTTCTTCTACGTATCTCCTCATTTCTGATTCGATCGCGTCAAGAAACCCCGAGCATAGCCCTCTCCATAGCTCGTTGAGCGACTCTGAGCTTATTCATGAGGCCAATCGTGAATGACCACGTTTCGGTTCCATATGTCATCACTGGTAACACACATTGATCGTAGACTTTCGTCTTAAGGCACTGAGGAATTTTGGACGAAAAAACGTTGCGTAGTTTCCCAAACGCTCCGAGTTGGATTCGTCGATTGACCTCTTTCTCAAAGTTGGACCTACCTAACTGGACAGTTTGTCCTAGGTATACATACGCGTCGACAACTTCGAGAGCCGAGTTCTCAACCATAACTGGGGCAGGCACCACATGGACATTCGACATAACCTTCGTCTTGTCCATGTTCATTTTAAGGCCTACCCGTTGGGAGACTCGATTGAGGCCTTCGAGCATCGTGCCGAGTTCCTCCATCGACTTTGCCATGACCACAATATCGTCGGCAAACCGAAGGTGAGTCATGTATTCGCCGTTAATGTTGATGCCTAGTCCTTTCCATTCCAAGAGCTTGAAGGCATCTTCCAAAGCGGTCGTAAACAGTTTCGGAGAAATAACGTCTCCCTGTCTTACGCCTCTTTTTAAGGGAATATCCTTCGAACTCTGTTCCTGTACTCGGACTGACATAGTGGCGTTTCTATACAAAGACTTCAACACTTCGATATACCGATAGTCAATTCGGCATCGTTGGAGAGACTCGAGCACCGCCCATGTTTCGATCGAATCGAAGGCTTTCTCATAGTCCACAAATAATAAGAAGATACCTAAGCGTTTTTGTTTTGTTTCAGACTGCTCAATGCCCTGCCGGCCAGGAGTATTGCTGCACCGGCACCACCTCCACAGCGGTCGCGTGCGGCGCGCTCCAGGCTGTGCCCAGTACGGGTGTCACCCCAGCTGCTGGTCAAGCTAACTTCGGAGAGTTCCCTTGGCAGGTATGTTCATAATCATAAAAAAGACCTTTGCATCGTAGATGACTTACATATAAAGCGTCAGCGACTGGTATTCAATGCTGGACAGTTCACACAGCATCATCTAGCCCCAAGCTAAGCAGAGCTTGTGGTATGAGTACTAGATGACTAATACACTTAATACATTATACTACATAGATTTATAAAGCAAAAAATTTATTTACAGGCACTCGTATTGACAAAGCAAAACGACTATCTTGCGGGCGGAGTATTGATCGACTCGATGAATGTTTTAACAGTTACACACAGACTTGTAAACTATGTGTAAGTATTTTATAATTAAATTCATCAATCAATCAAAAAAAAATTTTTTTTTACTTAATCTTTATGTTAAATATACATATACATATATGAAATAGTAGGTACCTAATTTACCATACAAGCTTTATTTTGTATATGCCATAAAGGTTTTGTTTTGTATATGCCAATATAAAAAAGCTGAAGAGTTTGTTTGCTGGTTTGAACGAGCTAATCTTAGGAACTGGATTCAAAAATAATTTCGGTGTTGGATGTCCCAATTACCGCGGAGGGCTATAATTACATCACGCAACGACCAATTGCCTTTAGAATTGTATTGTAAGTGCGTACAACTCACTCTCTATATGTATATATACTATTTGTCGTAAAGTTATTATTAATCAATACATAGTATAAAACAAAGTCGCTTTCCGCTGTCTGTCAGTCTGTCTCTATATGTGCTTAGATCTTTAAAACTACGCAACGGATCTTGATGCGGTTTTCAATAGATAGAGTGATTCAAGAGGAATGTTTCTATGTACAATACATGCATAATATAGTGGATAAACACAGATAATTTTGGAGGTTTCTAATGTAAGGTCGTAAATAAACACATTTTTTTGCGCTCACATTGCAAACGCTGGCTGAACCCTACGAGATAGATCAAAATAATGTATTGAACACTTTTACAAGGTCTACAAAAAAGTCTGCGATGGTATATCCTGTAGTATATTTAGTATCAGCATTGCACCCTTGCGAAGCCGGGGCGGGTCGCTAGTGTTTAATATTATATAATCTAACGCCTTCCTAATAAATATATAAGCTATTCAACACTAAAATATTTTTTCAATTCGAACCAGTAGTTCCTGAGACTAGCGCGTTCAACTAAACATACAAACTGTTCAGCTTTATACATTATATACTAGTATAAGATTAAAGTATATTATTTGTGTTCAGCGTTGCAGGTACAGCTCCAAACGTCAAAGTGCGCTTAGGAGAATGGGACGTCGCTGCCACATATGAAAGTGTACCATTCCAAGAGTACACAGTAAACAAAGTGTTTACACACCCGTCCTATAACCCAAATACACTGCAATACGACATCACTGTACTGAGACTATCAACTGCTGTGCCATTTACACCGACCGCTGGGTCCGTGAATACGATAAATAGGGCGTGCTTGCCTCCTTCTGCCACGACTGTCTATAATGGGCAAAGGTAAATCCGAAATATTATATACTAAGCGCTTACCACAGGAAAATACCAATCACATTATCGTAGAAGACCGAAGCGTAGCGTATTGTATTTTCGAAGAGATTCGTAGCACGTCTAAGAACGGGAGGATCTTCACACAAACATACTAATGTAACATTTTGCAGATGTATAGTGGCTGGATGGGGCAAAAACATGTTTGGCCTGCAAGGACAGTACCAGCAAATCCTGAAGAAAGTCGATGTCCCGATCGTGGCCCCAGCGACTTGCCAGAGCCAAATGCAGACAGCTCGCCTGGGCGCTTCATTCGTGCTTGATACAACTTCTTTCGTTTGCGCTGGTGGTGAAGCTAGCAAGGATTCTTGCACCGTAAGTAAAATGCAATACCTCTAATTCCATACAATTAAAATAATGTAGTAAAGGGCAAGCCGGAATTCAAAGGGTCAAAGGACCGAACGTGAATGAAAATAAGTTAAATAAAATTGTGATAATAAAACGCTAATTAATTATGCATTCGTCACTGAAATTGATCGTGTAATTTGACCTTTTTTACAGCCTTTTTCACGTTATGCTGTTCCATTTATTTATTTAAAAAAATCCTTTTCTACATACGAGTATGCTTGAAGTTAAGAAATTATAATTCTTAACTTATGGTATAGGATAAGTTGTGATTGTTCTGCCTTGTTTAGGGTGATGGAGGTTCCGGTCTGGTGTGTCAAGTGAATGGGCAGTGGGTGGTGGTTGGCCTCGTGTCGTGGGGGCTGGGGTGCGCCAACGCCAACGTCCCCGCTGCTTACGTCAACGTCGCCGGCTTGCTGCCATGGATCCAGCAACAAGTTGCTTTGGCTTAGAAGTATCTATTGCAATGGACTTTTAGAAAAGGCGAACGGAATGTTACTAGGTCGAAGTGATATCACTCATAAGATCGAAGTGATATCACTCATAGTAATCAGTAAGCCTTGAAGATAAAGAACTTTTCGGTTCGCAGTTTTATAACAAGTCTGTTACTTGCTGAGCTTTACTTTAGATTCGGCGACATTCATTCTTTTCTTTTAAAACATCTTTGTATATCTGTCATAATTTTGTGTTGTTATTACTGTTTTGGATAATTTTTTAATGAAATAACAGTAAATATGCCTTTGTAAATTCTAGTATTAAAATTAAGAAAAGAAAATAGTAATAAATGTTTAAGGTTTTGCGTAGAAATATATCTTCTGTCTAGTTGAAACCATTCTCTCAAATTTGTGTTCATTAGTCATTAGTCAAGTTAACCTAACCGTTATTTGGTAATATATTAAACACGAATGCAACTTCACTTCTATGTAAATAGTACTGTACTTATGAGATCCTATAATGTTTCGAATTCTGATTTGTGGATACTAGGATTAAAAATAATGAAGTACATATTGGTGAAGCTTAACTCAATAATTTATTAGTTTAACAATTTATACAAATAGCCGTGTATCTAAATATTAAAAAAACATACAATTACAACTGTTTCTCTTAACGGACTACGTACAAGAAATGAGGCGTTCTAAACGCAAAAGTTTAACAATTATTATTTAACATAACATTAGGGATTCCTAATAGCTAACACTATTGAATTCGGACGTAATCTAATATTGCCGCGGCGCCGGCGCAACTGGCAGCCGCTTGAGGGACGATAACATTCACAAGGCCTCATTCGTAGTTCAACTAACTACTGGCCTTACATAATATACAAATAAATATAACAGTATTTACAGACCTATCTATTATTTTTTTCCTACACGGTGTTCAGCGAAATAAATAACGTTCATCTAACTAATATCAAGTCATGATAACGTATCCAAGTTCTGCTTACATTAATTATCCAAGACAACGAAAATCCGCAGTACGGGATGTTGATACATGGAAAGACGCTGCTGCCCATTTGCTGGAGGTATCCCTTTTTCTATAAATCATGTGTATCCCATATTCTTTATTACTGCTTTTACGGGCAAGAGAGGAGAGGCAACATTCTACTGCCGGAAACCAACGGCTATTTTTTTGCGTCATTTCATCTTTATTTGAAGTAAATATTATGCGCATAGTATAGGCATACAGTAAATTATCTAAACTTGTAAAGCTTTGCCAGTTTGCAGGAGTTTCTTACTATTAGCCGGATGTGTGTGTGGTTACGCTAGCCTCAATCTTCATCAGGTTTTTCCTGTTTGACGACGGGCGGAGGGGTGGGCCCGGGCGGCGGCGGCGGCGACCCGACCTCTATGTATTCATCGCTACGTTCCTCTTTGATCCCCGGCTCCCGCTTCACCTCCGGAGCGGGCGTGGTCACGTGTGCCGCGTCCGGGGGTGCCAGAGCCGCCCAGGCGTTGGCCGCTTCCCGCGCGTAAGCCTCGTAGAATGCGCGCTGCGCTATCTCAGCCTCCTCCAAATGCACGAAGGCGTGATTGTCTAGTTCCGCGCGGAAGAAGAACTTCATGCCGCACCGGCCGCAGTCGTAGGGTCTCGGGGCCGAGGCGTGCTCCGGGAGGTGTCGCTGCAGTCCGGCCGCGCTGGTGAATACCGCGGAGCATAGGTAGCAGGTGAAAGCGCCGATGCCAGCGAAGGTGTGCTCGATGAGATGGGCTTGCAGGCTGGTGGGCGAGGGCAGCGCGCGGCGGCAGAGGCGGCAGTCGTGGTCGGCGGGCGGCGCGGCGCGCGGCGTGGCGTGCCGCGCGTAGCACGCCGCGCACGCGCGCGCGCCCTCGCCGCCCTCGCCCTCCGCCAGCGCGCGGAGGCAGATCGCGCATCTGGAACGAACCAGTTCACATGTACTGGGCTGACTTTGATAGTGTAAGGCGTTATCGAACCTTACATAATCAACCTTCATGAACACCGCAGTATTGTTGTTGGTAGAGGTTACCGCTTAACATCGGGTGGGCCTCCGGCTTGTCTTGTCATTTAGTCGTATAAAAAAGCAGGTACCTATATTAATGCTATCTTGATAATTCTCGTCGTCAGAACTGAGTGTAAACATTATTAAGTTAAACAAAAACCCAACCATAAGATTAAATTTAGGGCAACTATGCCTTAAGAACTCCCGTAGACACTATTACAATAATTTAATTCCTCATGATTCTAATCATCAAAGCGGAGTTTTGAAAAAGGGACACATTCTCTAGGAGTTTCCGAAATGTCTAAATGTTTATTAGGTATGCCGTAGGTACAGTGCCGTAATTAATCTCTGAGTTTACCTCTGTAAACTTTTGCGATCAAAAAACATACATATAAACTGTTGAATGGGATTTAATTAATTACCTTGTTCTATTATTACCTACTGGTAGACTGTAGTCTACGCGTGACCACGTCGTATCGTCGGGAAATAATAAAACAAGGTAATTACGTGATAAAGTCCCGCTAAACAGTTTAAAATTGGATTAGAACTTCTTGTGAGGAGTTTATCCGGGGAATTAATACCACCATATTTATCTGCCGCCAAGAGTAATGTCTTCATTGCTGTGTTCCAGTTTGAAGCGTAAGGGGGCCGGTGAAATTACGGGCACATGAGATTTTACAACTCTCAGATGTCTCAAGGTGGCGGGCGCAGTGCAATGCAGCGTTGATCACATGCTTCCTGAGTGTGATCACCGCGATAATGCAGTTATAATAGGTAAAAGTTGCCGCTTAACATAAGGTGGGCCTTCGGCTTGTCTCGTCATTTAGTCGTACTATCTCAGCCGTAGGGCTGCTGTCCACGTCCACTGCTGGGCTTCGGCCTTCCTCATGTATCTCCAAGATCAAGTTGTTGCCATACTCACCACACCTGACAGGTGGGTTGGCGAGCGCAGTACAGGATGTTGATACAAGAAAAGACGCTGCTGCCCATCTTCCGTAGGTAGCCCTTATATATATGTATATAGCAGATTCTTACTGCGTCCATGGGCAAGAGAGAAGGGGCTACATTCTTGCAGTAACACAGTTATTTAACTAGCACGGGAGGTAAGGTATGGACATGTTGTTCAAGTTTTAATAAATAAATGATTGATTGATTCTATACTGCCGGCATACAAATAAATGATAGTAACCTCTGCTCGTCCTCGCTGGGTCGGAGATGGAACCTTGCGTGCAGCCGCGCCTCGGCCTCGGAGGCGAGCGTCTGGCGGCACACGACGCAGGGCGCCGGCAGCGCGGGCTGGTGCCGCGCCATGTGCGCCAGGAACGCCTCCTCGGACAGCAGGCGCGCGCGGCAGCGGGAGCACGTGTCTCCTGCCACCACCTGCTCACAGTACAACCTCATTATTTCAACAAATAAATCAATTATTCATTCATCGTTATCATTTCAGCCGTAGGACGTCCACTGCTGGACATAGGCCTCCCTTATGGATTTCTAGTTATTGCGGTTGGAAGCGATCTGCATCCACCGTCGACCTGCGGTCTTCACCAGGTCGTCAGCCCACCTTTTTGGTGGACGTCCTACGCTGCGTTTACCGGTCCGTGGCCTCCACTCGAGAACTTTTCGGCCCCATCGGCCATCTGTTCTGCAAGCTACATGGCCTGCCCATTGCCACTTCAACGTGCTAATCCGCTTGGCTATGTCGGTGACCCGAGTTTTTCTACGTATCTCCTCATTTCTGATTCGATCTCGTAAAGAAACGCTTTCCATAGCTCGTTGAGCGACTCTGAGCTTATTCATGAGGCCAATCGTGAATGACCACGTCTCGGTTCCTTATGTCATCACTGGTCACACACACTTATTGTACACTTTCGTCTTAAGGCACTGAGGAATTTTGGACGAAAAGACGTTGCGTAGTTTCCCAAACGCCGAGTTGGATTCTAAATAAATTCTGATAAATTATTATTTATCAAGAATTTCAGAGGCACCCGACATGTAAATTTTTGATTAGATTATTCATGTCTTTTAAATAAATAAAACTTAAGTCATCATCATTATTTCAGCCGTAAATCGTCTACTACTGAACTAAGGCCTCATGGAGATCCATGAGGCCACTTTCAACACGCTTGGCAGGGCAGTACGGGATATTGATACACGAAAAGACGCTGCCGCCCGTCTTCCGGAGGTATCCTTCAGCAAGCTCTTACTGCATCCACGGATATGAGACATTCGACTGCCAGCACCCCACCCATAAAATTGAAGTCTTTGTTCTTAATGTCAAAATAACAGGTTATGCAACATCATCTTCGCAGCCGTAGGACGTCCACTCTGTCGTCCCCCGTAGTAAAAAGGACTTATTTCATATTTTTTCCAAGTAACTATCAGGCCCTTTTTACTATAGGGGGCAGCACTACGTTTATCATATTATATGAAAGTACATAAGATATTATATAACTTAAATACAATTTTTAAACTTTTTGTCTGACTGTTTGTTCACTAATATGTAAAGTGGCAGGCAGGACCGATTCCGACATTATAGCTGTTTTAATAAGAAGTCACTTAGGGCTACTAACAATTTAGAAAAAGGTTCCGGCAAAAAAAAACAAAAAACGCGGATAGCAGCTACTTTAAAATTAAACGTTAAAACACTGGTTTGGAATAGCCGTTAAACAACACAACGTTTTTTTCTTGTTTACAAAAAAATATATAGCCATGAAGATTACCACCAACATTTCAAAAGTATGCAGTTCATTCATATTCAAACTTTTAGGATCATTCAACATTAACGGCTTTTTATCATTTGTCATCTTCAGCTCACCTTGCAATGCGTCAGCTTATGTTCGGCCAGCACCGCCGCCGACGGCAGGATCTCGTCGCAGATGAGACACTTGTGCCTCGCGGCCGCGGCGCCCGAGTGCGCCCTGGTGTGCGCCTCCAGCTCCGCGCGGCTGCGGGCGCGCTCTCCGCAGTAAGCACACTGCAGCGCCACTGCACCGTTCTTTCTTCGGCGCTCCTCTGCTATCGGCTCGGTGGTGCAAGGGGAACATGCGCCGTCTTCTGTGCCGTTGTTGTTTTCAACGCGCTTTGGTCTGGTCAACTCACCGTTGAGCACCTAAAGTTGTACAAAAGTGTTGATAGAGATATGGTCTTTGGCGTACAGTAAGTAAGTATATTTTGGTACTTTACAAAGTCAATTCAGTTGTAAGAATTTAGAGGGCAAAAGTCTAGAGAAGGCGAAAATATGTCAAGGCCCAAGAAAATATGCACATGAGCTACCTGTTGCGCCATAGCATGATGGACTTGCATATGTCGTTCAAGCAGATACTGCACGGCAAACGCGTCAGTACAAGTCGGGACGGGGCACCGGTAAGCCCTGGGGCGGAGTCTCGGGCCGCCGAGTAGGGCCCCGCAGGAGCATCGCGCGCCTCCGTGTCGTGACCGCACGTGAGAGACGCCGTCGGCCTCGGAGCGTAGGGCTCCAGCCCCGCTGCCGCAGCCACGGCAAACCCAAACTTTACTCTCACCGCTGTGCGCAACCGCAAAATGGACCTAGAATAAGTATATCCAATCTTTATCATCAACAACACGGACAAAGACATCCGTAGCTCAATTGGTCTAATAATGGACGGCTGTAAGCAAATAATAAGCTGTAATAATAAGCAAATAATAAGCAAAATGTTGCGGGATCGATTCTCGCGGTGGACAAATGTTTCCTTTCCTGCAGATACTTGTCTCAGGTTTGGGTCTATGTAATATGATAAGTATTTAATAAATGTTTAAGTAAGTATTCTATCACCCATTACACAACCTTTGCTTACTTTGAGGAAGGTGGTGCTGTGTAAATTGTCCAGCAAAATGTACTTATTAAAAGAGATTTCTACGGTAAAGATTTATAATAAGGGTGGAAGTTTACCTGAATTGCAACTTTAGAGTCAAACATCTCCTTGCACAGCGAACAACGATAGAGATGATGAGCATGGAGATCCAACAAGTGCTTCTGCAGATCATCGGGTGTAGGAAAGCTTCGTGCGCAACTGTGGCAGGTATACTCGCAAGAGACCGCCAGGTAATGAGCAGTGAGATGGCGCTCGGAAGCAGCCGCGTCGGCAAACGTAGCCCCGCAATGGACACATGGCGCCGGGCTAGTCCGGGTCAACTCTCCACCCTCCTCAATATGTCCTTTCAAATGCGCGCGGAACGCCTCGAAATCTGGTAATGCCGCGTCGCACTGATTGCATAGAAGCGTGTTGGGAGATAACGTTGTCTGAGGTGTTCCGGAGCGGGGCCGTTTGGCTGGCGGAGCGTCGTCTGAGGCCCTTCGACTGAGGTCGGTCGGAGCTGGTTGTTCGGGCATGGGGTTTCCGTTGAGCAAGGCGGAGTGAGCGGCGCGCACGTGAAGCTGAAGCTGTTCCATGCTGGTAAAGGTGTCGCGAGTGCAGTACATGCACGCGAGGAGCGTCGCCGGAGGCTGCGAGGCGACGCGACGAGGCGGGGTCAGCGCTGCCGCGTCTACGCCGTGTGCGCTTGCCATGTGAGCCTGCAATGCCATAAAGCACTTAGATTTATTGTTTTCTGTTTCTTAATTAGGTGTTGGTGAAAAATTATAACTTTTTATGACCTACATATTTGTATTTGTTGAGAAATAGTCCCCTAAATAAAGAAAAGGTTACGTATGAATAACGTAGACTTTTTCACTTTCAAAATTAACGTGAGATATACTATTCATTTTGTAAAAATGGGAATTACTCACGTAGTATTGTAACGTCGAAGATTATTCCGACACATTTCGATTTTTCAAGAAAATCATCATCGTGGGATTGAATGCCCGTCCGCGCGTCTGTCGTGTCGGCCCCACGCGCGGACGGGCATTCAATCCCATGATGATGATTTTCTTGAAAAATCGAAACGTGTCGGAATAATCTTCGAGGTTACAATACTACGTGAGTAATTCCCGTTTTTCAAAATGAACGTAGACTTTGTAGAAGATCAGTATATCTTACCTGGAGCAGATCAGGTCTTCGGTAAGCCTCTCCACATTGCAGGCAACGCATCGGCCTCCTTCTGTCAGGTTCTCGCCCCTCCCTATCCCTCTTATGTCCTTGCATGTGGGACGTCAGAGCTGCTGCGGTATTGTAGCCACGATTGCACACCGTGCATTGAAAAGGTTTCTGGTTATCATGAGTTTTCATGTGAATCTTCAAATGGTCACTGAAAGAAAAAAACCATTTGTTACTAAAATAACAATCCGATGACTATCTATGCGACCGTTGAGCAATAGTAAATATGTACTAATACATGTAAAAATATTATACAGCTGACGTCAATTATTTCACTAGAAAGTGATTAGTATTCAGAATTGAGCTGCTCGATGTCTTCTTTGTGATCCGAAGCTTCAATTTGTCATACCAGATAAGCACTTACATAAAGCACCGACCAAACAGAACATACAAAGGCGCTTTTCTCGCGAACTACAGAATAGAGACCATCGCCCAAACACCTCCGGTAATAGCCGCGCGCCGGTTTAGGTATGGCCCATTATTTCATTTTTGTGAGACCCTCGACACCATTTGTCAGTGCATCATCTCTTTTCACTTGGCGGTCGTTTCGTTGGACCGACAAATTGAAGGGAATTAGTCACATGAACCGAGAGAGGTGACGAAAAAGGTGACGTGTCGCCTCAGCGTGCCGAGCTTTGTCCGTGACTTATGACTACGGTGATCAATCTTGCCGCGCGGCCATTGTCCTACGCGCACCTCTTCAGAACCCACGACAGTACACGCTTAATGCCATCCATTTAATGGCCTCGGATTAAACCCATTACCATTCCTTTATGTGTTACAGATTTTTATCATATTTTTTTACAAAATCTGTGTTTAAATTGATGTTGGTTTGAAATAAGGCAATCTCAACCTAATCGTATTTCTTTTTATGATAAGTTGCCCAAATGATATGTTGCCTTTTCTTTCAATGTTTCAAAAATATACAAACACCGCAATTTTTTTCAAAGCCTTATTTTTAACAGCCATTTTCTAAATTAGTATTGTTCAATTATCAACCAAAACCCCTACACAAATTCTTCAAGTGTATTATTCAGTTTATAAGTAGGTTCCCAGAAAGTTCCCCAAAAGAGGTTTAAAGAAGCATAGTATTACGACTCTCTCTCATAAGGTCAAAGTTAATGGTTTCAGAAACTTTAAAGAACTTACCTCCTCGAGAAAGCAGATTCACAATGTGCACATCGGTACTTCCTATCCCCCGTGTGGAGCTTCACGTGTCGATCTCGGGAGCGCTTGTGCTTGAACAGTCGCGAACAGAACTCACACCGGAATGGCATTTGGTCCGAGTGTGTCTGTAAGGAAATGAGAATTTACAAATGTTACAGTTTATATAACCATTTGTATAATCACTAATTGAATATTAAAGTTATTAGGTAAAGTTAAAGGTATGCTGTTTGGCAACTTACATAAAAGACAAGTTTTAGGTGAATACATTGTATTTCCGTTTGCCATGAATTGACAAGGAATTGCCAAACAATGTGTATAACTTTTGTAATAATCGAGTATTGAATTATTACTATTAATAACGGTACAATGATTAAAATCCACCTTCGTATATAATAAGTTCTAATAAACAAAATATTACTTCCGATGTCACTGGATTGGTAGATACCAATCCAGAGATATCCGACCAATGAGAGGCTCGCATTCTCCGCCAATAAGACGCTGGTATTTTATGGCGGCGTGGTAACCCAACGGTTTTGGGAAGAAGCCATGATATCCGCAGGACAGGTAGTGAGCAGTAAGGTACCAAAGTTGAAGCATAAGAATTAAGGCAAAGAGCAAGTTTAAATGTAAAGTGTTAAAAGTACAGAAAGTATGATAAAGTTCTTCATGATAAAGTTTCTCATATCTTTGAGATTATTGCTTATAATATCTCAGAAGTGGTATATGACCAGTGACGCCCACAAGCCATGTAAGTACATATCCGCAATTTAAGTTTTTTTTCATCACCGTTCAATTTTGCGGTAGAATTTACGAGTCATGTTACGTAACTGAAGGAAAAGAAATACAAAGTTTGATCGCACGTGTTTTAACCAATAAGCACTGGTAAAAAAGTCCTCTTGCCTCGCGGCTCTTGTACGAAGTGGACGTGTCGTTTGTGTCTCTAATATTTCAAATTTAAATTTAAATAAGTTGTGCTGTGCCCCGGACTTCGCCCTGTGGACCCTGGAGTCTCCGCTGGTCGCGCTGAACCCTTCAATGTAAGTCACAGAAACTTACAAGAAACACAAAAAGTGACAGCCGCGGAAGCCGATTCGAACCAGGGACCGTTGACGCTGCAGCCGAGGTACTGATCGCTCCACCAGCGAGAAGTTACCGAGGACGTTGAAATTTCGGAATAGTTTGCTGCGCTTCGCCACGCTACAAGTGCCTACACTAAATTAGTTAGCAAACCCAAAAATTTGCTTTGTTAATAGAATATTTCTTCTGCTGATCTGCTTAAATTTTTCAAATCAACATGCAACGCTCCCCGCCTTCCACCGATAGAGCGGGAAAACAGCAGTCCGCCGCAAGTCGGTCTGAAACTGACCAAGATTCGGACTCGGGCAAAGTGACCCGCCGGCGTTTGAAGAGAATGCGTAGCCCTGAATTGGACTTAGATGCGACACTAACGTTTAAATTAACTACATTTAAACACGATATTACAGAGCATTTATCTAACCTTTTTACTACTTTCCAAGAAAGTCAGGACAAAAAATTATCTGCAATATCGTCAGATATGAGTGACCTGAAAAAGGAAATTATGGACCTCAAAAAATGCCATTCTGACTTGGAACAACAGGTGTCTACGCACACTGCAAATTTTGAAATGTGTATGGAAAAAAGTTCCAATTCATTAAAAAAAGTTGAGCAGCTTGAACAGCAGCAAATAAAATACCGAGAATGCATTACACTAATGGAAGACAGGATTGAGGACTTGCAGAGGAGCAGCCGCAAAACTTCCATCGAGATAAAAAATGTTCCTAAACATACCACGGAAGACAAGGAAGACCTCGTTAACATGATACTGCATCTAGGTAAAACGATTCAATGTAATATCAGCAAGACTGACATCAGGGACATATATAGAGTACGTGATACCCGAAACGGACAGACAAAAACTCCCATTATTGCTGAATTATCCTCCACCATAGTAAAAACAGATATTTTGAAAAAAGCAAAATCCTTCAATTCTGGGAATAAGGACAAACTACGAGCCAAACATTTGGGACTCAAGAAGGACGAAGAAGCTCCCATCTTCGTATCGGAGCAACTCACGTTAAGGGCTTCACGTCTGTTCTTCCTTGCTCGGGATCTAGCCAAGTCTCAAAAGTACAAATACTGCTGGACATCCTTCGGTAGAGTTTATTTAAGACAAGCAGATAATACACCGGTTATCCAAATTAAAACTGAAAGCCAAGTGCAAAGCCTCTTTCAGGCTGCATGACTAGTTTATATAATAAGAAAATGTTCAACTATTTTACTATACACTAAAATAATAATAGTATTCTATACATGGAGCGCAAACACAACACTCACCGCATTCAAACAATATAATACTTACAATCACCAAACAATAACACACGCTATTTACACGATACACACTTTTAACATCACACACACCAAATACATACAAGCCACACAACATACTATCTACAATAACCAACCTATAAATTATACTTACACTACACGTCTTCCCTGTAAAATGTCAAACTACATACATGTATACTCTTACATTACAACTACTCTTTCACTCATATTTCTACACAGTGCGAATTGCACCTTGGCACTTCTTGATAACACTGTAATTTCTATGAAGAATTTTAATGATGAATAATAATATAAATGAACTGGATTGTTCCGAAATAGCCCGTTCTTTTGAATGCTCGGTTGAAGACGTATCTGCCAATTTTCCTATTAAAAGTACCGACATTAGTATATTTACACAGAACATAAGAAGTATTTATAAGAATTTTCCCGATTTAGAGTCTAACCTTACCTTACTAAAAATTAATTTTGATGTTATAGTTTTGACGGAGTGTAGAATATCAGAACATAAAAATGTTCCTAACTTAACAGATTATAACTCTTTTGTAACTACTTCTCACCTTAACCAAAACGATGGAGTTACAACATATATAAAAAAATGTCATAACGTCCGAGTAAAAGAAATAATTTTAATTCATGCATCTTGTCTCCAAGTATTTATCCACAATATTATAATTCTCTGTATTTACCGCTCACCATCAAACAAAAATGCTGAAAATTTTATCGAATCCTTGAATAAACATTTAGAAACGATTAAAAATCATGAAACCATAATAATAGTCGGGGATATAAATATAAATACCCTACCTAGAGACTGTGAAATTACTTATGAGAAAAATAACAGACAAAATTATTTGAATGTACTTTCAATGCATGGACTCTTGTCTGGTCATAATCTTCCAACAAGAGAAACCGCATGTCTAGACCATGTTATCTTAAAACTAAATAAACGTAAAAACTCTGCAACTATTGCTGTAGTTAACACATCGATTACGGATCACCTAACAATTCTAATTAATATATCTAAAATAAAAATTAATAATTCTTTAACCTATAAGACAAAAACAGAATATGAAAAATCATTTAAACATTTAAAAGAATTTAATTTTGCAGACTTACTTCAACATTATGATCCAAATTATTTATGTGATAAATTAATAAATATAATTCAACAAAGTCTCTCTATTCATACAAAGATAGTTCGTGTACCTAGAAGCAAACAACTAATTAAGCCATGGATTACCCTGGGCATTTTACGCTGTATTAAAAATAGAAACAATATGCAAAAGAAACTACGGAATAATCCAAACGATAAAATACTTAATATAACTTATAGGAGATATAGAAACTTCTGCAACAATTTAATTAAAAAACTAAAACGGAAATATGAAAGAGATCAGCTATATAAAAATGCTAAGAATAGTAAAAATCTTTGGAAAACTATAAACGCTATTACTCATTACAAACCTACAAAAACACCTAATATCCAACTCCTTGACATAAAACCATCACCTATTGAGTCAGTAAATTTTGTAAACAAGTTTTTTGCTAATATTGGTAAAGATCTAGCTCAAGCTATTACTTACTGTAGTACTAACCAGACGATAAGTATTACCTCTCCATTTGTAACACTTAAACAGGTTTCTTCGTTTGTCTTACTAGAAACAGATCCAATTGAGATAAATACGGTCATAATGAATCTAAAATCTGAAAGCGCGCCTGGCCTTGACAACATTCCTACGAGTTTCCTGAAGCTCGCTAAAGATATTCTTACACCAATCTTATGCCATCTGGTAAATCTCTGTTTTGATAAAGGTGTATTCCCAAGACAACTTAAAAAGGCTATAATAACACCGGTATTTAAAAATGGGAATATAGATGAAATCAATAACTACAGGCCAATTTCAGTTCTTTCTTCAATTTCTAAAATACTAGAGAAACTTATTAACATTAGATTACTTTCCTACTTCGAAGATTATAATTTATTCTCCAACTCACAATACGGTTTTAGGAATGGACGTTCAACTGAAGACGCTATCGCTGCTCTAACCAATTACATCGTAGATCAAGTAGATCGTAAACAGAAATGCCTAGCAGTTTTCCTAGATTTAAAGAAAGCGTTTGACACCGTATCTATTCCCGCTCTTATCAATAAACTAGAAAATAAGGGTATTCGTGGTAAGCCCCTAGATTTGTTGTCTGATTATCTTCAAGAGCGAAAACAAAGGGTTAAGATTGGTGGGGTTGTTAGTGAAGACGAGGACATTTGCTATGGGGTTCCACAAGGCAGCGTTCTCGGACCGACCCTGTTTCTCGTCTACATTGACGACCTCTGCAGCCTTGAACTCTGTGACGCCAAAATCTTCTCTTATGCAGACGATACTGCCATTGTCTTCTCCGGCAAATCATGGGACGATGTTAAACAGAAGGCTGAAACTGAACTCACATTGGTATCTGAATGGCTCAACAATAATACTCTCACCCTTAATGTGACTAAAACCAACTTTATGACTTTTACAATGTATAATAACACACAGCCCCCCCCTGATTACACTATAAAAATTCACTCCTGCAATCGTGACAATCATGTGTGCCCCTGTTCTGAAATCATTAAAGTTAAGACGACCAAGTACTTGGGCGTAATGATTGATCAGCGATTGTCATGGAGTGCACAAATAGAACTGCTGGCGGGTAGAGTAAGGAAACTTATTTGGATTTTTAAGAGTCTAAGAAATTCCGCACCTAAACCTTTAATAAACCAAATTTACACTTCCTTAGCTGAATCAGTCATAAGCTACTGTATAACCGTTTGGGGGGGAGCCATGAAGAGTAAATTTATAGAAGTAGAAAGAGCACAAAGGTCTCTCATCAAAGTAATGTTCTCTAGACCATACAGATACCCAACTTATCTACTTTATACAGAATCAAAACTGCTTACAATTAGAAAATTATATATATTACAAATAGTCTTAAAAATCCATAAACATTTAAAATTCATTACAATTAAAACAACACAGCGAAGAAATAAAAACATTATTAATAAAGTAACTGTAAGATCTAAATTTGCTGCACGACAATATGTATCCCAATCCACCCACCTATATAACATAATTAATAAAAAACAGAATATTCATGGCTTAAGTAAATTTGAATTGAAAAAGAAACTAACCAAATGGCTACTTTACTTAAGCTATGACGAAACTGAAGCACTGTTTGATAAGCTATGTTAGGTTTTTCTCTGAATTCCTGTATCACTACATACATGTACTTTACTATTTAATATTCAAATATCAAAATATTCACATATACTAATAAACATACATATACCATACATCGTCACACACACACACACACACACACACACACACACACACACACTAATACACCTATAAAATTACATGCGCGCTCGCTTTCCAATTAGTAACTTTTTTGTAAATAATAAGCTCTATAATTTAAGTAGCCTTACATACTACATTAACTACTAGCTGAACTTAATGTACGTTTCTAATTCTATTGTTTTCGGCAGAGCGAGATTCCCCTAACACAGGTAAAATACTTTACTTAAAAGGGGGTCTCAAACACCGTTATATAATGTATTTTAAGTTTACGAATAAAGAATTTTGAATTTTTTTTTTTTTTTTGAAAAGAAAGTGATCGGGGCACTCCTCGTATTTCTTTAACCCGGTGAATCACCGTCAAATACGTGGCAAGGGTACTCCTTTGTAGTAATTAACGATTTTATTGGTTTTTACATGGGACATGCGAAAATGAATTATAAGCACTATTGTGTTTTTTTTCAACAAGAATTTAAAACATTATTGTACCTGGTAGTACAGGGCTGTTGTCTTGATTCCTATAAAAGGTAATAATGGTATAACGTAGTAAATACCTATGTTGATATTTAAATGTTTTGTGAACGTGAAGGTTTAAGAAAAGACTACATGCATAATTAGGCTAACGTACCTATTTTGAATATTCTATGCATATAATCTACCAAGTGTCTTCAATCTGCAAAGCATATAATCACAAGTAAAACTGATTTGGTTATACATGTATTATTTCGTTTCTTTTCCGAGACCATGGGTTAAGACAAAATCTGCAAACGCCATGGACTGCCTCGAGGAAGAGCGTGGTCGCTAGCACTAACAAGTGCCAAGAGCGCAAGTGGGTCCGCTTCCAGTATGCATCCCGGACACCAGACACATTCGAGGTATCATGAAGGTCGGTCACCCCGTAGCCGATAAAGCAGTAAGTTTTTTATAAAGTTTTGCTACAGGTTTTGATAAAGTTTTTGTAAAGTTTATTTTCTCAATGTATACATATAAAACATGTAGTCTAAGACTAAGCCTCGTTAAGTCTTTTAAAGTCCAAGACGTCAAAGAGGCCCAAGAGGCCTTCTGGCTTCTGGCCTCAGAGGGGTCTAAGAGGTCCATAAGTCTATCACATGTCATGCTAAGTCAAGTATATCACATGTCATGCTAAGTCAAGTATATCACATGTCATGCTAAGTCAAGTATATCACATGTCATGCTAAGTCAAGTATATCACATGTCATGCTAAGTCAAGTATATCACATGTCATGCTAAGTCAAGTATATCACATGTCATGCTAAGTCAAGTATATCACATGTCATGCTAAGTCAAGTATATCACATGTCATGCTAAGTCAAGTATATCACATGTCATGCTAAGTCAAGTATATCACATGTCATGCTAAGTCAAGTATATCACATGTCATGCTAAGTCAAGTATATCACATGTCATGCTAAGTCAAGTATATCACATGTCATGCTAAGTCAAGTATATCACATGTCATGCTAAGTCAAGTATGTCACATGTCATGCTAAGTCAAGTATGTCACATGTCATGCTAAGTCAAGTATGTCACATGTCATGCTAAGTCAAGTATGTCACATGTCATGCTAAGTCAAGTATGTCACATGTCATGCTAAATCAAGTATATCACATGTCATGCTAAGTCAAGTATATCACATGTCATGCTAAGTCAAGTATATCACATGTCATGCTAAGTCAAGTATATCACATGTCATGCTAAGTCAAGTATGTCACATGTCATGCTAAGTCAAGTACGTCACATGTCATGCTAAGTCAAGTACGTCACATGTCATGCTAAATCAAGTATATCACATGTCACGCTAAGTCTATCACATGTCACGCTAAGTCTATCACATGTCACGCTAAGTCTATCAAATGTCACGCTAAGTCTATCAAATGTCACGCTAAGTCTATCACATAAGTCTATCACATGTCAAGTCAAGTCTATCACATGTCAAGTCAAGTCTATCACATGTCAAGTCAAGTCTATCACATGTCAAGTCAAGTCTATCACATGTCAAGTCAAGTCTATCACATGTCAAGTCAAGTCTATCACATGTCAAGTCAAGTCTATCACATGTCAAGTCAAGTCTATCACATGTCAAGTCAAGTCTATCACATGTCAAGTCAAGTCTATCACATGTCAAGTCAAGTCTATCACATGTCAAGTCAAGTCTATCACATGTCAAGTCAAGTCTATCACATGTCAAGTCTATCACATGTCAAGTCAAGTCTATCACATGTCAAGTCCAGTCTATCACATGTCAAGTCCAGTCTTTCACATGTCAAGTCAAGTCTTTCACATGTCAAGTCAAGTCTTTCACATGTCAAGTCAAGTCTTTCACATGTCAAGTCAAGTCTTTCACAAGTCAAGTCTATCACATGTCAAGTCACGTCTATCACATGTCAAGTCACGTATATCACATGTCAAGTCAAATCGATCATGCCAAGTCAACCATGCCAAGTCGATCATGCCAAGTCGATCATGCCAAGTCGATCATGCCAAGTCGATCATGCCAAGTCTATCATGCCAAGTCTATCATGCCAAGTCTATCATGCCAAGTCTATCATGCCAAGTCTATCATGCCAAGTCTATCATGCCAAGTCTATCATGCCAAGTCTATCATGCCAAGTCTGTCATGCCAAGTCTATCATGCCAAGTCTATCATGCCAAGTCTATCATGCCAAGTCTATCATGCCAAGTCTATCATGCCAAGTCTATCATGCCAAGTCTATCATGCCAAGTCTATCATGCCAAGTCTATCATGCCAAGTCTATCATGCCAAGTCTATCATGCCAAGTCTATCATGCCAAGTCTATCATGCCAAGTCTATCATGCCAAGTCTATCATGCCAAGTCTATCATGCCAAGTCTATCATGCCAAGTCTATCATGCCAAGTCTATCATGCCAAGTCTATCATGCCAAGTCTATCATGCCAAGTCTATCATGCCAAGTCTATCATGCCAAGTCTATCATGCCAAGTCTATCATGCCAAGTCTATCATGCCAAGTCTTATCATGCCAAGTCTTATCATGCCAAGTCTTATCATGCCAAGTCTTATCATACCAAGTCTTATCATGCCAAGTCGTATCATGCCAAGTCTTATCATGCCAAGTAGATAATGCAAAGTATATACCAAGTATATAATGTTAAGTATATAATGCCAAGTATATAATGCCAAGTATATAATGCCAAGTATATAATGTCAAGTATAAAATGCCAAGTATATAATGCCAAGTATATAATGCCAAGTATATAATGCCAAGTATATAATGCCAAGTATATAATGCCAAGTATATAATGCCAAGTATATAATGCCAAGTATATAATGCCAAGTATATAATTCCAAGTGCATAATTCCAAGTGCATAATGCCAAGTGCATAATGCCAAGTGCATAATGCCAAGTGCATAATGCCAAGTGCATAATGCCAAGTGCATAATGCCAAGTACATAATGCCAAGTACATAATGCCAAGTACGTAATGCCAAGTACGTAATGCCAAGTACGTAATGCCAAGTACGTAATGCCAAGTACGTAATGCCAAGTACGTAATGCCAAGTACGTAATGCCAAGTACGTAATGCCAAGTACGTAATGCCAAGTACGTAATGCCAAGTACGTAATGCCAAGTACGTAATGCCAAGTACGTAATGCCAAGTACGTAATGCCAAGTACGTAATGCCAAGTACGTAATGCCAAGTACGTAATGCCAAGTACGTAATGCCAAGTACGTAATGCCAAGTACGTGATGCCAAGTACGTGATGCCAAGTACGTGATGCCAAGTACGTAATGCCAAGTACGTAATGCCAAGTACGTAATGCCAAGTACGTAATGCCAAGTACGTAATGCCAAGTACGTAATGCCAAGTACGTAATGCCAAGTACGTAAAGCCAAGTACGTAAAGTCAAGTACGTAAAGTCAAGTACGTAAAGTCAAGTACGTAAAGTCAAGTACGTAAAGTCAAGTACGTAAAGTCAAGTACGCAAAGTCAAGTACGCAAAGTCAAGTACGCAAAGTCAAGTACGCAAAGTCAAGTACGTAAAGTCAAGTACGTAAAGTCAAGTACGTAAAGTCAAGTACGTAAAGTCAAGTACGTAAAGTCAAGTACGTAAAGTCAAGTACGTAAAGTCAAGTACGTAAAGTCAAGTACGTAAAGTCAAGTACGTAAAGTCAAGTACGTAAAGTCAAGTACGTAAGGTCAAGTACGTAAGGTCAAGTACGTAAGGTCAAGTACGTAAGGTCAAGTACGTAAAGTCAAGTACGTAAAGTCAAGTACGTAAAATCAAGTACGTAAAATCAAGTACGTAAAGTCAAGTACGTAAAGTCAAGTACGTAAAGTCAAGTACGTAAAGTCAAGTATGTAAAGTCATGTATATATGGTCAAGTCTATAAGTTCCAGTCTAGAAGTCTATAAGTTCGAGTCTAGAAGTCTATAAGTTCAAGTCTACAAAGTTCAAGTCTAGAAGTCTATAAGTTCAAGTCTATAAAGTTCAAATCTATTAAGTTCAAATCCATAAGGTGCGATAAATCCTATAAAGTCCATGAAATCTGATAACGAACATACGACTATGAATTTCAGTAATGGCTATTAAGTTCCGTAATTATTATTAAATCCTGTAATGACTATGCAGTCCAATAATTACTTAAGTCTAGTTAAGGCTATAAAGAATCATGAGGTCTTTAACATCTAATAAGGAATACGTAGTCTACACAAGACAACAAGGTTCGTCATCTCTTCATGAATGTCTAAGGTTCTTAAGTCTCTAAGGTTCTTATAGTAGCTCAAGTTCACAGTCAAGCTCAAGTTTATGGTAAAACTTATAGGCTAATTTCATAGTGAAGCTAATGTTATTATAAAGCTAAAGTTTATAATGAAGCTAAGGCTTTTATAGAAGTTGGGGTTTATAATGAAGCTAAAACTCATAATGAAACTTAAGTACTCAGTTGGTGAACCTAAAGTACACAATCAAGCTAAAGTTCATAATGGAAATAAAGTTCATAGTGAAGGTAAAGTCAAAGTCACTTTGAGTACATATTCAAGTTAAAGTTAGTAATGAAGCTACTTAATGACATTTAGTGAAGCTGATGTTTATACTAAAGTTATGATAGCCAGTAACGATCAGTCGATCGGGCAATAAAGTAAAGTTGAGCCGGTAACGATCAATGTCATGGATCGGGTAATTAAATAATAAACTGGTAACGATCAATGTCATGGATCGAGTTAACAATATAATAAACTGGTAACGATCAATGTCATGGATCGAGTAACGAATAATGGTTAACCGGTAACGATCATTGTTATGGATCGGGTAACAAATATGATTATCAAGACCCTAGATAATATAATATTCTAGTTAGTCGCTACGATTAAATTCTAAAAGTTAATAGTATAATATTAATTACTCAGATGAGTTAAAAGTAAAGATTTAATGTTAAACAACATATTGTCATAAAGGAGTAACTATTACTATAACATTAAAAACAAAATTATAGGTATATATATCAAGAAGGCATTTATACATGAACGATGGGACTCGTTAAAGTCAAATGGCCGAGCTGTTACAGTTTATATAACCATTTGTATAATCACTAATTGAATATTAAAGTTATTAGGTAAAGTTAAAGGTATGCTGTTTGGCAACTTACATAAAAGACAAGTTTTAGGTGAATACATTGTATTTCCGTTTGCCATGAATTGACAAGGAATTGCCAAACAATGTGTATAACTTTTGTAATAATCGAGTATTGAATTATTACTATTAATAACGGTACAATGATTAAAATCCACCTTCGTATATAATAAGTTCTAATAAACAAAATATTACTTCCGATGTCACTGGATTGGTAGATACCAATCCAGAGATATCCGACCAATGAGAGGCTCGCATTCTCCGCCAATAAGACGCTGGTATTTTATGGCGGCGTGGTAACCCAACGGTTTTGGGAAGAAGCCATGATATCCGCAGGACAGGTAGTGAGCAGTAAGGTACCAAAGTTGAAGCATAAGAATTAAGGCAAAGAGCAAGTTTAAATGTAAAGTGTTAAAAGTACAGAAAGTATGATAAAGTTCTTCATGATAAAGTTTCTCATATCTTTGAGATTATTGCTTATAATACAAATAATCTCAATAGACAAATGTGTAATAGTACCTACTACTATTTATGTAACTGATAGTAACTGATACTCGCAGATATCATCAAAATAACTTGTCTAAGTTAAATTAAACATTTGGTAAACAATAGGCGACATGGCTGCTTTCACAGTCATAAGAGAAATGATCGCGATGCTAAATATATTTCTCAAACATCTAAAAAATGTGATAAGGTCTCCATTACGTTACAGTTAACGCTTCAATCTACGGCCTATGGCATGACGATTAAAATGTAAGTCATACAATGATACAAACGAAATAACTTCGGGTGCATTGATCACAAAAACCATCGTGAGAACTGTCTTCGAACAATAGTCTACCCACCATCGCGGCATGAGCCGGCCACCTCACAAACTGCCGGCTTCAGTAAAGAAAAAACCCGAGGGAGCACATCGTGACTTTCAAGTGAGATATCAGAGGTCTGATTGAAATCGATAAAGTAATTGACCGAACCAATATATAAATCACCTTATCTTCAAACAAACCATGACAGTAGTTTTCATAGTTAACAATCTTCATAATGCAATTTTATAGAGTATACTGAATGGCAGATAAGCAATCGATCTTTTTATTGTAAAAGTGATTCAGAGTAACGAATCGATACGTTCGCCCGATAACGTTCCTGCGCGGGAGCTCCTAGCTTATCTTCCGAGATGAACTCCCATCTGATCGGTAATGTTCACTGGCCTTACAAGAATAACTGGTTTAGGCTTGTTAAAACGATCAATAAAAACACTATAGCATACATAGTCTACTAATGTTTGTTTAATGTAAAAAAATGGTATATACAATGTTTTCGTTTTCCAATGATTAAAAGACCAGTATTTTTGCTCAACCAAATATTCTTAAGCCATTAAAACAAACAAGGTATCTTTCTAACAAACTCACTTCACCAAATTCATTAAAAAAGGCTATTGAGTATATGTTGAGAGAATTATTCATGAGGCGCATAATGAGGATGTTAATGTTAATGTGTATGAATAGCGGCTGGCAGCGAGATAATGACAGTCGTCCGAACCGTCGGCCTTCGCACCATCACGCCCGGAGACAGACCAACACAATGGACTCCCAAAATGAACGTCTTTACGCTTTTACTAATTGACCACCTCAACGACATTCATTCATTACACTAAACAAACGTTAAAAATGATTGACTCTGCTTCAGGTCTTTAGGCAATATGGTAATCGTTGTACGGTCAAACAAAAGATTTTTTATATGAAGTCAGTTTAGTTTCGGAGGTTGTTTTAAATTACATACTTTGTTCAGTGGCATGTTTAGCGGTCCTATACTTATCTGAATACTTGAGATTTTGGAATAAACTACGTACTAGCTTTACGCTCACTGTTACTCTGATGATGTGCAATTGTACAATAATAGCTCTAACGCTGCTAAATGTGAATTTGGCTGTTCAAATCCTCAGTCCCTCCCAGAAATCATATCACCCGTTTTCTGAACGACGCTTCGATCATCTTAACATATGTTAAGCATGATGGAAGCATCGAGCATATGCTCGCACAGGGATATATTTATTAGTTATATCCTGATATATAAAATATAATTTATATAATTATTTTATTAGTACAGTTCACAAATCAGATTACAATGATATTTGCTTCAAATACATACACATTAACTTAAAATCTAGATCAGTAATCCATTTTATGCGAACATAACAAAGGTAGTGTTGCATGAATATGCATTTAGCGGGCCTTGCCTTTCAGGTCATTAAGATTAAACAACTCGGGAGCGATGTGATGAGGAACATGCGAAACTTAGGTTTGCAAATAAGTACTCCACAAAACAATTGAGTCCTTATATTAGATCGGGATCGCGTTATCATTTATTTAAACCACGCATAAGTACCGGTGGCTCTCCTCTAGTGCCCACATTCTTAAGAGTCTAGTGTCCTCAAAAGAAAACCACCCGTCTTATAAGTAGTTTAGTTATTTTGTATAAGCAGATGTAATTGATGTTTTAATCTGCTATGAGATGAAGTAGGTGCCTGACTGTTGTGTGTTGTTGCGCTTGCATTGTCTCGTTATCTCGTGGGTTATAGCTGAAAATCAGCGTTTGCTCCTAAAGCAATATTTACCACTATGCTATGACCTATTTGTTACATTGCAACATATAATTGTTGTTTGTCATAACTGCTCAAATGTCACGTGTGATTGAAAAAAAACAAAATGAAATACTTAAACTTCATAGACTTAATAAACATCACATTAAATTGATTATAACATTGCATTATCGGTGAATAGAACACCGATAATGCAATGTTATATATAATCAATTTATTAATTTTCTACGTAGTTTAAGGCACAATTCTATTTATTTTATTTTATATGAACAATCTGCATCCTTGACGCACATTAAAATGTTTTCTTTTTCATTTTATTTCAAAATTAATGTGATGCTGGCAGCTGTGCAATGTGAATAGCGACACTCCTTATTTACACAACTCTCTTAATTGGAGCGATCTGACCTCGAAATAATTAATAAATTCCAAGCTATGCAATACATTTTTCGTTCACTCCAGCAGCGCCCAAGCCTTTGATAAAGATTTTATTGTGGAGGGAGCGTGTTTAAAAATAATAACTACGGATCTTTGCAATAAAATACTGCGACTTTACTTTGCAATGTCATACCGAGAACATAAATAGTTATTACAGATTAACGATTCCCCATAACGGTAGATGTATTTAGCAAAATATTGATTCTTGTCATCGCAGCAGCGCTTCGTGCGAGAATTCAATAAGCGAGATGAGTCTGGGCTCGGCGGGGGCTCGGCCCTGGGTGCACGCGGCGCGGAGCCCTGCTGGCCCCTCGGACGGCTCCCACCACGACACTGCACACTCCTTATTGTGCAATAGCACGCCAATATGATAAACACTACTTATCCCACTAATATTATAAAGCCGAACGTTTGTTTGGATGGAGGTTTGTTACCTCTTCACGCAAAAACTAGGCTACGGATTGATCTGAAACTTTGCACACGTATTGATGTTGACCAGGATTAACACATAGGCTACTTTTTACTAGGGTAGAACGCATGCGAAGCGGCGGGAAGAAGCTAGTATTGAAATAAATTTAGACAATAACCTTAGGCGTGAGAGCGGTGAACATTATGAGCCTAATGGTTTTTAGGTTTCCGAGAAAAGCTCACCAACAACATTCCAAACTAGTTTTAAGGTGAATATGATAGCCAATAAAAGCTCTGAAATGGGCCGGTCGCGGCTACCGAGCTACTTTCCCAAGTGCAATAACGCTGGGCTACGTTCACATGCCAGGTGCCGGCCGGGGTCAACTACAGGTCCACCGACGGACGACACCCGCTCGCTTGTTTTTCCGCTCATATCATTTACTTACTCTACCATTGTGAATTCACGCAGTGTGTCAACATTATGTTAAGTGGCGGTGGGCAGCGGCAATAAAAGCTTTATTATTAGTCAGATGGACGTTTCTTGGTGCATTGTCGTTATGCAAAAACTTTTGTCTCGTTGATAATGTGATGAATAATCTTATTACTACCATAAAAGGCAAGTTCTCCGAAACGGTAGCTCTACATCGTTGGTGCTCGTAGTGATATGTAATAAAGATGATAATCTTACTGCCCAGAGTTACTAAAAATTGTAAGGAGATAAGACATCATCTACCTACTGCACATTTTTAGGGCGCTCTTTATCATAAGCTTTTATTTACCGTACCTACCTCCCTGCTTTAAACCTACAAGTACGAGTATTATAATGCTTCTTGTCATCGTCTTATCGTTCGACATTGTATTTCTATATTAAAGAAAACATTCATTATTTGCAACCAGGTATACGTATGTGGGGTGACGGCTTAACTCAGCTTGGGCTCGGTTCTTGGCCAGACGTCTCGACAGTTTTACGACTGCGATTGCGCCTCTGTTGCTCACTGATTGAGCCCCTTTAGCTATACATATCGTACGACTTAATTAACTCTGACGGCTGCCACAACCTGTAATTAACATGCTATCAATTAAATCTCTGCATCGGGGCCATACTTTCCAAAAGATATCTTTCTTTATTGAAAAACTCTTATTATGATTTCTGGTCAAGCCAAACAACGGAAATATGTCGCGTGGATTTAGTAATTGATTTATTCCTGTAATGATCGCCTTTCCCAAGCGAGTGCTAGTCGGCATGATGATAAAAGCATGTCAGGCTAGAGCAGGTTAGGCTAGGGAGTTGTTATCGGGCCTATTTCCGGCCGTCACCGCTCTGTCGCGAGTGAGTCGACTCGACGCGATCATCGCCAGATACATTTGTCGGCGCACACCCGCAATCCGCGACGGGGCCTCTGATGCGCGTGCATAGATCGATATCGCTGCCCCAACAGGCTCTGCAATTGCGTTGGTAGGTAACTATCGAAGATCTTGAATTAAGCAGCGATTCCAAAGCGATTTCCTTTGAATTTCCAAGAATTTCAAATCGTGATGCATCCTAATTTGACGGCCGTTAGAGGTGAGAATTTAGTCGCTATGGGACACGTGTCGATCTAAATCATAGCGCGGGCGTGCCACCAGGCAGCAGCGGCAGCATGCAAAGTGATGTTTCTATTTGTCCTATCTTAGCTAGATCTGTCGCAGTGTGTCGTAATCGTAACACGGCGGGATCGGCGCTACACAAAGGAGGCGAGATGTACGGCCGCCGTAATGGCCGAGCACGTCACAGCCCTCACGGTGCAAGGCGAATGTGATGCATATCTACGCACCGGCTCTGTAAATGGCCTGTTTTGGGCATCTACTTGCTAATGAAGCGACGGCCTGCATGGCGAAACTGGACTGTGAATTCACAGATATGACGGCAATAACAACCGCATTGTCTGTGCAGTTAGCCAAGTTGTTTATGGTAACCGGTAGACGGTACATGGATTACAGTGGGAAAGCTTGGGCTTTCGTAATGTTACGCTGATATTGCTTTCAGTCCGGAAGATTGAAATCGGGCTATAGTGTTTTGTTAAGGTAATCGCTGATATAATCTTACGCCTACCAAATATACCGCAACAATTTACATAAAATTGACACATTTTGTCACAAAACTGATTTTAGGAACGAATAAAAATGATAGTCGGCATCACCATCAGTTACTATCCACTGTTGATTAAAGTGCCAAAGGGCAGAAGATGCAGACACTGACATGTCTCTTCTGATACGACAGCCTCCAGCCTCGGGAAGGCTTTGTTACGGAATTGGCCTTGTTAAGGCGTTTGCTCCGTAGAGCCGATGATAAAAATAGTATGATAAGCAACTCGGCGTCGGCAGACTACCGACGACAAGGAGGGCGGTGATAATTTTAATAACAACACATGCACGCTTCTTAAAATAAGTAAGGCGAGATGGTGGACCGTGGTCCCAGATCGACGTCGGCTGCGACGGCGGAGTGGAGGCTGGCCCCTATCTTAGAAACAACATTCACCGGTTCATACTTCTGCCTCATACTTGGCCTCGAACCAGAACTGGCACTGGTAAGACTTATGTTCCGTTGCTCCGTTGGTAAAGGCCGAACGGCGTGGAGGCCAGCGACTGTTTCAATAACAGCACTTAGGTACCTGTTCATGTTTCTTCAGAAATGACAGCTTCGAGAAAGGCTTCGTCGCAAATATGGTACTGGTAAAGTGCATGCTCCGTGGCTCCGATCCTGAAAGGCGGCTCGTCGTCGACATCGGTGGCGACAATTTGAATAATAGTTTATAGGTGGTACCTGTTCATGCTTCTTCAGGTAAGATAGCCTCGGAAAGGCTTTGTCACAGAACTGGCACTGGTAAGGCGTATGCTCAGTGGCTCCAATGGTGAAGGGCGGCTCGGCGTCGACGTCGGCGGCGTCGGCGGACGGCGTGGAGGCCGGCGACGGCGACGGCTCCGGCGTCGACGACGGCCAGGAGCTGCCCGCCGCGCTGCCCACGCTGCCCAGTGCCTCTGCGAGAAGGGTTAATACACAGTTATATCGATGTTTTTTTATTATTTAGTTTTTATATTTTTTTGTGTTTTTTATACTATTAAAGATATTTTTGATTTGCCTAATATTAGCTCCAATGCGTTAGGTGTCATCAAATCAAAATCAAAAATATTTATTTGGCGCAATACACATTTTGTTACATAAATTTGTTAGAACGTTGAACTACTGCGATAGTTATAAAACTGTGTTGCAGAGTCAGCGCCCATCTCCGAAATACTCGTAACTAGTTTACATAATTTACATAATAATGTAACTACAGCAATAAAATAATAATAAAAAATTTAAATAATTGTAGATTTACTGGTTACAAATTTGATAAAGATACAGAGAAAAATACTTAATAAGAGCACGCGCGCGCGTGTGTGTGTGTGTGTGTGTTTATGTGTGCGTGCGTGTGTATGTGTGTGTAGCTGTGTGTAAGTTAACGTGATTTGTTTGCCTGGGTAGGTATATATATATAATAAATAATAGGGAAGGTAAATAATATAAATTTATGAGTTACACGATAAATATTTTTAAATTACAAAGTTTTAAGGTTAACTTTAAAATCACAATTACTTTTGGAAGCGCGGCAAATGCATGCCTTGTGTGCAGTCATTTGTTCATTGATTAGGTACTTAAGGACTACCGTGGGATGCCGGCAGTAGAATGTTGCCCCTCCTCCCTTGCCCGTGTATGCAGTGATAATCTGCGAAGGTTTACCCTCCGGAAGTTGGACAGCACGTCTTTCCGTGTATCAACTTCCCGTACTGCGCTCGCCAACCCGCCTGCCAAGCGTGGTGAGTAAGGCAATAAGCGCCTCATCTTGGATCTTGGAGTTAAGTAAGGCCTAAGTCTGAGGCTGAGATGGTAGTTAAGGACGCTTACTAGAAGAAAAACAATATGATAATTTATCTTTTATAAACAATCGATGCTGCTGTGTACAGTATCACAAGTTGCTCAAAAGGTTTTCTGAGCAAAAGATAAACCAAAATTAGCAATTTCAGGTGTTTTGGTAGTTCACAAATTTGAACACAATACTCCTAGACGGAGCAGATCCTGATGTGGGGTCAAAACTAGTATTATATCTGTTGGGTATTTATTGTTCCATATTTAACATTCAATGATTTGCAAACTTTGCCCTATATGCTCATTTATAATTTTAATCAACTTCAAAAATATGAGGTCAAGTAGGTAGTCTGTATTTTTTTATCCGTCGTTTATGAACCGATTTGGAATTTTTTATTTAAGTTTAATTAGATACACTTTTCAAAACTCAGTTCTGATGATGGGATCCATGAGGAATCGAGGGAACTCTTTAAATGTTGAAGGTAGAAATATAGCGATTTTGCTTAAGGTCAAGGTCAAGCATTTGTATTCAGAAAGTATGATTTGGTGAAGTGGAACTGATGAAGTAGACCACAGATGGTTACCAAATCTCTTTTCGATAATTCTGAGTTATTCTTTACAATTATTAAGCAGTTATACTTGACTGCTGTTTTTACACACTTAGTGAATACTTTGATCACTGTGATAAATTGAATAATGTCCAACTGTCCACCCTGGGAAAGTGATTAACCTAATATTCAAAAAGTGGCAGAAAATGTATTATTTTGACTTAATTTTAAAACATGATTTTGAAATGTATAATTTAATAATATTTATTTTAAAATTGATTTTGTATAAGATTAATGACTGTAATAATTAAGTGTTTGCATGCCATCTTCAAAGTGGTAAAACATATTGATTCTTATAATTAGTTCCTAAGACCTTATTTTATACATTTGTTTTGCAAATAAAGTTTATGATTTATGATTTATTAAATAAAATACTAGGCATTTTCCGGCAGCAAACTTTTATTTATGTTGGTCCAATAAATGACAATATCTTACAGGCATTATAAAGTACATTACAGTTGGCAGACGCAGCCCGGGGCGTTATAAGGCCAACATAAATATTGGTAAGGCCCCATATTTCGGAGTTAGGGGCTATATTTCTCCGGGAGCACCTCCGAGTGGCGTGAAATATAAACAAATTGAATAGCCCGTGATGAGAGGCATCACTGCAAATGATAACTAATGGAAACGGTGGAGAATACAGATTTGCACTCAAAATGAACATATTTAATTTAATGGTATATTTGTTTGTTGGTAAGCTTTTAAAAGACCTTATGTTGTTTTGTAGACTGATTTGTACTAGGTGCACAATTTACAAAAGTAGTTTTTCAGTCGGTGATATTAATATCACTGACTGTACATTGTATTTATGTGTGTTAGTAGGCATATAAGTGAATTTAGTTTAGTTTATTAGTATAGATTAGAATGCTATCGAAATCAATAATAGAAACCTAATTATTAACTAAGGAAGATCAAATCCCCTCACTCCCTAAGATTTTATTAACGCTAATACTTACACAACTGTTTTTCAAGTATTTTTACGTAGAGCTTATTCAAAAAATCTGCTAGAAATATTTGCTCGATTCAATTTTCCTTCCTTGCACTCCCATCAGCTGTAATAAGGCACTATTTATATCAATCTGAGCCCTCCGCGCCCCGGACGTGTGTAACAACCTTAACTAATGGCCGAAATAATGACAGCCGCGGATCTGGTATCGTAAAAACAAATAGAAGTCGGCAGGAAGTATCTATTTATGTATATACAAAAGTGAATGTTTAATGATAACGATCAACGCACAGCCCAAACCGCTAAAGATTAAAGCTGAAAATTGGCTGCTTTACAGAAAAACTACTTAGTTAAGAAGCGATTTTTCAAAATTCAGCCCCCAAGGGGGTGGAAAGGGCTGCCGAAGTTTTTATGGATGTTTTAAGAGTACAACAAGTATACGGGTATTTGAAAATGTATTCTGTGATGTTCACATTACAGGGTAAAATTGTATCGTATATTCAAAAACAAACTGTATAGAGAAGTGTAAGAAAATTTGCGTGTGGGTTTGTTAGTTAAAATAAATTAAACATTTGTTAGATGTTTTTAACCTCTGTAGTACAACAAGTAACCTTTGCAGTTTTGCTTTGGGGTTCCCATACGCGTAAGATGGGGGATGATTTTTCTTGTTGAATCTTCGATCTCCTTCTAGGTAGGAATATTTTAGGTGTTTTAAAACCATTGAGGGTTAGTGACAATTTTATGATATAGTGTTATTTGATTCTTAAAAGTTTACACCTAAATTGGTGTACCTACAACAGAGTAATTTCAAGTAATTTTAGTATTACGTCATAATTAGTTTAATCTTGCCATTATGCTATTTAATACGAGTACTCGTAATTAAAAAGCTATGAGCGTATAGCTATCAGTGTAAATAGGTGTTTAACCCATATGACCTTATCAAGAATTTCGACAAACTCCTCATCGGGTTATGTAAGCTTAGTAGGCTTTAAGAAGAGTGAAATTTCTATTACATTCGGTTTAATTTTTATAAAATTCGCAAACCGAGACGTATTTTTAGAAACAAAGCTTGCTGTGAGATGGCATTGTTTTTTTGCCGATAAAGTAGTAACTTTTAAGATTTTTTTGATTACCTGTTATATCGCAATATATTTATGAAAACTTACTGTATGCACACAAAAATAGAAATTATTTTATCAAGAGATGTGATTTGCATAAAGTTAGTATCATGCAATATCCAAAGTATCCAATATCCTTGCGAATATTAAATTAAGCATAATACTAAGACATAAATTATAACAATGAATAGAAGTGAAAGATTGAGGTTTCTTGCTCGCTTCTTTCTCTCACTTGGAAAAAAGTTATCTCAAGCGAACTAATTCAATTGTGTGCTTTATTTAATTTAAATGTGTCTGGTTCTTCTTTTGTAAATTGGCTATACCTACTAGGTAGCTTTATGCTCTATTGTATAAACACTTATTGACATTGACTTTGACTTTGTTTTGAATGCACTTCATAGTAATAGTAGGTAGGTATAGCAGTAATTAGCAGCGATTGCAGGCAATCCCACTTACGAATAAAGGTTTGGATATATTTGTTATTAATTTTCAATACTCGAAAGGGAGTTTTCCAATAGAATATTTTATTCCATTTGGTAAAATTAAACTCCCGGGATTGATTTTGTCTTGAAACAATCTCGGGAGTGACTTGAATTATCTACGAGGTTATTTCAAGACTAGGCGAGCTGTAGGCAGCGCAGCGTTTATCCCGTTAAGCAGTATCCTTTTAGGATGCACCGTAATTAGCAGCGATTGCAGGCAATTCCTCGGGTGACGCTGGCGCCGCTGGGCGTGGGCGGCGGAAGCCCACTTCCTAATTGCGCCGTCTGAGACACCTCAACCGGCGCCTCGCCAATCAACGCCAATCGCTATCTGCTTAGGCGCGGGGCAAAGGAGCCAACGAATATTTTTTTAATCATAACTTGTCAAACGATTAGCATTATTACGGAATGTTTTCCAAGATAGTGTAGCAGTGTGTGCCTTTAAATTTAAATTTAAAGATTTCTAAATCGTCATCTTCTGGCCTATTATTTACACGCTATGTTCCGGTTCCGTGGGTTCCGTGGTTAACCGTAGACCTGTTGTTACAAGTTGGTGTATTTTTTTACGTATTCGGTTTAAAGTATTCCTGAATGTTTGGTAATCATCACTGAGCGACAATTTCTCCGAAACTAAAAAAACTAGTAACGTAAACGTGGAACGGTTGAGCGTTACAGTTTTCCTACAAACTTCACGGTTAAACTACATTCATGATTTTTTTCACATTTGTAAAAAGTTTAAAACTATAATATTTCGCAAGCGGAACCCTAAATCGAAAAATTGTCTTTGCAACCACTAAATAGTTTTAAAATACCTTTTCAACGATAACCAACACGATGGAAAAATCTAGAAAAAAATATTAATCTCCATTTTACGTCTATTTTAAGCTTTTTCTCGGCGATATTATTTTATATGATCATGCAAAATTACAGTTTTCTAGGACTAGTCGCAGACAGACGAACAGACAGACAGACAAAACTTATAGCTGATTGATATAAGTACTGATTGATAGGATAAGTACTGGAATGTTTATAATATGTGTATACTGATATATAATAAATTACCGGAAGAGCTTAAGGTGTTAAATGGAAATATATTTAAGAGAAAAATTAATGATTGGTTAATGTGTAATTGTTTTTATAATATAATTGAATATTTAGATTATTAAATAAATTAAATTCTTTTAATATTTGCACGCCTGCATGCAGGCCGAATACATGTACTGACGTTTAGCACTAAGATCTGTTACTGTGATATTTTATGTATTCTGGCAAATAAATGATTGATTATGATTATGATTAATCATTATCATCTAAGCCGTAGGACTGTCCACTCCAGCAGAAGGCCTATATCCACATAGGCCTTCCTATGAATATACATATATATTCCTCATGGATCCCCAAGATCACGAGAGGGTTGATGCCATACTCGCCACGCTTGGCAGGCGGGTTGGCAAGCGCAGTACTGGATGTTAATATACGGATAGACGCTGCTGCCCATCTTACAGATTCTTAATAATATCCCTTGGCAGATTCTTACTGCAACCACGCGCAAAAGAGCATAGGCAATTTTCTACGGCACTCCCAGGCCACAGTAACTTTTTACAATTTTTCTTATTAATAATCATTATGCTTTGCGCCAAGTGATTCGTTTGCGCCGACCCTAAACACCGACAATCCCGTTTATAAAGATACAGAGATACAGAGTTTTCACATTAATCCTTATTAATAAAGCTAGGGCAAGGTAAGATATTGCCTCGTTAGAGCGCTTCCGAGCAATTTTTTTGCTTTACGAGCGAGGATAGTAATAATGTGGGTGCGAACCAATGACGTTTGATATATACACACACATGTTACACGTCAACAGTACATGGTATAAAAACTGTATCATAATCTCAGCCGCAAGACGTCCACTGCTGGACGAAGACCTTCCTCACAGATCTCCAATTATAATCATGAGGATGAGTACAAGATGTTGTCACACGGAAAGACGCTGCTGCCCATCTTTCGAAGGTATCCCTTGGGCAGCCTCTCACTGCATCCAAGGGCAATAGAGAAGGGGCAACTTTCTACTGCCGGCACCCCACGGCCTACAAAAACTATAGATAAGTAGGTATAATAGTCAATACCATTACTCTCAGAAGCACCAACACGCAGTACTGCTGAAATAAATTATAAACAGCTTATAATTGACTAGCCACACCCCGCAGTTTCACCCGAGTAGTTCCTGTTCCCGTGGGAATTTCGAAAAATCCCTCCTTAGTGCACCTCTAGGATACTCAAGGTATATGTGTGCCAAATTTCAAGTCTCTAGGTCCAGTGGTTTAAGCTGTGCGTTGTCTGTCAGTCACTCAGTCAGTAACGGAAGAGTTTTATTTATATTGATTAGACCCTCAAATAAATTTAAAATATGAAAGTAACGGTTTTGCACTAAAGGTGTGTTCTTTATAAACAAGATTAACCTATATACATATACCAGATATAAAGAAGAGATAAATTTTTGAAAAAAAATGTCAATGCTGTAACTTAATCCACAAAATGTATCGTAAGCATAATTGGGTAAGAGTAGGTAGGTAGAGTAACCACTGTGACGAATGTATAAACAAGAACGAGTAATTAATGTATCGGCTACATTATTATGTAGCCGATACATTAATTAACCTACGAAATAACCGTGTCAAATATGATACAACGGTTATTTCGTAGGTTTCCTAGTAAACCACCTCTTGTGATTTTCAATGTAGAGAAAAAAGTTTAGCTGTTAAATATTTTTAACAGCAGTCTAAAGTGTTTCTTAAATTATAAAACGGACACCTCAATGAAAAGAACATTCTAGTATGGATTAAAGATATATATGTATTTTTATTGTCAAATAAGTGACACACAATGAGGCGTTTTCATTAAAAAGTAAAAACTTCAAAAATAGTTACCTCGAACCTTATAGATGGCGTTAATTTTCTTTTACTGGTAGGCATTATTTGACAATGACAGGATTAATCACAAACTTGCTTACTCCGCTTGCCAGCTCCATCTGTTAGGTTTAGTAGAAAACTCTTTTTGTTTTGTTACTGAAAACGGCTCATTATTAAGCTACAATTATTAAGCTTTTTGTTTATACAATAAACAAAGGTAGGACATATTTTTCACAAGTACAATATATTCTCATATTTTTTTTAATTGTAGTGGACTTTACTTCTTAATTTTAGTTAAAACAATTTACTCTGATGTTAATTTTGAAAGTGCAAATGTATCTTTTATTCTTTATTATTTAATTTAATCACCTTTTGAGTATCAGTAAGCAATACACTCGTACTTATTGAATTTAATTGGTTGGAAATGTTGGAATATGCTTGTACCTAAAAATTTGTATCCGGATTTAAATAACTTTATTGTCATAAAATTTAAATGGTTCCATCATGTTAAAACGCAAGAAAAATTACTATTCGTGAAAATATTACATTACTATCATAAATAATTAAAGTTGAGAAAAAACTTGACATATTTTTATTCAATTTATGTGAGTATGGTCTGGGTATGAAGAAATGGCGTGAAAACTACGCAACCGAAGTTACGGAGAAAACGCCTTATTGCATGTTTGACGGTGTTCGTTTTGGCGCTGGCTAATTGATTATCAGTATAGCATATCGTATCATTAGGATGTTTGGTCCCAGGAACGTGATTTGGTTCAATTTGGTATAATTGATATTTCCAAAGATTCTCAGTAAAATCATTTTGGTCTTTTGGAACCTGCTATCATGGACCAGTATTTTTATCTGGTCCATGCTATAGTACTTATTTACGTAACTAATATTTTAAGGATATCGATTCTTCCCTGATAGGATTGAATCCGAAATCAGCTGACACACTTCCATGTATTTTAGAAAGCACAGATTCGGATTGCGTTTGATCAATCTAACACAAAAATATATGTTAATATATATAATAATGATAAGTATATGTGAGCAGTATATACTACCTACTCACATTATTTATATTTTTATACTAGAACTTTTATTTTTTACTGCTTGATTAGTAAAGAATTAGTGAAAACAAACATAATTATTATACAAATAACTTTTAGTATTTTTAAATATATTCTGATCAAGATATAAAATCATTGATAATTAACGAGTCAAATTCATACCTTTTATATCGTCAGTGGTAACGTCGTGGTTTTCTTTGTTCGCCTGTATCTTCTCTATGAGATGCTCCAGCCTACTGCTGTTCCCCTTGAATAGCATGATCATGTCCGCACTCTGTCGACCGGCCCGCTGTCTCCCGCACTTTGACACACGTCTGATTGCCGCAGGTGCATCGGTTCCAGTTTATTTCGGAGTTTTTTGCGGGTTAACTGCGCGTGCAAATTAATGTCGGACAGGTGGCGCTAATTGAAGGGGCGCCCGTCGCGGCTGCGCTTCCTTCACGGCAATTATTCGGGTGCCTGCTGCAGATCTATTTAATGAAGGTGGTGCGCGCACCTTGACACAGGTGGTGGTCAGACGGGTTAGTGCAGCAACGGTGCGCCGGCAGTGGCGAGCAAGGCGCGACTGCGGGCTGCGGCGCGCGAGCCTCCGGTGGGCGAGTCGCCTAGCACCTCGCCTGGCACCCTGCCCCGCCCGCGCCACTGGCTCCGCCCACACCCGCCACCTCCTCCACGCACCCACTACTGACAACTAACTCACCAACTAACCATCGACCATAACGAGGGGAACGTTGTCCTGGAAGGCATCGGCATCCAACTCAACAAATTACTTTTTTGCTTATGATTTTACGAGTAGGTACCTACCCTAACTACGAAGATAAAATCATAAAAACTACCCTCCTGGTCACTATTTATGGAAAACCTTCCAGTGGAATAAAATAAGTTGGTTGTGCCGAATATCCAATAAATTTTTCGCGACAAGAGAAATGCAAAACAGAATAATAAGTGTCTTCGTTTACTCATCAATCTTGTGTGTTCGTTAAATGATGTATGGAATGGAGAAGGCATTGCTTTTGGGTTCATGAAATCCCTAGCGTAATCACTCGTCAATTACCATTTGAAGCAATTCGAGATAGGCTTCGGCATGCGTGAATAATATCGAGGAATAAATGAATCGAATGACAGGTGGATGATGCTAAAAGCTTTGTCAGAATTTGAGCGGCGTGTGGAAAACTGTTAGAATTTTCCCCGTTCCACCCACGAGTGTGGGCGCGGCCAATGGGCGCCGTCGCCACCTGCCCGCGCCCCGCACTCCGCCGCGTTTCACTAAGCTTCACTAAATACAATGCACAATTCACAATCTTTTTAAGTCTCGTCTTTTTTAAAATCACAAAGAAAGCCTAGTCAACGGCGTCATAATTATCCACGGTCGGATGAGCGATTGGTTTGTTTTGTAATCAATTGCTTTATCTTTTTTAGTGTTTGTGGTACATTTTTTCAAGAATTGGTGCGATTATGATGAGTTGGTGGGATCGCGGTCACCCGTTGTCCGGCTATAGCTCCTCGGGGGGCGATAGCGGTTGCGGCGCTACCTTTTAGTTGTGAATATATTAGCGGATTACACCAACGACGCCGGCTGCTGTAATTTTGGGGATAAACTCTGAAAGTATCTGCATTGAGTGTCCCCACGTGATTTGAAATTATATCGAGAAAATGAAAAGATTTATACCTACTTGGTGGCATAAGCTACTGTTCACGACTTCGTTTGCGTAGAATTGGATTCAAAATAAATTTATGAGACCCCATCCCGTTGATGAACATTTCTTAAGCAGGATTAATGAGTGGAACCAATAGTGTATAATATATTTTTTTACAACAGTAATCGGAAACCTTGCCTATTACTGAGCAGAGAAAAATTAAAAAACAATCGTTAATTTTTTAAATATTCATTGACGTGAAACACTTTACTTCAGCAAGAAATATTATAAATACTTTTAACCATTGAACTTTGCAGAAAGGATGTCTGTCTCTCCAAATTAAAACCACGTAACGTTTCAATTGATATCTCAAGTTGAAATCTCAAGAAGCTTGTTATGATTACTAACTGACTGGGAGCACATTAACGTGACAAATAATTGAACATTAAACATTCAGGGTACTTTCAGTAGATTGACACGCTGTCGGGACCGGGCGCCGACGCCCATCCGATACAAAAGGGTTATAGCATTAATACTTAAAAGGGGCGCACCTCGAGTGACGTACCCGATTAGTCTGTCAACCTCCAAACGTGGGAATGAATAAAGTATTACGAAAAAGTGCTTCTTATCTACGTTTGCGACACACCAGTGACCTACATGATGAGGGTCCGAGAGGCTGTGCTCGGTCTATTTAAGCAAAAACTGCCTTAAGTACCTAATGCTTATTGTCGTATGTTTCGTATAATATGGCTTAAGGAAAATAAAAGTTTATTAAAATAACTCATTTAATTGCTATAATTATAAGGTAACAAATTTATTAAAATGGGATAGGGCGACATGTATGTAATAATATTTGTATTTGTATTAAGTGACTATGACAAAGCCACGAGCAGGTAAACTCATGAAGTCAAGTTTAGTTTACTTATTTATCTGTATCGCTATTTAGATAACTAATGCCTGTTACACGTATGTAGTTACCGCAAGGCCTGAGTTCGTGATGGCCCCGACACGGCTCCTCTGAATCTTTGATGAGACGAGCTGACAGCAGCAGCTACCTAAAGACGTTAATGTTCAACCCTTGATTTGGACGGTCGCAATACATACGCTATTGTTGGATTTATTGTTTATTCAGTATCAACTAGGTACTTACATATTGAATTGGAACATGAAAATATGTACCTCTCAGTAATTTATCTGTGATTTATCTTAAACTCTAGGGTACAAAAATGTGAAAAACTAAACCTTCAGTCGTGATTTTCATTCCAAACATCTACTTTGACTATAATTACACAGAAGATTGAATATTTTTTTTTGTAGAAATCGTAATAGTAGCTTACAATTTAAAAGTTTTACAACAAAAATGATCAAAGACCCACATATAAGATAATCTTATCTTAGAGCAAAAAAACGAAATTCAAAGTTTTTAATATTTATTTCCGACCATGACGAAGTTGCGTTGTCAACAAACACCCAACTTTTTTCGGCTCTACCTGCTCGCCCCGAGAGGGTGACATGGCACACGTCTGTTCACGTCCTAATAAATCAGTCAGACAGCCATCATTTCTGTTATTATGTCTTTATCAAACCTTTCAACGAATGTTTAGCATTTTTTAACGTTTCTATTAGAAATTCTAAATTATTCATCACAATCATTTTTGTCTCATCTTTTCTGTCGGTCGCTAGTTATGTCCGATTTTGACAAAACCTTCGTTTTAGTAGGTATTGCTACAGCTTTTAAGTTCGCGTCTAGTTCTCTTCATCTCAAACCAGATTATTCTCAACACTTGTCGACGTAACCCTTCAATATGGTAAAAAACACTCTTGCAATCTCATCTCTGACCTTCCCCTACATTCACCAATAATGAGCGTAAAATGAAGGCCACACGGGACTAACAAATCGATAGGGATATAGTTTTTGTAAGATCGCACTGTAGATAAGCAGGGTGGTCCAACACGTTATCCCACCCTCACCCTTCTTACGTTAAAAATTCTCAGCGGAGGCCTGAAGCGTTATCCCTCTCGAGTAAAATATTAGTAGGGAAAATATTATAAGAAAATATTTAAAAAATGCCAAAAATCGATATAGAAGTAGGTATATACTGTACGAAGCATAGGTATAGAAATTAAAGTCATCTTTTCAAAATTCTAATGTTGATTCATCTTTGCTATTTAAAAAATAAAGGTATTTATTTCCTTAATAAAATAGCAAAGGGAATAAAATTCTAAATTCTACGATTTGGAAAGCTAGAAAATATCTTTATCTATCCAATGAAATATATAAATAGGTATGTTTCTCTTTATACAAAATATATTCGAATCTGGTTTGTAAGGCAAAAATACCCTATCACAATACTCTTTGAGAATTTTCAACATTCGAGGTAACTTCGTTACACTAATTTTGTCTTATGTAAGAAATTATACCATTAACAAGCGAGATTCCAACGCGGCCACGTAAATCTAAGCAATAAACACAAGCCGACAAAATGCGTCCGTGGCTTAGATACCATCTACTCAGTCGTAAGTGTAAACTCATATTTAGTTAAACGATTATGTGGCACTTTACCCGCGTCATTTCACCCTCGACAAAGGAATTGGACTAAAGCTGGGGCAAAATAGCATTAGAGGTAAACGAATTATATAAATAGTTCGAAAATGGTCTCCTGTATAAGGGCTTATTTGGACAAGAAGCAGATTCACGCTGCTTAAGTTTCGATTTAACCGTATAAAAACATATATTTCCCAAACAGGGATCGTAAGGAGGAGATCTTAGAGCTCTATGAGGGAGGCCTATATCCAGCTGTGAATGTGGATCGCAGCCCTCAGGCTGAGATAATTATGATGAGAACTAGGCACAAAAGTTACAGAACTAAGACTAAAAATCCCTTTTTGTTTTTATTGTCTTGTACAAGTTTTATAATTACAAACAGAGGAAATATAAATAATCAAGTTAAGTCAGTTGTTACTATAGGATGATTATACCTATATTTATTTTAATACCTACTCCAGCCACTATCGATCCAGAATGTTAGTAAACACACCGACAAACTTAAAATTAAATTGCTTCCTAAGGGTTGGTTTTCTGACAGAGTTAATAGTAATATAAATTTAAGGAAGTGATCACAAATCCCCAATAATTAAGAAACAACGCATATAAAAGCAAAAGCATATAAAAACCAACAGAAAGAAAGTTATGTTTAAGTTAAGTATTTTGTATATTCGACAGTTTGTATATAAACATTCTACATCGAAAATGGCTGGAGTATAATAAATTACCGACGAAAAATCATGTTTTATGTTGATATTTCCTGTTTCTATATCGTTTGGAGTTTCTAAACACGAGTCGTATAGTATGAGTACAGCACCATGTCTCGCTGTACCAGACAGGCTGCAACTGTCAAATCAAGCTTGTCGTGGTCTTGCCAGGGGTAGATAGGCGAGGTCACGTATCGCGGCGATTGTATCCAAAACGCGGCGGCTTGTAAGCGCGACTTCTCACACGAAATGGGTCAATTAAGACGTGGGAGTGAGCCATACGTGACCGTAACGCCTGATTGTGGAGTGATACGGCGGTGCTACGTTTCACGCCTTTACTATCTAATGCGTGAACCAGGTCTGTTGTGGCCGCTGTTTCTACAAGAATGTTCTGATGTCTGCAAGAAATAACTAGAACGGTTTTAGTAGTAATAATACTATTGGACAATTCACACAGCATCATCTATCTTGCCCCAAGCTAAGCAGAGCTTGTGTTACATTAGGGCTAGATGATGCTGTGTGAATTGTCCAGCATTATATTATTAATATTATACTTATATGGATATACATATTTTTATTATACAATGTGTATTGTCGAACCTATCAAACGAAATGTGCGGATACATGACATATATTTATCGATAAAAATTGGAAAAATGTATACAGACATTAACATCATAGTTCTATCACTAGTTCATCTGGTTTTTTTGTTCGTTTTTTTTAGTAAACAGTGTATTTTATTCGAAGTATATGTACTTTATATGTATATATGTAGGTACTTTCTGTCATGTACAAAGATCAACAGGAATCTCAACTGATTTATTCTACATTCTGCACGCTTTGAAAACGGAAGTGATAAACATTCCTTTTTCAAATTTTTTTACAACACACACATTTCAAATCGTTTATTGATATTTCAGCTTACACAAGCTTTTATTTCGTACAGACATTTGTCCCGAGGCTAGAATCGAACCCACAACCTCTTGCGTCGCAGGCGGACCTTAACACTCTATGCCATAGAGATCGTCAAAAGTATGTAGGAGAATGTTTTGTGAAGAGTTCATAAGGGAAGTACGACCACCATACCTATTTCTGTCTGCATTGCAGTGTTCAAGTTTGAAGGGAACGGGGATAACGACATTACGACCTTACAACTTTGTTCAGGGTGACGGGCGCAATGCAATGCAGCGTTGGTCATGAGCTTAGTGAACGTGATCACCGTAGTATTGCAGTTGTAATAGGTAAATAGTACCGTCTAACATCAGGTGGGCCTTCAGCTTGTCTCATCATTAAGAAGTATAAAAAAGACAAGATTCCAGACATTTATTGCCACTCCATCTACTAAACTATAAGAGTAGTAGAAAAGACAAGCTTAGATACTAACACTTCATAGTTTATTGTTTACTTTCGACTGGATTACTCACTCATTGCATATTTTGAAAAGCGAACTCGCAATCACTCGACCCCTCAACAATAAAGCTGGGCGTGAGTATTAAATCACTTCCAGTTCGGAAACAATAGGTTTCCAATGGCATCCGGACTTCAACGATGTTTAAATTTACGACTTTTGCTATTTATTTCATTGAAGAAAGTTTATGAGAACCGTGGTTTTTGTGGAATGTTCTTAATGGTATAACTTTTCAAAGTATCATGAATATGAACACTAAACAATATTTACTTCATCATTTCAGCCGTAGGACGTCCACTGCTGGACAAAGGCCTCCCTCATTGATCTCCAAGTACTGCGGTTGGAAGCCGTCTGCATCCACCGCCGACCAGCAGTTCTCACCAAGTCGTCTGCCCATCTTGTAGGTGGACGTCCTACGCTGCGCTTGCCGATCCGTGGCCTCCATTCGAGAACTTTGCTGCCCCATCGGCCGTCAGTTCTGCGCGCTATATGGCCTGCCCATTGCCACTTCAACGTGCTAATCCGTTTGGCTATGTCGGTGACCCGAGTTCTCCTACGTATCTCCTCATTTCTGATTCGATCCCGTAGTGAAACCCCGAGCATAGCCCTCTCCATAGCTCGTTGAGCGACTCTGAGCTTGTTCATAAGGCCAATAGTGAAGGACCACGTCTCGGTTCCATATGTCATCACTGGTAACACACACTGGTTGTAGACTTTCGTCTTAAGGCACTGAGGTATGTTGGACGAAAAGACGTTGCGAAGTTTCCCAAACGCTGCCCATCCGAGTTGGATTCGACGATTGACCTCTTTCTCGAAGTTGGACCTACCTAATTGGACTGTTTGTCCTAGGTATACGTACGCGTCGACAACTTCAAGAGCCGAGTTCTCAACCATAACTGGGGCAGGCACGACATGGACATTTGACATGATTTTCGTCTTGTCCATGTTCATTTTAAGGCCTACCCGCTGGGAGACTCGATATTTACTTACGTGATATTTAATTACCAATGTCTTTCTGATCAAGAGTCTGCTTATTGTCAAATCGTGGCAAATATTGTGTACAGGTTTTTTAATAGGTATTTATATGCAAGAATCAATTTATTGTTATTAGAAAGGAATAATTCGAGAAGATTCAAAAACTCAAGTGTTTTTGTCCGAGTAATCCGTGGGAATTGGTGCATCAATACCAGGGTTTAGGCGTGAGCGTGGTGGAAGCTTTGGGTGGAACGAAGCGACAGCCACGGCTTGGTGACACTATGGCGCCACGAGGTCGATTAGCGCTACCATCTAGGGTGACCAGGCAGTACCATCAGTTTGGAAACCAACAATAATGATTCTGGTTCATCGTGATCCAAGTGGTAAACGCTCAATATTGATAAATTACACAAAAACTGTCAACACCTCTATTAAAACGATCTTTTTGAATTATGTTGATCTCACGATAGATAAATGACTATTGCAAACCAATCGCGATGCATCGACGGGTAAGGAGATGGTAGTAGACTTTTAGAGTGATGTGACAGGTTCGGAGTGTGAGTTGAGACAAAGTATCACGCAAAATCACGATTCACGAGAATTTGAATTGATATGTATGAATATTCAATCTTTGCATAAAACATTATGTAACATTACATTTTTATCCAATTCATCAACAATACATATAACCAGGTTTAGTTAAGGTATATACCTAGTGGTGTGAATATATATGTTTTGTGACCAATGTGAATATTTATATGGTAGGTACCAATTTTTAACACAGTATATAATGGTACTATTACAGACCGTAGATAGGGTCAACGAGATGGAATGGGTAAAAACTGGACGGACGGAAATCATCCTTGTGGCAAACAATTTAAACGGTCGTTAAAACAGTTGAAATATTACTACAATATTACCGAAGCAACCAATCTCAAATAAATCAATCTCATTGTCACAATATACATTTCTGCGACAAACCAAAAAGTGTCCCGGCCATGGCACGGTCGTGACGTGCGATTCGAGCGGCCGTCACGCGCCTTTTTACCATCTCTTGGTGAGCTGTGATCAGTGGATGTGACCCTGAGCTCCTCACGCTTGGTGCCTTGCCTTCCCATTCGTTTGAATGAATGAATTAACACTTTATTGTACACAGATAAACTTAAAAATAAAATATAAATAGGTGAACTCGTACAAATAGGCGGCCTTATTGCTGAAAGCAATTTCTTCCAGGCAACCCATCAGGAAACACAAGTTGATATAATAAAACAGTAAGTAGTGCACAAAAATGTAGGAACAAGTTGTTCAAGTTGTTGATGGTACTTAAGCCTATATTTACGTAACTAAATACTGATAAGTAAATATTAAATTGTACATTCAAATACATGAATATATAAATAAATATATATACATATATGTATATATACAAGAAATAAATAAGGAAGTAATTAATTAAGTGCTGCATAAAAATTAACAGGGGAAAAACACGACAGAACGAAAATATTATTAAATAGTGGACAGATAAAAGATTTTGAGCTTTTGTTTAAAAACATGGATAGAGGGAGCGAGTCTGATTTCAATACGTTTTTGTTATAAAAAGAAAATTTCATCCCGAAAGCGATTGGCGTGCGCCGCGTAAACTATTAAAGTAATGGGCAAGTGATGTATAAAAGAATTGTTCCTCCTAAAAAGATCTACAAAAAAGTCAGCGACAGCATATGTATCTCTATCTTTTATGGTTAGCTCATAGTAACTCATAGTAAAAATTTTATTAAAAAAGTAAGTATGCATTATTTGCGAAGTTGTTTTAACAAACATGGTGTGAATATTATGTCCAAATAAAATTCTTAAACATGTGAAGTAGTTCTTAAAGAATATTATTTGCCCTTTAAACTATACATATAGTTTTAATCTATATCTTACAAGATAGAGCGAAACCAAAACTCTCGCGCGACAAAATATTGACACACGAGCGACAACCATATTCATCCCGATACTAGAAATCCGAGAGGGTTGTTTTGTCCAACAAACTTGAACAACATTGTTGTACAATTTTTAAGAAAAAAGGAGGAGGTTGTATGTTCGACTGTATATTTTTTTCATGTATGTTCACCGATTTCTCCGTTAATTGTGAAATATGTTTTTATCAAAAGTGCACTTCCAAGATGCTCTCATAGGAACCAAGTCAAAACCAGCGGCTTATTTAGCTTCAGACGAATTGACCTGTTCTTTTCTCTGAATAATAACTGACTAAGCCTTATCCATCTAACAACTGGAAAAAAGTTATCTGAAGCAAATTAATTAAAATGTGTGCTTTATTCAATTTAAATCTGTCTTGTTCTTCTTTTGTAAATTTACTATTCTATGTAGCTTTTTGATCTATTGAATAAACACTTATTGACTTTGACTCTAACAATGTCCCAGACACTGCAGCGTCTCGGAGAGCATGAATAGCAGTTGCTGACGCTGTATAAATTATCTATAAGAGATGTAAATGCCTAACCTAAACTTATAATATCCAATATTATCGTTTTAGTAATTCAGAATGAAATAGTTTCTATACAGTGAAATAATGACTTACTTTTTTTATTTACTTAAATAATGATGCTTACTTTTAATTTTGTATATCAGCGTTAAAGTTATGCTTCGCTGAAGGAATGTCAGCATGTTAAAGGAATCTCAGCAAGTAAAGAAGGGCTGTTAGAAACAAAATGTGGTAATGGGGTCTAACCAGCACAGATTAGTTCAATTTGTTCAAGCAGTGCCAAGGCGGTGAATCGGCACGTAGTTCCGGCGTCCGCGCAGGTGATGCTGCGGTCTCGCTTCGCCGCCGGCACCTGCGCTACGCAGAACCATCAACACCTATATATTAGATACAGATTACTTTATTCAGCAGGTGACTCTAATACGGTACTATTGAAATAACTGTATCTATTAACAGTTGGCTCCGGTCATAACATTGTAAATAACGAGCATTGGTAGGGGGGTACCAGAAAAGGGGGCGAAGGCCTCAAAAGGTCACCAAAGGTCAAAAATGGTATTTTTGGGTTTTGGACGTTTTCGGCCATTTTAAGACTTATTTTTTTGGTGACCTTTTGAGGTCACAATAACTCCGGTCCCTGTGACCCTAGGGTCACCAAAACCAATTAGTACCCTTCTCTCATTAAGACAGTGCTAACAAAAAAGGTTTCATGTAAATCGGTCAACACGTTCGGTTGTAATCGTCTTATACACAGACAGACAGACAGTGCTATGTATATTCTATATTCTATGTTCTGATTTGTATCTCTATTTTAGGGGGCCTCGCCCCTAAAAATAATAAATAATATTACGCTAAAATAATAAATAATATTAATTGCAATAATTAAATGCAAGAATTGCTTTTCCGTTTGAAGACTATAATTTAAGTCGTTAGCGCCTAAAAAGCACTATTTATTAAATTTAATCTCTGATAATGGAATGATCTATGGAAATAACCGACAAGTCAATGATTGTAGTTGTTTAAAAAAACAATTTAGTTGCTAAGTACACAAAATTGTGTTGGTCATTTGATTGTGAAACCAATAATTAACCATTATATGCGATGAATTAATTATTATATGCGATGTCTGTGTGTTATTTTATTAGTTATAAATAACAGACACTCAGTTGCGTTTCTTTATACCGAATATAGAAATTTATATTAAATAATTAACATTCAATATTTTGTAAATTATAAATATTAATAGTTTTGTAAATGAATTTAAAAACATGCTTATGAAGCAGTGTCTCTATTTATCATCAACATAATTGCCATCACAAAGACCATTTGTGTTTGTGAAGACTCAAAGATACAAATCAAGAAGTTCACGTCGGACCTTGTAACCTATCTATGCAAATGTTAAGCTTATAAGAAGCGACCGGAACACCAGCCCTCCATCTCTCCAAGTATCCAATTGTCTTGCAGTTGTAAATGTCCGGTCGGGGTCCAAACATGTCCGGAGCCGGGCCCTGCGTGTACCCTAGTGGTCCGAATATCCGGTTTCGCTGCCGGCACTTTACATTCGCTAGATGGACATCCGTTCTTCCGAGGCAGAATTGTTGGCTGACGTTGATTTAATGGCAGGAACGCCCATCCTTTTAATGATGTAAAATTTTAGATTTTAAATAGTCGTAAATCAAGGACTTACATATCGTACTTGATAATGGGCAATTTTTGAATAATCGTTCTATTTGAAAGGAGGCCATATATATTGAGATTTTGCTTGTTTATTTTTAGACACAGGCGTTATATACCATCTGTGGATCGTTTGCTTACAAGGTTTACCTTCATGGAAGATCAAAAGTTAATGACTAATTTAAACCAAGCCTAATCATGACATCAAATTAGCAGGGCAAAGCAATTAAAGCACTTGAAATCAGTTAAAAGTTTGTTTTGAAGTATAATATGCTTTAACTTATTAAAAACACAGTCAAGTGTAAGTAAATCAAATAACTCTTTACACACCGGTGCGATGGTATCGTACGGCCATCGGCCTCAGATTTTATATACATATTTAATCAGATTTATGTAAACCTATCAAACGTATTCCATAGAAATGACGATTACATTCGTGGATACTACTACATTCCATAATTTAGGTACCAACAGACTTTTCAAGTCGATCAACTTATGAATGGAAGATTTAGCGATGACGCATATACATTCCAGATACAGATTGTTATGCTCTACCAAGACGTTGTTTAGATACTCTCGTACGGAACTTAAACTATAAACTAATCCAAGATGAAGCAAAGCAGTCAAACAATAACAACAATAGAAGGGAAGGCAGGAAATGCCGAAGATGTGGCGTACGCTAAATCACGCACAATAGCTGCGATAAACAAAGGACCATACGCAGATCCGAGATTTAATTTGTAAACATGCCTCCGTCTTCTATCTAATAAATACGTTAGCCTATTTCACCAAGGGGGATAGTTATGTTTTTAGGCTCGTATAAGAGTAATATTTCCTTGTATTAGTATAACATCCCTTATAACATCGGACTAATTTTACAAATGGGATGAGTACGTTTACATAGTATAGTAAAGATGATTGTTCATCCTGTATGCTTAAAAATACTGAACATGTCGGGCTAGTGTTTGGCATAGGTGCATTTTCTTGTCAATAATATGTAAAGGCTATAATTATATATCCGTCTCACTCCGAGCGCAAAGCGTTAGGTTTAGAACTAAACTCATGACGAATCATGTAACCTCCAAAAATAATGAGATATTTGGAACGGCTTTGCTTCATCAAATCGTTAAAGAGATCCACTATATAATACGTAATTTAACACGATGAAGTGTTTAATCGGTATTTTATACCGAAAAAAGTGCGGAAATGGTTTGATTGCCATTGGCCACACAGAGTGCTTATATTTAACACTATGACGTGTTTATTCGGTATATACCGAAAAAAGTGCAGAAAGGGTTTGATTGCCATTCTCCACACAGAGTGCTTATACTAGACAAAAGCCTTCTACTACAAGAACGAATAATTATACAAATAACTTTTAAGGATTCAGGCAAAATTAGCATACTAGACATTTAGTTAAGACTAGCTGTCCCGGCGCACTTCTTCCTGCCTCAGAACCAACTAAGAGTAGTATAGAGATTCTACAACTACAACTCTACAACCACACCACAACTACTCTACTACTACTAACTACTACTACTATTTCTACAGCTACCTTGTTGTTACTATCCAAACATAAAAAACAGCTTAAGTTTACTATGTTTAATTACAAAATAATACTTCTGAACGCACTTATAAATGCGATCAGAAATCAAATCATAACAACCAAAAAACTCCATCAACTGTCACGTACTCGTATGAGAAAATAAATTAATATTCTTATTTAATTTCCAACTAAACTTAATATCTTTTGTAAGTATTTCAATTTAATAAACTATTAATGTTACTTAAACTTAAAATAATGCTTAAAATTTTTTAGTAATTATATTCCGAATTTAATCAGTGGTTTTTGCGTGATGCGCGCTCAAACAGACAAACAAACGACAAACCGGCAAAAATTTCAAAAACAGTTTTTTTTACGTTCTTTTACTTCTTTCTCAAGCAGCTTACTTATTTATTTCCAGTAACTAATAATATTTAATATACAGATGCAAAATGTTTAATGTATACAACGCGTGTTATAACATATTCACTTAGACGAAAGGGGGTGATTCTGGCCACTCCAAGGAACAACTTTTGTTCTACGACTTTTCAGGACTCACTGATTTTCATTTAAGAAAAGACCACGAAAGTTTTAACTTCAACAGCTGATTGTATGATAATAACAACCTAAAAGCCAGCTGATTCTTGACAGGGTCATTGACTAGCGCGAAGAGTTGCTATACATGTACAAATTAAAATACCTACATATAACCTAAAATTGTTTTTTTTTTAAATTAAAAAGTAAAAAAAAAATAAAGTCCTATTTCATAATAATCATAAATTCATTCATTTCATAAAATCCTGAGGTCATCCTCAGGATCATTTTCCCATCACACCATCTAGTAAAATTATAAATAAAAATATAAAAAAAACTACTTGTTTCCTGGGCTGAAACCCAAATTTGGCTTTCAGCCCAGGAGCGGGTTAGTACACATGTATAGATATATTATGTCCATATATATAAATATATTATGGACATGACTGAACTTGCGGCTCAGTCAGCTTCAGACGTATTGACATGTTATTTTTAGGGTTAGCAGAGTCCCGTACAGCATGTATACCAGTTGCTGACGCTGTATAAATCATCAATAGTAGCGATGTGATAGGACCTGAGCCCACCCCTGACCCCTGGCCCCTGAGATTTTATTTCGAACTACTATGGATCCATTTTGACAAATCTAAGATAACAGAATTTTTAATCGTAAATTCTTACAAAAATAGCATTAAGTCAAATATCTGTATGTAAAATCCAGCAATAATAATTGTTATTATTTTTGTTCAAGCCGTTTGTCTAGAGTTAATAGTCCTTGAGTGGTGGTAACTGGTAATATAGGGTCGTAAGGCCATTCGTTGCGCACGCGTCGATAGAGACGTCAGTCACCGCGCTAACACCTGTTGATTACTATCGCTGGTTCCACCTGCGAGCTGCGGTCGCAATACCATTACCAAAATACTATTTGATTGCTAGCTATTGGCCGAGTCAAAATGAACTATAGTTTTGTAGATTAATCAAAGGGTAGAAGTATCAGATTACCTAGAGGACTACCACTTGGGACGGAATCTGCTCCAACTCCGTCAAATGTAACATAAGATAAATTCAAATTGTTAAATGATGACTATAACGACCGAGTTAGGTTCTTCTGTTCAATTATTTTCCTAAATCGCATGTCATCTGAAGTGAACAGATTCAATTATGTGCTTTATTCTATTCATTTGTGTTGTTTTATTTTGTAATTTGTGACGCGTCAATAAGGTTCATGCAATCAAAAATTTGTAAGAAAAATTTTCAGTGCGTCCGCACTGAATAAAGTATTTTTTTGATTCTTGATTCTTCTTGATTCTTTGAAATCACACGAACTAAACAACGAAACATTATTAAACTTTCGCTATCATGACACATTATTAACACATACATATTTAACCGTGTATTCATTGCGGTATTTACCTTAATTATTGGCCGCGACGTTCCGACAGGACCCATCGTGGTCTTCCCGGGACCACGCTGGAGTAAAAATTTAATTATTCCAGCGTGAAACTTTAATTTAATTAATTAACAAATTTAATTTTTGATATATTTATTAGCCTGGTGCTGGATGTCGTTGGCATTGACAAATATTTTAATTATTTTATTTATTTAGGAAAACAAACAGTATAATTTTGACAAAAAATATAAAGGTAATTAAGACTAAAGACCATTAATATGTTTTCGCATATAGAAACTAGAATATTAGTAAGTAAAAGTTCGACTTAACAGTGACAATCAGATAGCTAGTAGAATTAATAATTAATCAGACCAAATTGAACCAGTTATCGGATAGAACGCGCTTGTAGGCTTTGTAGTAAATAAATCCAAATCGGGAAAGTTAATAACATTTTTATTATAGGAATTTGCAGATCTAATAATAAATGAATTTTGCCTGTAATTTGTGGCACAGTGCGGTACGTGGGTGGATAGAAAGGGAGTTCTTACGGAACGAGTAGGCACGCGAAACTGTAAGGTTGAGAGAAACGATGGCGAATCTATGAGAGATTGTGCTAATTTAACCAAGAAAGATATGTCTGAGAAGGTTCTCCTTTCAGCAAGTGGTAATATATGATGCCTTCTGCACCGCGCCTCATAAACAGGGTCGAAAGGTTTGCACTTAAACTGCAGATATCTCATGAACCTACGCTGAATAGATTCAAGTCTATCTTTGTAAATACTACCTCTATATTGTGGATTCCAAACTTGCGAGCAGTTTTCCAGAATACTACGAACGTATGAGCAGTACAGTATTTTCACAGTTTTGACCTGAGAAAATTGGGAACATGAACGGATAATATAACCCATATCTTTGTTGGCTTTTTTAGCAATGTAATCAATATGCTTATCGTTAGTCAGTTTACTATCATGAATGACACCTAAATCTCGGATTTCTTCCAAATTATTAAGGTTATGGTTTTGGATAATGTAATTATGTTTTATTGGTTGATGTTTTCGCGTGAATGTTATTGAGTGACACTTGGCAACATTAAGGTCAAGTTTGTTATGATTACAGTATTTTTCCAACCTAACAAGATCTTGTTGCAGCAGACGACAGTCATTTTCTGTATTAATTCTTTTAAAAATCTTCATGTCATCTGCATATAACAAAAATTTAGAATATATGAAGCAAGAATTAATATCGTTTACAAAGATGTTAAACAACAGAGGTCCTAGCAAAATCCTTTGGAAACTCCGGAGGGGTCATTACACCAAGTAGACACAAATCCACTCAACGCAACAGCTTGAGACCTATTATCTATGTAAGACATAAACAATATTTGTCTTTTGATGATTTTTTTTAAATGATGAAATCTTGACACTGGCAAAATTGTGTAAAACCAAACAACCCATAAAATAAAAATAAAAAGACAAGACAAGACGTCAGTCGTAGGTCCTATCCATCTATGATCGGATTCTCTTAATCCGTGAAAAGACACAGGCAGAGTTAATTTCGCATTTGTAGAGTAAGTAAATAACCCTTTCACACAGCTCTTTAAAAGTGGTAAGAACTAAAAATAACACGTTTTTAGGGTTCCGGACCAAAATGGTAAAAAGAAACCCTTATGGTATCACTTTGTCTGTCACAAATGCATATCTTGAGAACTACTGATGCTATCGACATGAAATTTGAAATGGTACGAGACAACGCTTTTTCACTAATATGCAATATATAAAAATGTTAAAAATTATTCTTATTATGATTGGTGGGAAGGGGGTCTCAAGTACTTTTTAAGTGAAGTTACTAGGCCAAGTGGGTTATTTATTATATATAAAGGTTTTTATTTGCACAATTAAACAGTTTTTAGTTTTGCTATAAGCCGTATAGTTTTCGTCTTATTTACAAAAACGTTGAAAAAATAGCGTTTCCCCACCATATCTCAGAAATTTGCGGAGATAAACCTCTGAAACTGTAATTGCTAATTGAAATGTATGTAAAGATTACAGAGAAATTATAACGAACTCTCTAATTTGTATATTTTTTAAAAAATCATCGAAATTGTAAAAAATCTACATACATAAGTTCCGCTATCAGATGGCGCTGTCAAATATTGTATGATGGCACGGAACCCTCGGTGCGCGAGTCCGACTCGCTCTTGGCCGGTTTAATTTTGTAACGAATGCCTATAGACAGTGAAGATGTACATAATTATACAATCCCCAAGAGGTATTGTGGTTTCAGTTAGACGTGGACCATGTAAATGAACGTGACACGAGGTGCTTGCAACACACAAATCATGGCATCATCGTGTAATCTGTGGACGATTTTATGGGAACACATTATGGTATTCCGTCTTAGTGACAAGCGATTTAGGCAAATATTTTTTACAGATGTGAAACTCAAATACGAGAGCAATTATCCTGGGTTTCCTTCCGTTTGGCCGTGTTCTTTACGACGACATAAAATGTAATAATTAGCTGCAAACATAGAACCAATACAGGTAATTGACTATTTAAAGAATATGGGGTCTTGATAGTTGAATTGAAAAGCCTATAGTTACTCGAGTTGAATGGAAGGAGATGACTCAATCAAGGTCAATAAAAATATTTATTTCAATGTTTTTTTCAGTTATTTTTTATCTGTTTCTGTTTTAATATATTAACTACTGTACTGATATAAAAACGTCAGTTGTGTCTGTCTGTGGCATCACAGCTTCCAAACGGCTGTTTTGTTATTGAAAGAATTGAAAATTAACTTAGCTATGACTCGAAAGAATTTTCAAAAAAAGGAAAAATAAATAATATAAAATAATAACATAATAATAAACATAAATTTCAATCTTAGATGAAAATAGCATAAATTTCATGTTATTTTCATCTAAGATTACCCATTCATTTATCGTGAAAATTACTATCAAAAGCAAAGATGGTAAGATTATTCCAAATATGTTGAGAGTTTAACATCTATACCAAAAAATGGGAGCTACTAGTGAATGCTAGGTGTCCGTGGTCGCACTACCACCAAACGCTCGAGTCACGTTTCCCGCTCACTACTGGAAAATCAGCGTATTCACGTTATGATTGCTCATCAACTACCCTCATTGTGGTCGAGATTACGTACACTATTACATTTGAAATATTCTCACTGAGATTGAGTCATTAGGAATTTGATAATACAATGTCAAGCGAATAATGATGGGAAATTTTTTGGACAAAAATATTCGCAAATTACAATTTGGGAGGCATCATTTCCAAATATAACAAGCGCCAACGCGAAAATCACATAAATCTATTTTGCGATAACTTGTAAAGGCAAAGTAGATCTTGTTATTTTACATAATAATTATTTTGTTAGCAATATTAATTAAAATGTACGTTGGTGGAATATCGAGTGGATTTTTTTATTGCCAGCTTTCATTTAATTTATGTTTTAAGGGTTTCGTACCCAAAAGTTTTTTTCAAATTTTAGTCTGTTTGATTCCAGGGCATGAAAAGCGTATTATTAAAAATCTTAAAATGCAGTTATGTTTCTTTTAAAAAATTGAGGAATTGCTGCTTAAAGTGCAATTTGCTAACTCCGTTGTTTAGAGTACTTTCCCTCCAGGCGTCATTAAAAACAAATTGCCATGGGGTGCCGGCAGTAGAATTTCTCCTTCTAAACCTCTCCTCTCATGCCAGTGAATGCAGTAAGAGGCTGCTAAGGGATACCTCCGGAAGATGGGCAGCAGCGTCATTCTGTTTATCAACATCCCGTACTGCGCTCGCAAACCCGCCTGCCAAGCGTGGTGAGTAAGGCAACCCCTCATGGATCTACATGCCAGGTCTGTGTACAGTAATAACAGCGATTTGTTTTTAAGCGTACGAACAGTGATTTTAAATTTTACACAAGTATATATTTTATAAAATACCCATATAACAGCCCTAAGTGTGTACTATGGTGCAAGTTAGTCATGTCTCGCATCGCCCAAATAACTCACTCTTAATATTAAGTGAGGGAGGTGTAATGAAGTTAACCTAAAGTTCTGAGAACATGAAACTGGTATATATGATAAAAATCTTATTCTCACACAAGACGAAATGAGTATGACTCACTGCATGAGATTTTAAAAGTTCTACGATGTTTGAAACGACAATAGTTTTTTGGTGAGATAATTACCTTAGAATCATACTGGTAATGATAAAACACGCCGAAAGTTTATGTATGTTGGATACTTAGCAAAATTAATTACATAAGCTGAACGCTGAATTTTTTTACAATAAATTTTTTTTTAATGTTCGATAGTAGCTCTTGATTTCATCCTTGCTATCGCAAGAATGAGATCGACATAGATAAAAATATATAAAATCAATAAAATCCTAAAGGCGTTTCGGAAGAAAAGTGTCTGAACAAAAATAATTACGTTTATAGCGTAGAGACCAGGCAGACAGCAGAGGTTGGTTAATAAGAAAGGCAGTGCAAGTAGGAACGATGACTTGCGGTTTAGCAACGTACGAGTAAGTAATTTATAATTCGATTTATCTGGCACAATTACTTTTACTGTAGTTTGAGTTTAAAAATCTGAATCTGTGAAATGAACTAATGAATGTCGTGTTCTAAAAGGGTGAGTGATGCTGATGGATATGACAGCGAACGGATAATCAAAAATATAAAAAAGTATGGATAGTGTGAAAGATGATATGAGAGAGAGCCGAACTAACGTCTGGCAGATGAGAGTGGAAAAAGGACATTTTGTGCCGACCCCACGTCATGCACGTTGACGCAGCCATAAATACGAATAAAATCGAGAATTGTGATGTCATTCATGATTTATCTTTATTAGAAGCGTAGGTCCGTATCCGATATCCTTCTTTCGGGTGGTCGCATTCGCGTCGACCAGCTCATTTCACGGGTTTTAGCAGCCATTATCGTCAACCCACCGTAATGGTCCACGGTAGCCGTAGACCACACCATAGCTGAATAAACACAATCATAATACCGTAATCACAATGAATGCCGTTTAATTTGGTCGAGAGTGTAATTGATGTTTAAAGGTCAGAGCTTTGATCTGTAACAGTGAAAAAAGCCTGCTATTTTCAGATGTGGTTTTTATATTTTAAAAGTAACTTCTATCTTCAACTTCTTGTAGTAAGTACCAACAAGGCTACACGAACAAAGATACCTGACCTTTGCCTTTTGCAGAGAACTTATAAATTATAAGAGCAAACAAATAGTCAGTCTTTTCGGTTTAGATACTAATACGTCTGTCCATATTCTTTACTAGGCGAATAAGAACATTAGTGTCTGGGTATTTTTCTATGCACGATATGTATACATTTACAAAAAAATGTAGTTAAGTATTCTGTTTTCTGGTTTCCATAGAACAAGCTTTGCTTAGTTTGGGGCTAGATGGTGTTGTGTGTGTGTCCAGCACTATTATTATTATTTCTTGGGTCCACTCGGGGACTCAAGAAGTATTTTGGCTTCTAAAAATAAAAGTTATTTTTAAAAACGATTTAACCGAACGTCTCTGAGCGCGCACTTGTAATACTATAATCATCTAACCGAAGTAAATAAGTACCAATGCCTTGTCAAGTGAAGTTTAACAAGTGGGTGGGCGCGGGGCTTGGGTGCTGGGTGCCCGCGTAGGTGCCGAGGGCGTGGCGAGCTCCGCCCACACTGACGCCCATCGCAACACGCCCAGCAGTGTCAAACAACTTTTGAAAAGTTAAGTCAATTTCAATTATAACTAACGAACCCGTTTCGGCTTTGCCCGCTTCATAACCTTTCAGTATAAAATTGTGTTAACCATGTCAAGGATTGTTGCATAGTTTAAAAGATTTAAGGCAACAAACTAAATATACAATACAGAAATAGCGACTTTAATTTATACTTTTTACTTCTAAATCAAATTATATTTATATTCACTATACGGACAATATTATCACATTAAAATAACCTACTTTAGGTACTGCTATGTTGAATTATCGAGTATTTATCTAATAATTAATTATTCCCGTTAGTATTTAATGCGTAGTTAATTAATTATTACGCGATACCAATATACTAACGGGTATTTATCCAAAATAGAAATAATAATGCGTTTTGTCTAAAATACTAAAATTACCTACATCAGGGTATGTCAAGTAAATAAATGTCCACATAGGTAGATTAAAATAATTGCAAATAAGATATAATTAGTCGTGTCGCTCATGTAAACTAAATATCACCAGGATCGACAACAGGAGTGCATTTGGGTAACAAAGATAATAAACCATGAAGTGTTCCCACTACCGCACTAATACCAATACGCTAATACCAACTCCATAAAAGTTTTTTGGTATTTGTGAACACACCCTATTTATCTTTCTATACCTTACTACCCACTATGTTACTTTAAAACACACCTTAACCGCTACCTTATAAGGTAAAACTATGCACTGGGTAGCTAATACAAGCATTTACGAATCACATGACCCACCCTCAGTCAGTTCAAGCTGAATAGAAGTTGGGTTGCGAACTTGATTCCTTAACATTCCGATAGATGTCAGTACGCCAACATTCAGAGCAAGGTTCCTCTTCGAGTCGTGGTTTTTGACGAATGTCGGTAGAGCGCGCTCTATGTCTTGAAAACTTGACTAGGGAAAAAATAGACTTAGACATAAAGACAAAATAGGAGGTAAGGTACAGACAGCACAGGTGCAACAATAAGCGATTGTTTTGTAATAACTCATAATCAATTGTCTAATTCCAGTACCAATAGAATTCGCAAGAGGCAAATTATAAATTCCATTCAAGTAACAAGCTATAAAGCCACAATAAAGATAAAAGCAATACAATTTAAATAAAGCGATTATGATCAAGTGGCTTCAGTTTGAAGGGGCGAGATTTGCCGGTGGTAGGCAGAGCGGCAAGATGAAGGCGACCCAGATATCATCAGCCTCTTTGCTACACTTGCCGACGCCGCCACGCGCCTTGCATCAAATAACTGATAACCGTTCATCTTTCATTTCATCTGCGAATGCCTAGTTTACTCTAACATTAATTTAATAAAGTGATAATCGCTGCTCCCACGAATCGAAACACTCCCCCCCATAGGTAAAAGTTGTTTTTCTCATGCGACCCCGTGGCGATTCTGCTACGCTTTTCTTAAATTGTTAGGTATTAGCTGACTGCTGTGACCAGTGAAGCGAAATTTGATGGTTTTATTAGACACTGTGTTTCCGCTGTTCAAATGATAATTCACCGCACGCAAACGAATCGCCAGTGAAGGTGAAAATCGATGACCATCTGATTTCACGCTGCTGGTCTTCATTGTTTAGACTTTAGACCTTAGGCAATTTGAGAGATTGTACTTAATTCATAAGTTTTAAAACTCACCTTCTTACTATAAAATAAATTATGTCTCAGAGGAATCAGGAAAGGAATAAGTTCAACACTAAACTTTAATTCTACGCATTAACTTTAAAATTGTCTATCAGAACTTTGGCGAGCTTTCGTATTTGGAGACCAGCATCTCTGTCCATGCATAGTTAAGTGCATCTGTGTCAAATGACGACGCAATATCGGCTACTCCCGAGGGACTCCAGATAGGATTCCTTGACTGGTCAGGAGGTGAACATACCAACCAATTATTATTAACTTATATAACTACTATAATTAGTTTGTTATTTTTATAGTGTTTAACCACACATAGGTAGATTACAAAGATACATTTTCAAAGAAATGAATAACCTTATCAAAATTTTTTCAGCGGGTCCAGACATGGGTTCTGTAGCTTAGCGGTCAAAGTACTTCCAGCTTAAGGAAGCGTCAAGTATCGATTTGACGGACGTGGGTTCGAATCTCACCGGAACCGTAAACAATTATGATAAGGTAATTCATTCTTTGAAAATACTATAATTAGGTTGATAATAACAATTAATCAAATATAATTTTTTCGGATTCATGAAAAAATTTGCATTGAGAAAGTAACATCTATCTCATTAATTGTGGTTATCAACCTAATTATAGAATTTAAGTTAATAATAAACAGTTGGTATGTCATAATCTGTAATGTTTGGATATTTCGATATATACCGTATATTGAATAAATAGGAAAACAAATTTTAGTAAATTAAAAATATATTGCAATAATAAACAGTGATATTGTGAACACTCTTCTAATCCAAGGATACCTATTATTTTTTATTCCACAGAGCGTGGAACTAACGCCCAGGCTAAAGAATAGCTTAACTTTTAGACAATCCTCGCTTGTTTTACTGACTACAGCTATCACAATTTAGACAATATCCTAAGTTTTCAGAGGCTGCGGTTCATGCATAGATAAAAAGGCTTCTGCGTCGCGTATGGATTCCCTCCCAGGAGTCCGGAGCGTCTTGAGATATTACCGACTTCACGGCTCTGACGTATATTATATCTTGAATTTAATGGAAGTTTCTTATATGTAGTTTTCTATTTAAAACAAATTATCCTGATTGGGAATAACTAATTGGTATTTCTTATGCGTTTGAACCTGATCAGGGTCAGGATACCTAATTATATAAGTTGAAAAAACATTTAATATACTACTATCCAGCTTCATAATCATTGTAAAGAGTGTTTGCCCCCTAATATGCATAGCGCTGTCTCTCTGTCTGTCTGTGTATTGGACAATTAAAGCCGAACGCGTTGACCGATTTACATGAAACCTTATTTGCTAGCACCGTCTTAATGAGTGAAGGGTACTGATTTTTGGTCACCCTAGGGTCACAGGGACCGGAGTTATTGTGACCTCAAAAGGTCACCAAAAAAATATGAGTCTTTAAATGGCCGAAAACGTCCAAAAACCCAAAAATTCCACTTTTGTCCTTTTGAGGCCTTCGCCCCCTTTTCTGGTACCCCCGTACCAATGCTTGTTATTATATAGATGGGTGCATTGACTGACATTGTATGCAGAGTAGAGATATGCAAGTCGGTTATTGCGAGAAGACACTTCTTATTTTTAAGCAATTCACTTTATAATAGAATAAACAAAGTTCTTAACATTTACCCGCTTACTTTATTTGAATGTAAAACCAAATGTTTTAAATGGCTACTTACTCTCAGTTATGACGAAACCGAAAGTTTTGTAAAAATCTGTAATTAAAAAAAAAAAAAAACAAACGCAAGCACGCCTTTATTCACATATTGTTTGTTCAAACATTCACTCACATACACACACACACAACCACACACACACACACACACAAACACACACACACAAATAACAGAGAGTATTCAAACTTATTATTTAATTTTAAATGTGTATTTTTCTGTTTTTCTGTTTTTAGATGTAATGTATCTTATTTTAGTAGTATGTTTTTATTTTGTTTACGGAACTTATGACTGTCATGTTCGGAGGAGGGCGCTGACTCTGCAACACAGTTTTTTAACTTTTGCGGTAGTTCAACGTTCCCATTGTTTTTGTATCAAATGTTTTTGTTCCCAATAAAAAATTTTGTATTTGTATTTTGTATTGACGAAATTTGGGCTGACGCTTTTGCCTGACTTTAAGATAACAAAAAATATGTTATACTCGTACAGAGTTCACTAGAATCACCCCAGATACGACTACCATGTCTTGCTTATTATTCACGAAAGGTGTGCGATCGCCAAAGTAGATCAGTCTGTTGAAGTTTAATTGAGCCGAGCCGAGTTGGGACAGCGACCGCGGTACCTAAATTGATCCAAGAACGTTGCTCAGGAGATGAATTTAACACACATCATTCAGATAATGAAAAGAGTCTCGTGAATATCGCCTGTTTAAATTTACTTTGGTACTAGAAAACCTAAGAAGGATTGTTAATCTACAGAATAGTCCAACAATATTAAGCTATTCATTTGTTATCGGATATTTAATTGGATTGTATTCAGTAGGTGGTTTGTTGTTGCTAACTCAGACGACCGCTGGTACGCCTGAACCCGCCTATTTTGTATTATCTTCCGACAATCTCCAAGTGTCGAGCGCTTGAATACGCGGGACCCATTCATACTCGCAATACTCCATAGAAACAATAAGCGTACCCTTTGCCGCTCCCGGGTGAAAGACCACAAAATAGGAAAAAAAACAACTTGTATTATACTTCTTGGGAACCCTTTATGAGTTGCGAGGGCAATCGAATGCTTAAAACATTGGAATCGAATATGAGGCTGTAGCGGCACAATGGGCGAGGGTCGGCCAAGCCGGAGGCCTAGGTGTCGTGTGTCGCGTCGCCCACGCCCGCCTCCGCCTCCGCACCTCGCCAACGACATACGATATCGCCTTTTTATTTCATAATTTCTACACAATGGCATCGCTGCAAAGGCGTAGGGTGAAGACAATGCGCCCGGAGGTAAAAACTGCTCGGAAACCCTTTATATTCAATTTATTGTCTCAAAATAAAATCGGGTGCAAATTAAAATAAGTATTGGGGGCCATTTGGGCCGCACCGGTGCCGCCGCGCCGTTGGAGGCTTTCAACAGATCTTTTATTATCAGACTTGTATTGAAATTAAAAAATCTAGCGAATTTTGTACCGGATATTCTAAAGCATAGAATGTGATGGTGTAGTAAAATAAAACACAGCTGAGCAGCGTTAGCTCATTTCCTGTTGAAACATAACATTTTGTTAGTTCATTTAATGAGATAAGAGTCGAAAACAACTCGTCAGCAGCCGCTAATAAATTGTGGTGAGCTTATCGAGATTGGCGATCCCGGGTAATGTGTGTGTTTGGGTAATCGTGAGCCTTCCAACTTTTAATTCCCCGAGTAGCGGAGGGGGCAACGCGGGGGTGAGGGTCCAGCGTCGGCGCCGATATCGCATATAAAAAGGTTGCGGATCGCTCGCTTCTCCATCCGGCGATTGGCTAGGCGGCGCCCGCTGCTCCCGGGGGCCCTATACGAGAAGCGAAATGGGCCCCAGAACACCCATAAGAGAGCGACCCCGCCCGCCACGGCCGAATAATTAGGGCTCTTTGTTTAGATAGCGGCAATTTTATTTGGGAGAGAGCGGGCGCTTGGGACGTCTTCGGCCATTCCGACCGCGCCTGATATTAATAAGAAACGTGTGTGCCACTGCTAACAGTTTCCAACATATGAAAATACCTCGCTCATTTCCTTTTAAAACAAAAGGTTAATAACCGTTTTAAACTTCTCGGTAAATAACAAATATTCTTAGTTGCAGAGATATCTAAATAAATCAGTCAACGTTATATTTTACTCAAGTTGTGAAAGTAAGAATTACCACAACCACAAGTCTATAGGAAAGAAAGGGGAACTCCGCTATTCACCCAGGCAATATCGCATAAATAATGCAGCCACCAGAATTGAGATTTTGATTTGTTTCCTCAAACTTTTGTTTATCTTTATTTATCGCAAACGGAGAGCAAACACAAAGGCTCCTTGAAAATTTTCGTTTAAAAGTTTAGTGGTTAATTTGAAAATGCATTACCTACCTACTTAATGACGCGGAAAATTGCGCGGAGTATTGAGCATCTACAAAAGGTGAGTACTTAAACTTTATCAAGTATTATAAATGTTCTGTAGCAATTGAATAAAAAAGCTGAACCTTGATATGGATAGGGGTGAAGTGGAACAGTCGTGCATATTGTAGGGCACATACTGTAGCGAGGACGAGCGCGGCCGCGCAGGCTTTCGCTCCGCGGGGGCCTCGCCTTTGTCTCGTCCCCGCAAACTTGCCATAAATGTTAATATGGGATCTTCTCACATTTGAATATCTATTTCTTCGCGAGGCCGGTTCGTTAACGTGGCCTTGAATTTTAAATTTTATCGCCGCACAGGGAGTCCCCAGATGAGGTGCGCGCCTACGTGATCTCCCCAACAAAATAACCAAAGGAAAACTTCTTTTTGTTTGTCTCTTTTATTTTTGTTGAATGTGACATGCAGCTTTCATCTAGCTTATGTATCAGGAATGATCTATTACCATGATGAAAGCTGTAGGTGTCTCACTGTTTCGCCTCGTCGTTTAGCATGCATTGATTACACTGAGACGTTCCTTGATTAGCAAATAACCAAGTTTTCACAGCGGCATTGTTAATTAAAGTCGTGCTTGTAGCAAGACAGTTAAGACTGCAAATCCCTACTATAGGTTAGTTAATTCCTAATTTCCCCTTAATTACATACACGCTTCTTGTCACGTGACACGGGTTGTAGTCGGTCTTGCACACTATTTCAGTGAACAATCTTGGGAATCTGTCTGACTTCTAATTATTCCTTAGTAATATATTATAAAAAATAAAACCGGGCAAGAGCGAGTCGGACTCGCGCACCGAGGGTTCCGTGCCATCATACAATATAATATATGACAAAGGCGGTTTTATATTTGTTGGAGAACCTTGACAGCGCCATCTCTTGTCTGATAGCGGAACTTATGTAGATTTTTTACACTTTCGATGATTTCTAAAAAAGTATGCTATGTAGAGAGATTGTAATAAATTTCCTCTAATCTTTACATACACTTCTAATAGCAATAAAAGTTTCAGAGGTTTATCTCCGCAAACTTCGGAGATAAGGGGGGGAACTCTTTTTTTTTTAATATTTTTGTACATAACTCAAAAACTATATGACTTAAAGGAAAACTAAAAACTGTTTATGAATGTGCAAATGAATACCTTTCATATGATACCCCACATCACCTATTTACTTTCCAAAATTTTTGAAAACTTCCCTTCAACCCCCCTTGTCTAAAAAACTATGCAAATTAGAGAGTTCGCTACAATTTTCCTATAAAGTTTACATACACTTCTATTAACTATAAAAGTATGACGGGTTTATCTTTGCAAACTTCGGAGATAAGGGGGGGGGGGGGAACGGTAGTTTTTTCGACATTTTTGTAAATAACTCAAAAACTATATGACTTTAAAAACTGTTTATTGATGTGCAAATGAATACCTTTCATATAATACCCCACATCACCTATTAACATCACAAAATTTTTGAAAACCCCCTTTCCACCCCCCCTTGTCTAAAAAACTATGCAAATTAGAGAGTTCGCTATAATTTTCCTATAAAGTTTACATATACTTCTATTAGCTATAAAAGTATCACGGGTTTATCTCTGCAAACTTCGGAGATAAGGGGGGGGGAATGGTCGTTTTTTCAACATTTTTGTAAATAACTCAAAAACGATATGGTTTAAAGGAAAACTAAAAACTGTTTATTAATGTGCAAATGAATACCTTTCATATGATACCCCACACGGCCTAGTAACTTCACTTAAAATTTTTGAGATCCCCTATCCGCCCCCCTGCAATCAAAATAAGAATATTTTTTAACATTTTTATATACGCTATATTAGTAAAAAAGCGTTGTCTTTTACCATTTTAAATTTCAAGACGATAGCATCAGTAGTTCTCGAGATATCCATGTGTGACAGACAGACAGACAGACAGACAGAGTGATTCTATAAGGGTTCCTTTTTACCATTTTGGTCCGGAACCCTAATACCGGTGCACAGCTGTAAGCGAAACCGGGCTGAGCTACGATATTGATGATGTCTATAAAAATACTAATGTTGAAAAATCATGTTATGTCAGCTGCGTCGATTAAGTGTTCGAATATTTTTGTCTTTATAAACGCAGGAGATAGTTCAAGCATAATTGAGATTGTTATCAAATATCAACATTTTAGTAGTCATTTCATTGGTGTATTAGGGCCCTGTATCACCGATGACGTTAGGAAAGTTTAGCTGCGAGTATTTTAATGAAACCACCCCACCCCCTGTCTGACCCTCAATTATTGAAAATGCATTTGGATGCTTTTCCACACTGCTCGGTACGGTACAGTTGACAATTCAAACTCCGTTTAATAATTGTACAGAATATTCTTCTATTTTTGTCCTAGCGTATTCGCTTCACTTATAACAGTTTTAAGAATTCGTTAAGAAAACACGAAGCATTTATTTTAATTTGATTTGGTTCAAACAAATATTGTTTTCTTAATAAATTATTCAGATCTGCATCCACCGCCGACCAGCGGTTCTCACCAAATCGTCTGCACATCTTGTAGGTGGACGTCGTACGCTGTGCTTGCCGGTCCGTGGCCACCATTCGAGAACTTTGCGGCCCCATCGGCCCCATCGTTGATTTCCAAATTTTTCTATTGAGCTGCCTATGTGACTGAGCATCATCGGAACTTATATATTTTTGATTATTCTAAAGTTTTCTGTTGTATAAAATAAAGTGTTCATTCATTCATTCACTTACATTACTCGTATATTGGCATAGTTTCATGATGAGAATATAATATTCAAACATCTTGAAATCACGGTAGCTGATTAAAATTAATAAAGAATAAAAATTTATTTTTAGCACAAACATCACGAGTACAATTTAGTTCATAATTCTACTTAGAATAAAAACTATCCAGGACGGAACACATAGGCACCCAAACTAGGTATAAATAACCTGTATGATGGCGTGCCTATCCCCTCCCAGCGGAAAATACGTTTCTGAATCAGAGCATTATACACTACTAGCTTCTGCCCGTCGCTTCGCATGCGTTGTTCCCGAAGAAAACGTATCCTATGTGTTAATCCTGATCAACATCAATACGTGTGCAAAGTTTCAGCTCTATCTGTAGCCTAGTTTTTGCGTGAAGAGATAACAAACCTCCATCCAAACAAACTCTCGGCTTTATAATATATTATAATTAATACGACAAATTATCCCTGTATAAAAATGTTTCCTGCTGTAATTTTGTTCTTCCTTTACCCCCTTCTTTTTTACTTATAAACGCAGCTTCAATTTAAGCTTTGCTTAGAAAACTACTTTTAGAATAATTTATTTCATAAAACTATTCCCGTACAGCATGAATACAAAAAAAAATTGGAGTATTTTTTTTTTAATTAACGTTTTTAGTCCACTATTTTAGTCCACAATTGTTGCCCTAAATAGGAATACTCCTTGTTGAGAGTTACTCTGTTGAAACAACTATCAAAAGGCCACACTAAGTAGTTGACAGTTCAACTACTCAGTGTGGCCTTTTAAAACTTTCCGTGTCGTCCCCGTGTCGGCTGCGTCCAGTAAAAGTGGCCCGCCGCCCGCGCCCTTGCCTAGCCACATCGCAAATGCACATTTTAAACTGCACCTGATTGCAGAGTCGTGTACTATCCGCGGCTAAAAGTCCCGCTGTCGCTTTATTTTAGCCGACAATTTAACAGTTCCCGGTTATAAGTCCTAGTGGACGTCAATCGGAATAATTATTATCAGTTCAGATTCTATTTTTGTTTCAGCAGAATGGGCTTGGTTTTTAATGTGGCTTAAGAGGTCAATTTAGATAATGCGATGATGTTAGAAGCTTATGGATTAAATGTTTTTTATCCATAAGCTTCTAACATCATCAATACATGATTAAATGATTAATTACGTACTTTTGGTGGTACAAATCATGTACAAACATTTTTTATTGGTTACAGGACTATATAGACTTGATGAAAATTAGGGCTAACTAAGTTGTAATACATTTAACGCCATAAATATTGTATTTTTTTATAAATTCTAAAGTCTTAGTTATTCTATAATAAAAAAACAATAAACTATAGATGTGTATACCTAGTTATTTTATTCGTTAACAGGTTTTTAAAACATGCCATTCCATACTGTCAACAAAATAGCAAAGCCTGCTTATTATGACACAAAAAATATCACAATCGAATAACCTAGCTTCTAAAAATAAGTGCAGGCCTGCGCCGGCCCTACTAAGTGGCGAACGCTGTAAACAATTTCGGTCGTCTGTTTTAATTGTAAGTTCGGCGGCCACAATGCAATTTTAGCCATCGTATTTTCACGTATACCTTTGCTACCGAAACTTCGCTGTTTTAAATAGGGAGAGGATTGAATCAGCCCTTCTTTTTACGAAAGTTCAGATCCTTATATTTGTGGAATTGATATAAGCAAAAATATCTTCATTTTGTAACCTTATCCTGATTCTCAGATCTTATGAACAATAATTGAACAAAGTAAGATCTCTTAACTTATAAATTAGGTCAGGTGCGTGTCGGGCCATGCGCTATGTAGTTAACTGTAGACCTGTTGTTAGAGGTTGGTGTATACCTACATATATTATATTATGTTTACGTTTACCAAAACATGCAAACAGGTATTCATTGAGTTTTCGATATAAAGTATTCTGGTATGGTTGGTAAGCCGTGTCACTTATTTGAACGACAATTTCTCAGAAACTAAAAAAACTAGCCTAACCGTTGTTTTTCTAGAAAATGCATGGTTAAAACCACATTATTTTTTTGTTTTTTTTTCAGATATGTAGAACTTTTATATTATTTCGTAATCGGAAGCCTAAATCGAAAAATTATCTTTGTCCCTTAATGATTTATAATACCTATTCAACCCCACACGGTGGAAAAATCAAAAAAAAAAAGTTCATCCCGATCTTACCTTTAAACCCCTAATTAGGTATTATTTTTTAAGATTTTTTTATTTTATTAAAAAGTAAATCATTACCCATAAACCTAATAAACTTTGCCTTAATACGGATGAAATCGCGCGGGTCAGCTAGAATTATATAAGATATAAACGTATTTATTTTATATAAAATAGGTAAGGCCTTTGCATTATATATTTGCACATAGATGATATAAACAGAGTCAGCAACTGGTAATTATGCTGTACGGGACGCTGCAGTACCTGGGACATTGTTAGATGGATTAGGCTTGCCCCCAGCACCTATACCATCCTCTCAGCTTAGTCAGCTATTATTCAGAGGAAAGAACAGGTCAATACGTCTGAAGCTAACTAAGCCGCGGGTTTCCTCATGATGTTTCCTTCACCGTTAAAGCTCGTGTTAAGTGTGCACATACATTTTTCAAGAAAGAAAAATACATTAGTGCACGGCCGGTATCGAATCCACGACCTTCGGATTGAAAGTTGGGGGTACCCCTCTGCCGACACGGCTTTTAAAATAGATAAGTAGACACTTATATTGCCGCCAAGCAGTAATGCCTGCATTGACGTGTTCCAGTTAGAAGGGTAAGGGTGAAATTACGGGCTCAGAGACCCTAAAAATGTCTCAGGGTGACGGGCGCAATCGGGGTACAGCGTTGGTCACATGCTTACTGAACGTGATCAACGTGGTATTGCAGTTGTAACATGTAGATGTTACCGCTTAACATCAGGTGGGCCTTTAGCATGTCTCATTATTTAGTCGTATAAAAATATATGTTAGATCTAATCTAGAGATTATATAAACAGCGTCTGCAATCTTTAAATCTCTCTAAATCCACGTTGTACGAGACATTGTAAGTACATTTTACGAGGCACTTTAATCTATCGACTAAAGTAATTGAGTGGTTATCATCATCTCGTTGTATTACAACAAAAAGTTGTGTACCTAACGACTTGTAAACTGTATATACTTTTATTATTTTGTGAGCACGATCACGCGTTTCTGTTCGCGTCTGCGTGCTACTCGTCGCCAGTTTAGTGTCGTCTGGAGGGAAACTACGATTCCTCCGAGTTGAGTATCTGCCCCTCAACTTTATGTTCATTTTATCTTTTCGGCGGTATTGCGAAGCCGGGACTTCGGCAAAGGCTCTCCTGGGCTCCGTTAACGGGACACCCTACACCTCTAACTTGAGCACTTTTTACACTTTCCACTATCAAATATTAATAGGGTGTTCTTTGTCTTGTCATTGAAGTATTCTTAGGTGATTATAATACTTACTTTAAATGGCAGAAGTTGGTATACTAATGATATGGCAAGAAGTATAATTTATTTTGCAAAAATGAACTTGAGTGCGTTAAAATTATTCTTTGCACGTTAGATATACGTATTTAGGGTATGATGGGACTGACATAACATCAAAGGTAAAAGTCCTGTAAATAAAATGAAAATAAAAATAACATCATTAAACCAACTACTTTTATGTTATGTTTTTATTATAAGTACTTTTGTGGTGATGAATAAAGAATTGTCTATCTATCTATCAGTGAACTGTGACCAATCTTTTATAATATAATCTAAAATATATCTCTCATCCTAGTGGTGCATTGATAATTAAGATGACTTACCTGACTCGAAGCTATCCATGCTTTCAGTTTTGACATCTCCGATATCTGAAACATTAGAAAAAATGTAGGTAATAATAACATAGTAGAGAATACTTAAACTTACAATATTATTATAATTATTATGTTGATATAAAACAAAGTGGGGTTTAGTTACACCATTTATAACTCTAGAACAGCTAGATCGATTATAATGATTTTTGATTTGTTAGGTTTGTCTTCGCCCTGAACAATATAACAATTACATATTAAAAAAACAGAAAAAATATACAGAAAATTTGTTTTCTCATACATTCTGTAAGGAATATTTATTTTCAATGTTTCTTTTAGTTGTAGAGTAGAAGTAGTTAGTGGTAGTTGTAGTAGTAAAGTCTTAGAGTCAACTGATTCTGAAGGGGTAAGAAATTCGCTAGTAAATATTATATAAATTATGATATTATTTATAATTTTTTTTAGAGATCTTTATTTCCCGAAATAGATCTAAAATGTTTTTTACACTCCGGGATGCATTTAACCAACACCCAGTCCGTAATTGTATTTCAAAAGATAAAAGTTTCCAAAAGTATTAACACCCTTTCTTACTAGCGACCGCAGTCCGTCAGCGAAGCCCTATCAGCCGGAGGCGGGGACGCCGTGTGGTTGGCACTCTAATCTACTTTCAAACGAACCCAACACTTTTCCATCCGTTTCTATTTGAATCTCGCCGAACCCCACGTTTTAAATTCGGATAGGTGATCCAGTTTAAACTTTTAGTCTAATTTAGTAGTTGGGAAGTCCATTTAAATATTTAGGCGGGGTAAAGCATTTCTCTTGTTGCGAATCATTGCCATGAGCTTATAGGTAGCTTAATAGTAATAGGTGATGAAATTAGAAGCTCGATAGATCTTAGAACGAAATAGTAGATAGATAGTTAAACTCTCTATTGTACATTCACCATAAAACATAAATTTCACAAAGAGAAACACAGACAAATATAACATACAATGGGCGGTCTTATCGCTAAAAGCGATCTCTTGTAATTTATTAGTAATTGAATAATAACCTAAATATTCATTTTGAAAGCGATGTGACGACGGGACCAATTATTTTTCATTAGTATTTAGTTTTTGGGGCTTTGTCTTTGCCATATTTACGGGATATTTACCATAATTAAGGTCTTTTTGAGTTTTAAGGTATTTCAGCGCAATTAAACACGCGATGATCACGCCATTCATCGCTTTCGTCGTCAAATCCCAAATGCCTCTAAGGGTTCTCTATTTTGTCTCTGAAATTTTATTTCCCTAATATAATAACCCAGAAAATTTATTTTCATAATCATCGATTGCCCGAATAATCCCAATCTATAATACAACGATCCTTATTATAGTTTCCACTAATATCGGTATCCATAACGATTACAACCCTTAAAGTGATTCGCAATAAGTAAAGAAATCCATAACATTATTCTCATAATTATTTATTTGAATAATTTTTATGTTCCATAATATTTTGTTGGCGGCGGGGTTCTGTCACAGGCAGTGTTTTCTGATGGTTATAAAAAAAACCTAATAAATTATTATCTCTCCATATCAGTTCTGTCACAGGCAGGGTTTTCGGATGGTTATAAAAAAAACTAATAACCTACTGTTAGACCAATATAATAACGCATGGGTCGAATTAACGGCGGATCGAGATGCATGGAGAGATGAGAGGGAGGCCTTTGCCCAGCAGTGGGACATTTACGGCTTAATGGAATGTAATGTAACCTACTGTCTCTCCATCTCGGTTCTGTCCCAGGCAGTGTTTTCAGTTTGTTGTAAAAAACCTAATGACCTACCTGTCCTTCCGTCTCGATTCCGCAACTGGAAGGTTTTACAATCTTTCGAAAATATTCGGAATAATAAGTTTTATGATTTGTTATTATTATAACACAATTATGTTTATAACGATAAAAAATATGGAATTTATATATTAGGTAAAATAATTTAATAGGTAAAATAAATAATTTTTGTAAAAAAAAGCCCAATTAATGGATACCCATATACGGATGATACTTTTTGGGTTTAACAAAAAGTATCATCCGTCATCTTGTGGCGGCATCCATTTTGATAATTCTGAGTATCGCTTAATGTTTTGTCACTGGATAATATAAAACACAATAATCCTATTCAAGATTATAGAGAAAACTGCGTAACGGACTGACATAGAATGCACTCCTTTCGACACCACCTCAATCGACCGATAACTCAAAGACTCCAAGAAAACATTTCGGAAAAGTTCTACGTCATCACGGTAACAAAGATCCCAGTTAAATAACAAACGAATAATAAAAACTCGTCAATGCTTTCGCTATAGTATCGGTTACAGAATCCCACAGGGCGTAGATATTCAGAACATTCCGACTAGTAAAATATGGAGAAGATGATTGTGTAGTTCAGCTGCATGTGTCGGTGGATAACGACGTCCCAAGGGTACACGCACCTGGGAGTACGCCAATGACGTAGCGGGCTCTCTGGACAAGGTTGTCAGGGACATAGATATATACGAGTAACTAACTCATGACGTAATGTATTCATTGAACTAAAAACCAAAATTCACTTGAGGTCTTTATGAAGTTCTAATAGACTCCTAAATGCAGTAAATGCCTTAATCTATAATATACATAATTGAAATGCTGTTTGTTGTTTGTTTTAACACTATCATTTTATTAGTGATTATTTTGACGGCCAAAAGTGCCTAAATCGTCTTATTAACTAAAAGCACTTTTTTCTATGGCTACTTGAACAAAAACGAGTAAAATAATCTTTCGAGAAATTTAATACTAAAATACGCAGAAGATGTGTAATGTGTGCAGCTGCATGTGTCGTTGGATAACGATGTCCCTTGGGTTAGTGTACGCACCTGGGAGTCAGAATGACGTAGCCTGCGCTCTGGACAAGCTTTTGCACTTGTAAGGAAAATCAGAACAACCAACATAGGAAAAGCAGGTAGAGAATATTAAAATAAAATCATCTTACATTCAAAATTGACGTGAGAAACACTTTTACTCGTAGTAAGACGACGCGTTGGCAATGTATTTTTCAGCAATCACATAACATTCGGAATTGATATTTTATGTTTTGAATTTTTATTTAGCTAGTGTCTTTTACTTTAAATTGGTAGTTGGTTTACACGATTAGTTAACTATTACAACAGAAATAAATATCTCGAAAACTATAAAAACAAATATTTTCACTTTACATGTGAACGAAACCGATTTTGCCTCTAAAATTTTGCTTAGACAAACACCTTTTTCAAATGGTAGTTGGATTTCACTAATAATAACAGTTTTTTTATGTAGACGATAAAATTACTGTTTTCACGCTTATGGCTTGTCATATAAAGCTTAGCTAGCTTTTCGCGCAATTTGAATGCAGGTGCGGCGCTCAGACCGCGTTGTAATTTTAACAATTACATTAAAATCAATTTTTATCAATGCGTTGCCTTAAGTACGTGGATTACTCGTGTAACACTGTAAAAACTAGTTCAAATGACCGCGAGAACATACTAGCCTTAAATACAGCATTATTGACTTGTAATTTACAAATATACACTTCACGTGATTACATAAAGTGATACGGATATCCTCATCTCAGTAAAGGGCTACGGATTACCACCTATTAAGGTGGCAGTCGAAGGAGCATGCATCATTAACGACCTTAGGCGCCGCTCACACCCGATTGGATCCCGTGAATTAGTAAGCGCCGGCGCCGCTGAACACGGTTCAATTAAAATGGAAATAATACGTGAGCGTTTAGCACCTATTTCAATTTGGCACTTTTGTTGTCTGCGAGATTTAAATTTTCGCAGACGCTCTTCCATCAAAAAATATGGGCTGACCTAACATTTCAATAAAACATTTTGTATGTATCTTTAATAGTATATTACGTCCCATAAGTTCGTCGGAATGGGTTTTGTTCAAATCTTAGTACCTTAATAACTTAAGATGTATGTCTGAAGTATGTACATATGTATGTCTTATGTCCCAGGCACTGCAGCGTACCGTACAGCATAATTACCAGTTGCTGACGCTGTATAAATCACCTATAATAGATGCAAAGGCCTTACTTTTATGTCTGCAAAAACTTTTTAATACACACCACGTTTTGTAATGTGGTTTTTTTTCATAAATCAAAATCCATGTTAGAGTCATTGCAACCAAGTACTTTTCCTTGAGTACATTTTTTTATTAATTCATTTATTTCAGACACAATTGATCCATAATTAAATACACGACCTAAGAACACAGAACATAAAATGACATTAAAATAAAATAACAAAATATATAACTTACATTGGGTTAGGGTATGGGCTAAGCAAGACAGTAGATGACTGTGGTTTATTGAGCCACCAAAGAAGACAAGGGCTTGAGCACCTTCATCCAGTGTCCCATAATGCTGGAGCCCAGATCCTGCGCCACCGCGGTCAGGAGGCTGGAGCTGCAGCGCATGCGACCCATCAAGGAAGCTATTCTTTTTCGCATGATTGCGTGGATCCCATCCACCTGTGCTTCTACAAACATACCTGATGCGCTGCAATATCGCGGCAACCCCATCAGCATCCTAAATCCGTTGTTGAACTGGATATGTAAGGCATTGTAGGCTTTTTGTGTATATCTGGCCCACAGACTGCACGTATAAAACGAGGTACAATACGCCTTAAAGAGTGTTATTTTGATTGGCGTAGTACAACGTGCGAATCTGCGAGCCATCATATTACACCTCACCGACAATGCCCTCCGATCCATTTACATTTACACAGCAGAAAAAACTGGGAAAACCGCTTGAAGCGTTTAGTAAAACGCACAGTAAGTAGGTGAACGCTATTTACCATATGTCTAGGTGAGACGAGTGAGAGGATATTAAATACGTCCCCGGGGCGCGGCCGGTGAGGCTCTAAGGCTGCCGTAGATTTCCCAGGGGGGCACGTTAATTTTCTGCCGCCTTGAGCATACTGTACCCAAGGGGCATACTACCTTTCGCGAACCCATTCAGCAACGGTGTTGCCTGTCATGGTCAATCTTTGCTGGATATAGCCACTTTTTTCCGATTATGGAATTTATGTCAAGATCGTTTTAATTACTCAATATGAAACAGAAAAGCCGTTGCAGGATAGCAATGAAAATGTATACCGAAAAGTTAATTATTGTTTTATTTATTTTAAATTTATAAAATAATTACTAATAAAAGACATAATATACCTACACGTCCTAAGACCCATGGAAGTAAGGCCTAAGGGGTATACAGCGTCAGCAACTGGTAATCATGCTGTACGGGACGCTGTAAGCTGCCATAGAAGTACAACACAGGTATAACGCTTGCAAAGCCGCAGTGTAAAGGGTAAAGGGCAGCAGTAGATAAATAATACATAACCGATCACAACTCATTATTAATATTACTTTTAATATTTCCCGACGTTTCAACTGGATTGCACCAGCAAAAGCAAAGTGTAAAATCTCGGCGAGAAAAATCAACTTAGTAGGTATCGGACAACACACAACGATACGTAATTAATGAATATATTATAATTATTAATAAAAGTGTATAATAAAATTATGCGGTTAATCTTATTCGATTATTATAACCCGTTACAATTAAAATGTTTATTGAGCTAAACCAAGCAAAATCAACATCGACCACTTTTCAGTAACGGCCAATAAATTGTTCGCAAGTTGGCAACCCCATTTAAAGGTGTTATTCCGGCAACGCCGCGGACTGATGCCGATATGCCTCTCCAGAGAAAACTGTTACTGGATAAAAATAACGAAACACGCTCTGTGACTAACAGAAAGCCGAGGCACCCCTAGGATTTAGCACTTTTTAGTTCCGTTGCCTATGATGCTGTAACAGGCTCTTAAAAAACAAATAAGCCAACAAGCTTCGGTCTTGAGTTATACTGGCTGTGGCAAGATAATGGGTCTATTGAGGAATCTGTACTCTTTGTATGTTCCGTAGTTCTTTAAAAGTTTAAGATTATTTGCTACAAGGTACCTTAATACTTTTATTCTACTTTTAAATTATTTAATACAGACTTATGGATCTTATCTGTCCAAATAAACAAGCAAGAGTTCAAAAATATATTTACACGGAACATTGACCTATTTCTCCTAATATTCGCTTTGAACTACAAACCTTTTATGTACAGTTTATGTATAAGGTAACTGTTTTTTTTATTTTGAATTGTATGTTTTTCTGGTTGTACTTTTATGAGTCATTCATTAGTCTACTAATCTGATGATTCCATTTCAAAAACACTAAAATGTAGGTATAAACCCAGTAAAATAAAAATAATAATGTTAGCCGTGGGGTGCCGGCAGTAGAATGTCACCCCTCCTCTCCTGCCCGTGGATGCGGTAAGAATCTGCTAAGGGATATCTCCGGAAGATGGGCAGCAGCGTCTTTCCGTGTAAGAACATCCCGAACTGCGCTCACCAACCCGCCTGCCAAGCGTGGTGAGTCTGGAAACAACCCCTCATGGACTTGGATCTCTAAGTCAATGAGGGAGGCCTATGTCCAGCAGTGGATATCTTACGGCTGTAATGATGATGAATTATAATAACCTATATTATTCCGTCAGTTCTGTGTTCACTATCAAGTATAGCTTGTAATAGTCCACAGTTGCACTTAGACTCTTTCAAGACTAAGGTTTTGTTTAAGAAGGCTATAATCTCCACAGACACCAGACGAATTGGAGATAGTATTTTATATTTATATACATGCACATGCATTTTCTGGTATTGATACGGATCGTGGTGGTGCTAAATAACCTCTTAATAAAATATTAGTCGCTTGCATGACACCAGTAGAAGGGCGTCATTACATCATTTACTGCCGAACACACCGCATGGCAAAATCAGCCATACAGCCATCGGAAAGAGGAAAAATAATTTACTATCCGCATGACGGGTTCTGAAAGTTGCTGTATGATAAAATAATTGAATTCCCTTAGTAAAGCAACGTGCAAATGTGTAATTTTTCGTAGTGTGCTCTGGCTCTGTCGCTGGTTGTTAGGGCAGCGCGGGTGTTTCGCAAATGTACGAGTATTCTCTGCGGAGGGGGGGCTCTGGGCCGAAGTTGGGCGCGCGGGCTGAGTCCCGCGGGACTCCGGCCCAGGGACCGCACTCGAAGCTTCATTACCTACCTACCTACAAATGGAAGCAATGTTGATATAATTTTGTTGATTTTAGAACGTGAAAGTAATCATAACTATCTTAAATTTCTATTAAAAATACGGAACTTAAATAGTCGAAACTTTGATTCCATAAGTGAAAATACATACGAGTACTAAATATAACCACATTATTAACAATTATAAACAATATTTAATAGCAGCTAACTGGTTTTAGGTAAGTACCTATCACTTATGAGACCCGGCCTAGCTCAAAGATAAATTATAAATTTATCTTACTGCACGACAATATCGGGTTGAGTGGCTAACTCAACCCCGAAAACAAATTCCTATGTTTATCCAATTAAGCAAGTAAACCCCGAATATCTCAATCGGTTGTTTGCTAGTTTATCCCATCAAACAATGCGAGCGATGTGTCTGCGCCGCGACTCGGGCCGGCTAATTAAATGCCTGGTTTAGACGGCACAGGTTCGAATTTGGAATAGCTATGGTGGCTATGGCTTGGTTATGGCTGGCCCGGGGTGCGGAATGTCGCGCGGCGCACGGGTGCGGAATGCACCCGGCTAGCGTCAACAATGCCGAATTGTTGCCAACTTACCCGACGTACCAATCTGCGTACGCATTCTGTGGTAGAGTTTGCAATGACAAAGCTCGCAAATTTATATGTATGTTAAAAATCTTAGGGAGTTAGCCGATCGCGCGCGAAACGAAGAACAACGCTCTCCGAAGAACAACGCTCTCCGAAGCTAACATCTACGGCTATACTTAAAGACTGCCAATGCCGGATGGATATTCACACAGCTAAAAAAACTTTTTTAAATAAGGCAACCCAAGGCACGTAAATATCATACAATATAATTTTGACCTATCTTGCACAAACATCTCAGTCTAGATTTACCTTGAGGGATTGATTAAGAGGAGTGAGGTTCCTTGGTATGGGAGAAGCCGCACTCGCAACAGAGGGACTCTTGGTTGGGAAGACTCTTTGAATCTTATGTCAGTAACAGGATACAAAGAGTTGATGTTAATGGAAAACGATCTCCGGGATCTGAAGTTACAATGGTTGCACCGCAGGGATTAATTATTGGGCCTTTTCTATTTTTTATTTACATTAATGATCTTTTTAGAAATAATCATGAGATTTTATTGTTTGCTGATGACACTTTTATTCAAAATGAAACGACGTAACACTGACTATGATGAGGTAAATAATGCAATTTCAAAAGTTTTTAATTGGTTCGTTGCCAATAACCTGTTACTTGATGGAAATAAAACAAAATGAAACGACGTAACACTGTCTATGATGATGTGAATAATGCAATCTCATAAGTTATTAATTGGTTCGGTGCCAATAACCTGTTCATCATTTCAGCCGTAAAAGGTCCACTACTGAACACAGGCCTCCCTCATGGATCTCCGTAAGGGGTAGTTGCCATACTCACCACGCTTGGCAGGCGGGTTGACGAGCGCAGTACGGTATGTTGATACACGGAAAGACGCTGCTGCCCATCTTCCGGAGGTATCCCTTAGCAGACTCTTACTGCATCCATGGGCATGAGAGGAGGGGTATCATTCTACTGCCGGCACCCCACGGCTCCTACAATAACCTGTTAATGATAATAAAACAAAATGTAGTATGCATGGTCCCGGGAGTCTTCCCGGGACCATGCATATTGCATTTTGTTTTCGAGTCTTGGTGTAATCTACAAATCGATGGAAATGCAAGAGTTACAAACCACTGCAAAAGAAAAGGCTATATAAAAATTATACCGGAAGCCTTAAATGGCACATTTTATACTTTTTTTATACATATGTATGTATACACAGACGGGGATAAACGCAAAACAAGTGCAGGCTGCTGTTTCTACTATCCAAAAATTGGACTGTATATAGCGCATACTCTTAATAAAACGACTACAGCTTTCCAGGCAGAAACGCTTGGGCTTCTGCAAGCCACAAAAGAAATGACAGCTTGCATAGACCTTGCAAAAAATGACAGCGCTAATAAAACGAATCTCATTTTTATAACAGATAGCGTAGCACTCACAAATGCACTCGGAAGACCAGACACCAGGTACAATTCCGTTACAGAATGCCACACCGCTCTTCAAAAACTAGCAGAAAAGTACATAGTCAAAGTCAAATGGACAAAAGGTCTTAGATCATGCACAGGGGACGGCAAGGCCAACGCGTTGGCAAAGGAAGGAGCCAGTCTCATTCCAAACTCTGAAGATATCGGCCTCTGCAACGATCAAAACCTGGCTCAAAATAAACTTTGAAATAGAACACCAGAAAATATAATAAAGCAGACCAGACTACAAAGCTTATAAAACTAATGTTAACATTTATTTATTTTTACCTACCAAATGTTCAAAGAGTTTATTTATACCTAGTCACCAGAATATTTATATTTTTCTATTATATACCTCTACATATGTATTTTTCTATGATCTCGATGTTATGTTGTGTTAAGTGCAAGTTTTATAATAGCTACCTTTTAGAGTTTCTTTTTGTATTTTTTAGATGTTTAACTTATTATATTACTATTAAGAAAGTGTCATAATATAACGCAATAGAATAAGCTATGTAATGTTATAATTATGTATGAGTAATAAAATAAATAAAATACTTCCAGAGAGAAACAAAAAGATAACCAGGTATGGGGCTCAGCAGCGGGCACAAAATATCAATCCTCTTCAAAGAACACAAAATAAAATAATAAAATCCCTATTTCATTATCATTATATCATGCCTAGAAAAGAAGTTTATGAAAAAAGTAGAATATTCAATATTAAACAATTGTATACATATAACACATGCATATTAATAAAGAATATCATACAAATTCTATTCGATCAAATATATGTCTGGAAGTTAAAGAAAATAAATACAATCTCAGAAACAAAATTGATTAATTTACAACTACCTTACATAATAAAAAACTAAAACTAACTATGGAAAGAAAACTATACTATCGGAAGGAGCAAAGATGTTTAATAATTTACCAAACGACACAAAAGTATCAGAAACCATCAGATCATTCAAACATAAGTTAAAAGAACATATATATTTACACCGATATTATTATACTATTAACTTTAAATACTTTGTTAATTTATGTAATATAGAGGGTGCAAGAGGCTACTTATTATGTAATTTAAGATTATGATTTATCTGTATGTATCTCATTTTACGAGTAAGTGAACTTTGTACTTAGTTCTTATGAAAAAATAAATTTCTTTAAACCTACACTGTGATCTCAACCACCATCTCCTCAAGACAGGGGCCACAGATAGAGGACTGTGTCACAGGTGTCTTGTGGAGGAAGAGACGGTCGAGCACGTGCTGCTGCACTGTGGTGTCACAAGGGAAGCCAGATTAAAGACGAGACTGCGAGAGATCATGGAGTCGTGCCCTTCTTCAACATCTGCATACCCTTCGGGGATGCTAGTGCAATGCTGCCGGCGACTCCGACTTCTTTTCCGATATTTCAAGGAGCTGTGCTGGTTAGGTTAGGGTCGGGGCAGTATCTCGGGGAACAATGCACAATACACCGCAATGCACGTCAGTCGAGATCTGGTAGCCCCCACCGGAATAAGAATGGGAATAAGATGGAGTCCTGCTTTCGGGAAGGTATTGAATACACACTTATTGACTTTGACTTTGCACTGAATAAAGTATTTTTTAGTTTGAGTTTGAAACAAGCTGGTTTAAAAAAACTTTTAAACAACAACCTTTTACTACTTGTTTATAAAAATAACTATAATGTAAAAATCGCTTAATTACTGAGTTCCTATGGCTATCTTCCAGCTCCATCACCAGACCCTGATTACCATCTAGCACCAAAAGTACTCGTCAAGACGGATCAAACGAGTCCAAACTCGATGGTGTTGTATCGTTTGACTACCGAGTTCATATGGCTTCCGGTTCCGATCAGCTTCATAATTATAATAATTTTGAATTTGCTTGATAATTTTGTATTGTCATCCGATTTACACATGCATGCAAAATTTCAATTCGAATGAATCAATGCGGAATTCAATACGGAATTTAGATCAAGTATAACTTGCAAGATTTGATTACAGACAAAGATCGGGATAGGTGAAACTAAATAAAAGCTCGTAACAAGTTGAGTTTTTAAAACATAGAAGTTAGTATTTAGCTTTATATCTATCTATCAGATTGGTTAATAAAATTAATATTTCATAAAAAATAGTATAAAGTAGAGCGCACAGTCCGGCTCTGTGTGATCCCAGGTGGCGCGGCCGCAGCGTTTGGAATTATCACATAGTGGAGGAGCGGGCGCGGGCGGGAGGCGGCTCGATACATTCGTCACAGGCCCAGCAGCCATTAGGCATTTAGATATTATCAACAGTCGCGAGGGACGACCTGGCCCCTATTGTTTCAATGCAGCTTAATTACTAAAAGTGTTCGCGTCCCCCGAACGCGATTTTAATCCGTGGATAACGCAGGTCCATCGTTGTCCATTGCCTATGTCTGTTACTTGTCTAAATACTTGGCCCCCCACCCCTCTCCCCGTGGTCCCAGGTGGCCTCGCTCCGGCCACACTTCCTTCCGTCCCAAGGGAATCCCCGACCCGCGCACTCACACTAATAAAGCTCACACAGACACCGTCTGCCTTGAGCTGTATTATTCTAAAAATCGTTATTTCGTTAGTAGAGTCTGCATATGTTTTCAAGCAACATTAGGTACTTTTCGCGAATGTAGACGAGGGCAAAAACATATTCGACGTGATCTTTAAGGAAGGTGTACCCTATAGACCTTGTCATCTGATTCTAAATTCTGACTGAAAGACGTCGTTCACAGAAATAAAAATTAAATAAATAATGCTGGACATTTCACACAGAACCGTCTGGCGTCAAAGAAAGCCGAGCTTGTCGGATATTCTTATATCTGGCTGAGACACATGCACCGGTCACATCGATGCCATCTGTGGCGCACCGGGCGAAGGTCCGCCTGCGACGCACGCCCGCTGCGACGCAAGAGGTTGCGGGTTCGATTCTGGCCTGGGGACAAATGTGTGTACGATATGCAGATATTTGTTCAGGGTGTACTGGATGTTTTTCTGTATTATAATTAAAAATATCTATGTATGTTGGCAGTTTAATATATTAAAAGTATATAGAAAGAAAGGCCAGGTGCGTATCGGGCCACGTGCTTTGTGGATTCCGTAGTTAACCGTAGACCTGTTGTTAGAAGTTGGTGTATGTGTTTTTACGTTTACCAAAATATATTAACAGAAATTAATTGAGCTTTCAGTTACAAGTATCCGGGGAACATCACTTATTTGAGCGACTATTTCTCCGAAACTAAAAACTAAGCACAAAGCTGCCATGGACCGGCAAGCGCAGCGTAGGACGTCCACCTACAAGATGTGCAGACGACTTGGTGAGAACTGCTGGTCGGCGGTGGATGCAGACGGTTTCCAACCGCAGTACTTGGAGATCAATGAGGGAGGGCTTTGTCCAGCAGTGGACGTCCTTCGGCTGATATGATGATGATGATATATAAAATCCATGCAACACAGGATCAGCTCAACATTACCTATACTAAGTTAGTCACCTAAGGGTCACCTAAGTCACAAACTAAGCAGAGCTTGTGTTTTAGGTCATATATGACGCTGTGTGAATTGTCCAAAAATGTTTGCCTTGGGTCTGTGTAGATATGTTAAATACATTCTGATATAAATCGTGAATGTATTTAGCAAAAAAAAATTCAAAATTCTTTACTCATAAACTTAAAATAATATATAACAGTGAGACCCCCTTTTAAGCAAAGTGTTAACTTATTAATTACAAAAAAGTTACTATTTGAAAAGCGAGCGCGCATGTAATTGTATAGGTTGTATTAGTATGTGTGTGTGTGTGTGTGTGTGAGAGAGAGTGAGTTTGTGTGTGTGTGCGTGTGTGAAAACAACAACAATCAATAATCTTGTACCTATGACACAAGCTATGCTTACCTTGTTGCTGTTGACAGATGGTGCTGTTTGTTTATCGTAAACAGCTTAGAATGTAGGTTTCTAAACCCAGGATCAGAATTTCCATACCAAAACATAAAAGCACAACAGTAGCTCATGATAAACGCAGCCTCCCGGGGCAGTCGAACTGATTGCCGTCTGTCCCCGGGGCTCCACTACATTTTAGTCAGGCCGAATATTTGGAGCCCTAGAATGTTTAATTAGCTGGTTATAATGGCTTTTTGGCAGAAATTGGAGTTAGGCTTTTTGTTTTACTTTTCAAGGGAGATTTAGCTCTCAGGTATAAGGTAACTGTCCATTTTACTAAAGCTATGTAATCTTAATGAATGTATAAGCTGATGTACAAAGAGTTTTTTTGTAGATATAAAGAAACATTGCTGTATATTTCACAAAGCACCAAGGAGCCCTAAAGTAAGCAGAGCTTATGTTATGGACAGATCTTTGATAAAATGCTTATTTTTTTTATTTTACATTCATAGGTACTTATCATAAAGAAAAAACACCTAAACCCGAGACAAACATCTGTAGATATAGCAAACATTTTTTCCCCGGCGGGGATCGAACCCGCAACCGTCTCAGTCGTCTACTACTACAACTAAATGTACCACGGAGGTCATAGGAAATATAACGAATGCTGCAGGTACTCACAGCACCATCTATTCCCATCGATAGGTAACCTATAGGTTGAATAAATTGCGATAATTAAACTGATTTTGATAAAAAATGCCAATAAATTCGTAAATTAATATGTCCTAGGTTATATTCTAACCATAATAATTTTCATCTCCTGTATATCAGCTTAAGCTTTTCAGATATGCTGCAGCACGTATTTAATTTTTTATTTCCGTTTTCAGGTAAGTAAATAAAGGAGAAATATATAAATAAAATAATTAAAAATTTAAAAATGTATATTATATGTATTATAATATATATAATATAAGGAGGCAACGCGGCAGACCCAGACTGAGATGGCGCGACGAACTTGACATGTTTTTACAAGGTTGGTCCTCCATAGCACAGGATCGGGATAAATGGAAGGGGGATAGGGAGGCCTTTGCCCTGCAGTGGGACGAAAATGGCTAGTAATAATAATATATAATATACATATTAAAAATATTATAATTATGATTATGCATATTTAGTTGATTTCTACTATATCGCGTTAGTTATCTTATTTTTTTATTTCCTGATCATTGAAACATACAAACATGTATGCATGATTTAAATTATGTTTACATACATATGACAAAGTTTTAAAAATATATAGAATAAGTTATTCAAATTAGATTTAAAAAACTATCAACAACTATGTCAATAGTGAAAAAGTTGATTGTCGTATGTACCTACTAACATTGCCCGTGAATCTCAACTTCTGTGATGACCGGGAAAATAAATGAGATTCACAGATGCAATACAATGTAAAAAGTTCCATCCATTATTTTGTTAACAAACTAATAGGGAGTTTGTATTGGGTACAATAGTAGGAAGGAAGGTATATGTAGTTGATATTACGTTAGTAACATATTAAACAAATCCAAGCATTTGATTAAAACTTAACTTTTTAAATTTATGTCTGTCTGTATGTATTATCTGTGACTTAAACACGTGCTTTAACGATGAAGGAAAATATACGGTAACTCACGGCTACTTCTGACGTATTAACCTGTACTGTCCTTTGACATAAACTCTAAAATCCAACTACGCTAGGAGGATGGTTTAGGTGCTGGGCAAGCCTCATCTATCTAACAATGTCCTATGTCCACCTGCAGCCTCACGTATAGCATAAATACCAGTTGACGCGAATAAATCATCTACCTCTATAATAGATGTGTGAAAGGCCTTTTTTTGAACCCAACTAACATTATCACATCCACGCATTATGATTAGTTAGCATAAAAAAGTTGTAGGTATAGTTTATGGTATAATAACTTCCTAGTTTAAACGAGAGTTTAAGTATAAGAAGTAATTTACGTTTTACAGACTACAAAGTATTTTGCACATTTACGCAGATGGTTCATTCTCATCACACAATGTGTAATTTAGATATCCAGGGTGCTTTGTACTTTAAATATCCGACGTGTTCATTGTTTCACAAGTATGCGACTCATTTGTAGTCTTGACAATAGTTGAGTTCCTCAATAACAAAATTCTACGGGATAATAAAAAGATGCGTAAAACACCTAGGAGCGAGACAAGTACGAGAACCTGCCTAACAAATAAATTACAGTTTTTACAGCCCCGCAATTCCCATAAAGATTCCGCCGCTGCTAGATACCCGTAAACCCTAAATTATCTGGGTGGCATAAAATTAAAACGTCAACTCCACAAGATGGGCCTTAGATGGACGGTTTTAAAACTTCTGAAGCCATGAAAGATAAAGCGGTGACACCGGTAGATGATAGGGCACCGCAGACAATTTATTTATAATCTCGGGTGCCGAATTGGCTACGAATTAGCATGTAAATATTTGAAGTCCAAGGAGCCTGGTGGAGATTTATCGCGAACGGCGTAGATAAGCGGCACGGGCTCGTAAAGCAGACGCAGCCGGCGAGGGCACACCACACCCTTTGACGAAGTTGTAAAAAGAACGTTAAACCGCAGTAAAAACGCATCGGCCAGAGACTGCTCGTTATTTTAGTAACCTCCTTATGAATTTCAATGAAGGACTCGACATAATAACCGCGTTCAGAGCTCTGCTTTAAGTAGTGGGCTCTTTACCCGGAAATGTTTAAACTTTTAATACGAATTTAAATTCGTTAATTTCTAGATAGGCCTTCCTGACTTTTGCAGTCGTTGCTAGTTGTTTAATCATTTCTTACCAGCCATGTTTTCAGCATCATTCGGCTCCTCTTTTGCGCGATCGTGTTGTTCATCTTCCGTTTCTAGAACAACAACAAAAAATACGTAACTTTATTACCAATAGTTCACCTTAACACTTCCTAACATAGGTATAAACTAGACAATACAGGATGCCGCGTTAAATTTTCATTGATTAAAGTTCCGAAAATCTGCATTGGCCAGAGATATTTATGCGTGGTACTTGTACGGTACTTAACCCGCGAGTGGCTAATCTGACAATAAATGGGTGTGAGCCTGCCTGGCAGTGAATAGTGCCGCGTCCACTGCATCTGACAGTTACTAAGTGCTGGGTGCGGATGAGACCGCATCACTGAATTATAACATAGTACGAGCTGCGATTATCAGTTTTCATCGGCCAATGTAAATCATTGTTTGAACACCTCTCGAATTTAAGTAAAACAAGTGAAAAAATGTTTGCATCATCTGAAACTTTCTTCTTCAATGGACTGCGAAAAGTGGAAAATTCAGATGGCCCGATATATTGGCCCATCTAAAATTACGAGTAATTAAAAGCTGACCCGACTGACGTCGTCCTGCCCAATCCCACCTACCGAGATCAAATGTGAATATACTCGTAAACCACCTGTGATATAGATATCAATACATCACATTTTTTTATAAACACGAGCTGCCACGATATTTTAATTAAGTTTCTGGCGTAGAATTTGCGAGCTACTATAAAAAAAACATGGTATAACGTATACCATATATGTATACATTAACGTATGAATCCAAATCGTAAAGTCACTTCACTACTTGAGACCTAGGGTTATGCTTAATCTTTCGTAGGCATACGCTGCAACCCATCCACTCGGACATCGAGGTGCACTACACGGACATTAAACGGATATACGATTTATTACCCAGAATGTACCTACACGTAGTGCATCAAATAAAATGAAAAAAACGTGCAAAATCTACTTATCTGCTTTGAAATAAATTTACCGGAAAAAATCGTGATTACACCCCTAAGCAAGTAACAATGGTCAGCACACGTTATTCGAACTACGAAAAACAGTTCCTAAGCGTATGAATCAGAATTGTAAAGTCACTTCACTACTCGAAGCCACGGGAGATGCTTAATCAGAGTCCTTCCGCAAGCGAAATAGACATATGTACGCCGCGACCCGTCCGCTCGGCGATCTAGGTGTGGACTTCACAAAATAAAGGGAGATATGAGTTCATACCCAGAAGGTTCACGCGTTGCTTCATATTCAATGAATAATAAAAAATCAAAAATTATAGAAGCTATGTAGGTGCTACGTGTGCTACGAATGTGCTACGTAAATTTTAATGTATTTCACCTTTTAACATACACGAGAAAATTTTGACATTGAAGTTCAAGGATAATTTTAGATTCAGTTCCAGATTCAAAACTTAAAAAAAATCGGCAAAGTGCGAGTTGGACTCGCGCACGAAGGGTTCCGTACCTTTATTTGGCAAAACAACTACTATGCTATAAATATACAACTAAATATTCTGTGAATATTTCTAGCGTCTACCTGTTGCCGTTGTTAATATCAAGCAAAAAAAAGCAAAAAATTACGTTTATTGTATTTTGTTTAGTATTTATTTTATTCTGTTTTTAGTATTTTTGTTATAGCGGCAACAGAAATCATGGCTCATGAGATACAGCCTGATGACAGACAGACAGACGGATAGATTGGCGGACAGCGGAGTCTTAATAATAGGGTCCCGTTTTTACCCTTTGGGTACGGAATCCTAAAAAGAAACCTTGCTCCACTAACCGGAAAATCAAAATAAACATATTACTTAGCAACAACATTTTTAAGGAAAATTTGGCAGGCTCATTTCTGATACTACTCGTAGCTTGGCACTAGGTGCTTCATTATATAAATGAATGATGAATGAATGAATGTATTTCACCGTTTTATATTTCTAACTCGACTTGACCCGATTTAGCACAGGTGTACGGATGAACTAATTAGCGCTCATCTTGATGAAGAGTAAAAAAATAAATAGAACGTAGAAAAAAGGTGTTCAGGTTTGTGGACACAACAACCCTTTTTCCGGATTACTAAAGTTTTTTTGTTAAATGGAAACCAGCCGTACACACAGACAGACGCAGGAAGCGACTTCAATTTTAATATGAATGATAAAGAGCTAGATATATTATGTACTCGTAAGATAATTAAAGCTATTGCAACATCCAACCTTAACCTCCTATCTTATCCGTGTTTTAGCAGCCAACAATTCACATCAACTTAACGCATGTGGCATATATGTATTTTTCTTGCTTTCTTACTTTCATGTTGCAAACATTTCTTTTTTTTATTCGCTAAGTGAATCTAACAGACAGACGGAAAGACAGACAGACAAAGCGAAACTATAAGGGTTCCTTTGTTGTATTACGGAACCTTTATTTTACTTAAAAAAACATCCTAAGAATAAAACTGACTACAAAATAAAAGATACCCTCAAGGAACCTAAATTTTGCCCCACTCTATACAACTGTACACTCTATACACTATAATTATTATATAATGTGCATTGGTAAAGTAGCTAATTTTTTTTTATGTTAGATAGGTTAGCTCTTGATTTCATCCTTGCTATCGCAAGAATGAGATCGACGATGGAGCGAGCTTCCCTAGAAAATGCCTATTAACTCTTTTCTTAAACGTAATCGGGTCATAAGAGGTTGGAAACAGGACAGGCGCGGGTGAGCTCTGTGCCCCGTCTCTCCTTTTTACTCTTAGCTTGGCACCCATCGTGCTCGGGCGACGCGATGCATGCCGTACGTCATCCGTTATCATCGGCCGTGTGTCAGCGTCAGGCCGTCGGACTGCATTGCCGTTTGAAATGCTCAGTTTTATGGTGAGGATAGCGTTAGATTTCCGTGCTATTTCGGTACAAGTGTAATCAATGAAACGTATGAGTGAAGAGTAGAAAACTGTTTGATCCTTATTAATTATAATTAATTAGTTTATATTATTCAAACCCCTGCCAATCGTGGTGAGTAAGGAAAAAACCTCTCATGATCAGTACTCGGCCATGATGAGGGAGGCCTTTGTCCAGCAGTGGACGCCCTACGGCTGAAATGATGATGATGAATTATAATTATTAATTATCATGTAACCGGGTATTTATCGCGTTAATTACCTTTATTATTTACAGTCTTTCCGGGACCATGGCTGGTGCGATTTAGTCGAAAGCAGGGGCGTAGTGTGGAATTAAATTAAACTTCTAAAGTTTGAGAAACTGTTTGAAAATGAAATATCACTACGCGTCGTTTTGATCTCCTGTTCTTGTCTTTCTTCGGTTAAAAAGATCCTAGTAACTATAGCCATAACATTGCCTTGCTACACTTTTTCGTTACGAGTGTATAATGAAACATAAGGCAGTGAAAGTATGAAATAATGAATAGAATGATTCTTACCTTCAGCTTTTCCATTATTCACTGCTTCTTCCAGCATTCTCTCGTTTGAGTCTGAGTCATCGTCATCAACTCCGTCATAATTCTCACGACTTTCATGGGCGCTATTTTTCCCGTTATCTTCATTCCATTCTTCTTCCTCGGCTAGAAATAGTTTTATTTCTTAGTTTAAAAAGACAATAAAATTAATAAAATGTTGGCGGCTGATTCGTGTAGGACAATCATTTAAAATAAAAAGTTGATTCATTGAAATCAAATAAAAAATATGTACGTACAATTAATAATTTCTACTATAAATAATTATTTAATTAAGCAAAACTGACTTCAAGGTTAAAATCTAAAATGTTGCTGAAAATGCCCAAACCGCTTTATGTATGTATGCTTACTACATTTCGGTATTCCCCTCGATTAACATAAATCCTTTCGTAAGAACTGGGTTTAAATGTAAGCATACGTTATTAAGAAAAATAAAAACCCAATATCAATAAAAATATCTATATTTTTATTCGGGCGGGTTTTTTTTAATTCAACTAAAAACGTATATCAGTTCAAATGTTATGATAAATTCATTTTTATCACGTGGCACGCGTTTTACCCATGATATCACATTTTGACCAAACCCCATTTTCAAGTATGTTTCAACTTTTACGAGGCAATTTTCAGGCACATTTTTTTCGAATATCACAACAAATATACTTAAGTGTTATTATGGTAATAGTATTGTGTCTCCAATTTCCGAAAACTGCGTTGTTAAATCAAAAAATAAGTGCACACAACAAAACAAGAATGTAGCAATGATATTTCAAACAATGTTATTCTGAGAGAACTTTTGAAATCTGTTCTATTTTTAAATTATATTTTTAAACTTACGAGTATCAATGAGGTTTCATTTGGATTATAGTTTTTTTTTTTTTTATCGCATTTGAATAATGTAGGTTGGTATACGGTATACCTATTATAGAAGATAATTTTATGCGTGTGGGGAGGTTCATTTCATTGGTTGGGATAATTAATTGCTATCCAACATTCCAACTTACATCACGCTAATTAACTTTCTAAAACAAATTAGGATAATGTAAAGTTTTATGGGCCAGAAATCACATTATATGTCTTTCTAGGGAAGACATATGATTATCGATACAAAAAATATTTAGAAATGCAATAATTATAACATCAATTATTTGTTGTAATAAATCTAATATAATATAATCTAATAAACTTCACAATATTTAAAAGCTAACAAAAGTTAAATATCAGAAAATGTTAGGCTACTCGTAATTTACATTATTTTTATGGCTGAAAAAATAAAGGGAGGGGTGTCACGCTGTCGCGTGTAATCTTAGGAGTAAAAGTAAACGACAAAAGGAAAAAGTAACCATAAGAGCGACTTGGGGAAAGCATCTTTTGTTAAAGGCAGCATTCATACCTCGTAGGAAATTGAGTTTTAGCAATTAAGCGACAATGGTGGCGATTCTGTTTTTGAACTAACTAACTAAAACTAACTTAATTGACGTAACCGGACTAAAATTTAAACGGGAACAGAATAGCTTTATGTCGTTTTAAGTAAATATTATGCTATTTTAGTTACGAAGTGTGCCAACAGAATTAATAATATTAAATAAATTATTAACAAAAAAATACTCCAATATCAGCGTACAATTTAAATCAGCTACATAGTGTGACATAGTTAATTAGTGCGAGGAGGGTGCGGTTGGCGTGATTGCGCCCGCCGCACCCAGCAAACAATACGGATTCTACATTTTAACAATTCACGGATTGTACTCTTTGTATTGCCCAAGAGTTTAAAAATCGAATAACTAATTATGGTGTTCTAATATCTTATTATACTAGCTGAATAATGCTGACTAGTGATGTTAGTTACAGAAAATCTATGCCTCTAATGCAAACAGCCAGTAGACACACCATCAATAGTAAAAGTGGTGTAGTTGGGCGATATTTTTATATAATTTTTTTAATCAATATTTTATTTTTATTTTAAGTCTTTTTTAGAGGTTCAAGTACCAGCGTTGGCTTGAGTTGACAGTAAACAAAAACTTGAGTTTACTTGTGTACCTAACCCAGGTAAATACATATATAATGAACACAGTAATTTCTAAAATTGAAAATAAGCGGGTAGTCTTGAGGCGAGCCTGGCAGTGTCGCCACTCGCCAGATGCCAAACATGACCCGGCCTCAAATTAGAAAACATATACCTACTATGTCTAAGGTATGTATATACATATTTGTGATATTATATTTTCTTAATGTTTTCTAATATGTGTGATGTCACCCAACAGGAACAGTTTGAAAATCAATCAAAGCTGAGACTGTTCCTTTTTGGTTCGCAGCAGAGCAGACAGTGGCACTGGTAGTACTTATTATGTATGTTAGATAGGTAAGTTCTAAATGATGTTTAACTTTTTATTGTGTTTTTCCTATATATAATAATAATAGTATCCACCTTCTTTTTTTCAAAAGTGTAAGTATATGGTTTTCTGTCTGTGCTGTTTTCGTGAATTAAATAAATGTATAATCATTCATTCATTCAACTAGGTACCTAATTTTAACATTACATCACCTAATCAGTCTTTATTAGGGACTAACCGTTCTCCGCAGTTTCACCCGCATAGTTCACGTTCCGTGGGAATACGAGGATAAAATATAGCCATTATTTCTGAGTAACATAACTCAAGGGTAATGTAGCATTATAATAGTGAAAGAATTTTGCAAATCGGTCCAGTAGTTTTTGAGTTTATTCGTTACAAACATACAAAATACAACATACAAATATTTCCTCCATAAAATATTAGTATAGATAGACTGGCTCTACTAATAAATTATCTGGTCTGTCAACAAGAACTAGATTTTGAGCTTATTTGTATACCTAAGTAAACTCAACAAACTCAGTAATGCAACGGCAATTTCTATGAAAATAAGCGGGTAGTCTTGAGGCGAGCCTGGCGCCGTCGCCAGATAGCCCATCATAACTCGGGCCGCAATGTGCCTTGCGGGACGCATTCAGCACCAACCGCTCCACAATACTGCTGCCGCGATGCCAATTCAATTTTCTTACTGACCATATTGCTTGCTTAGGTTCGCGGTATGGAGCGGCACCTACATTGAATAGGTTTCGTTTTATAGGCATTATAATAAAGAAATACAAAACTTTTATAAGCAATATTTTAGACGAATTTTTGATAAACTTTTAATTTCTAATGAGGAACATTTTTCAAGAATTTTTAATTTTTAAGAACAATGTTGATAAAAATTTTAGATAATATAGAAAATGACTCGGTTTGACCGGTTTTATTAATAAAGAACATTATGCTTCTGAGGTTCCCGAGGTTATTACGAAAGTACAGTCTACGACCACTCTGTATCTGCAGGTACAATAATTTCCATTTATTTACCTACGTAAAACCCAGTTGGTGTTCCATCGCCAATAATACGTTAGAAACGACCAATTCCTCCGGCAGCACTAAACGCTAGGTAGGCACTAACTTTGATTAAGGACCAAGCGGATAAGCGCAGAGGAATAATAACGCTAACCCCATCTCGGCTAAGCTATTGTAGTTTCTGTATCCTTGGAAACTGTAATTTTAATGTGTTAGGACGGTGGGGAATACGGGTCCCGGTCGGGTCCACGCCGGCCGTGGCCATCCTTACATAATGTTCCTGAATAAATGAGTGATCGACATGCCTATCATGTCTGACTGTCACAACTTACACACCGAGCCTATCAATCGCTAAATAACTACAAAGCAAGAGATGTAATTCAAACAATGCTGAAAATACATTGATACGTATCTACTAATATCCGGCTGTGAAGCAGTTGAGATTGCAGATATATCTCCGGGCTTGTTTCATGTATGTACCTATAGGTTTAGTTATCATCGTAGTTCTGAGCCTATTGTCAAAATAAATATTTTAGTAATTATTTTTTTGTTTTAAACGACTAAGTGACGACTGAATGCCCGCTATAAGTAAAACGGTAACCTCTATCTATTTCAAAGGCAATAGCGCGGTGATCACATTGAATAAACACATGACCAACGCTGCATAGCATTGCGCCCGTCATCCTGAGACAGAGTTGTAAGGTCTCATGTGCTCATAATTTCACCAGCCGGCCCCCTTACATAACCGAAACATAGCAATGCAGACATTACTGCTTGGCGGCAGAAAAAGGTATGATTAGATACTTCTCCGGATTAAATCTTCACAAAAAGTTCTGCTGCTACTATAATATAAAAATATGAAAGTATTTTATATAACGTGGTTCCTATAACACAAACTGCTATGTTGTACTCAGATTATAATAACTTATGCCCGCAGCTTTGCTCGTGTTCTACCCAAATAAAAACATAAACTTGAAATCGGACCACTAATGTAGTCATTTTCGCTGAACATAACATACGTAAAAAAGTCGAACATTGAACCTGCTCCTATATTGCAGTCGGTTAGAAAAAGGTCAACGATCCTATAACCGTACCTATCAAATTTCACATAACTTTGCCTTATCTTACAAGTTTACATTCTCGATTCAAAGGTTTTCTCCCCATCTACCTATCAATTAAAAGTCAAACGTCTCAGCAGCATTTTGCCATTTTCCTTAGAGACAGAGTTGAGAGGGGTATGCGGGGCGCGGGGGCTGGGTGTCCCACGGGAGCAGGCGGCAGGGCTGGGTCCCAGGAGCCCCGTGGGCGGCGGGAGGCATCCATCCACTGGGACGACCCACCTTCCACCAGCAAGGACGCCCGTGCTGTTTTTAAGCACTGTTATACGAAAGTGGAAAATTACACTGTCTAATGGGAATTTCGCGGGTTTATAAAACGGATTCAGATTTGATCTGTAACAGATTGTATAGTCTCTCGTAATCGTAAGTAAGTATATTATTATAGACAAGGTGTTCACCGAGACTTCGTACTACGTTTCAATGTTCTGCTCTTATACTGTTTGTGGTAGAGTTATATATAAGTTAACGCCTAGATATTTCCTTGACAAATCAGCTATCCAAAACTTAACAGTTATTCGAATCGATTAACGCGTTCAACCAAACAAACTCTTCAGCTTTATAATATTTTATTTTAGACTAGCTGTCCCGCGCAACTTTGTCTACGCAATGGAATCTCTCAAAAGAAATACACTTTTCCCGGTTTTGCATCATTTTTAGGGTTCCGGACCTAAATGGTAAAAATTAAAAAAAAAATAAGTTGCTAGGTCATGTGTTGTGTATCATATGAAAGGGCTTCATTTGCACATTAATAAACAGTTTTTAGTTTTCCTTTAAACCTATTCGGTTTGAAGGAAAACTAAAAACTGTTTTAGACTTATTTACAAAAATTTTGGAAAAAAATACCGTTCCTCCCCTTATATCCGAAATTGGCGGAGATAAACACCTGAAACGTTTATAGCTAATAGAAGTGTATGTAAAGATTATAGGAAAATTATAACGAACTCCATAATTTGCATAGTTTTTTAGAAATCATCGGAAGTGTAAAAAATATACATAAGTTCCGCTATCGGACAAGAGATGGCACTGTCTAGGTTCTCCAACAAATATAAATCACCTTTATAATATATCATAGGTATTGTATGATGGCGAGGAACCCTCGGTGAGCGAGTCCGACTCGCTCTTGGCCGGTTCTAACCAATGATGCTCCGCTCCTATTGGTCGTAGCGTGACGTCATATAGACTACATCCTTTCGCGGTAACTGGGCTATCCAACACTGTAATATATTTTTTTAATTTGAACCAGTAGTTATGAATGACTAGCTTTCGCCCGCGACTTCGTCCGCGTGGAAGTCATAAAACGCAAAATCCCCTTTTTCACGCAGAACCACTTTGATCCGAAAATATAAATCCCATTTATTCCCTATCCCGTGAGAATTTCGAAAATCCCTTCTTAATGCACCTCTAGGATACTCAAGGCATATGTGTGCCAAATTTCAAGTCTTTAGGTCCAGTGGTTTAGGCTGTGCGTTGCTATATCAGCATTCTGTAATCTGTGATATCAGTCAGTCAGTGAGTCAGTCAGGACTTTGAATTTTATATACCTATATACATAATTAACGTGAGTAGAAAACCCGTATAACATTACAATGAATAGTGTAACTCACGAGTGTTTCGAAAGTGAAACAGTAGTTCCTTGGATAATTCTTTAAATTATTGTCAACAAGAAAACCAACTTCAATGAGAAAATCTAAATTATTGCTGAAAATACCCAAGCCGCTATATTACATTTGAATATTTCCCTCGATTTATCATGGATGCCATCATCAGAACTGGGTTTAAAAGCAAGCAAACATAAACTTAGCCGCAAGTTTAAATTTAGGGCACAACACTATTGGTACCTTGAAGGACTCCAGTACACAATATTAAATTATTTCATTCCATTTCTCATTACAATGACCGTGATGCTGATGATGATGATGTGTAGGTAATTATGATGATTAGTAATGTGCTTATTAGTGGATATCTTAGCCACCTTTCGATGTCGTCATCCGTGAATTTTGTAATATTGAAGAGTTTTGATAACCATCTGTGGTCTTCTTCATCAGTTCCACTTCACCAAATCATACTTTGTGAATGCAAATGAGAACCTTGAGCTAAATAAGCCGAAATCGCTATATGTTTTACCTTTAAAAAATACGTACTTAATTAATACGTTTTAATTAAGTAGGTAGGTACCTAACTAACTAACTAACGTACCTATCACACATTTTAATTATTTATACAACTACCGGAAATACCGCACACTGTACTCGAATTAAATAAGTATAAAAAAATCAATATAATGACACGGCCTTACTTGTGTTAGCGTTAATAGCTCTCATAAAAAATAGAACATTCGAGTGCCTCATCTACGTCATCATCATCATTTCAGCCGTAGGACGTCCACTGCTGGACATAGGCCTCCCTCATGGATATCCAGTTATTGCGGTTGGAAGCGATCTGCATCCACCGTCGACCTGCGGTCTTCACCAGGTCATCATCCCATCTTGTTGGTGGACGTCCTACGCTGCGCTTGCCGGTCCGTGGCCTCCACTCGAGAACTTTTCGGCCCCATCGGCCATCTGTTCTGCGAGCTACATGGCCTGCCCATTGCCACTTCAACGTGCTAATCCGTTTGGCTATGTCGGTGACCCGAGTTCTTCTACGTATCTCCTCATTTCTGATTCGATCGCGTAGTGAAACCCCGAGCATAGCCCTCTCCATAGCTCGTTGAGCGACTCTGAGCTTATTCATGAGGCCAATCGTGAATGACCACGTCTCGGTTCCATATGTCATCACTGGTAACACACACTGGTTGTAGACTTTCGTCTTAAGGCACTGAGGAATTTTGGACGAAAAGACGTTGCTTAGTTTCCCAAACGCTGCCCATCCGAGTTGGATTCGCCGATTTACCTCTTTCTCGAAATTGGACCTACCTAATTGGACTGTTTGTCCTAGGTATACATACGCGTCGACAACTTCGAGAGCCGAGTTCTCAACCATAACTGGGGCAGGCGCAACATGGACATTCGACATAATCTTCGTCTTGTCCATGTTCATTTTAAGACCTACCCGTTGGGAGACTCGGTTGAGGCCTTCGAGCATCGTGCCAAGTTCCTCCATCGATTTTGCCATGACCACAATATCGTCAGCAAACCGAAGGTGAGTCATGTATTCGCCGTTAATGTTTATGCCTAGTCCTTTCCATTCCAAGAGCTTAAAGGCATCTTCCAAAGCGGTCGTAAACAGTTTCGGAGAAATAACGTCTCCCTGTCTTACGCCTCTTTTTAAGGGAATATCCTTCGAACTCTGTTCCTGTACTCGGACTGACATAGTGGCGTTTCTATACAAAGACTTCAACACTTCGATATACCGATAGTCAATTCGGCATCGTTGGAGAGACTCGAGCACCGCCCATGTTTCGATCGAATCGAAGGCTTTCTCATAGTCCACAAACGCGAGACATAGCGGCAAGTTATACTCTTCGGTCTTCTGTATCACTTGCCGCAGCGTATGAATGTGGTCTATGGTACTGTAGCCTTTTCGAAACCCGGCTTGTTCGGGACGCTGGAAGTCATCAAACCTGCGATCGAGACGATTTGTGATGACCCTTGAAAACAGCTTATAAACATGGCTCAAAAGCGAGATCGGTCTGTAGTTCTTAAGCAAGGTGTTGTCACCTTTCTTAAAGAACAGTACCACGACGCTTTTGTTCCATGTTTTTGGCGTAATACCTTCGAGCAAGACGGAGTTGAAGAGCTTCTGAAGGACTTTAAGTATCGGTGATCCACCCGCTTTCAGAAGCTCTGAAGTGATTCCGTCCTCCCCCGGCGCCTTGTCGTTCTTAAGCTGTTTCAGGGCCATCCTGATCTCGTACAAGCTGATGTCCGGGATATCTTCGGTATAATGTCGGGTCAGCTTGGCTCTAGGGTCTTCTGCCACACTGCAAACAGGTTTAGTGACCGAATCGTAGAGCTGTCCATAGAACCTTTCGACTTCCCTTAACACTTCTGCTTTACTTGACGCTATACTGCCATCTTCCCTCTTCAGCTTCGTCATCTGGCTTTGCCCAATAGACATATCTCTCGCGAACACTTTGGAGCCTTTGTTCCGCTCTATCGTATCTTTAATACGAGCTGTATTAAAGGTACGAATATCGTGCCGCAAGGATTTCCAAACTTGTCTATTGAGCTGCCTATGTGACTTAGCATCATCGGGAGACTGCAGTCGTAATGAGCGTCGTTCAGCCATAAGGTTAAGAGTGTCATCAGAGAGTTTCTGAGGTCTATTTGTACGGGGCGTCTTAAAGAACTGAGACCCCACCGTATGGACAGTTTCTACGAACCTGTTATTGATCTCGTCCACTGATGCATGTTCTTCGAGACCCAGACAATCAAAGCGATTTGAAAGTTCGAGTTGAAAGCTCTCGAGGTTTTGGATATGTGCACGAGTGGGTCGGAGCGTAGATTTCATCAGACGGGACCTTTCAAGTCTAACGTTCATATTCAATGTGCCTCTAACGATTCGGTGATCACTTCCGGTTTTCACCCTGTGAATCACAGTGACATCATTGAATACCCGTTTCTTGTTGGTCAAGATGAAATCAATCTCATTTCTCGTGGAACCATCGGGACTCATCCAGGTCCATTTCCTGTGAGGCGGCTTCTGGAAGAAAGAATTCATCATAAAGAGTCCTTCTTTCTCCAGAAAATCGGCCAGCCTCTGTCCCCTGGGGTTCCGTTGCCCATACCCAAATTGCCCCACTCTCAACTCATCATCGCTTCTCTTGCCTAACTTTGCATTGAAGTCCCCCATAACAACAGTGAAGTGAGTTTTGTTTGTATGTATGGCCCTACTAATGTCCTCATACATAGACTCTACTTCTTCATCTGGGTGTGACGAGGTCGGCGCATATACCTGAACGACCTTCAGCGAATATCTTTTAGATATTCTGAGTGTTAGGTATGCGACCCTGCTCGACACACTGTCGATGGTGACAATGTTGTTAATGAGTGACTTGTGAACGAGAAACCCGACACCACCTTGGGACTGTTGGTCGCCCTCCCGGTAGTAGAGTAGATTACCGGACTTAAGGGATATCGTGTCCTCGCCCTCTCTACGGACTTCTGATAATCCTAAAATGTCCCAGTGTAACCTACTCATTTCTTCTTCCAGCTCAACGATCTTTTCGTCTGTCCTCAAAGTGCGGATGTTGTGTGTTACCAGGGCCAGTGGTCGTCGTTGGGGTTGGTAGCCGTCCGTCTCCCGGGGATTCTTAGCACCCCTAGCCCCGCCGTTACCGTGGCCGCTACCGTAGCCACAACTAGCGGGGCTGCCGGGGACTCGGGGCCTGGTCCTTGGTTTCGCAATCATAAGGGGTTGTTGCCATACTCGCCACGCTTGGCAGGCGGGTTGGCGAGCGCAGTATAGGGTGTTAAAGACGCGGAAGACGCTGCTGCCCATCTTCCGAAGGCATCCCTTAGCAGATTCTTACTGCATCCACGGGCAAGAAAGGAGGGGCAACATTCTACAGCCGGCACCTCACGGCTCTACGTAATGCACGATAATGCATTGATTACTGACACGTTGGATTGGAGCTGTACCGTGTGTAGAAGGGACCTTAAAATAAGCACACCTTTCAATATTGTTTACACACTTTTATTGTCTTCATCTGTATTTATGTAACGTGTATCTATGTAACTGTAACGGAATCTTCGACCGTTGTTTTAACCCTTAGACGAGGTTCTAAGATTGTACTTCTCTAGTATGTAATGACATTGACATTTTATTAAATTTATGGTCAATAAAAAAAGTTTCACTCCATTTTTGATTATTATTAAGACATCAGATTTAATGTAAACTTTGAGCACTTATCAAGGACAATACAACAATTAGACGTGTTTTTAAACTATTCTTATTATATATTATTTATACCAAGGACTATATAGAACGAGCACAATAGGTAGGTACTCCAAAATTTCAAGTCGATAACTTGGATACCTAGTCGCTAAGATCCAGTCATCATCTGTGACAGACAGAATTGAAAAGTCCCATTATCTGTTTTCCTCGTGAAAATGTGGCAGTCGAAACGGTAAAAGCTATACTCTAAGATTAAGGGTAATTCAAATAAAAAAAACCGGCCAAGTGCGAGTCGGACTCGCGCACCGAGGGTTCCGTACAAACCTGTAGGTATATAAGACCTGAGTATTTGATATGAATTTCAATTTAATACCTCTACGCGTTCATGAGGGAAGGGGTAGTAAGTATAAAATTATTAAAAATATTTTTATTATACGATGTAACTAAATATTGACGGTTTTCGCAATTTTTCCTTTATCTGTGCTATAAGACGTTGCTTCCCTGCTTGTTGAAGTACCCTGTAGGTTTTGATTCCCTTGCGAGTGTCGAAAATTTACGGGAATTTGCGGCATAAACGGCTGTATCTTTTGATTGCGTTGGCTTAGAAGTTTGATTTTCACAGCTCCATAGGACAATAGACCTGAGTATTTGATATAAATTCCAGCTTGATACCTCCACGCGTTCCTGAGAAAAAGTGTCTTGATAGACAGACGGACGGACAAGAAAGTGATCCTATAAGGGTTCCGTTTTTTCCTTTCGAGGTACAGAACCCTAAAAACAATACTTATTTAAAAAATCAAGATAATCAGCGAGTAACATAATACGGCATTAACAACGAAACTCGAAAATGTTAAAACAATCCAAATACGAAAATAAACGAATTCCATTTTCATTCTTCAAGATTTTCAGTAACATTACTGCGCTACAAATTGTAAACCATCATGCACTGACGACAAATTGCATCGATTAAGCAGCTTTGTATCTCTGAGAGGTCAACATCAACATAAAACTGTTATGATAGGTATGCCTTTAGCGTATTTCCCTGAAGCGCGGCGGGGGTGCGCCCCCTTGGGAAATTTGCCGGCGACTCCATCGGGGCCTCTACAAGTTTTATGGACGCGCAACACCTAGGGCTTTCGCGGAGTCTTCATCTATGAGCACATAACTTTCTAGACTACAAAACCAACATCAAATATAGGTACCTTATGCATTAAGATATAACATGACTAATTGAATAAAGAAACAGGAATATAAAACAACTGCTCTACTACTTTTAACTTCGGATTAACAGCCCTAGCTTGAACATAACTTAGCTAGAACAGCATCATAAGTTCGGATGTGGATTGCTACAGGTTTCAGGATGTGTAGCAACCCTAGTATCCACCACTCCCGCTCACCCTCTCTGGGCTATCAACTTCTTATCGTTACACGTAACGGGCCTCGGTTATAAGTACCTACCGCTTACAGTTCAGATTAATTTCAACTGATTTTTAATTTATGTCGTCGTATTTTTTAAATTCAATTTCGTTAATGCTCAGAAACATCATTATTACATTCATGATTCGTGCAGAGTGCGCCGACTTTCTATATTCTTATTCAGTATATAAGTGAAGTAGCAACTATATTACTTTTTAATGATAATTTGATATGCAGCTTTACTGAAATCACGTTGAGAGTCCCTGACGTAGTTGGGTGAAAAAAGAGTTGTGAAACACGTTTTTTTCCCTTTTTACGTTCGTTTTTTAAAAGAAATGTATTTAGAAATTATGTTAATATTTGCCACTAGCAAAATCCTCATGTAATGCTTCCTAAGACGACCAACGCGTTATATAGAGCGGAATGAAAAGAAAAAACCAGAAGGGAAGACCCCCATCTTATGTCCTTAAGAAGTTTTTGTACAACATGTTGTATGCAATAAAATACATGGCTATGACTATTCAAAATTTAACTTAAAGTTAGAAATAACCTAGCTACGATTTTCATAAAAAATTCGTAGAGCTCTATGTGATTTATATTTATTACTTCGTTTTTAATACAGGATTTTATAAATAGCCTTACCTTTCAATAAAAGTAATAAGTAGGCTATAAAAATCCTGTATTGAAATTAATTCATACGTTAACAAATTGCGAAATTCTAAACAACATTATGTCTATTTGTTTAAACCTGTTTTTTAAATGTATATGAAAGGTCCTATTTGGCTGTTTTATGCATCCAACTGCGTCTAATCACTAATCACCGAGCACACGAGTCCGGCAAAAAGTTGACGCCCAAAGCCAAATTGACTTAACCCTCTTCAAAAGGCTTACAAATACGTCCATCCGAGCTTTTACCTCGAATAAAACATTCATACGGTTTATTGTGATCTTCACACCTCCCCCCGGCTGCAGTTTAGTACGAATTTATTTATTTATTCGTTTGTGATGGATTTTCTTATGTATACCGGAGATTCAATGTATTTTTAAATACAACTTTTTTTGGTTCGGTGGTTGGAATGAAAAGAGCTATCAAACATGGTTAGGGCTGACTAGACATTAAATCAGGTATTGGTGATAAAGACAATTTGATGGTTATTTTATTTGTAATTGTAAACTTACACTGAAGTGTCACTATCTATGGTAGAGTCGGTGCCACCACTGAAGCCTTACGGCATAAGCGGAAACTAAAAACATTTACATAGACATTTACATTTAGTTCTATGATAGCAGGGCCGATAGACGGTCAGAATGCAGTGGTGGCGCGGACTTAAGATTTTCTACCTTGCAACTAGTGGTTCGGTGGCCGAACAGTAAAGGCAGCCTACTTGGAAACAGGGGATCGTCTGATCCTGCGGATTATAATCCCATCAGAATCAAAAACTATAAGTTAATGATGACGAATAACTGTTGTTACGAACTTACTGTTGAATATAAGATCAATAACACAGTAGTTAGTTATGCATGAGTAAGATAAATTTAAAAGCAAAGCAAATGTAATCTTAGTCTTATTATCGAGGCTTATCGAGGTTATCTTTAACCTTCGAAAATTCCGAGACCTCCTTTGAAAAGACCAACACGTCCGATTTAGCCAGTCCCTTATATCCAGGTAAAGCGATATCAGAGTAAACAATTCAAGATACGGCAATTCGTTTTTATTGTCTGCTTGGGACCGAGAAGGATTAACATTTTCACTGGATGTAAAATTTTAATTCCTCCACATGAGGGCCAGGCCGGCCGAAATTGACGTGTTATTGGGCCCTAGTGAGGGCCTTCCGATGTTATATACGAGGATGGAATCAAAAGCAAAACGAGTTAGATATTCAATTCAATAAACAAAAACATTGCGAGTAATAAAAATTAAACACGCTCACGTCACTACTATTAAGCCCGGACGCAGCTAGCAAACTAATAATTAGATAAAAACAAGTGTATTTCGTAGCCACACATTTAGATTACAGTTCCATATAAAGTCAAAGTCCATATCTAAGTGTTCCTCTTTAAAAAGAAAAACAAAACACATTGAAATTGAATAAATCATATATTTGAATTCGTTCGCTTCAGAAAACTGTTTTCTAAGTGAGGGAATGAAACGAAATATAAGCCGACAAGTAGTAGGTAACAATAACCGCCACCACTCAGCGAATGAACAACATCTAAGGCGTCGCACATTCTTTTGACTGCTGCCATTAAATCCTGATGGATGAGTGATAATAACATAGTTCAAACAATATAAAAGTAAATTTCAAGACTCGCTTCCAGGTGTTCAAACTAGTAGCGAATTCTGTTCAGAATGAAAATGTGTGCTACAAAAGCGCAAACAAAGCAAATAAACAGTAGAATACAAGTGAATTATATAACGTACCTACCTAAGTGTAAGAACCAGAGAGCTGGTATTGCATTAGATGTCCCTAGCCACTGAGTCGCAGCATCCTCGCGCGCTCTTGGGACGCATTACGAAAGTAGGTACTATACGCCACTAGATCGATACGTAAAGCTACATTACAACATTGGTACCTACATCTTCTAGACAATGTTGTCTTGGTGTGCTGAGCTATCTTGGAAATTGGAAGCGTTGAATGATTGGGCTCAAGTGTAGGAGCTATTTGTAGGAGCCCTTCCTTTTTTATCATTGCTTAAATTTAAAGGGGGTACCTAAATCAGGTAAAAATTTGTTCTTGATCTCTACCAAAATCTGGTAATTTCTCAGTCTTACCATTTTATGTTCAACTCTGAAATAGTTGAATGCAATGCATGAACGTTATTAAGTAGTTTATCTGATTAGCATGATTCGTTTTAAATCAGGTTAGGATGTTAGTCATTGACTGACGCCCCACTCAAACTCCTATTATTCGTTTCTAAGATCATTCATTTAAAACATAAAAATCAATAAAAAATATTAACTTTGAAAATGTCTACGATAATGTCGTCCCATTGCAGAGCAAAAGCCTTATTATCCTTTTATTTTCCAGTTTGTATGCTTAGTGAAACGGGCCGTTCACTACAAGATATGATGTAATTTTTCGAATCAATGCGAAAAAGTCAATAAATGCGAGCAATGTCATTTGAGCGAATAATTAATGAGCCATCTTACATTATACGGCACGCGTTAGGGTAAATGCAAATAATCCCTCCCTGCACCATAGGACGAGGATTCAGGTAATTGTGCATGAAACGCGAGCCAAACCGCGGCGAGACCGCAGCCGGTCACTGACAAAACGCTGAAATCAGCATTTCGCTGGGCGCGAGCCACGCTTCCGCAGCGCATTCGTCAACCTTCATCCACCCTGGATGGGTTTACCTACTAGGTACCTATACTTAGGTAATCTGCTTAAATACAGGTTATCTTATCCGTATACCTACGTAACTTGTACTGTGTTATTTACAAATATTTGCCGTGGGGTGCCGTCAGTAGAATGTTGCCTTCGTTAGATGGGCAAATTCTGTACATATCAACATCCCGTACTGCGCTCGCCAACCCGCCTGCCAAGTGTGACATAATTATTGTTTTCAACGAAGGTAAAGTCGTAACATTATAAAATATAATTCAATCTTATGCCGTATATATTACTTGTAACGACATAGTAATGGTTATCGTTATGTGACCTATGTAGAAATACATTTTAACTGACATAGTTCTTTCATTAAAAAGATCGAAAACTTGCTTATTGTATTTTTTTGTCGTAGGTAGGTGATTTACGAATATGAGTGGTTATGGAGATTTCTGGAACTTTTGACCAGAAATCCCCTTTGTTTCCCCTTTGAGGACCAGAAGGGGATTTGTGGAGTAAAACCAAATCCAAGAATGGCAGACAAGTGGTATGTTATGTTGTAGGAAAACGCATTTTTTCTTGTCTGTCTCAATCTAATACTAACTAGTAAGGAAGTACCGTAATGGGACAATTAAATTCGTAAGATTTTTTTTTGTAAACAACAGTCTAGCGTTTTCCAAAGAAAAATGTTCCTTATCATTAATTTATCTGCTTTCAATAAGTTTGAAACTGTATTATTTTTAACACAGTTTTATACTCTTTGCACATTTAGTTGTTAGGTTCATAATTATTGTAATAAATAGTTAGCTTATTTTATTTAAAAAAAAAACTTACGTTTCAGAGATCTCGGTTTCGCTTGTTTTCGTCTAGACATCCTTTTCACTGAACCGCACCACGTCAATCAAAACTTAAGTCATCCATTAGTCACAAATTACTTTTCATCAGAGTTCCGATACAAAAAGTTATCGTTAATTCGAGGACAGACTCCTATAGGTACACTTTTTTGTGTTCCGAAATTTAGTTAACGTAAAGTTTATCGGTACCTATCGTAAAAGTGTATAGTCATGGAGTGTTCCGCGACGCACGTGGGTACGGTAGCGCACCCCGTGCTTACTGAGCTAACTGGCGCCCAACAAGTGGCAATAACATTGTATGTAACCTTACGCGCAAACTCGTAAGAACCACGCACCGGCACTTGGGCGAGTGATGAAGACAGCAATCTACTCATGGTGGAACTCAAGTAGAGCTCCTGCCGAAAATTTATAATGTAACTAATTATGACTGTGTTCGCCTCTGATGTGTTCCTTTTTACAAGGTTTTATTTACTTTGCAATTTATTACAAAATACTAGGGCACAGAAAACAGAATTACATTATGAAGTACATAATAGAATATTTAATGTTAAAATAGATTTGATGCAAGAAAGTATTTCCTAAATATGTATACACACACAGCTAACGCTTAACTAAGTAATAAAAAAATAATTTAATAAATGTTCGAGGCAAAAAAATACATGACAAGCAAAAGTAGAAAGGTACAAACAAAGTTATGTTACCTTAATCTAGGTACTAGTAACTACACGTTAAGAATAATAGCTCTATGTAGGGTATTTTAGAGTTTCGGTAGACTCATACTAAAAAAAATACCCCATGAGTAACAATTCGTTGTAAAGGCCGCCATTCTGTCATGCGGATTATAGTATATTATGGTGTTCCTATTTACCTTGGAGCGATAGTATTTATAAAGAGAGAGCAAGACTGGCTTTGCGTTGAGATCAACAATGATTGTAGAGTTCGCGCAAAACTTCTTGAGCTCTGTGAAGTTAGCTTCAGTGACTGCGCAGTACACAGTTTTTAGGGCGTTGAGGGGAAGGAATGTAAAAGGGGTGCGAGATGGGCTCAGTCTGTGAAACTAGAGTTGCCAGCGCGAGTTTTGGTGTATTTTCGTTTTATCTAGCACACATTTTACTATGCATTTATTTATTTTTCAATTATTAAAAGAAACATATTGAAAAATCAATTATTATATTAAATTAAGGATTAATAAAAACTGAAATGCTAGAACAAATTCACCTTTACTTATCGCAAGAAGCCAATTTTTTAATATAAAATTTCTACTGTGTAGCAAGATTATTTATAACCTTTATTTAGATACATATAACCGGGTATTTATCGCGTAAATTACCTTTATTATTTCCCGACGTTTCGCTTGGATTGCACCAAGCATGGTCCCGGGAAGACTATTTATAACCTAGTTGGCAATATTGAATGAACATGTCAACATGCGCAACTTTGCATTTGCCGCAACGTTCACAGAGCTCAAGAAGTTTTGCGCGAACTATACCTATGTTTGCTGGGTTATATCTTGCAAAGCTGACATCTGATTGAACTGAATTTTTTTATAGGTTCACTTCAACACAAAATGGCCGCCACAAGATGGTAAATAATATATTTATTGTCAAATTCCATATTAATGGTATAGAATGCTCTAAGAGCCTGTTTTTAAAAATGTTTTTAAAAATTAAAGAAAATCCAACGTACCTACCTAATAATAGATATCGAGCCCGCAACCTCCTGAGCTGCGTCTCAACCAGCTATTAGAGCAGAAGCGTCTTTCCGTGTATCAACATCCTCTACTGCGCTCGCCAACCCGCCTGCCAAGCGTGGCGAGTGTGGCAACAACCCCCTCGTGATCTTGGAGATCCATGAGTTAATGATCTGAAGAAAATCAAGTACTTAAGTTTTACTAAAATGGGTATTACCGAGTACCTATTTTAATAAAGATTTTGGGTTGCCATGGTGGCATTTTAAAAATATCTTAAATATAGGTATACTCTACCTCGGTTGTAAAGAAATGGCTAGCTAGGTAGAGATTCAGAGTGGCAGAAAATTATAAGTAACTTTCATATTATTTTAACTAACATTTTCATATATGCTATATTAGTAAAAAAAGTGTTAAGTATCTACATATAACCATTTCAAATTTCAAGTCGATAGCATCAGTAGTTCTTGAGATATCCATTTGTAATAGACAGACAGACAAAGTGTTCCTTTTTACCATTTTGGCCCGACCCCTAAAAATCTAATTTTAAATCCAACTCATTCTTGTTGAAGTCCTGAAGACACGTATGTGCATTCTTCTTTGTGATGGTATCATCTGGTATGAAATGTTATTTAGGTGGCATAGGTGCTGTGGGGTGCCGGCAGTAGAATGTTACCCCTCCTCTCATGCCCATGGATGCAGTAAGAGCCTGCTAAGGGATACCTCCGCAAGATGGGCAGCAGCGTCTTTACGTGTATCAACATCCTATACTGCGCTCACTAACCCGCCTGCCATGCGTGGTGAGTATGGCAACTACCCCTCATGGAGATCTATGAGGGAGGCCTGTGTTCAGTAGTGGACGTTTTACGGCTGAACTGATGATGCATTCTTACAAATAATTTTATATTATTACTTTATTTAAAAGTTGCCGTGTTGCCAAAATATGGGCATGTGTCAACCGTAATGATTGGACATGCCTCCGACTACCCTCTTAGACACCCTCAACGATATGAGTGCCTGGATATCTGAGAGGATGCTTACCGAGATTGGGGACTCATCACTTATTGAAAACTAGTGATCCGCCCAGGCTTCGCACGGGTGGAAAAAATCAAGGGCAGTGACTTTACATTTTTCACCTCTTTTTTTCTACATTACCTACACCCGTGCGAAGCCGGGGTGCATCGCTAGTAATAAATATAGCCTATGTCAACCGGAGATAGCTCGCTCATATAATATGGACTCAGTGTAGGCAGTGCCGTAAATAGTTGTTTTATTGTTTCTGCGCCCTCTGCGAGCTTCTTTAACTGCGCCCTGGTTTTTTATATATTATAGGTACCCTAGAGCAATGCTATGTATAGGCCTACTTTATTTCATGCAGGGTGATAAAATAAAGCACAAGGAACTTGGTGTTGGTGGACCAATTATCTATAATTTTTGAAGAAAAATCTATTTTTTAAAGAACTGATGTGGGCAAACAAGCAGACGAGCCATCTGATGGTTAAGTAGACCCTTCGCCTATTATTTGATTATTTATTTGAGCCACAAACAGAAGATACGCAAAGAAAAATTACAAAAGTAAAAACAATAAAAATCATGAGCTAGAGTTCTCCCAATTACAGACAGCTACATCTAGGTCGCTATAATATTATTATTATAATATTATACCACCCACTATGTCTCACCTCACTCACTAAAACTTAAACGCAGGTTCACTAGTGCAAATGCATTGCCCACCCCGATGCTTAAGATTTAATTTTTGGGCCACTATGGTCTTCATACTTCTATTATTTGACGAGCTGTGTGGCGTAGCGGGCGAAGGTCCGCCTGCGACGCAAGGGGTTGCTGGTTCGATTCTCGCCTCGGGACAAATGTCTGTACGATCTGCAGATATTTGTTCAGGTTGTTCTGAAAGTCTTTCAATATATAATAAAAAAAAATCTAGTAATGTAGTAAAATGTATTAAGTATATCAGTCATCTAGTACTCATAACACAAGCTCTTGCTTAGCTTGGGACTAGATGATGATGTGTGATTTTTCCAGCATTATTATTATTTTATTGTTTTTATTATAAAATAACACCCTGAAAAGTTTCAGTAAACTGTATATTAATTAAATTTTAAGTACTTGGTATGGTAGAGTTTTGAATAAGGAAGGTAGCATAATATAAATTGCGTTTAAGATAAATTGGTGAAAAAACGTTTAAGTATTCGAAAATATTTGCAAGATTATACACAACTACATAATACACAAATGAATGAGACCACAAATGAATGAGTTCAGATAGTAAGGATTTATTAAAGCAAGTTATAAACTTTTTATAAGATTCACATTATCGCGCTTTCTTCATTACGAAATCGTTGATAACCTTTTCATACGACAGGCACCGTCCTATGTCGCGTTCAATCAACAAAATCGCTAGGCGGGTCAACTTTTCTTGGCCAATCGTCGAGCGCAAGTAAATTTTTATTAATTTGAGGTTACTGTACCTACCTGAATTACGCAGGAAACTTATCAGGAGCAAACCGAAAAAAATAATAGTCCTGCCTGGTCTGGGCATTCTTGCGCCCCCAGGTCTACGCCCTGTGCCTGGGCACCGGTGGCACCGCCCTATTTACGGCACTGAGTGTACGTACCTTTAAACACAGTGTTAGCCGGACATGGGGTGTGTTAATATTTTCACGAGTTCATGCAAAATAATTAGACGAGCTCTGTGGCGCAGCGGGCGAAGGTCCGCCTGCGACGCAAGGGGTTGCGGGTTCGATTCCCGCCTCGGGACAAATGTCTGTACGATCTGCAGATATTTGTTCAGGGTGTTCTGGGTGTTTTTCTATATATAATAAAAATATCTATCTATGTAGTATAATGTATTAAGTATATCAGTCATCTAGTACCCATAACACAAGCTCTGCTTAGCTTGGGGCTAGATGATGCTGTGTGATTTGTCCAGCATTATTTATTTATTTTATTTATAATTGCACATTAAGTCAAAGTCAAAAAAATAACAGTTTAGTTTATTGGGAAAACCAGTTCACATGCGTCGACATTATTGTTACTGTTAAATTGTTAAAATAACATTATTTTCACATCTTTTGCTGCCAGCTTTAAAGTCGGCCAAGCGCGTTTGCATTTATAGGTTTTTTTTACATAACTGTAAAATGTCATTGTCAAATGGATCATATCTTAGTGTCACTGTCAATGTCAACTGTCTGTCAATCGAATCTGGTTTTCCAGTTTCCACAAATCCTCCGAATACATACACCGAAAACCCAGGAAAACAAAGAGTTTTTCGACATTATCTTTGATAAAATTTAATTTTTAGATTTGGTCAAATAATCGCGATGGATCTACCGTACGAGGTATGTTGTATAACTTTATTTTTTGAGATTCCCTAAAAAACAAACCAATATTTTTATTATTATACAATACAATTTTCCTTTGTTTGCGGTTTTCATTTTCGTTGATTGATTAGATTTTTCACGTGATTTGGTATCGATTGGTAAACAATCTATATTTAGCCCTTGTTACAGTAGATAGTTATGGGTTCCGACGCTTTTGAAATTTAAAACCTCTACTATAGCAGGCTCATCATTTATATGTTTAGATTTATTTTTATCCCTTGTTATTTCAGGTATTAGTCTATCTGTTCAAGTATTTACCCAATTCTGACAGAAAAGCTGCAAGTGAGACTTGCCAGGCATGGTATTCTGCAGCAAATGACCATTGCTTTATGAAAAACAAAGTTGCTGTGTTTTATAAGTCACCTCTAAATGATGAAAATGCATCACCTATTCAGATCTTTGAAAATTCACATGTGACACATTACAACTACAATTTTAGTGAAGTAGAGATATCCAACAAGCTTAATGGGTTTTGGGAGCAAATGGGGGAGCATATAAGAAGCATTACTCTCAGAAACTGTGATATTTGTGAAAAAGTATTTGCATTCATACTTCAAAAATGTACAAATATTGAAGTCTTGAACATTCATAGCTGCAGAGAACTATTCATGTCTGGGAGACTGCTGGAAGGTAAAACTGAAGGCTTGCTTACGGACAGTCTTGACCAGCTAAGGAGCTTGAGCCTGTCAGGGAACCAGTACCTAACAGATGCACTCTTCAATAGATTTGTATCAGCAGCCCCTGAACTACAGTTACTCAATCTGTCTGCATGCTCCCTGCAGTTCCACCTAGGCTTGGTTAAAAAGTTTTACCCCCCAACCTCTGATATTTTTCAAAATCCCTCAGAGAGTGTCCTTACCTTTTATTTTGTCATGCAATTTATAACATCTAGAGCTGAACATATTAAGCATCTCCTATTCTCCAACACTCTGATTGATGGAGCAGCTCTAAAGACATTATCTGAAACAAAGAGCCTGCAATTACAGACACTAGCCTTACACTCTTGTGATCAACTTACTAACACAGGTATTATGGCACTGACAACACACCAGACTAATCTCAAGGAACTTGACATAGGTCTCTGCTCCAGGGTTACAGATACATCTTTACTGCACATTTGTAAAAATCTAGTCAATTTAGAATACCTCAATATACAAAGATGTAGAGCTGTCACCGATATAGGAATCGCTGAGATAGGTAAACTGAAGAAACTGAAATCACTAAATATCTCACAATGTGACCAGATCACAAAAGAAGGGTTAAAGAATGGAATATGTGCTGAAGAGAACCCTATACTCGAAGAATTGGACATACATTCAATGAACTTGGATGAAGCAGGACTTATAATGGTTTCAGAAAAGTTGTCAAACCTCCATCTATTGGACCTCAGTTTTTGTTTCAATTCAGTTACAGACAAATCAATCCAAGTTGTATTTCAGAATCAGTTACAGCTCCATACATTGAGGATCAGCCACTGTGATAAGGTATCTGATGCTGGGCTCACTGGAATGGGCAAGGTGCAAGTAGAAGGGGATGAAGGTCCAGTTATGTCAGCTTACAATGAATTCCATATATCACAAAAGATACACCTTGGATCTAGGGCTGAAGAAGAGATAGTTCGAGACGCGCGTCGAAAGCGCGATGTGATGCTCATGTGCGAGAATGTGTCTATGGATTCCTATTCAGGATACTCACTAGCGCGAATCAAGGGCCTTCGAGAATTGGACATCAGTGGTTGTAACAGAATAACAGATGTCAGCCTGACCTATGCATTTAGTTTTAAGGAACTTATGAATTTGAACCTTAGTAGATGCCAACAAATAACACATGAGGGAGTGGACCATCTTATCAAAAATTGTCCAAGTATTGAATACTTGAACCTCATAGATTGTTACAATCTAAAAGATGAGGCTATACAAAGGATTGTTCAAGGTCTCAGGAGGTTGACACAGCTGGAACTCAGGGTAAACACCTCATTTTATCTTTTGATTGTTTTAATACTCAACAGATACAAGTCAAATACTACATTATTTGGATAAATATTTTGCTAATAGCTCAAACCATGTGCCAAGCAGATTCATAGTAAACAACTGTATTCTTTGTTTACAGGGTTGCAATCAGCTCACTGATAAGACAATTGATGCAGTAAAAACCTATTGTCAGAAGCTGAAGTATTTGGATGTCCAGGGATGTCGTAACATTTCACCAGAACTGGCCTGCTCTATTGGGAACCTGCCCACACTGCACACAGTGCTGATGTCAAAGCCAGGGCCTTACATTAATGAAGGAGTTAAGAACCGCTCACCTGCCCCAGCTTTTCTACCTTCTCTAATGAGAAAATTACGCTTACACTAGACATTAACTTATGTTATATACCTATACCTTCGCAATTATTCTTATGTATGCTAACAATTTAATTGTTTATGCTTCGTTATTTATTTGGTTATGAATCAACTTGTACTAGTCTCATTAACAAAGGTACCAATAAAATGTACCTCAGTGGTGAATGTCCTTTCTCGCGACACGACGACGCGGGTGTTCAAGGTGAACCTTTCTCAAGGTTAATCACCGCACTTTAATATGAATGCTTTGTGCCTTTTGGTTAAACCACACATTTTAATGTTGTATTAAAAAAGGATACTCTCACTTGCTTCTTTTCAATGCAAAAGCCATTTCCCTCTACTGAAATAAAATATAACTTTATTCGGTAATTTTAAACTTGTGGGTGTTGTTTAGTAAGTACCTAAATATCAAAGATTTAAATATCTCATTAATCATGCATTAGATCTCAGTATTCCTATATATTTGGTTTCCATTACTGTGATAACATTTTTTTTTCAGTACAAATGTGACTGTAACATTCCCTTTATATTTATTTTCCCTAATTTTAGGTAATTAATAAAAACAAAATATTAACATAATAATAATCTTTTATTACATAGAATTTAAAAATTCACTTATCACGTACATAATAAAATCTTCTTAAATAATAGGTAGGTATGTTAAAGTATACTGTTTTATTTAGATTACAATGAAACAATCAAAATTGTGTAGTAGCTTGCAAGAAAACAGAATAATAGTAGAAAGATTTCAATAAAATGTCAATAATAAATTTGAATTTTAACAATACCTTTTCAAATACTCTTACTTCATAGTATTACAAGTGTTCAATTTTAATTTATGCCTTATTGAATACATGGATAAGTCACCACTTTTTTTAGTGTTTTTTTTCTAGGATTGATATCAAACCGCCCTCAAAATCTGTAGGTATGTAACAAATAGACAAAATAAATAACCAAGCAGCTAAGAAAAAAAAAATGTAGGTATAGTTAAAAAATAATTATTACCTACAGCTTACATGTTGAACATATTTTTTGTAAGTCAAACAGTCAAAAGTAACTTTCACTGGCGTTTACAGTAAGGGTTTACAAAAGTATTTATTGAACCAGCAATATGTTTTAAGGCACCCATACTTACAGCAAATATACTTACTAATACAGTGTTATAATAATAGGTATATGATCATGGCATAGTCATTAGTTACCTCAAAAGGTTTACATATTATTGTACAAATTTGTTAGCATGGTGAGCAAACATCAATCAATTTTCAAACCGTTTAGCACATTGAAAATACTTCAAGTTAAATACAATAATAACCCCATAAAACAAAAACAAACTTTGTTCAAACAAAAAGTATATCTATGCTTAGCTTCCATACAATCCATATACAATTTACATATTATACAAATGATAGGTACACTATACTAAGCGTTAACACTAGAGTTCGTACGTCGGTCCTTTGTAAACTCGTCACGTACATGCTCACTATTATACTTTCCCTTTAGGCTGTTAGGTATTTGAAGGGTCATCCTTATGGCTTCAGCGTGTATGCCGGCGAATTCAGCTGAGCCGTGGGGGTGTTGAGTGTGGATCCGCTGGCTATGGGCGATAAACAGCCGTCCTGAGAGTTCTCGCACTCCAAGTCTGGTATGCTTATATCCTCAAAGTCTGGAATATTCCCTGTATACGAGATTAGCTGATTCCCCTCCACTGAAATTTGCGAAAAAAAGATTACTTATAAAAAGATACTTCAAAACTGCATTAAAAGGTATGCTTTGATTTATAGGCATATTTATAATAATTGATTTATACAAAATTTTAAAACCAGTTATAGGTTTCTCTCAACGCTCAAGCGTTATGTCGTACATGGCAGTGATCATACTAATCTGAAAAACCTCTACTACTACTTATGGGTGTAACTCCAGCGCTAAACACCATACAAAATGAAAGGGACCAGACGTTGTAATCGTTAAGCCAAAATATGCGTCGAAATTAGGGAAAAATGAAACCTTTAGGTATATCAATTAATAATTCGTTGCATATTTTGACTTAATTGATGATTATTGATCAATGGCCATTAAAGGGACAGTAAAATAAAGGAAATTAACGCTGACTTTTAAACTTCTGTTCCTTTGCATTTTGTAGGTATAAATAAAGTTTAGCGCGGGAGTTATACCCCTGAGGTCCGAGTTCCGTTCTGGAATACCGTTTTTATGTGCCTATAGCAAATAATGCAAACCAATTTGCCCTCCATTAAAACAACCTAATTACATACATGTTCTACATAAACCATAATTCCATACAAAGCTAAACAAAACTCAAAACAAAGCGATAATGATATTTGAAAACTATCAACTAAATAGGCAAACATTTGAATATGGCTTTAAAGCCCGTCCTGCGTAACACTACCACAAGTTTGTCAAGACTATAGACAGTACAATTAACACTACAGAATACAAAAATAAATGCACAAACATACGTAACAAATAAGAGATGTCTACTCTACTTCAAATTGCTATTAATTTTGTTTCCATACTAGTATTGTAAGCGCGTAAGGCGAACTAAGCTGAGAGGATCTAACAATGTCCCGGGCACTGCAGCGCATGATGAATGTCCCGTACATCATAAATTTGACGATATTTTTTTGATTGATATTTTTTTTGACGAGCTCTGTGGCGCAACGGGCGAAGGTCCGCCTGCGCTGCTAGGGGTTGCGGGTTCGATTCCCGCCTCGGGACAAATGTCTGTGCGATCTGCAGATATTTGTTCAGGGTGTTCTGGGTGTTTTTCTATATATAATAAAAATATCTATCTATGTAGTATAATGTATTAAGTATATCAGTCATCTAGTACCCATAACACAAGCTCTGCTTAGCTTGGGGCTAGATGATGCTGTGTGATTTGTCCAGCATTATTTATTTATTTATTTATAAATAGTTGCTGACGCCGCGCTGTATAAACTAGCTGTTCGCCACGAACTTAGAACGAGCGAGCGACTTTTTTCAATGAAGTCCCATTGCATTAGAACTTAATTTGTGGCGGGAATAGAAACCGCAACCGGGATATTTGATTGGAGAGAACTGCACGGTGTCTTGGTAAAATCTCCCTGTGTTTAATCCCCATATCTCAACAACTACACCACTTATTAAAAAAACCCCTTTGACAATCGATTTGTATTGAATAACTAACTAAATATCTATTTGTATTGAAAACTAAAGATACGTGCAAAACTCGTCCTGTGAAGGTTAGCATCAACGGCTGCGCAGTATACAGTTTTTAAGTCGTTTAGGGGAAGGAAAGACAAAAGGGGTGCGAGAAATACTCAGTCTGTGAAACAAGGGTTGGCAGCGCGATTTTTGGCGTATTTCCGTTTTATCTAGCACACATTTTAGAATGCATTTATTTCCTTTACAATTATTAAAACGTAACATATTTAAAAATAAATTATAATATTTAATGAAGACTAAATTAAAACTTAAATGTTAGAACCTTTATTTATGTCAAGAAGCAAGAATTCTCAAGTATATTTTATAACCTAGATGGCAATATTGAAGGAACATGTCAACATGCGCAACTTTGTATTTGCATTATTACATATTTTGTATTTGCACACATAAAGACAATGCCACAGTTATGGTATCAGGGGCAGGGCGCACATCTAACGATTCAAATCTTATTTCACTTTCAAAGGAGATGTTTCAAAATGGGCTAGGTCTATGTACCCAGACTGAAAAATTGCGCAAAAATCGGTGATTTCGGAAAAAATACTCTTTATTTAATTTAAACTAAAATGATTGTTTTATTAATGTTTTAAATACGAGGCATAATTATCACTGGTAACATTTTTACTAGGTAGCCAAGACAGTTTCTAATAAATTCTTGTAACTGTCACTGCCTAATGATTTTGACAGATGGTTTTACGTGTTTGAGTTGAAGATTTTGAAGTTTTTTAACAGTAGCTAGGCTCTTAATGTAGTTTACGTAGGTAGCCTGAGGTACTTAGGTACTCGAAAATTGAAATACCTCAGGTTGACTTGATTTAGCTTCTATCATAAATCATTCATTTCACTATTATGTCAACAGCTGTCAAAATGACGTCACCAACTGTATTGGTCCGCCATATTGTTCTACAGTTTTGTGTTGCTCGACTTAGGCTAGTTATTTTTATTAAAATGCATCAAACGAAGCAACATATTAAAAACTGATAGTGGGAAAATGTTTAATAAATATTTAGCCATTTTTGTGCACGTGTACACCTAGTTAGCCTGGATTCCATACATTCGTGAAACATCTCCTTTAACGTGAGATATACTTACTATTCATTTTGTAAAAACGGGAATCACTCACGTAGTATCGTATTAACATACAATAGGAATTACTACGAAACGTGTCGGAATAATCTTCGACGTTACAATACTACGTGAGTAATTCCCGTTTTTACTGAATGGATTCTAATCTTTGCTGTACTTATTACAAAAGTATAAAAAGCAAAGCTATTGCATATGTAATTAAATACCATCATCGTCGTTCTCGTCTGCATATAATTGCATCTGGTCGTCTGCGATATTCGTAACCCCGCCCTTCTGCTTCTTGGCTTTTATAGACAATACAAAAATATGGTTTAGGTTATTTAAACTGCTACTGATAAACGGGTTTTCTACTCACGTTAATTATTCGTTGAAAATGGCTATCCAACGTGTTCAGTTCCTCCCAGGGGAACTTTCGTCAGGGAATGGAGCTTTTACCACTTTTACGCGGTACCGTCTCCTTCCCTCTCACGCGCTCGCGTTGCACCAAAGAGCGTTGCACTGCGCGCCAGGTAACGTTGCGCGCGACTCATCATGCAAGACCAGGGGGGGGAGCGGCGGTTGCGATAGTGGGATGAGTATGGCTTTAGACGTCGGCGTTGGTTCTTCATCACTACTGCCCCCCCGCTCTTGCATGACGAGTCGCGCGCAACGTTACCTGGCGCGCAGTGCAACGTGAGCGCGTAAGAGTGATGGAGACGGTACCGCGTAAAAGCTCCATTCCCTGACGAAAGTTCCCCTGGGAGGAACTGAACACGATGGACACCTATTTTCAACGAATAATTAACGTGAGTAGAAAACCCGTTTAACATAACAATGTTACTGATAAATTATTCACCTATAATAGACATAACACGCACCCGAATATGAGGTCTTGAAATTGTTTGTGCAAGATAACTTGGTAGGGCAGATTTGATCTTCCATCATCAGACAGAAGGTTAAAATTGCAAAATTTTACATAAATGAGTCAAAATTTAATCATTATAAAGGATTTAATAAACAAATTGTCAGTTTTTGTGTTGGTTTTCGTGGAATTCTGTGATTTTAAACCTTACATTACATAAATTATTCTATAGACAGGTTGTACAATGATATCCTACAGTAACTTAAAACTATACTTATGTGTTGCTAAATATTGCCAATCGAAATTGTTAGCAAGTAGAAATTTCTTCGCGTCACCCACGATAATCTCCTTCAGTAACATCCAAAACAATAAAAAAATTTACTTAGTAACACTTGTTAAAACGTACGATGCTGCAGCATCGCATATTTTTCAGACAGCTTATTAACAGAGACCCGAAGCGTAGACTAGGTATATACCCTTTACCAAACGTCTGGTCTTAAACACAACGCTCACTGCGTTGCAATAATTCAGCTCCTGCTGACGAAGATCAGAATAATTGACGATGCTATTGTGTAGATGACGCTTCGCCGTTACCAATCAGCCAATCAAAGTCAATCATCGGATACTGTTTGGTTGTATCTACAAATAACATAAACGAGAAATACAACTGAGAAACACCACAATACAACATACCTTCGGAGTTAGTTGACGCGACGGGCAGATTATTTTCACAGCTCGTATTTTAGCTTTATAATTTATGTTAATACGACCTTTGCTGCGACGATTATGGGCAATAATTACAGTGTAACGTATTAATACATGTATATTAGGATTTCAATATTTGGATAAAAAGTAATTTTATAAAGACACATTTTATTATTTTATCTTATGAAGACTGATTCGAATTTTACTGACTTCTGAAACTACTGACTAATGTCTTTTCAAAAAGTAATTTGAACTGGAAACAGATTTGCAAAAGTATATTTTTTATTAAAATTTGCCAATGAAACTGCCCCATAATGCGTAATGTTTAGTAGATACATTTGGAACTAACATGCACGTTAAAGATAAGACAACTCAGTAATTTGAACTGGAAACAGATTTGCAAAAGTATATTTTTTATTAAAATTTGCCAGTGAAACTGCCCTATAATGCGTAATGTTTAGTAGATACATTTGGAACTAACATGCACATTAAAGATAAGACAACTCACCGTTGTTCGAAGTTTTGTTAGTCCGGTCATCCACGGGGTTAGTGAAAGACAGTCCATAGAAGGGATCTTCACCACCGAAAAGCTGAAAATAGATAAAAACAAACCTAGATTACCGTTGTAACGTTTTGATAGATGAGATTTAGTACTAACGATGGCGACGTAGCGAAGCTGACCCACATATACTTAACAGTCAGCGCTAAATTCATTATGAGCGTTGTTCTCGTGGTCGCGTTGCCATGGATTACGTTTTCTTTTATTTCACCACATGTGTACTAAGCCGAAAGGGGGTGATTCTGACCATTCAAGGAACAACTTTTGTTCTGACTTTTCGGGATTCAGTAATTTTCATTCAAGAAAAGACCACGAAAGTTTTAACTTCAACAGCTGATTAAGATAAGATAGGTCATGAAGATAAGTAGGTCGCGAAGAGTTACTGTACAGGTACAATTAAAAATACCTGTAACCACAAATAGGTTTATGACCTCAGGATCATTTTAACATCACACCATCTAGTAATCTATTCTGCTACCTATAATGGATATGTACAAGCGTCTCAGATGCTTGCGGTGAATGCCCCACCCACCACCGGCAAGAACTTTAAAAACATTTATAAACTTTAATAATTTATCCCTGATTTCATTTATTATGGGAGTTTCCTCTAAGACAACAGCGCAAATAGTCATGTTCTAAAACTGGAAAAAGTTCAAAAGCTAGCTATGCGTGTTATAGGGGGTTCAATAAAAGCACGCCTATTCATGTAATGCAAAGCGAACTACATTTACCACCTTTACATATTCGCAGAACCTATTTAGCCGGCAAATTTTGGTTAAAGGCAAAATCAATAGATCTTAATTTAAGAAGTAAGGTAATAGAGCAATTTGATAATTACTGCCGCCGTCCCTACTAGGTCAGGAAAAAACCACCGATGCTAGCATTCATTCATTCGGAATATAAGCATATAACTATTAATTTTTCTTGTAAGTTGCCTATACATTTCTTAGACACATGGATTTTCTTATGATCTAAGCGAGGTTATCAAATTTGGCATTGATGGAGTTAACATGTCTAAATTAATGCATAACACAATGAGGTTACGAAATCAGTGTAATTATTTTTATGATCCAGCCTATGAATCCTTTTATGCAATTTATACGGATGGTTCTAAATAAGGGATGGGGTTAGGAGCGCATTTTTTTGATCACAGACAGACATTACAGCTAAATTCTAAATTAATTATATTAAATAAATAAATAAATAATACTGGACAGATCACTCAGCATCATCTAGCCCCAAGCTAAGCAGAGCTTGTGTTATGGGTACTAGATGACTGATATACTTAATACATTATACTACATAGATACATAATTTTATTATATGTATATAGAAAAACACCCTCGCAAATATCTAATGCATTATTTTAGAACAAATTTGGTTAGCATAAAAAGGTTATAGTGAGCCAACCTTAAGAGATAGATTTATGCTGTCGCTGACTTTTTTTAGATCTTTTAAGGGGGAACAATTCTGTCGTACATGATTTTTGCGAAACTTTAACCGTTTACGCAGCGCACGCAGCGGAAGCTCTCAAAAGGAAATAAAACCGGGCAAGAGCGAGACTCGCGCACCGAGGGTTCCGTGCCATCATACAATATAATATATGACAAAGGCGGTCTTATATTTGTTGGAGAACCTTGACAGCGCCATCTCTTGTCTGATAGCGGAACTAATGTCGATTTTTTACACTTTCGATGATTTCTAAAAAAGTATGCTAAGTAGAGAGATTGTAATAAATTTCCTCTGATCTTTACATACACTTCTAATAGCAATAAAAGTTTCAGAGGTTTATCTTCGCAAACTTCGGAGATAAAGGGGGGGACGCTATTTTTTTCAACATTTTTGTAAATAACTCAAAAACGATACAACTTAAAGGAAAACTAAAAACTGTTTATTAATGTGCAAATTAATACCTTTTATATGATACCCCACATCACCTAGTAACTTTCCAAAAAATTTGAAAACCTTCCACCCCTATTGTCTAAAAAACTATACAAATTAGAGAGTTCGCTATAAAGTTTACATACGCTTGTATAAGCTATAAAAGTATCACGTTTTTATCTCTGCAAGCTTCGGAGATAAGGGGGGGGGAACGGTCGTTTTTTCAACATTTTTGTAAATAACTCAAAAACGATACGGCTTTTTAAGGGAAAACTAAAAACTGTTTATTAATGTGCAAATTAATACCTTTCATAATATGATACCCCACATCACCTATTAACTTCAGAATTTTTTTTAAAACCCCCCTTCCACCAGTTAGTAGTAGATAGTTTTTTAGACAAGGGGGGTGGAAGGGGGGTTTTAAAAATTTTTCTAAAGAAATAGGTGATGTGGGGTATCATATTATGAAAGGTATTAATTTGCACATTAATAAACAGTTTTTAGTTTTCCCTTAAGCCGTATAATTTTTAAGTTATTTACAAAAATGTTGTAAAAACGACCGTTCCCCCCCCCTTATCTCCGAAGTTTACAGAGATAAACCCGTGATACTTTTATTGCTAATAGAAGTGTATGTAAACTTTATAGGAAAATTATAGCGAACTCTCTAATTTGCATAGTTTTTTAGACAAGGGGGGTGGAAGGGGGGTTTTAAAAAAATTTCTAAAGTAATAGGTGATGTGGGGTATCATATTATGAAAGGTATTAATTTGCACATTAATAAACAGTTTTTAGTTTTCCCTTAAGCCGTATCATTTTTGAGTTATTTACAAAAATGTTGAAAAAACGACCGTTCCCCCCCCCCCCTTATCTCCGAAGCTTGCAGAGATAAAAACGTGATACTTTTATAGCTTATACAAGCGTATGTAAACTTTATAGGAAAATTATAGCGAACTCTCTAATTTGTATAGTTATTTAGACAATAGGGGTGGAAGGGGGGGTTTTCAATTTTTTTGGAAAGTTACTAGGTGATGTGGGGTATCATATAAAAGGTATTAATTTGCACATTAATAAACAGTTTCTAGTTTTCCTTTAAGTCGTATCGTTTTTGAGTTATTTAAAAAAATGTTGAAAAAAATAGCGTCCCCCCCCCCCCCCTTATCTCCGAAGTTTGCGAAGATAAACCTCTGAAACTTTTATTGCTATTAGAAGTGTATGTAAAGATCAGAGGAAATTTATTACAATCTCTCTACTTAGCATACTTTTTTAGAAATCATCGAAAGTGTAAAAAATCGACATAAGTTCCGCTATCAGACAAGAGATGGCGCTGTCAAGGTTCTCCAACAAATATAAGACCGCCTTTGTCATATATTATATTGTATGATGGCACGGAACCCTCGGTGCGCGAGTCTCGCTCTTGCCCGGTTTTATTTCCTTTTGAGAGCTTCCGCTGCGTGCGCTGCGTAAACGGTTAAAGTTTCGCAAAAATCATGTACGACAGAATTGTTCCCCCTTAAAAGATCTAAAAAAAGTCAGCGACAGCATAAATCTATCTCTTAAGGTTGGCTCACTATAACCTTTTTATGCTAACCAAATTTGTTCTAAAATAATGCATTAGATATTTGCGAAGGTATTTTATAAATATTATATTAATCCTTATCTAAATAAAGATGTTATTCATTACAAGTATTTAATTTAAAACAAATTGTATTTTACATCATTGGATTTCATTGAATATCTTAGGAGATTTCGCAGTTTTAAAATAACATCGCAGAAAAATAATGATCTCTAAATCCGAGTGGCCTTCACTCACATTCACTCAAATTAATAGTTGGCACTCCAATTGTGTTGCTAAGAAACCTTAAACCACGAAATTTATTCAACGGAACCAGACTCCAAGTAAAATTTCTTAGCAATAACGTGATTGGTGCTACAGTTTTGACTAGTCTAGCAGTAGGGCAAACAGTGCTGATACCTATGATACCAACGGATTTGTCTTTTAACTTAAAAATAATTCAATTTCCGGTGAAGGTATCGTTTGCGGTAACAATTAATAAGGCCCAGGAGCAAGCATTTAAGCACGTAGGAATAGGTTTACGACAAGATTGTTTTTCGCACGGGCAAATATACGTTGCCATATATAGAGATCTGGTTTTTTTTTTTTTTTTATTTCTGATAGCAAGGATGAAATCAAGAGCTAACCTAACGTAAAAAAAAGTGAAAACCAATATCTACTTCTGCCGGAAGAAAACGAAACTTAAAATATAGTGTACGCATAAGTACCTACTTTAAAATAACAGTTTTGTAGGTTCATGATATAAGATTATAAGACCAAGTACTTTTACCTGACGTTTTAAAGTTCCACTCTTACTGATAAAAGCTTAATGTAGGTACCTAAAATAACGCTTAACGTAGGTATTATTTTAAAATATTTTTACCTACGTAAACGAAGTCGTGGGTTAAAGTTAGCGTTAGCCCAAAGTACGGCCGAAGTCGCGGGCAGAAGCTAGTTTATTAATAGTAGTAACGTAGGTGCTTGTAGCAGTGTCTTGTCCTCACCATTATCTGAGGGGGCCAAGAAACTGCTGAATTTGTAACTATGTTACTTAGAATTACTTACATCATCGATTAGATAGGTTTTTTTGTGTTATCAATAAGAAATGTATTATATAATTAAGATAATTTGATTTACTGGGTGATATAGTCAATGTTTGGCTAAAACCCTAATTAAATAATAAAAAAAACCATGTAGTAAAATTATAAATAAAAAAAAATAAAAAGAATATGGATTCCCGATATTTTTTTTCCTTCTAAAACTACTTATTTCCATGGGCTGAAACCCCCCCATTCGGGTTAGTACACATGTTATAATACGCCCTGTATAAGAAAAAAAACTAGTCCATTAGGGTAGATATGGAACTGGTTATATTCGGAAAATTCGACACTGCACTCGTCCGATCGTTGTTAGCAACTAGCGTGCACTGAATCTTCGTAGGCAAAACAAAATAGCACTTACGATACATTTTGCAAACATTAAAAATATCTGCGTTTTTACCCCAATTATTTTAGGTAATGCAAAGATATATTTAACTATGATTTTGGAATGAAATAGGCTCTGACTGTCGAATATACTTTGATGTAATGTTCCACAAAATCGCCAAAGCTGGTATCACAAAATGATGAAAAAGGTATAAGATGTGAAAACTATAATTAATAGAATCAGGCGTTACTTTGCGGAAGTACATATGACAATAAAATGCAATGAAAAATATCTAGTTTTAGAATTAAAACTAGATATTTTAATTCCGCCAATAATTAGCAATTATTAGCGGAATTAAAACTAGATATTTTTTATTGCATTTTATTGTCATGTGAAAACTATTTTTATTGAATACCTACTACACCCATTAAGTATTACAACAAGCATTGGTATGTAATATTGGGTACCAGAAAAGGGGGCGAAGGCCTTAAAAGGTCACCAAAGGTAAAAATGGCATTTTTGGGTTTTTGGACGTTTTCGGCCATTTGAAGACTTTTATTTTTACAAGCTTTAATTTAGCTTGCCCTGTATATGTATGTATGTAACTATGTTTGTTCGCGGAATCTCAGCAACTCAATTTTGAAGCAGATATCTTCAAACGATTGAGCTGAAATTTTGTATACATGTTTACTTTGGATGACAATGCATGGTCAGCTAAGTGATGTCACTCTTAATCCAACATGGCGGAACACCCAAGATGGCGGACTACTTATTCTTAATGTACCCGTATAATATGGGTATCAAATAAAAGGTCTTGCTGAGAATAATTTAAAAAATGAAATGACGTCACTCTGAATCCAACATGGCGGAACACCCAAGATGGCGGACTACTTATTTTTAATGTACCCGTATAATATGGGTATCAAATGAAAGGTCTTGCTGAGAATAACTCAAAAAACGAAATGACTTCACTCTGAATCCAACATGGCGGAACACCCAAGATAGCGGACTACTTACTTTTAATCTACTCCTATAATATGAGTATCAAATGAAAGGACTTGCTGAGAATAACTCAATAAATGAAATGATGTCACTCTGAATCCAACATGGCGGAACACCCAAGATGACGGACTAGTTATTTTTAATGTACCCCTAGAATATGGGTATCAAATGAAAGGGCTTGCTGAGAATAAATCAAAAAATGAAATGACGTCACTCTGAATCCAACATGGCGGAACACCCAAGATGGCGGACTACTTACTTTTAATCTACTACTATAATGAGTATCAAATGAAAGGACTTGCTGAGAATAATTAAAAAAAATGAAATGACGTCATTCTGAATCCAACATAGCAGAACACTGGACTGGACTCGACTGGTCTGGACTGCACTGCAATGCACTGCACCGCACTGCACTGGACTGGACTGGATTGTACTGTCATGTAATATTCTGTACTGTCCTGGCGAACTACTTATTTTTTGAATGTACTCCTATAATATGGGTATCAAATGAAAGGGCTTGCTGAGAATAATGCAAAAAATTATATGGCTTCACTCTGAATCCAACATGGCGGAACACCCAAGATGGCGGACAAGTTATTTTTAATGGACTCCTACAATATGGGTATCATATGAAAGGGCTTGCTGAAAATAGTTCGAAAATGAAGTGACGATACTCTGAATCCAATATGGCGGAACATCCAAGATGGCGGACTAGTTATTCTTAATGCACTCCTATAATATGGGTGTCAAATGAAAGGCCTTGGTGAGAGTTACTCGAAAAATTAAATGACAATACTCGAAATCCAACATGACGGTATACCTACTCAAGATGGCGGACTAGTTATTCTTAATGCACTCTTACAATATGGGTATCAAATGAAAGGCCTTGCTGAGAGTTACTTGAAAAATGATATGACATCACTCTCAATCCAACATGGCGGTCATGAGATGAACCGACAAGAAACCAACTGTCCAGTGATAACTAAAAAGTAAAAAATAAATTTAAAGTAAAAAAACTTTTTAACAAACAAGCTTTTATTTAAACGTTGGGTACGTACTAAAAATAATAAAATAAACATTTTTCATTAAAGTTTAATGTCAACTTAAAACGTCTTTACACAATATATGTAAAGAAAAAAGCTTGTCGCGAGATTTAAGCAGGTACTCGTATTTACATTGTTTGAAAAAAAAATTAAATCAATTAGATCAAGTTACAGGCACACAGGTTAATCTCGCGACAAACTTTTTTATTACATGTATTGTGTAAAGACGTTTTAAGTTGACATTAAACTTTAATGAAAAATGTTTATTTTATTATTTTAGTGGGTACGTTTAAATAAAAGCTCGTTTGTTAAAGTTTTTTTACTTTAAATTTATTTTGGTGACCTTTTGAGGTCACAATAACTCCGGTCCCTGTGGCCCTAGGGTCGCCAAAATCAATCAGTACCCTTCTCTCAGTAAGATGGTGCTAACAAAAAAAGGTTTCATGTAAATCGGTCACGCGTTCGGTTGTAATCGTCTCATGCACAGACAGACAGGGCTATGCATATTAGGGGGCTTCGCTCCCTAATTACTGCGTTAAGACCACCATGGGCCCATATTAAAGTCAAAATACACGTGGAAACTTTAAAATTCATTATTTATAGGTGAATGGTGTCTATGTCGACTAAAGCATGTTCATTATTACGTAATCTAATGTTGAATGATGCGGAAGAGACATCTGAGGTGCTAATCTTGCATCGGCATTCTATGGACAAAGAAGCATTGGTATTAACATAATATTGTATCTATGCCGTAATAAAACAGCCATGTAAATGATGCCTAATTTAGGTGTCGAAAATAATAAATAAATAATAATTACCTACGTCTAAGGGTGGTATTACAAAACAAAACGCTCAACTAAGTAAAGCTTGACTATTTTTTGAGGTAATCTAAACAATAAAAATCCGCAGTAAGAATCAACGCTTGAACATCGTTCTAAAATATGGGCATAATGTATTCAATAAATCGCTTAAGCCCTTGCGTCATAGAGTTCAGCTTATCAATATCATACAACTGGCTTGATGATACATTGACAAAAATGTTTTATCATTAAACAAAATGGATCTGACTCATACAAAATATCGCGTATTCTGTGGCGAAACCAGCTTGTGTGCTGCAAATTGACCTAGCTATGGCTATGAGTAGCAACGCCACAGCCTGTGTGTTGACAAACCACACGGCACCGCACGCGGACTCAACACGTTGGTTGCAACGTGACCCGGCGCGCGGCGCGGAGCTACCAACATGGCCGGCCCAATTATCAATATTTACATCGTTAAAAGTGACAGCGAAACACAAATTGTGCCGCTGTGTGCAAGCTTTCCTTTGTGTGCACACTGGTCCACATAAGATCATACATAACACTAGGATTTTTCATGTTTATCGATTTTTGTTTCAATTATTAGTGTTTATTGACTGTCTCGTAGCAACTGAATAATTTACGTACCCCCATCAGTGTATTGGTGTCAAGGGAATATGAGTCGCTTCGTAGGAGCTCTCTTAATGATTCCAAGTCAGTTTGCATTGTCTCCAAATGATCATCAATATCATCCCTGAAAGAGAAAAAAAACTTTATTTTTTTAATTTAAACTTTAATTTTATAGATCTCTAAGTTTTCTTCTTTTATACTAAGACAAGAAACATAAAAGATGAGTATCTTTGTAAACCATGATCTATTTAAAGTCATAATATTACTAAAGCGTTAAAGTTACCGGCAGATAATTACACAAATTATTTTAATTATTATGAACCTAATTCATAGAAACCACTGTATGCATTTTGTTTTTTTTTAAATACATTACTAACTATTCATCTTTCTCACAGAAAGAACAATTCAATGGTTTAATAAAAAGCATTTTGGTTGCTTTCAATTCAAATCACATAATAAGAAAATAACTGTTATAAATATTTATGGGGGTCATTGCAAGGTCTTTTTATATTATTCAAACTAAAAATTATCATATATTTACACATACTTGTTTGTATTTGTTCCATAGAGAGAAGCAAAATCGTCCCGATTTTTGCTGCTATTATCTCTCCTATTCCTGAAGTTTTAAAATCACACATTTTATTTTATACAGTTTTCAAATGGTGGCCCCCATGTAGAAAGTGTAATGGCTCAACAATAAATACATGCTACTAGCATTCTTTGATTTCATTTATCATTTCAGCCGTAAAACATCAACTACTGAACATAGGCCTCCCTCATGGATCTCCATGAGGGGTAGTTGCGAAAATTCTATTATAATTTATGTTAAAATTACAAAAGAAAATACGTCAGGTCAATAATTGAAAAATTTAAAAGGTCATGATTTTGTTATTCTGGTGGAAGGTCTAGGTATGCCATCATACAGGATTTTTCCTAGTTTGGGTGCCTATGCTCTTCCTCCCTGCAGTGGTATCTTAGTGTAAGTAAATAAATAAAATAAATAAATAAATAATGCTCGACAAATCACACAGCATCATCTAACCCCAAGCTAAGCAGAGCTTGTGTTATGGGTACTAGATGACACTGTATTATTTATGTAATAAGCAATGTTGGTTTATGTGAAATAAATTTATCTTTATCTTCAATACTTAAAAATCATTGTATTTTCTGGTGGTTTACACACTCCCTAAGGGGTCGTCTTTTTATATCATTATATTTCATCATTGTAGTAAAAGCCAAATCAGGAGGTAGACACAGGAATGTCGAATATAATTAAAGGATAAAGTAATATTACATTAAATTATGTACATACCTTGTCTGAAACCTTGAAACATTATTATTAGGGCTTAAAGTTGCAAGTGACATGTTATTCCAATCAATGTCATCTTGGAGTTCAGTCTTGATATCAGCCAAATTCAGATTCAGACCCTCATTTTTACTCTTCTTCCTGCGTTTGGGAGATTCTGGTTTCTCCAACTTAATGTTTATACCACCAAGCATCTTATCTTTTGTGTTGATTAAATCTGTTTCGGCTGCCAAATCGTGTAGCACATCAGTGATATCATCATTGCTTGGTATTCCAGCATCACTCACTGAATCATCACTTGCAAATATTTCAGCTGGCAATTTCAAATCAGCTGGTGGGTTCATAAGGTTGAAGTTAGCAACTGATGGGACCGTTCTTGTGGCTGTGAGTTTCCCTGAGTTTTTGTTTTTAACTTTGGATGTGGTTGGTAAGGTAACATTGCGAGTGACAACCCCTGTCGATGTTCTTTGGTGTTGAGGTGGTGATGATGAAACAATAGGCACCTCTATAGGTGAAGCCACATTTATGACATTGACTGGATACATTAATCTTCCACCTGGAATTAAATAATTATAACTATACACTTACAAAATTTTGCAGATTATTTTGTGGTTAAAGTTTTTTTTACTATAAAACTATGGTATTATTAGAAGAAAACTATAATTGATTATTAAGATTTTCAAAGAAAAGGATAGTTACTGCTGTAGGAATCATCTAGAAAAAATGGATTGAGATGTGATTGGTTTAATTAGTTATTAAGTAGGTATTTGACAACTTTAAACCCATATATTTGTGTTCATAAATACCTATATGGTCATCACTATCTTCCATAGTAACGTGGTAATGCACTTGAGCATTCGGGTCAGTTGGGCTTCGAGCAGTTATTGTTGGCGTGTTGGCTGGTATGACATATTCTTGGGACAACATGTCATCAGGGGAAAATTCATTTTGTAGATCATCATGCACCAGTTCGTGAATAGTTGGTCCATCCTCCTGAAATCAAGAAATTTTGTGGTGATCATGAAACTTTGCAAAGCACACAAACATTTGACAACCATAGTGGCACAGTTGGTCTATTTTCTGGCTGAGACATCAGAGGTTGTGGGTTCAATCTCCGCCATGGCATAAATGTTAATTTTCTGCAGATTGTTGTATCGGGTCTGGGTTTTTTGTTATGATAAGTAGACAAATATTTGCAGCATAACTAAAAACATTTGTCCTACAGCAGGAATCGAACCCACATCCCCCTGCATCTCAGGCGGTCGTCAAATATGTTGTGACCATACCATATTGTCATCATTCAGTTCATCCAATAAAACCTCCTTATCCACTTTGATATTCTTCAATCTGTCCGGATATGAGGGATCAGCTACAGAGTTGTGGGCTGCATTGTTTATCATCAGCTGGTAAGGTCTCTTGACCCCAGCATTGTTGCTGTTAGTATTTGCAGTGCGGCCAGGTTGCACAAGGTTGCATAAGAATTGGATAAGCTAGAAATAAAAACAAATTTTAATTATATTTGTATGTACATTAACAGTAAACATTTCAGAATACTTAAGAAACAATTTCACCAAGTTTCACCTACATAAATACATGTTACCGTGACCTCTTTCATATTTTTTAAATAGGTGAACTTGTTGCTTACAAATACACATAAATTCCTGCTAAACATGAGCTATAGAGAATAATAGGGTTCTCAGCTTACATTGTTTACAATCTGTTGTTGCTTAATGTGTTTTTGTCTCAGAATAGCCACCTCCCTCCACAGAGCTTCATTTTCCTGCTTCATGGCACTGAACTTAGCATCAAGGCTCTCTTGCTTCCCTTTCATTGATTTAACATCGGTTAAGACTTTATTCATTAGTTCAGGTTTGATAAGCTTATCTCCGCCCTCAGTGCTAGCCACAATTGACTTTGGATTTGCAATTTTCCTTTTTATGTGCTCTAAGAGGTATGCATGACCCTTCATAAAGCAGGGATGTGAAAATTCAATCTCATCTTTTTCATATCTTAGACCTCCATTTTCTACAGATGTTATCTTGTGGAAGCCATACATGTTCAGCTGTCGAATAAAACTTGCCATATTGTTGTGTTTGTAATACAATGGAAGAAGTTCCCTAGCAAAGTCTGCTTGATTCTTTATGACAAAAGTTTTCCCTCCCTGGAACATATAAAAACATATTATAGCATGATCAATGGTTTTCTTTATGATAAATGTAAACCAAAAACGAATGTAAGGCGGTTATCACACTGCCACGCACCACGCTGCATGTTGCGGGTCGACACACCTACGCGCGTACTTGCGGGAGTGCAGATCTGCATCATCGTGCGGGTTTTTCACGTACTCACGCGCGTAGTTGCGTTTTGTGGATTCACAGCGGATCTGACTCATTTCATTCAAAGCTGTTCGCTTGACTGCGGGACTCGGTGTGCCTTACGTCTCTCCCTGCACCTACGCGCGTGGGAGCATGTTTCTGCGCACCTACGCGCGCAATCTGCATGAACGCGCGTAGCGTAGATGCATTTTCGGTGTGTTGGACTGTGCATGTTTTCTATACAAACGGAGATACTTACAAGCAACGTTAGAATACGCATTCACGCAACATGCAGCGTAATGCGTGGCAGTGTGTGAACCGCCTAACATCACAAAATTGGGTAAAGTTAGAAAGTACTACAAAAAATTTCCATCTGTTATGATGACATCACATCACACAGCTGATCAACAATCAGAAGTGAATCTATTAAATCTGATTAAATTATGTTTAGATAAGAAAAGAGCTAGGTATATTATTAAGTCGCTGACAGCCCTAGAGTGGCGCATGGTACAAAACGTGACTTGTATTTATTTATTTATCAGACATACAAGTTCCGTATAATAAACAACTTGGAGCATCGGTTTATAGGTTGCTTTTGTAATTACTTTGCATGTTTAATATTTACATAGTTGGTAGGACAGTAAATTTTATCAAAGCGGTTAAAATCTAGATAAACTTAAAATTCGTAAAAATACTTACAGGGCTCCATGAAATCAAGTGATTGGTTTCAGAGTCGTTCACTAGTTTCCACAATTTTCCCAGGAAAGCGGGGACGCTTGCCCCAATTTCAATAACAGAGCGCATCTTTAAAGTTTTTTGATACAGCAATCACCAAACAATAACACGACTTATATTCTAAATGGTTATATTCGTCAATTTATTTTCGTGTAGTAGAACTGATTATCAAGTCGTCATTTCGCCATTTTGTTGAAGTGAAGTTGAAAGCTCGCACGCACACAAACATAATTTGACAGCCAGTATTTTGACAAGGTGTAAGCCAAGGTTCGAATTTGTATAGTGTGGCCATGGACGTATTATAGTAATACGTGTGGATGTGTTCTGTAAAGATCGTAATATGCATAGCAATGCAAACAAGTATGCACACTTTAAGTCAGATATCTCGTCTAAGCACACAGCATACAACTACATAATTCTGAGACTAAGTAATTCTTCATCTTTTATGACTCACTAATTAATGTGTTTACCTTAATTAATGTGTAGTAAATAATAGCCATTGTAATTAGAAATAATGTAGGATTTTAATGGTAAAATAATTTTTCAAATCGGTCCAGTAGTTTCGGAGCTTAATCAATGTATACAAACAAACTACAATCAAATCTTTTCTCTATAAAATATTTGATATTTGTGTAGAAGTATAGATGAACGGCAACCGTAGTATTGTTCTGTGGGCAACCCTACATCTGGCAACACCATTCCACATTTCTTTCTTTTCTTTCGTCATCAGCGAGCGTGACCACTGACTGTGGTAGATTAGATTTATGGCTTTGGTTTGGTAGTGAAAAATTGTTTAGTATATTTAGGTATGTACATTTACACATTTTTTGTTTTTCCCCGGTAGATTTGGTAGATTTTGGATCCCAGTTGAAGTGGGTAGTGCTAGCCGTACTACCCACTGATATAATAATTTTTGAACATTTAACATTTTAAATCCACAAATAGCTGTATATGCAGATTTTGAGAGTCTTGCTGGAGTCGTGTCAAGATTCCCTAACCTAGTGCCAGAAAATTTAATTCAATCATTTTAATTCAGACAACGAATTCAGACAAATGTTTGATGACCAGGTGTTAAACCTCATGTCTTCCTCCAATAGTAGTAGTCATCTGCTCCTGCAATTGATGTTGAACAGTTTTCGGAGCATATTAAAGTATATTGTCAAAGTACAAAAATATATCAAAATTTGTTAAATACATGCTCATTATTCTAGTTTCTAACGTTAAGTGCGAGATAATATTTTCTGAAATTAATAGGATCAAAACTAAAGACCGAAATAGGTTCATAAATAAAAATGTAGTCGCGATTCTGCATGCCAGACAAGGCCTGATCAAAACCTGATCTGCAAATGTTAAAATGTATGACAGATAAAATTTTGTACAAAGATGCTAAGTATAATACCTACCTAAGTAATAGAGAAAGGTGATTAATAAATTAATATAGTTTTACATACATATTTCATTCATCTCTATTTTATCATGCTCGTAAGGTAGATTTGTGGTAGTTTTTGAACAAGGCTGGCAGATTTTGGTAGTTTTTTTAAGAAGAAGTAGATTGACCAATTTAAATGTGGTCACACTGTTCGTCATCGTCCGTCAGCCGCACCGCACAGACTAACCAAACCACAGAACGAACAACACTATTATCCGTACTAGACTGATGTCAGCCGGTTGTTCTCAAATAGTAAAAAAGGTAAACTCCGTAAAACATAACATGTAACAGTCTGTTTAGTTGTGTCTTCTAGTAGTCTATCTGTGGTTGTCCTTGTCCGGCAGTATGTAACACGAGTGTTACATACCCTTTGTGTAACACGGTGAAATGTAAAAAGTGGTAGGTAGGTAGGTAAACTGTAACGAATGTAACCTGCACAAGCGATTTTATTATTTTACTTCACTGTTTTGTTTTGTTCGACAAAGTAAGAAATTAGGTACCTACTAGGTTAGACGTAAGCAGAATTTTTTGGACGTTTAATCGATGTTTGCGATAATAGTCCGTACTTAGACTTAGTTGTCACATAATTATATCCATTTACCTGTTTTTAGACCAGGCTACACAGACGGACTTTGCAGTTTGCTACGTGTGTAGTACTAAACAGTCATGGTCATGGAGGTAAGTAGCTCACATCCGTAAAAATAATTCAATGATTGAAATGTCATCTCCTATTATTAATAAACAAGTAATTATATTATATATATATATTAATATTATTTAACGTAGTATGAAACGTTTAGGTACACAATTCGTTTACTTTATGTACTTTTTTAAAGTTTTGTAATTTATATAATTAGTTATTATTTATTTATTTATATGTTAGTACCACCAACAAAAGATAGGTACATAAATTCAACACATCTTTAAACTTGGGGACTAAGTGCCTTGTGCTCCACCAGTTATAGGCGGCCACAACATGCAATTGAAGTGTTAAAATTTCAACCCCACTTTCTTAACTGTTGGTAAAATTATCTCACTATCATATTTGCAGATCGAAATTCTGAGTACTTCTGGCTCTAAGCCACTTGGCAAGATTGAAGTCAATGAGAGCTCAACAGTACAAGCTGTGAAAGAGAAAATACATGAGAATGTTAAGCAATCCTTGTACCCAGACCGCCAAGCCATCAAGTTAGAAGCGAAGGGTAAAACTTTGAAGGATAGTGATACTATGAAGTCCTTGAAACTAGAAAATGGTGGTAAACTGTATGTGAAAGATCTTGGACCACAGATTTCCTGGAAGAATGTGTTCCTCGCTGAGTATGCAGGACCAGTTTTTGTCTATTTGTGGGTGTACCAGAGGCCTTGGATTCTCTATGGAGAGCAATCAGCTGCTCCCGGAGATGTTGCCACGTAAGTTTTTAATCAAGATCTAACAGTTGCGCTAGATACGCCCCAAAGAGCCACAAAACAAAGTCGGTCTGCATGAAAATATTCACGAAAATAGTATATTTTAAGTTACCAGCATTAAATAAGATGGTTGGATGTGAAACATCATTGCCAGGACATATTGGACCTAAAATAGTGTGCTACAATCCCTCAGTTTATATTGTCCTTTTCATAAACATTGAAATCATATTAAATTACATTTTTAACTGTCTGAAGAATCTTTTAGGTTTTATGTAATTTGTTATTTTTTCTAAGTTGTAAATAAGAGTAATATGATGTAGATTACTCATAAATATTTGAACTTTCAGAGTGGCCGCTGTGTGCTGGTCAGTTCACTACATCAAGCGTATTCTGGAAACTCTGTTTGTGCATCGGTTCTCCCACAGTACCATGCCAGTGAGAAATCTGTTTAAGAACTGCTCATATTACTGGCTGTTTACCCTGTATGTGGCATATCACATCAACCATCCTCTGTACACTGCACCTTGCAGTCTTTGCTTCTATGTGGGACTTGGAGGGTTTGTTGTAAGTACCTATATATTTTTATCAAAGTGATTTGTGACTCAATTATATCTTATGAGCTCTTGAAATAAAACCATGGTTGTTGTGTTGCCCTTCAACTCCCTATTGTTTCTGTTTTTCAAGAACTCATTAGTTATAAGTATAGCGGATTTGTTACTATTTATATTTGTTGCTCATTTAGATATTTAATTAATAAAATTTTAGTGTTATTTCTCATTTTCTATCTAGAGTTTATGGCAGAAAGTAAATTCATAGGTTGGTGTTACAGAAACTCACCTATGTAGCATGTAAGTAGCAACTGTCGAAAATCGAAACTAATTAACTCAAAAGTTATGAATCAATAACGTCATTAGAGCTTCGTTCTAAAATACCGCCATTAGGTTGGGTGTTATCCAACAGGACCCAAACCTGAGATAAAATAAATAAATAATGCTGGACAAATCACACAGCATCATCTAGCCCCAAGCTAAGCAGAGCTTGTGTTATGGGTACTAGATAACTGATATACTTAATACATTATACTACATAGATAGATATTTTTATTATAATATAGAAAAACACCCAGAACACCCTGTACAAATATCTGCAGATCATACAGACATTTGTCCCGAGGCGGGAATCGAACCCGCAACCCCTGGCGTCGCAGGCGGACCTTCACCCGCTGCGCCACAGAGCTTGTCATATACAGATACACTTATTTGGAGATTTGTTGACGTTTTTTTATTCAGAGCTGACACATAATCAACATGTAATTAATATGAATGAACGGCTCGTTGTTCTATAACATGAACATGTACAGGGAATATTTTTTGCTTGAATCAACCTTCCGAACCGTTTGTTTGTTAACTCAAATTAACATAGCCTTGATCGAAGTTCAATAAGGTATGTTTAAATTATATTTTGTGCTTGCAACTTAACTTGTACAATATACAAGCAGTTCATTTTATAACATTTTATAAATGTAAATTTCGAAATTAAGTCAATATTTACTCAAAAGTTCTTTACATCATCTATTGTATATCATTTATACAGCGTCAGCAACTAGTAATAAAGATAATAGAGGTACAGGATGCTGCAGTGCCTGGGACATTGTTAAGGCTTGCCCAGCACCTATACCGTCCTCCCAGCTTAGTCAGTAATTAGTCAGAGGAAAGAACAGGTCAATACGTCTGAAGCTGACTAAGCCGCGGGTTTCTTCACGATATTTCCCTTCACCGTTAAGTACTTGTTCAATGTGAACATACACTTTTTAAGAAAGAAAAATACATTGTTCCACGGCCTTTATGGGACTTACGACCTTCGGATGGAAAGTCGCGAGTACATACCACGCGGCCAACACGGCTTACTCAAAAACAGTGACCTTAACTCACCAACTTTATATTCTTCCACCAAGTGTTCATATGAACAGCAGTGTTTGAATAGCTTTATATTTCCCCACTCAATGTGGGTAAATCCTTTACCAGCTGAGGAACAAAAAAAGTTGAGAAAAACATTAATGCACTTATCTTACATCTGGTTCCTGTGTATTTTTGGAGACGAACTGTTACAATATTTTTCTAAAAGTTAAAAATAGTTGCAAAAAACTGTCAAAAGAAAAAACTACACCCACAATATGTTTTTATAATAAAAACATATGAAACACTCACGAGTTTTTTTAATATGAAAAACTAGTGTTTTACGACTTTATACCTAATTACCATTTACTTATTTAACTCCATTAACTGACTTTATGTCCGCCGCTTCGCATGCGTATAACCCGGATAAAATGTAGCTTATGTGTTAATCCTGGTCTAACCAGCATCTATGACGTGTGCAAAATTACAGCTCAATCCGTAGGCTAGTTTTGCGTGAAAGAGTAACAAACATCCATACATACAAACTTTCGCATTTATAATATAAGCATGTAGGATTTGAAGTTTTTACGATTCTTAAATAAGGTTTTTGAAAGTATTATTTTCGACAAGTTTATCTAATTTAGCTCTTTTCCTTCTAGCTATGCGAACTCGGCAACTTGAGAATTCACATTCTGCTGATATTTTATTTATACGTTTGAAGGTTTTTGACGTTTGCAGTATAGTTTACGACAAGTTTATCTAATTTAGCACTTTTCCTTCTAGCTATGCGAACTCGGCAACTTGAGAATTCACATTCTGCTGATATTTCATTTATACGTTTGAAGGTTTTTGACGTTTGCAGTATTGTCGACCTCTGTGGCGCAGCGGGCGAAGGTCCGCCTGCGACGCAAGAGGTTGCGGGTTCGATTCCCGCCTCGGAACAAATGTCTGTATGATCTGCAGATATTTGTTTAGGGTGTTCTGGGTGTTTTTCTATATATATAATAAAAATAATATCTATCTATGTAGTATAATGTAATAAGTATGTCAGTCATCTAGTACCCATAACACAAGCTCTGCTTGCTTGGGGCTAGATGATGCTGTGTGAATTGTCCAGCATTATTTATTTTATTTATTATTTTTGTTTACGACAAGTTGTATCTAATATAGCTCTTTTCCTTCTAGCTGTGCGAACTCGGCAACTTGAGCATTCACATCCTGCTGAGGAACATCCGCCCCCCGGGCACCGCTGTGAGGAGAGTGCCGGTGCCGGACGCGAACCCCTTCACCCAGCTGTTCAACCTGGTCTCCTGCCCCAACTACACCTACGAGTTCGGCTCGTGGATGTTCTTCACGATCATGACTAAATGCGCTCCGGGTATGTTGGATATCATCAATTTGTAATTTATTTATTCATTGCTTCGTGTACATGGTTTGCATTAGATCTGAGTAATACATAATTATTATAAGTAACATAGCGCCGTGGGGTGCCGGCAGTAGTATGTTACCCCTCCTCTCCTACCCGTGGATGCAGTAAGAGCCTGCTAAGGTACACCTCCGGAAGATGGGCAGCAGCGTCTTTCCGTATATCAACATCCCGTACTGCGCTCACCAACCCGCCTGCCAAGCATGGTGAGTATGGCAACTACCCCTCATGGAGATCCATGAGGGGAGCCTTAGTTCAGTAGTAGACGTTTTACGACTGAATTGATGATGATGATGATAAGTAACATACATGAACCCTATTAGGGCGTTGCAAATTTGGTCAGTTTTTAAGAATCATCTGCTATTAATTGATATTAGATCAATAAATATATCAATAAAAGTATTAATCAGAAACAATCTATTCAAAAACTGTTTGTACAAATGTTCTAAAGCTACGCAGTTACAAGTTTTAACAGTTTGTCCATCCTGGACGTACAACATTGATTTAGAATAAACAGAAGTATAACTAATTATTCCTAAAGATAATGTATAAATCTAGAAACGAAAAAAATGTCATTGTTAAAATTAAGGAAGCCATGGGGTGCCGTCAGCAATATGTTGCCTCTCCTCTTGCACGTGGATGCAGTAAGAATCTGCCAACGGATATCTCCGGAATATGGGCAGCAGCGTCATTCTGTGTATCAACATCTCGTAATGTGCTTGCCAACTCGTTTGCGTGAGATCCTTTAGGAAGGCGGGCCTATTTCCAGCTGTGGACGAGGGCTGGCGTCCTCTGGCTAAGATGATTATAATATGAACCCCTGCTAATAACCGATAGAGCTGTATCGGTTTATTAGTAAACATACTATCTTCACTTTGGCTGGAGTATAGTGATATCATTTGACCTTGTTTGAAGCGGTTGTGATATGAGCTAGCTATAATGATAGGAGAAAATATACCTGCTGTAAAACATATTTTTGGGCCGAAAGTGATTTTTTAGACACCTCAGTTTGAAATATTCTCAAACTTCTAAACTATTAGTACTTAATCAGTCTTGATAGGTGATGTTATTTGACTAATGGGTTGAGATATTAGCTATTCATATTGTAAGGCCTCAACATCAATTATAGATGATTTATACAGCGTCAGCAACTGGTAATAATGCTGTACAGGACGCTGCAGTGCCTGAGACATTGTTAGATGGATAAGGCTTGCCCAGCACCTATACCATCCTCCCAGCTTAGTCGACTTTTAGGCAGAGGAAAGAGCAGGTCAATACGTCAGAAGCTGACTATGCCGCGGGTTTCCTCACGATGTTTTCCTTCACCGTTACACACGTGTTAAATGTGAACATATATTTTAAAAGAAAGACAATCCATTGGTTCACGACCGGTATCAAACCCACCTTCGCATTGAAAGTCGGGGTCCACTCGGCCAACTTATTGATATCAGAAAATATACCTAGTATCGAACATATTTGAGCAAATTTTGATTAATTTAGACCCCTCAGTCAGAATGATTCTAAAACTACATAATTAAGGTATACAATTAAAAGCAAGCATTGAATTGTTGCACGTCATGACTTTCAACCGGCATTACTACCAATAACATCAGCCGTACTTATGCTAATTTATTCACATTAACGCTAGTACTCGTTTCGACATTCGCTGAACTGGATTCTTGGACATGATTAAATAGTGATTTGTTAATATAGGCAAACTATACAAAGCATTTTAAAGATTTGCCAACAGAACACACATTTTAATTAGGTACCTAATAGGAAACGCGATTACAATTATATCATGTATATTAGAAATCTATATTTGTTTGTTTGTTAGTGCTCTAAGCACTGCTATACCGTACATACGATTGTCGTGAAATTTTGCATACAAGTTCTCACGGGTACAGAAAAGGAAAACTAGACTTTTTATCCGGGGATAGCGCATGACTCTAATTCTAATCCTAGTGGGGGTAACCAGATCCTGCACTGACGTCCCGCATTGGGGTGTTGACTGTAGAACATTATAACAGCGGACATGGCTCTGTCTACCCTCTAGTGGTTAGTTAACGGATACGAGGTCGCCTACTATGGGACAAAAGTAAACGTGTTTTAACTTTTACGGAATGGCAATGAAATAAAAAATCGAAGAATACGTTAAAGTTAAATACATCGGAAGTGGTTGACCTTGAGTTAAATAAGGGTTCAGAAAAGGTTTACTACTAGACGAGGTACCTGAGGTGCACTAAGGTATTTTATTACTCAGGTTATTACTAATAAAAATGATGGTTAACACTTTATAGTTAACTTCGGTTTATTCAGTTTTAGTTAGTCCATTATATAATACATTTGCCATTTTTTTATTAGTGTGGTCTACACGATGAGTCAAACCTATACCCCTTTGGAGATAAATATTTTTATTAGTGTGTGGTCTACAGGATGAGTCAAACCACTTACCAGAGCCGGGGATCGCACCCGCCACCAGCCTAATGTAGAAAATGAACATCCTGTAATGTGAGACTAACATAAACCAGCAAAGTCTCCTTTGAGTATTTATATTTTAATATTTAGAGTAGTTTCACTCCAGGGATCTTTAGTTTAACTTAGAGCCAGTGCTGACTGACGGCACAGGTTGCACTGCACGACAGGGCGTGATTCAACAGCCTAAAGGACGCTCTGCCACGATGCAGCATCCCGTAGCAAGCCCAACCACGCTGACGCCAGTCAGCGCCGGCCCTATTCAACCTTATTTCAATTCGTTTAGCTGTCATAATCCTGTGAGTTATGGGGTTCGTGTTTCAACGTGCTGGGGTATGATTGTATCTACAAGTATAAATGCTTTACCGCGCCGTGCCGTCAGTCAGCCATAGCCCTTACCCTGTACACTATTTTTATTCCTACATGCTTATTTTGTAACTAGATTAATTTCCGTTGAGGTTGTTTTATGAGATCAATGAAAGTACAATGCAGGATTCACTGTGCATCGCTTTCCATTGCATTGTGAAAATATCAATGGACAAAAACAAATCGACGACGTAGTTTTGGAGGTCCTATAACCTACTTCATTGTCAAGTCAAATAAGTCATTATATACCGCTATAGGAAATATGACTGGTCCTTAGACCTAGTTCAGAAACGTTGATAATGAAACGCCATCAATCGTCTTGCGTGAATTTAAACTCGCGTTGGCGAGATACTCTCGAGATGCAAATACATTCCACTTAAAATGCTAACTAAATTTAAGCAGCTGTTCAGTAAAAACTTTTTGAAAGAGTTAATTTATAAACCTCTAATTAATTCTAAGTCCTCCCGAAACCGGTAAAAAAACGCTGAAACGTTTTCGAAACGTCAGGTTAGTATAAATAAATAAAACCTGTTACGAATCGAACGCTGAACTGGCATCAGTTTTCATAAGGGGGTTAGAATGTAGTGTAACCAATCCAGCTAAAACGCGCCTTTCCGGTCAACCTTAGGCGTAGTGATTTTAAGCTTGCTCAGAATATGTTTTCTTTATTCCAGCGGGCATTTTCGCAGCAGCGGGACTCTACCAAATGGCAGTATGGGCGCTTGGAAAACACCGCAATTACAAGAAGGAATTCCCAACCTACCCTAAACGTAAAGCTATTTTACCTTTCGTTCTTTAAGTTATCATTCTAACAGGTGCGATAGTATCCTGCTTCACCACGAACGTAGTCATGATAACGAACTCAGTCTACGTTGATCTAGATCGGGTAGAAGGGCCCTAAATATAGCTTAGTATAAGGATTTATAGACTTTATTCCGTTGCAGATCAAGTCAATCTGGATATATATTTACATATATTACTTAGTGCGTGTATGTTTAGCCAGACTGTTTTTCGTATTAATGAGACCATAATGTTTTATTCAAACAGAGCTCAAAGGGCACTCCATACGTCATTCATTACAATGTTGTAGAGACTCTTGAATGTTGTTTGTTATATGATTCTAGCAGAAAACACGATGCGCTTCTTATATTGATTAATAAATTGTGTTTAAAAATAGTCAGAACATAGTCTAGGGTACTTATTTTTTATCAGGCGACGGTGTAATATTTTTAATGGGATATGGTTTTATTTATTGAGGATATGAGAAATGATGTAAGGGAAAGTAGTGATAGTAGTATAGTTGTTAGGTTATATCTTGTAAGGATGTACTGCAAATTTCCATTAATTTTGTCACGAGGCATTTAAGTTTTTAATAAACGTTTTTCTTTAAAGTTTTATTTTACTAATCAGTAAAGCCATCGAGACATATCCACTTGTTTAGTGAAATAGAATAGAATAAGGTGAATATCATGTCTAGCAGTGGACGCGGACAGCAGACCTACAGCTGTGTTGATGATTGATGAAGGTGAATGAATGGAGATTCAGATAACAAATATATAAGTTAATAATTTAATTATGCACTTACCCAGACACGTATCTCTTTGTCTCAAAAGATGAGGGTCTTTTGAGACAAAGAGATACGTGTCTGGGTAAGTGCATAATTAAATTGCCGTGCCATATTTGGAACTATATATTTTGTTAAACATCTTCACTTACTACTGCGTGATTGCAATAAATAATTTGACTTTGACCAAGATAATTTATATATGTATGTTAGAATCCAATAGTAAGGTAATTAATACATTGATAAATCGCACGTGGGCTGGGTTAGGAAAGAAACATAGGATTGGTAGGTTAAAAGATGTATTTCAAAAGCATAACATTGTATTAAATTAATCTAATCATCTTTCTCGCTTGTGTCTGGTTCGGACGGTAATTCCGCTTCTTCTTCAATGCAACGTACTTTGCCGAGCAGGCGTTGGTTCTCGTCCTTTAGAGCGTATATTATCTCATCTTTTTCCTGTATAAAATAAAGTACTTGGTAAGTTAGGTCATATCGGAAAAGTTAATTCCGCATGGCAAATATTACCATATTTTGACAAAATTCCCAAAGCTGGTTGTACCTAGTCACACAGGCGCTAGTCGGTTTACTTATAACACATAACAACAAGCTCCTTAGTGTTACTTAAACTTTCGCGATCACAAATTTGCTATCAAACAAAATGTAAATTCGAAACGAATCTAAAGGTACCTTAATTTTATTGTCGAAATCGATCCAGCCGTTTGGAAGATACATACGTGGCAATAAAGAAATTTAAAAACATACAAGACAAGCGCGAAAAAAAAAACCCTTCTTTGGCAGTCGGGTAAAAAGAACACCCGAATTTCATCGTGAACCATCTTCACTTCAAATTCGGGTGTTATTTTTATTACGATTACCTACATCACGTTTTATTCGCCTGTTGTAGGTAGATATTGACGTTCATTGGCAGGAATCTCAGGATCGTAAAGGTTTTATCTGCCGAGAACTAAGGTTTAGGTTCTCGGTATCTTGAATTCCAGTGATAAGTAGGTAGATGAAGTGCGCTTTGTGATGTGACATTTCAAAGTGAAGATACTGTAGTGTTATGTGAAGACATGAGGGAAGTTGCAAAACCGAGTCCCGAGTAGACTGCTGGAGATTTTGTCGGAAGGTATTCGTTAGACTGCTGTTGTAGAAAGTCGAAACGTCGGGAAATCAAACATATTACACGATAAATTCCCGCATTTTTTATATTGATAATTCCTTAATTTGTCAACAAAAAAACCGACTTCATTCGAGAATAAAATCTAAAATGTTGCTGAAAATACGCAAAACGCTAAATGTATGCTTATGACATTTGAATATTTCCCTTGATTTATCATCCCATCATCAGAACTGGGTTTAAAAGCAAGCAAACATTATGAAGGGCAGGTTATTCTAGCGGTAGGTTTCTGAAGGAGCGCGCGCGGGCGCGGCCGACTTAAATTCTATAAAAGCTAGTTTAATTTTTTTTTATTAAGTTTTCAGAAAATATGAGCGTTGAACATTTACTAGATTAATTATATAATCCATGATAATAACGACAAAAGTTGAAACACTTTTCTTCTTGTCTATTCTAATAACAAATTCTGTAAGCGGCCAGTTGACCAATTCAAAACATGCATTAGTTCAACTGGACTCGAGGGGCCAGTTCGTGCGGGGCCAGTCGACCAAAGAGCCCCATTCACATGAAACCTTGTTTGTTAGCACTGTCTTAATGAGAGAAGGTGACTGATTGATTTTGGTGACCCTAGAGTCACAGGGACCGGAGTTATTGTGATCTCAAAAGGTCACCAAAAAAATAAGTCTTCAAATGGCCGAAAACGTCCAAAAACCAAAAAATTATTTTTTTGACCTTTGGTGACCTTTTGGGGCCTTCGCCCCCTTTTCTGGTACCCCCGTACCAATGCTTGTTATAATAATACTCTTACCTCCATAGTCTGCTTGAACATCTCATCGAGTTTCTCCCGATCCTCTGTGACGTGCTTCAGCTTAGCGCGGGCGGTCGCGGGCGGGACGTATCGCGCCGAAAGGCCGAGTATAGACTCCATTTGGAAGCATCTAGAACGCGTGGACTTAAGCTCAACGCGGAGGTTGTTGATCTCACCAAGGAGCGTGCAGTTTTCCTGTTGAAGGAATATACATTTGTGAATTGTGATAAACAATCATAAAAATAATAATAAATAAAATAAATTTATTGAAATAACTATTACGGCTAAGAACATGATACTTACCTAAGTATATCTAATACTTAATAACAAAAAAATAACGTATTAGTTGTGTGCCTGAACTAGGTAATCCTGTTTTTTCAGGCAAAACGAGGTCACGAGCAAAAATTTATAATCAAAGGCTTACGTGTAGGTACCTTTTACAGATCAATACAGTGTCAAATAAAGCTAATATTGCAGTGAAGCAGAATCTTACAATATAATTGCCTAGTTAGTTAGGAAATAAAATGTTAACGGTATCGACATAATATGACATACTTTTGAGATAGTTCCTAACAATTATTTTACAATTTTTAGAATTAAGACAGTAGATATTGTCTAACGCATTTATTATTTTATATAAAAATGGTCCAAGGAAACTATAAAATCTAGGAGAAAAGACATATTTTCTACCTGGTTGCTCAGGCAGGGCAGACATTATTCCTGCTTTTATTTGTAGGTTCAGTGCTATATGGGAGCGCTGCGTGTTGTTTAAGTACGATGTTCATTATGAATAACTGTCGAACTGTTAACACTCCGCACGATTTGTAAAGAAGACTAGTTGGAAAAATAAAAGGGCGGAAAGTTAATACCTTAAGTACGGCTCTTTGTGCTTTTTGGACAGTTAGTAATATCGTTTTACCTACCCCACCCCATGACGTAATGCAGTAAGATAAAATTGATTGACATAGGGCCTGGTAAATGCTTATAATAAGTTTTTGATCCGCAATATGGCGTAGTTTCTTAAAAACAAAAATCAACTTGCGAACTTTGCCTACTAGAGCCTCTATGTGTGGTTTAAAAGAAGAGTTTCATCTAAAATATGCCGAGGTATTTTATCTTACAGGTACTATTTAAAGAAGGGCATGAACGATGGTCGCCAGGGATATTTTCGCAATGGTGTGCATATAATATTTGACTTAGATCAGTTAAAGGTTGTTTACGCATCGAAAACTTAATATAAAAATGAGGGTCGAAATATTATTTTCGCGAAACCAAATTAGCGGATAAAAAAGTTCCAAAGTGTTTACTAAAATGGAACGGATGAAAATACACATAGCTACTTTTTTAAGTTTTCTTAAATAGTCCTGCTATTTAACAAAACTATTTAACAGTAGGTAAGCACATCAGAAAGTAAGAGAATTATGTAAATAAGCGATGCGAACAGAATAACATTTTAGCAATTAAGTATTTTAGGACCGACCTTATTTTTTTACATCAATGACCTCTGTAACCTAAAATTAGATCATGGTAGAACAATCTAGACTTGTTTACATTAGCTATATCCATAGTATTATGTCTTATAGCATAGTGTTGTGGGGGTGCGCTGGAGCTAAACATATAAACAAATATTCAAAATATATATATACCTACTAATATAATAAATTTCAAATAATTATTTATTTGCTGCTCAAAGAAAACTTTTTTAACGAATTCTTGAACCAAATTGTGTTACACACCCGGTATACACTCGAGCCATTTCTAGAAATACAACGCCTATCTTGTTCCCCGGTACTTAAACAGTTTACCTCTCGACTTAAGACATAGTTTAACCAGAAAGAACATCAAATCGAAGCTAAAAAAATACTTTGTGTCACCTGATAACTCTTAAATTAAATATTTCGGTTACCTAGCTTCTTTAGTAATGTATAAATTTCTTGTTATTTTTTTTTTAGTTCATCTATTCATTATTCTTATTTTAAGATATTGTTTTTATTTTACCTTTGGTGAAGACTATTTTCAGCAATTAGTTAAACCTTAGTGGTTTTAGATGCTGTTTAATAAAATGGTAACTTCTTGTAGGTAACTAACTATAAATAAATAATAAAAAAAATTATACCCATATTATAGGAATGCATTAAGAATAACTAGTCCGCCATCTTGGGTGTTCCACCATGTTGGATTCAGAGTGACGTCACATAGCTGACCATGCATTGTCATCCAAAGAAAACATGTATACAAAATTTAAGCTCAATTGGTTGAAGATATCTGCTTCAAAATTGAGTTGCAAGATTCCGCGAAAAAACATAGTTATACATACAGGGCAAGCTAAATAAAAGCTTGTAAAATGAATTAATTTCTGAATACGTACGTCCATTATTTTGTTGATGTCGCTCTTGGAGCCTCCCAGAGACTTGGTCAGCTGCGTCTTGAGCGATGCCACTTGCTTTTCGAGATGGTCCCTCTGACGGTTGAACTCGCGGATCGCCTCGTCCTCCGCCACGCGACTCCGCACGAAGTCGATGTCTTCTATGTACTTGTGGAAAAGACTCTAGAAAGAATAGCGATAATATTAATATATGTATGTAATAGTGTATTCTTAAACATTACTGGAAGATTCTAGACAATCGCGAGGTACATAAAGTGTCTGTTCCTATTTTTTTTAAACTTATGCGAAAATACACATGTCATGAAGTATTTTTTGCATAAATTCAACGGCGGGATAAAATACTCTTGGTGAGAGAAGTTACCATTTTTTAAAAAGGGAGATTTCTATTTATTTTTAAACTAAAAATACTATGGGACTAAGCTAAGACAAGAGTTCTTCAAAGTAATGTCTAGAATTATGAAAATATATGTCAAAACACAGATATTTAGCAGCGCTATTAACATGGAACATATATATACATATACCTAGGAAAAACAGTCAGTTTCGACAGAAAAATTTATGACAAAGAAATAGAAAGAAGAGTACAGAAAACATGGAATATATACTGGAGTTTAAAAGAAATTTTTAAAAGTAATTTGCAAATAAGCTTAAAAACAAAAATCATGAACTCTAGTCTTTTGCCGTGTTTGACGTACGGATGTCAGATATGGAAATTTACGGCTAGAGCAAAGCACAAAATCGCCACATGCCAACGAGGACTAAACGGAGCATGCTCAAGGTAAAGAAACTTGATAAAGTAAGACACACAAAAATAAGAGCACTGACAAAAGCCACAGATGCCTTGACTTTTGCACAAAAGCTTAAGTGGAAATGGGCAGGGCATATAGCGAGGCTTACAGACCAGAGATGGACCGCAAAAGTAACCTTATGGAGAGGCCCACAAGGAAAAAGAAGTAGAGGAAGACCAATAACACGATGGGAAGACGACATTAATAGAACCGCCGGTCCCAACTGGAGTTTAACAGCACAAGACCGAGACAAATGGGCATCTTTGGAGGAGGCCTTCACCCGACCTGGGGTTCTTGTTGAAAAAGCAAGAAATTAATAAATAGAAATAAGTAAACAATACTTATACACAATTTAAGTAAATTAAGAAAGTGTAAAACTACGGTAAGTTTAAGAAATATGGATAAGATAGTTAAACAAATAATTTTAGGTAGAGTAAACTAACATAAGTACCTAGTACATAAACAAATGTTTGTAATTTAAGCAAGAAATAAAAGGCTTTTTATTTTATTATTATTAACATGGAGTTTGGTGTTGAAAAGTGTGTAATCATACATATTCAACATGGAAAAGTTGTAAATTCAACAAATTTACAGCTTTCCCAAAATATGTCTCTCAGGTGTCTCTCCGAAGGCGAAACATACAAGTACGTTGGTATGTTTGAATCGTTGGGTATAGTGGATAGGGACATAAAACAGGCAGTGAAGGAACGTTTCTTTTGTCGTCTTACAAAATTCTAAATAGTCTTCTGTCAGGCGGTAACAAGGTGCGTGCTTACAATGGCTGGGTTATGCCCCTACTCATTTACACGTTCGGCATACTAAGATGGTCTCAGACAGAATTGGATGCCCTGGATTGTAAAGTTCGTCAAATGTTAACTGCTCACCGCATGAGACACCCTCGTTCGTCGGTTATGTATGAGATTGTACCTACATCCCGCGGAAGTGTGGAGGTCGGGGCTTTCTTAACGCGAAAACTTGCGAATAAGCCTGATCGGTTGGAGCGCAAGGCAATACTCGTTGATGTCACCATTCCACATGATGCCAATCTCGTCAAAGCCGAGAAAGATAAGCTCAGCAATTATTTTGATTTAGCCCACGAGATTGCCACCATGTGGGATGTTGACTCAGCGACTATTGTTCCGATAGTCGTTTCCGTTAACGGACTCATAGCGAAGAGTCTCGATCAACATCTCGAGAGACTTTCGCTAGGCAGTTGGATCAAGAGCCAGATCCAAAAGGCAGTACTCCTGGACTCGGCACGTATAGTAAGGAGATTCCTCTCCCTGCAGCCCCAGTCACCGACCGCTTGAGCCTTGCTTCGCGGCCGGTGATTCACCGTTTTGATATATTTTTTACTGTAGAGTATTTGTTTTTATATTTCTTTATAGTAAAAAATGTATTTTTATGGATTTACAAATAAACGATGTGGAATAATAATATATTTAATAGTGTAGATTATTTGTTTTTATATTTCTTTATAGTAAAAAATGTTTTTTTATGAATTTACAAATAAACGATGTGGAATAATAATAATTTAATTCATTTTTTCAGACAACAAGGTGGTTAGTATCAGACTTCACTGCTGGCCTAATAAATAAGCTCAGAGTCGCTCAACGAGCTATGGAGAGGGCTATGCTCGGGGTTTCTCTACGTGATCGAATCAGAAATGAGGAGATACGTAGAAGAACTCGTGTCACCGACAAAGCCAAACGGATTAGCACGTAAAAGGGGCAATGGGTAGGCCATGTAGCTCGAAGAACAGATAGCCGATGGGGCCGAAAGGTTCTCGACTGGAGGCCACGGACCGGTAATCGCAGTGTAGGACGTCCACCTACAAGATGGGCAGATGACTTGGTGAAGACCGCAGGTCGACGGTGGATGCAGGCCAATTCTAACCGCAATACCTGGAAATCCATGGAGGAGGACTATGTCCATCGGTGGGCGTCCTACGGCTGAAATGATGATGATGATGATCAGACTTAGGTTAGTACTTAATAACTAAAACAGGTTTGGTTCTCTGAGCTCCCACATCAATCGATTTTTTTTAAATAGTATTCAGGATACCGTTGGAGCTCCCGCGTACTGTGCGTAGAAGGGAGGCTGTCTTTTTGCACCAAATGGCGTCGAAGGTGTTGACGCGCGCCTCTGCCAACATTCCGGATACGCTACAGAAACGTTGGAGTGGCAACAGTGTCTTGAATGCGTTTTTAAATTAGACCCGCAGAGCATTGTAAGTCTTCTTTGTATACTGGAACTGCAGACTCGCTGAATATAAGGAAGTGCAGTACCTACGCTTTATACAGGGTGATTTTAATTGCTTCCCTCAGGTCTTCAGTTACCAGGTGCCTCAGGTATTTAAGTTGGTTAACTTATTCAGCGGGATATTATTTAGGGTTACAGGTGGTAATAAAACTGGGGCAATTGGTACCCGCCCTGAAAACCATGTAGTTACTCTGATTTTTTGACATTATATGCTAAGCCATGAGAGGACGCATATGACTCACACACGGCTAACACTGAGCGCACTAGCAACACCATGTCGTCGGCATTGCTTAGATTGTTGACGCAAACGCCATCTATGTAACAACCTACCGGCATGCTGCTGAGTTGCTCAATAAGCTCGTTCATGTACAGGTTAAAAAGCAAGGGTGCGGCTAAACCGCCCTGCCTCATACCGCATTCCAGCCTGCACGGATCCGACAGTTCACCCGCCCATCTCACACGGTTCTCTTGATTGGTACCAATAGCCGAAGACTGAAACCAACTCCGGTGGCAATACCATACCCCGAAGCTTCCCCCACAAGATATCGTAGGAGACCAGATCAAAAGCACGGGAGAGATCTAGATAGCAAGCATACACAGGTGTCTGTCTGTCTATGTAATACTCGACAATGTGCTTCATACTAAGAATGGCTGTCTCTGTTGACAGTCCCGGTAGAAAACCGAACTGTGCATCATGTAACATGACATATCTATTCAGATAGAAGTTTAGCACACTGTCAATTATTTTGGCCACAACCGTAGCTAAAGAGATGGGTCTATAATTGGCCTTTTCCGAGACATCTCCAATTTTGCTTTTGATATCGGGTACCACCAGAGTCCGCATCAAGTCTGTCGGCAAGTATGAGTAAAGCATCGCGAGAACGGAGGAGAGATGAGCACCTGCATGCTTAAGATGCTCGATGCTGAGTCCGTCATGATCGAGTGGTTTACCTTTCGTTCATTTTTACAACTAATCACCGCGCCATCCGGTCCAACATCGGGCCTCTGACATGAGCGTCCTAATAATAATAATAATAATTAAATCAACAATAACAAATAATAATAAACAATTATAATTATAATTAACAATTAGATCCAACTGAACTGCGTCAATTCTGGGCCAGAATATGGGAAAATCCTGCTAGATATAACGAGGAAGCCATATGGATTGAAAATGAATGCGCGAGATACTCAGAACTAACATCTATGGAGTATGAGAACATCCCAATAGACATATTCAAGAATGTTTTACACGGCATTCACAACTGGAAAACACCCGGTTCAGATAGAATTCATTCATTCTGGTATAAAAAACTAACATCTATCCATCCATATTTATACAATTACATCAGTAGTTTTATAAAAAACCCGACACACTTCCCAATTATGTCACAGCTGGTACCACATATATGATATTAAAAGATCCGAAAGACACAGCGAATCCAGCAAAATATAGGCCAATCACTTGTCTCCAGACTATCTACAAAATCATTACAGCATGCATATCACAACTTATTTACAGACACATTAACACCAACAAAATACTAACTGAACAACAAAAGGGTTGTAGGAAGTTCAGTCAGGGATGTAAAGAACAACTAACTATTGATTCAGTAATACTCCAGCGAACACAAAAGCTTAAATCAGACCTCTTTACCACGTACATTGACTACAAAAAAGCTTATGATTCGGTCCCACACACATGGCTACTCAAAATCTTGGAAATTTATAAAATTCATCCAGATCTTATTTCATTTCTTGGTAGGTCTATGACCCAGTGGACAACCCAACTGCACGTACAAACACTCAGTAGTGCAGAAACAACACCGATAGCAATCAAACGCGGTATCTTTCAGGGAGATGCACTCAGCCCACTATGGTTCTGCCTTGCCTTGAACCCTTTATCGAATCACCTTAATTCAATGAATTTAGGATTTCCCCTTGTAAACGTGACTGACCAAGTGCATACCGACAATTCTGATAGTAATCTAAATCACTTGCTATATATGGATGATATTAAAATATATGCATCTACAGAAGGTGACCTTGAGCTTTTAATCGAAGCTACGGAACATTTCTCGAACGACATTTCGATGGAGTTTGGAATTGACAAATGTAAAATAAATTCCACCAAAGTAGGTCAACTTTATCAGCACTCTTATCAACTGCAGTCTGGGGAAAAAATTGATTATTTGAATGAGAATGAGACGTACAAATATTTAGGATATCAACAATCCAAACATATTCACTTCAAGGAAATAAAAACAAAACTAACTCAAAATTTTAAACATAGATTAAATTCAATACTAAAATCACAACTTAACTCGAAAAATTGTATAAAAGCAATTAACTCTTTCGCTATACCTGTTCTTACTTATTCTTTCGGAATAATTAACTGGACCAAAACTGAGTTAAAAAGCCTACAACGTCTCATTAATGTCACCATGACCAAACATCGCAAGCACCATCCACGCGCATGTATTCAAAGGCAAATCCTACCTCGAGTAGAAGGAGGTAGGGGTATTGTCAACATCCCAAATCTGCACAATAGACAGGTAATGACACTTCGGACATATTTTCACAGCAAAACAGAAACATCAACTCTTCATAAGTCAGTAGTTGAGTTAGACCAGAGACTCACACCTCTTAATTTACAGGACCGCAAAAAACAAAGAAATGAAGAACTTACAGACAGACAGACATTAATATCCGAGTGGTCCCTTAAATCTCTACATGGGAGACATCGCCACGATTTGAGCCACCCCACCGTCGACATCCAGGCGTCGAACGAGTGGCTCCATCGAGGGGAACTCTTCCCGGAGACGGAAGGGTTCATGATTGCCATACAGGATAAAATAATAGAGACTCGTAACTACCAAAAGCACATCATAAAACTACCCACTTTAGCTACTGACTTATGTAGGCGCTGCAACCAGGCTTCAGAAACTATCCAGCATATTACCGGGGCTTGTAAATCTATTGTACAAACAGATTATAAGTACAGGCATGACCAGGTCGCCAATATTATACACCAACGTATGGCGACCAAATATAATCTGATAGAAACACCTGCAAGACCAACACCTTATTACAAATACACCCCCGACACCGTGCTGGAAAGTTCTACACATAAACTCTATTTCGATAGAGCCATCCTCACAGACAAAACTATTCACTACAATAGACCAGATTTGACACTTATAGACAAAGTTAATAAAACAGCACTACTCATAGACATAGCCATCCCCAACACACACAATTTGCAAAAAACCATAGCTGAAAAATTTACGAAGTACATAGACCTAAAAAATGAAATTACCAGAATGTGGAGTTTAGATAAAGTGACAATCATCCCGATTGTAGTTTCTACAACGGGAGTAATACCTAAAAAACTATTCCAGTCACTCGACCAACTAGACCTGCCTAAACACACATTCGCTCTGTTACAGAAAGCAGTTATCCTCAACACGTGTAGGATTGTTAGAAAGTTTTTGCAAACTGATGTTTCCATTGACGCACCACAGTCTTCTAACCATGGTGCATCTAGAAACACAACTAATGCGCACTTGGCTTAGGCCCGTGCGTTTTAGATAAATTCCGGCCCTATCAGTGCCGAGCTGATGAAAATCTAAATCCAAAATAATAATAATAATAATGCTGGACAAATCACACAGCATCATCTAGCCCCAAGCTAAGCAGAGCTTGTGTTATGGGTACTAGATGACTGATATACTTAATAAGTGTGACTCTACTGCAAAATGTTTTTTAAAGACATTAAAAATTTCCTTAGAACTAGATGTACCTACTGCTCACGGGAGTACCAGGCCGAACATTCAAGTTGTTCGTGAACTTCCAGAAACTCTTAAAATCTGCGCGTAAATGTTGTCTTGCTATCAAGTTAATGTATTAGTGTAAGTGTTTATAAAAATTGGCGCCTTCACTTAAAGATTCAAATCGTTAGATACGCCCCTACCGTAAAGAGACCGCGCCGCCATTTTAAACAGTGTTAGCCAGACGTGGTGTGTGCAATTTTTTCACGTCATTTCGTGCAATTTAGTTGCGCAGTGAATGGTATTAAAACAGTTTGGTTTATTGGCAAAACTAGTGTGCGTGCGTTGGCATTATTGTTAACACACATAAAGACAATGCCATAGTTTTTGGTCTCAGGGCACTTTTAACGATTTAAATCTTTGCCTACATTTTTTTCACTCCCCATTACATAAAGTTCCAAATTCAGCCATCTGCGACTAACTAAAAACTTACCCTGTACCTGTACCACAAGCACAAACTGATTGCCCATATAAAAGACATCAACGCGCTACTAAATAAAAATAAATTTATCCAACTTTGTAAATTTAGAAATAAAAAATTTTTGTCGAATTAGTTAAGAAATATCAATTTGATTTATATATTATCACTTCTTGTGTGTAAAATTGTAGATCGACATAAAAATAATTATAAATAATACTGGGTACACATCACCATCTTGTAGTACCTAGCTAGTAGATAGATAGAATAGATAGAAAATACTTTATTGCACACATTAAAACTAAACATAATAACAAAATAAACTTGAGAACATGGTTACAATTGACTCGCTGAATATAAGGACGTGCAGTACCTACGCTTTAAACAGGGTGATTTTGATTGCTTCCCTCAGGTCTTCAGTTACCAGGTGCCTGGTATTTAAATTGGTTAACTCTATTCAGCGGGATATTATTTAGGGTTACAGGTGGTAATAAAACTGGGGCACTTGGTACCCGCCCTGAAAACCATGTAGGTACTCTGATTTTTTGACATTATATGCTAAGCCATGAGAGGACGCATATGACTCACACACGGCTAACATTTTCCTGAGCGCACTAGCAACACCAAGTCGTCGGCATTGCTTAGATTGTTGACGCAAACGCCATCTATGTAACAACCTACCGGCATGCTGCTGAGTTGCTCAATAAGCTCGTTCATGTACAGGTTAAAAAGCAAGGGTGCGGCTAAACCGCCTTGCCTCACACCGCATTCCAGCCTGCACGGATCCGACAGTTCACCCGCCCATCTCACACGGTTCTCTTGATTTTGGTACCAATAGCCGAAGACTGAAACCAACTCCGGTGGCAATACCATACCCCGAAGCTTCCCCCACAAGATATCGTAGGAGACCAGATCAAAAGCACCGGAGAGATCTAGATAGCAAGCATACACAGGTGTCTGTCTGTCTGTGTAATACTCGACAATGTGCTTCATACTAAGAATGGCTGTCTCTGTTGACAGTCCCGGTAGAAAACCGAACTGTGCATCATGCAACATGACTATCTATTCAGATAGAAGTTTAGCACACTGTCAGTATTTTGGCCACAACCGTAGCTAAAGAGATGGGTCTATAATTGGCCTTTTCCGAGACATCTCCAATTTTGCTTTTGATATCGGGTACCACCAGAGTCCGCATCAAGTCTGTCGGCAGGTATGAGTAAAGCATCGCGAGAACGGAGGGGAGAAAGACATTAAAAATTTCCTTAGAACTAGATGTACTGCTCACGGGAGTACCAGGCCGAACATTCAAGTTGTTCGTGCACTTCCAGAAACTCTTAAAATCTGCGCGTAAATGTTGTCTTGCTATCAAGTTAATGTATTAGTGTAAATGTTTATAAAAATTGGCGCCTTCACTTAAAGATTCAAATCGTTAGATACGCCCCTACCGTAAAGAGACCGCGCCGCCATTTTAAACAGTGTTAGCCAGACGTGGTGTGTGCAATTTTTTCACGTCATTTCGTGCAATTTAGTTGCGCAGTGAATGGTATTAAAACAGTTTGGTTTATTGGCAAAACTAGTGTGCGTGCGTTGGCATTATTGTTAACACACATAAAGACAATGCCATAGTTTTTGGTCTCAGGGCACTTTTAACGATTTAAATCTTTGCCTACATTTTTTTCACTCCCCATTACATAAAGTTCCAAATTCAGCCATCTCCGACTAACTTAAAACTTACCCTGTACCTGTACCACAAGCACAAACTGATTGCCCATATAAAAGACATCAACGCGCTACTAAATAAGAATAATTTCATCCAACTTTGTAAATTTAGAAATAAAAAAAAAAGTCGAATTAGTTAAGAAATATCAATTTGATTTATATACTTATTATCACTTCTTGTGTGTAAAATTGTAGATCGACATAAAAAAATAATTATAAATAATACTGGGTACACGTCACCATCTTGTAGTACCTAGCTAGTAGATAGATAGAATAGATAGAAAATACTTTATTGCACACCTTAAAACTAAACATAATAACAAAAGAAACTTGAGAACATGGTGACAATTGGCGGCCTTATCGCTAAAGAGCGATCTCTACCAGGCAACCTAGGGATGGATTGGATTGTAAAAATACGACAAGGGGTTATTATGGTGCACGTTGAGTTAAAAGTAATTACAAAATATACCATACCTACATAAACTATATTGAAATACTACGTACATAATATAATATAATATATTACACATATGTACATATAACTTATAAATATATACTTACATATCACTTATAAATATATAAATAACATATCAATGAACTAGGCAGCTAGTGACAACAGGACAAATAGTGTTCCTTAACCAGAGATTTGAAGATTGGAAGCGATTGAGCACGCCTGATGGATACAGGTAATGCGTTCCATAGGGTAACAGCCTGGACGGTAAAGGATTTGTTGTAGTACGACGAGCTATGCACAGGTGTCATGAGCTGAAGAGTTTCAGAAGAACGAAGAGATAGGGAGTGGGAAAGGTGAAGAAAGCTAAATCGTTCCTTGAGATACGGAGGAGAGGAAGGGTAATACCTTCCTCTCCTCCGTACTTAGTACTACCTACCTATGTACTATGTAAACAGAATTATTGATGGAAAACTGAAAACTCTGCAGAAAAGCAAAGATTGTCTCCCGGCAGAGATCGAAACCTCCTGCGTCACAGCCGGCTAGACCAACTGTGCCACGAAGGTTGTCAAAACTTACTTTGACATTCATTTTTAACTTCATTGGGTCTTGGAAATTGGCGGTCATATTGTGCAGGTCTATTTTTATCTTCTTCAAAGTATTCTTCAGTGTCAGGTTTCTTTCAGCCTCATTTAGATAATCCTTTTTAGCTGAAGATAATTTTTCATTCAGCTGACCAATTTTGAGCTCTGTAAATGTAAATATTGAAAGCTGAACATGGAAATACGCGTCATGGGCGTCAACCGATCTACTATTCTTATCAATGGTTGCTTTAATATTTGACTAAAATATAATGAAATTCCTCTTAGATAAACTATACATGCGGTAAAAATATTTATTTAACACTCTAAATATACATTTTAAAGCTTCTTTGCATCAGTTACGTAATGGATTCTAATGTGCTTTAATTAATAATGTGATGGATGGAAGTGCATGATACTTATAGGAAAAAATTACAACTGAACGTTTAAATTACCGCGAAAGGCTCTTTGTTTTAGAAGGTTCTCCAGCGATACTTCCAATTCGAGAATGCGAACTTTTTTCGCTTTTATTTCGCGCTCTAACGGATCAATCTGTTGAATTCATAAATCGTGTTACAGCTGTAACTTTTTTCTTTAAATAATGTTTAAAAAACTGTACAGGTCAGAATCTTTAACACAATATTTGGATTGTAATCCTACTCTCAAAAATGAAAATTCATTCAATAACAACCTCCCGGTCCCCCTTAGCATAATACAGTGGAATAGTCAAAGTCCTAAATTGGAATTCTTTTATTCTTACTAAAATCAGGAAAATTACATAGCAGTAATAATATTTTTGTTAAACACTTTTTGAGGATTAGTGCTTAGCGTCTGTCAATATTTTATTGTTTTCCAATCAGGTATCAGCGATAAAGCCTTGTTTTGTTATGTGTAAATAAAAAAAAATAACTTTCCTGTCCAATGAGTCGTACCTATATGACACACGAAAGCGTATTCATACTTTATGTCAAAGATTTAAATCGTTAATCTGCATTTTTATTAACACGTAGGTAATATAAAGACAATGCCACAATTTTTGGCGCACAAACTAACGATTTAAATCTTATGCACCATGAAAAGTTTAATTTGTGGTTCATTAATATGTGTTATTGTTTATCATAAAAAAAACGTGAGGCGTTCTTAATATGGGTTATATGGGGACAGAAAAGTTGTTAAACATCTAAATCTAGGCAGCTTTATCTTATTAGTAGGTGAAAATGAGTATTGTAGTGATGAAATGATCGTGTTGTCTGATATCTAATTTGTGCCCTGTTACAGTCGTACCGAGCTCATGTTTAACATTCAACAGCTTCAGTTCCTCATTTTCCATATCGTCAATCTGAACTTTCAACTCGCGAATCTCTTTTTCTTTTGGCTCAATCTAAATGCAAAATGGTCATCTTAAAGCACACAAATAAAACAAAACAAACCGGTATGTATGTCTAGAGGTATAAAGACTTAATTCTGGTGTAATCTGTCTTAAATCATCTTAATTACATATTATTTTCATCATCCACGCTTGTTATCTTTGCTACTAATTGATACCGACGCATAGCAGAATAAATAAAGGACTTGTTATAAGCAATTTTAAAAAATGTACCTGATTCTTCAACTCCGTAATCTTAAAGTTTAACACGAACTTGTATTTTTCCAACTCCTGCTTCTTTCTCTTCAGCTCATAGATCCGCTTCTCTTTGTCCTGGATCGTGCCGTCTCTCTCTGATATTTCCTTTTTCAGATCGGCCACGTCTCTCTCTAAAGTCGATATTACTTTCTGGAACTGCTTGTGTTCGGCTGAATTATAAAAATAATTAAATAATCAGTAGGTACCTTATTATCAGTCTCTTACATCCATATTGAAAATTAAAAAATATTTATTGACAACATATGTATGTACATGAAATAGTAACAGTTACATTATTTTTAGTTATAATAATTTAGAAAAACATTGGTACCCTAGGATTCCCTGTGTATATATTTAGAGCCCTACGCATTATACAACATGGTCTTGGGTACCTTACTCTTACAAAATGGATTTTGTAAATAATACAGTCGATACCAAGCAATTATTTGCCGTTGCGCCAGTTGATGTCTAAACTCGCCAATCTACTTATATGTGTACTTATACTCATAACTTTCTTGATAATTTGCCCTTTTTACTTTACTTCGTAACTTGCTCTTAACTTATCGATCTTCAAGAAACCTTACAGTTGCGTTACATGATGTTTGAACTATGCAATCACCTGCGCACACTGATGCGTTTCTTCTTTATTAGCCCCGTCTCTCCCTTCAGTCTCACATTTGCGTTCTTCTCCTCACTGAGCTGAAATTTGTACACCGTCCTAATATCAATGATCTATTAATAAACCTTTTAGCTGCGCCACTTGATGTTTGAACTCGTCGATCTCCTTATGCGCACTGATGAGTTTCTTCTTCATCAGCCCCGTCTCTCCCTTCAGTCGCACATTGGCGTCCTTCTCCTCCTTTAGCTGAACTTCGTACGCTGTCCTAATTTCAATTATCTCTCGGTCGGCGTCTTCTTCTATCGAGGCTTTTATCGTCTCGTGTTCTCTTGATTCCATGTCTGCTTGTTCGTTGAGCTGAAAACATGTCATAAGTTTTATGACCTATAACTTCAGCCAAAACACAGATAGAATGTTAAACTAACAAACCACCAACTGACAAAAATTATTGTTTTGTCTTGTCTTTTTATTTTATGGCTTTTTGTGATTGGTTTTACACAATTCCGCCAGTGTCAAGTTAATTGATAAATTCTTATGTTATTTGGCTGGCCATGTTGGCGGCCATACAATACAACAATAATAACAATTGTTTGTTTGGCAAGCAAAACAATAAAATTGTCAGTCACTGCATCAGTCGATTGAGCAGTCAGTGATTTTTTAGTAAATATTCTATTTTGATTTTGGCCAGATTATAGGTGCGTGACCAGATTCTGGTCCTTTCATTCAATCGACTGATGCAGTGACTGACAATTTAAGTACCCATTTACCGACACACATTATCGTCTCTACTGTTTATTGTGCGTCCCTACGTCTTATTACAAGTCTACATTGACGATACCTGTAGATAGCAGAACATCAAAAATATCACTTTCGCACTTCAGAATCTGTGGTGTTTTTCGGCAAACCAGAAGCTTGTTAATAACTTATAAAAGCAACTAAATATATATATATACATATATATATACTATGAAGCTAATTAAAGTAAGTAAAGTGTTAGTAAGGTACTCCATATAATTTATAAGACTAAAAGCTAGCACTACCTTGTCAATATATAACTTGTCAATACATCTGGAACTGCCAAGCTGTTTCCTAACCATTCATTCGCCGTTATAATGGGCTACAATATTTTTCTAGAAAAGTCCCATTTTCGCATTATACGTAGAAGATCAGACCTTATCGGCCAACATCATTTCATCCGTAAAACGTCCACTACTGAACACAGCTTAGGCCTCCCTAATGAAGAGTAGTTGCCATACTCACCACGCTTGGCAGACGGGTTGGCGAGCGCAGTACGGGAAATTGATACGCGCAAAGACGCTGCTGCCCATCTTCTGGAGGTATCCCTCTTAGCAGGCAGGCCTACTGCATCCACGAATATGAGAGGAGGGGATATTCCGCCGGCATGGCGGCACCCCACGGAAAAAAAAGAATTTACTTCTAATAGAACAAGCTCCTTTTCCTCCAGCTTAGCTTCGAACATGCTATTCATTTCTCTCATTGCGTTTCGTTTGCTCTCCGCCAAATTCTCCAATCGCTCCTCGTAGTCTTTTCTCATCCTCGCCGTTTTATCTTCAAGGCTCTAAAACATTGCATCGCACCGATAATTGTTAGGAATCCACTTATAACGTCAATTGTTAGCAAAACACGTGTTAGATATAAGGTAATAATTTCATCCATGCTTATCGTCATGGAATCTTTATTTACCAGGGTTAAAAAATAAAAATTGTAAACGACTATACAGCTCTAATCATTTTTAACACTTTCTGTGTAATAAAGACTGCTTCAAATTTTTGCTGCCCTTTTTACGTGGATTTACAAAGCAGCGATTTGATGGCGCTCAAAAACTCAATAAGGCCCAGGACTTCCAAAGCCAATTTAATATAATTTTTAAGTTTAGGTTTTGTAAGTCTTATATGTTTACATAAAATCAGCCACCAGTCAACGTCCCTATGTATGAATATTAGCTGACTGTGTTTCATATTATGACAACAAAGACCTAGTAGTAGTAGAACTTTTTTAAAAGGTTCATCCGGTGAAGTACTACCACCATACCTATTTCTGCCGCCAAGCAGTAATGTCTCAATTGCTGTGTTCCGGTTTGAAGGGTAAGGGGGCCGGTGAAATTACGGGCACGTGAGACCTTACAACTCTGTCTCAGGGTGACGGGCGTAATGCAATGCAGCGTTGGTCACGTGCTTAGTGAACGTGATCACCGCGGCATTGCAATTGTTATAGGTAGAGGTTACCGCTTAACATCAGGTGGGCCTTCGGCTTGTCTCGTCATTTAGTAGTATAAAAAAAATCTTATCACGCTCTGAAATGTACAACATCAGGTACCTATTTATTTATTTCGTAACATTCAACGCAACAAAGATTACAAAGAGTTGGTTTATGTCAGGACAAGTTTTTTGCGGTAAATAATAAATCTTACGGGTACAGCTGACTGATAGCATAATGATAATAATGATGATGGTGTCCTGTTATGGTCCATATATATAGGCCTCTCCAAATGGCAGCATATACATATGTACAATAACACAATCAAACAAGTACGTACGTATTACAATTAGAATTATACCCTTCCAGAAGTAACGTAATGGTGGTAATGGGGCGTATCGCATTATTACCACAGATAATATAATACACGTATTACGTAAGTTCCAGAATTGGGTGTAAGTACTTATAAATTGGAATATCAGAATGTAGGTTTCAATATGCACCGCTTTCGAGCGAAGAAGATCGTTACCAGACGTAATATATGCCTCACTAAAATTTCCACCTTGTAGGTTCATATTTATCATGTTGTAGTGTTTACATTCTCACCTGGTACCTGTCGTACTCGCTAATGAGTCTGACATTGAAGTCCGCTTCCAGCGTCTGCAGTGTTCTCTCGTGACCGGACCGTAGCTTGGCAATGTCTTGTTGTATCATGCCGATTTCATGGGTGTGTTCGTTTTCCATGCCCTAAAATATGAATACGTTAAAATGTTAATACCTAAAATATGAATACGTTTAAAATAATGATGCGTTAAAATGTTATATTTGGTTTGATTGTCTTTTTAAGGACAAAGATAAAGAGATAAAAGTATGTTTATTTTGTCACTTATTACGAACAATTAACAAAATTATAAAATTATTCTTAGAACTAAGACAAAGTGACAAAAAAGGTCACCATTCAGCGTTTGCTGCAGCACCTATTGTTGATTTAACTTAGCCCGACCTTTGATCCGTCATTTACATTAGTGGCTAAACAATAATGTGCCTTTTTAAAGTCTTTTAGGCAAAAAATATCAATTGCAGTTAAAATAATTTTTTTTGTCATATCTTCATTTTGATCGGTTCTTAAATAGATTCGCGACCGAAAACAACTACTCTACTATCGATAGGGAGTTGATACTTTTCCTTCGGTCGTGTCCTCAATGGTATTTCTGTCTCTTCTACCTTCAGAACAATAAAAACCTACACTTTTTTGAAATTGTTCTGAGATTATACCCTAGTCGGACATGTCGCTTTTTAGAAAAGAAGCAGTTTTTGAAGTTTTACCCCTTTCTTTATTTTACGTATTTTAATTTAAATAACGCACTTCATTCACAATCATCACAGTATATTTTGACAACCCCGGCCAATTTTTTTCTCATTTTAAGGTTACTATATTTTTTCATATTATTATTTATTACTAGCCGCACTCCGCAGTTTCACCCGCGTAGTTCCCGTTCCCGTGGAAATACGGGGATGAATATAACCTATATTACTCAGAGATAATGTAGCTTTATAATATTTATAGATAATAACCCTTTTGCAATGCACCTCATTATTCTCGGAGCATCGCAATTTTATTTTTCTCGTTCTATCATATTTCCTTTAATTCACTAACCTCATTCTTCTCCTTGAGCTCTTCAATGGCGGCGCAGTACCCCTCATGGACCTCCTTCAGCTTCTCAGCCTGGGTCGCCTCGGCCTGTCGCAGCTGGTACGTGTGCTCGGTTTCCAACTCACTCATTCGTGTGCTTAGCAACTATCAACAAATGATCGGCTATTGAACATTTTTTAGTATATAATTTCTGTATCCCTCTAGACTAGACATTAGACGTTTGAAAATAATGCCATCTGCTGTTTAGACTGTGCAATCTTACCTCAATTTTCAACTGTTGTTGGTGTGATAATATAAGACATTTTGCCATGTGTCTTAGATTATAACATTTACATAAATAATTTTACGAAAAAACCCGTTGCATCTGGCGTCCAACATGAGGCGTTAAGAATTTAAAAGTGTGTAAACCGTAACCGCTGAATGTCAGGTGAGAACTAAACAAGTTAAATGCTAGAATATAACCATTACGCTCTATATTCGAGGTTACCTAAGGTAGATATTTCTTTCAATCATCATTTCAGCCGTTAAACGTCCACTACTGAACACATCCCTCCCCGTATGGTAATTGCCATACACACCACGCTCGGGCGGCGGGTTGGCGAGTGCAGTTCGAGATGTTGATACACGGAAAGACGATGCTGCCCATCTTCCGGAGGTATCCCTTAGCAGGCTCTTACTGCATCCTCATGCATGGGAGGTAGGGCAACATTCTACTGCCGGCACCCCACGGCTTTCTTTCAATGATAAATAATAATAAAAAAATAACGTGTAAGGTGCATTGATACTCCATTCCGTTTTACTTTTGTAAATATTCGAAACACAGTCAGTGTTTTTAAAGAAGTAACAATTTGTTGCCGATGCACCTAATGGAATTACCTAAACAATAGAATTGACCAATCATTTAGAAGCTTTATGTATGTGATACTTTATGTCAATATGTATCCAACTATCAATCAATAGATAATTTGAGATACGAGAGGCAACCTTCTTATTCAAGGTTCACAATCATTGGAAGTAAAGTTGGTTTGATGTGCGCATTTGTGTCAACAACAAGAACAATGAGACAGTTTTAACTAGAACCAGCTGTCTAAACAGTAAGAAATAGGCCCACTTACGTTGATACTGTTTATCTTTTCCTGCAAATCCCTTTTGCTGATCAAGATCTCCTTTGAATACGCGAAGTCTTTGTCCAAAGCTATCGCTCTACCATCAGCGTTCGTCAACCGCCAGAGGCAGATCGAAGCGTCTTCTGCCACGGAGACCAGGGTCTGATCATCGTAAGCCAGAGCAATACACGTAACCTTCTGGTTGTGCATATGAAACTCATTCAGTACAGCTTTATCTAGAAGCGGCAACTGAACTGCAGTCACGCCTCCTTCTCCACCCGTTATAAAAAGCATCAGGTCCGAGCGAGACAGAATTACGGTGTCTAATGGGCATCCGATCACTCCAAGATTTCTCCGTATTGTGTTTGAACCGACTTCTTTAACTTCGCCGTCCGTTCCGACGCAGAATGTAGATTTCCCGATACTGGAAGTAAATTTTCATTATCAGAGTTCAAAAGGTGATTGAATACAATAGAATGTATGCAAGATACCTGTTGACCGCGCAAGCCTTGAACTGGTTGGTTTTGAGTATGACTTCGCCGACTCTCTGGCCGGTCGACATGCTCCATTCGTAGACCGCACCTTCCGTACCACATGACACTAATGTGAGATCGCTAGCGGACCACGCAAGGCAGGTGATCTAAAATATAGAATAGATATAATAGATACCTATCGCACCTCCAGTCGTAGACTGACTCAATCCAATATTCATGTTTTTTTGGGAAATGAAGAAAACGTGTTTCGGTCCTTGACAGTTTTTGATAAATCACACTATAACTTGACTATAAATGAAACAGAGAGCTATTACAGTTTATTTATTACGGTTTCTGATTTACTAGGCGATAGAGCGCACTTTTTTGAGTCGTTCTGTATACTTAACTTAATTCACCCAAATTTTGAATTGAGTCAGTCTACGACTGGAGATGCGCTATATATTTCATGTTTCATTTCATATTACATGTATTATGATTTTGTAGTAGTAGAACTTTTTGTGATAGGTTCATCCGGGAAAGTAGGTACTACCACCATACCTATTTCTGCCGCCAAGCAGTAATGTCTTCATTGCTGTGTTCTGGTTTGAAGGGCAAGGGGGGCGGTGAAATTACGGGCACGATCTTACAACTCTGTTTCAGGGTGACGGGCGCATTGCAGTGCAGCGTTGGTCACATGCTTAGTGAACGTGATCACCGTGGCATTGCAATTGTTATAGGTAGAGATTACCGCTTAACATCAGGTGGGCCTTCGGCTTGTCTCGTCATTTAGTAGTATAAAAAAAATGGCACGCACAATCTTAGTTTACGACTACCAAGCAAACCAAGGAGACTGTATTTAGATTTTCGTAAACTTTCGCGATCACAATTCATTTAAGTAAGTAATATACATAATATCAATAACACGGTGGTTGAAACACAGTCGAAACGTCGTCGGGATTAATCAAAGTTATTGTGCGACAAATTCCCGTGTTTTGTGAACAGAGTCAATTATGTGCTTTGTTCTATTAATTTGTGTTGTTTTATTTTGTAATTCGTGACGCGTCAATAAGGTCCATGCGGCCGCACTGAATAAAGAATTTTATGATTCTTGATTATTTGTTATTATTTATTATAATGAGATTGCATTTGTTGTTCCTTACCAATCCATTATGCCCTTTCAAATTAAAAACATTCTGAAAGGAGGTGGATGAGAAGACTTGTATAACTTGGCCATTGACAGCGGCGAAGAGGTGTCCATTAGTGCTGAACTTGGCTCGCTTGCAGTTCCTAATGGGAAACTCTCTCATCACTTCGTAATCGTCTATCAGTACAACCATGAAACGCAGCTTGTCTGAGAATCCCACGATGCAGAAGAGACCTGTGAAATAACTCAAATATATGTAGGTTCAGTTTTGATTCGACGTCATTTCGGTGGGAATTTTACACCTAAGGACTGTATGTAATGTGCCTTGGATAAATAAGTGTTTTATAAGTTTTGGTTATTGCTTTTTATTTCAGTAACTAACATACACTAAATGATAAATTCATTCGCTTTATTTTTATGGTAGTAATCACAAAACATTGACACGCCAGACAAGAAGACATATGGACAACAATTATAGGTATGTTCAAGACCGGCAGGGTATTACGTATCTTGCAACAAGCATAAATCTTGCAACAAGCATAAATCTTGCAACAAGCATAATCTTGCAACAAGCATAAATCTCGCGATCATCGCTGTCACATGTCAATTCCTTGCTGTTTTCATTAGAAACAATTGACAGCACCGATCGCTTGTTGCAAACCTGTCGCGAGATACGTAATCAAACTGCAGGTCTTCATAGCCGGGTTAACTTGTACAATCATTACGAAAGTGAATTTTAAATATAGGCCTTTATTAGGCCGGCAGGTTGATTACGTATCTCGCGACAGGTTTGCAACAGGCGTAATTCTCGCTGTCAAACGTCAATTCGTGAATTAACTTTGTGACGAATATACAACAACACCCGTTAACTAAATCAAAATTGTCATTTGATAGAGATGATCACGCGATTTGCGCCTGCTGCAAACCTGTCGCTATAAGTACTCGATGCCATTTAGCGTGGCAATACAGGTCATTCACCTACCTTCACTACGCTATCATAAAATGCAATGAAAGTGTCGCTAATTCTGTCGCTTACCATACAAACCTATCGAAAACGTGCTATGTGGTTTGTATGGTAAGCGACCTATACCTATTTGTCGCTAATTCTGTCGCTTACCATACAAACCTATCGAAAACGTGCTATGTGGTTTGTATGGTAAGTGACCTATACCTATTTGTCGCTAATTCTGTCGCTTACCATACAAACCTATCGAAAACGTGCTATGTGGTTTGTATGGTAAGCGACAGAATTAGCGACACTTTCATTGCATTTTATGATAGCGTAGTGAAGGTAGGTGAATGACCTGTATTGCCACGCTAAATGGCATCGAGTATAGATAGGATGGTGAAAGGTTTTTTCAAACATGAAAGTGAAAAGACAAAAAGAAGAAGCTAGTTCTTACAAGGACGGTCAAAGTGTAAGAGGTAAATAGGTCATTGGCGCGCATTGTTTTATGTTGACTCGTGAGTCGCCCGCATGGCATGCCCGCCCCGACAGCAATACGTAAACAATTGTTAGCGCGCCAATGACCTGAATTATTGTGATACGCTGATCGCTTCTATGATACTCTACTTATTGTAAGATTATCTCAGCCGTAGGACTAGTGTCCACGTCCACTGCTGGACATAGGTTTCCCTCAAGAATCTCCAAAAGCATGAGGTGGTTATTGCCATACTCGCCACACGTGGCAGGTGGTTTAGCGAGCGCACTACGGTTTGTTGATACACAGAAAGGTGCCGCTATCCATCTTGCGGAGGTATCCCATAGCAGATTATTAATGAATGAATGAATGAATATATTTATTTCAGATAATAATAATCCATATACAATTTGGTTAGTAGCACACACTTACAAGTAATGGTTAGTAAACATAATATAAAAATTAACAGATTTAGGAATAGATAATAATAATTAAATAATTCTACGAACTAAACATTTCCATATGGGCGAGGAAAATCTATCAGCTATAGTTTTTAGGATGCTGTTTGGACTATCCCGCACTCTGCGGATCAGGGATGTTGTCTTTTTGCGAAATAAGGCTGCAAAGCCATCCACTTAATATTCCACAAACATCCCTGAAGCACTACATTAATGTATCTACGGCAAGAAAGTAGAGTCAACATTCTACTGCCGGCACCCACGGCACCTATTAGATCTTACAACAGGTGGCTCTTTTAATAATTTTGACTGCCTCCATGGCTCAGTTGGTCTTATAGCCGACGATACGCAGGAAGTAGCGGGTTCGATTCCCGCTACGCTACTAATTTGCAATGGTTCTGCAAATATTTGTTCCGGGTCTGGGTATTTTTCTATGTAGGTAATTGATGAGTATACAAAAATGTTTGTAGGTATTCTTGAGCCTAAATGGCGCTGTGCTGTGCAATGTCCAGCATATATTTTTTTATGGCTGACGAAAATAACGAGAAGGAACTATTTTTAAAATAACTACAACAGGATTAGAAACTAAGGATGCCTATACTTTACTGGGGTCGGGATTTCCACGAACCCAATCTTATTGATTGACCTTATACCACATGGTTCATTCATTTCATCCGTAAAACGTCCACTACTGGACACAGGCCTCCCTTATGGATCTCCATGAGGGATAGTTGCCATGCTCACCACGCTTGGCAGGCGGGTTAGCGAGCGCAGTATACGGGATGTTGATATGCGGAAAGACTGTTGCCCATCTTCCGAAGGTATTGCTTAGCAGGCTCTTACTGCATCTACGGGCACGAAGGCAAGCGAAAATAAGACGGTAATGTTGGTTACGATGACTCATCGGCATCGCACATCACTATTCGTGCAGTCCCTCCCATAAAGTACGACGTTGCCACAGGTCATTCATAGGTACCGTAACAAAATTCAAAATGTAATGGGCGGGATTTTGATGACAGCTGTCGCAACGAGCAAGCTAAGTTTTACGGACCACAGTACAAACCTGTAGGATGCAGCGATACGCAATGAATCTCCTCCTGATACAGCTTTATCATCTCCACATCATCGGTCATGTAGTTCCACACTCGTATGCTCCTGTCATCTTCCCCTGACGTCATGAATATGGGTTTCCAAGCGCACATCGACAGGGAGTTGATCCGACCGTGATGCATCGCCGGACCGAGCTCGTTGAAAATGATTTCCGGGTTCTAGAAAGGGAAATTGTGGCCAATTTCGAAGCACCTTTAATTAGCTTACAATGAAACATTCCGTTTAGTTTTAAATGTTAGATCTCTGTGGCTCAGATGGTCTAATAGCGGACTGAGACGCAAGAGATTACATGTTCGATTCCCTCAGGGGACATGTATTGTTTTCTGCAGATATCTGTCTTGCGTCTGGGTGTTTTATCTGTTTATTTATTTATTTATTTATTTATGGACACCCAACAAAATAATCACAATAAAATATAAACTTATAATATATCTTATGTCAATATATATATTTAATATGTTCCTCCACATACAGGATGTCACAGCATGCAGGAATACAAATTTTGCAACATTATAGGTAGGTACATAACAAGATAATTTTACGAGAATGTATGACAAATAATAAATCAATAACAAATAACAAGTCTTTAAAATTCAAAATTACGAATATGCAAGAAATGTCTAGTGTACTGTTTTTATATTTTGTAAATATATATTATTTATAACAACATTATTTAAGAGCTATAATAATTAACTGGTGTGTAGGTTACCTACAACATTAGATATAAGTAGGTAAATAACTTTCTATCATAGATAATTTCTATATATAGAGGTATATTACTACAACATAATCACCTACTAAGTATGTTTTATTATAACTTTTATAACATTAAGCAATATCTTATCTAAATAAAAATTAGTATGGTAGGTATGCTGTTTTACATTAGGTAAGGTTATAATGATTGATATACCTACTTAAAATAAATCGTTAGATACGCCCTCACCGTACTGAGACCGGCGCCGTTGTGTTTTCAAACGACATGAGTGAGCTCACTCATGCAAGAAAGAGAAAGTAGTGTTTGCAAATAATGTGGGAGAAAAAGAGATAACACTATTATTTCGGTACGCGTGGCGTGTTGCGCATTCGTCGGCAGTATTGTAAACACAAAGCCAGAGTTTTTGGTGTGAGGGCTCATCTACGATATTTTATATCAATGGTTATAATAACATAATCTCCAGTGGACACATACATGTAAAAACATACAACTATGTTTAGTTGTTTTTACAGAAAAAAATATATTTTAATATTCTATTATACTTTTATTTCATATACTTGTAAATGCTGTCAATCTTGTAAGTTATCAAGGACATCGTCAACGTTTATTCCATAAACATTTCACATTTAATAGAGATGATTTAAACAATGGTGTAAAGGACGCGGTAGACTATAAATATTAACAATAATCTTCATTAAGTAAATGTCACGTCATGCTGTTGAATACATACATGATGCTGAATAAATCAAATCTAGATTTCTGTACATCTAAAAATGTAGGTATGCCTGCCTAGCCAACAATTTAGACAGTGCACTGCACCTATGCCAGTTAAATTTGAATTTTGTTTAGTAGATGTTCTGTCAGTCTTATTAAATAAAAATAACTGATTGTGATTGATTCTTAATTGTGATAAAAATGCCATACAACAATCTAGCTATAGATTAAGGTCACTGCTAGTACCTACCTATACCTACTTTAATGACAAAATTTACATCTATGTCCCTGTCATGGATTGTGTAACTTAATTGTTTAAAGCTGTCGGCCTTAGATGACTTAAGGATAGATTTGACCGACGCGAGATCAAACACCACTAAAAACGAAAGAAAAAAAATATACCTAAGGATTTTTATTTTCTAGAAATGTTCTTCCAAATTGTGGTTTACGTTTAACACTACAAAAATTACCAACTATGTTATAAACCTGTCTCCGGATGTCGGTAAATTTTTGATAGGATTCCTTCTTCATTTCCTTGAAAGGTTTAAATCATGGCTACCTATAAATACAGCTCAATAACTGTTTTGATAAGTATAAAAAAAAACATGGACTTACCTGGAGCATGTGCTGTCCAAAAAGCTTGACGTAATACAGCTGCTTCCTGAGTGTTGTGATGAGTAAAGTTTCCTGGTTCGGGTCGATCGTGACGTGTTGTATTGCATCTAGTTCCGACCACATTGGATACTCCCGTGTGTGCCTGTACCAAACCATACGTGTAAAAGAACCTTTGGGACCATCCATATTTTTTTTCAATTCAATCATTTCAGCCGTAGGACAGGTGTCCACGTTCACTACTGGATATGGGCCTCCCTCATGTACATATCTCCAAGATCAAGAGGGGGTTGTTGACACTGCATCCACGGAAATGAGGGGATGGGTTCTGCTGCTGGCACCCCTCGGCAGGGCATATAATGCGTCAAACGAATTTCATGATTTTTTGAGGTCGGCCCCTTGTATCGGTGAGGCTTTCATTGAAATGCCACAAAAGTTCGTTCGGCACAGTACCTAGGTACCTACTTTTCATCAGGAGGTCCAATTTCGCAATAATTAAGACGACAAAATTGTCTTGAAGTTTATAATGAACATTTTGGTTAGCAGTAAGTTATTAATGGAAGGAATTTCCAAATCGCTTTTCTATTGATTTTCTTCTAGTTGGTAGTGTAAGACAAAAACCAAAGGTCTACTTAATCTAATAAGGACTACATACTTGTAAGACTTCTTGCAGATCCTAAAAACGTTCCGCTTCCGATAGTGATGCATAGTTTCCTTTTCAAACATGTGGATGTAACCAGGGCCGCAAGCGAATGCAAAACCTGAAAGAATAAACTACTTATAAATAAAACAAGCCAAGAGTGAGTCGGACTTGCGCACCGAGGGTTCCGTGCCATCATACAACATAATTTGTTCTAAAGGTGATTTATATTTGTTTGCAGTAACTTGACAGCACTCTCATCCCTGTCTGATAGCGGAGCTTAGGAAGATATTTTTAAACTTTCGATGATATAAAAAAAAACTGTGGTAATTATAGAGTTCGTTTAATTTCAAATTTCAAGTCGATAGCATCAATTGTTCCCAAGATATCAACATGTGACACACAGACAGACAAAGTCACACCATAAGGGTTCTTATTTACCATTTTGGTCCGGAACTCTAAAAACAATGAGTTAATGGCTTGCCAGACTCTTGGAGCTGCGAGTATATAACAGCAAGATAAACCCCACTCTGCTGGCCGGTATTGAACCTAAGGGTACATGGTACATACCAATCGGCCACCACGGCAAATCGTATATGGGGATAAAAGTAAACGAAGTTCGTCAAAAAGAGGTGACTGGTCAGTTAATATACCTTTAGCAAAGTTTACAAAACAAGTGACTGGGTAGCTCTCATCAGGCAGGCCGCTGGCGGCGCTGTCGCTTGTCATGTCCTGCTTGCTGGATGCGCTACCCTTGTCGCCATCAACCTCGGCCCTGTGTGTCATTTATACAGTGTTAATAAATTAAGTTACATAAAAATTGCCGTGGGGTACCTGCAGTAGAATGTTGCCCCTCCTCTCTTGCCCGTGGACGCAGCAAGAGCCTGCTAAGAGCTACCTCCGGAAGATAGGCAGCAGCGTCATTCCGTGTAACAACATCCCGTACTGCGCTCATCAACCCGCCTGCCAAGCGTGGTGAGTATGGCAACTACCCCTCTTGGAGATCCATGAGGGAGGCTTGTGTTCAGTAGTGGACGTTATACGGCTGAAATGATGATTACATAAAAAAATAAAAATTTAAGGAAGTCTTCCTACGCGAAGGACCGGCTGACGCCGCCTGCCAACAACCGCTATCATGACTAATAGCGGTTGTTGGCAGGCGGTAGATAGAGGGATGTTTTTGTCATCAACCACGGTCCTGTGTGTCATTTATATACAAGGCAAATTAACAATACTTCAAAAACTAAAAAGGGAGTAAAGAAAGTCTTCCTACTCGAAGGACCGATGACAATAGCGGTCGATGGAGATGATGTTTTTGGTATCGTTTGTGGGAGGCCTATGATTATTAGCTCTTACCTCAACTGGACACGTCGTCATCTCAGTCGTAGGACTACTGTCCGCGTTCAATGCTGGACATATGCCTCCCTCACGAATCTCCAAGATCATGAAGGAGTTGTTGCCATACTCGCCACGCTTGGCAGGCGCGTTGGCGAGCACAGTACGGGATGTTGAAACACGGAAAGACCCTGCTGCCCATCTTTTGGTGGTATTGTTGGCAGATTCTTTCTGCATCCACGGGCAAGAGAGGAGAGCCAACATTTTACTGCAGGCACTTAGGTTTTTAAGCTTAGATTTCTTGAAAAAACTAATAATCTAAAAAAAAAAGTTGAAAGAATCACTTACTCAATGTCGACTTTCTTCAGCGACATCTCCAGAACCTCGGTGGCTTTGAAAACGCAGTTCTGTCGCAGCTCGCCATTCTCGCACATCATGATGATGCCCGTGGATGAGCCGAACATGATGCGGTCCGGATTCAGCCACATACACGATGTTATTAACAGCTGGATGGAAAATGTGAACGTTTCATATTTACTTTATTTTGTAGACTGTGGTGAAATGTCAATTATAGACAATAAGATACTACTTTTCCATCGTCAAGTAACTTCCGAATAATTATATTTTTTTCCTAGAGTAAAAACACATCTTCATGAGGGAAAACAAAACAAAAGTCAGAGATCAACAAAATATATTTTGTTGAATCAAGTACCAAGGCATGCGTCTTAACTAGTTATGACTCAAGACGCATGCCTTGTCTAAACTTACAAAACACAAATCAATAGTAAACTTACATTTTCAGCTTTGCACCAACCCCACTGACGCCACACAGTTTCGGCTACGTTCATAATACGAAATGTGTAAGGTCCTGTTATAACCACCAGAGTAGCGTCAGATGGGTTACATTGCACCTAAAATAGCAAGAACACCCTTAAGTTCAATTCTAAGTCACAACGGATTTAAAGAACTAGAAACAGGACGTCGCAATTCCACTATAGCGCAGCACTGTGCTGAACTGTGTACATTATTATGTTTCTCTTACGCAGCCCAAGCAATTGCTAGTCTGGCTAGGTCTCGGAGCAACTAGAAATGCCACCGATTGCTTCAAATGGACATCAACGACACAGAGAAGAAATCAGAGAAGAAGTCACGGTCCTTAATAACGAGGAATCGACTACTACTATCAGGTTCAGTGGTAGAAAGACAAAAACTGCATCTAAAGCTCAGAAAGCGCACCGCCGAAGTTTTGCACAAAATATTTTTCAACAAATATGCTGAAAACTTCACCGTGGGGTGCCGGCAGTAGAATGATACCCCTCCTCTCATGCCCATGGATGCAGTAAGAGCCTGCTAAGGGATAACTCCTGAAGATGGGCAGCAGCGTCTATCCGTGTATCAACATCCCATACTGCGCTCACCAACCCGCCTGCCAAGCGTGGTGAGTATGGCAACTACACAACAACTCATGGAGATCCATGAGAGAGGCCTGTGTTCATCAGTGGAAGTTTTATGGCTGAAATGATGATGCTGAAAACTTTAGTAGAATTGCCCCATGATACTCACAGACTCTACAACGCCTTGCCCATTAGGATTCTGAGCTTTAGCATGACTCTCAACCTTCCCTTTATCCCAATTGTAATAGTACAAATACCAGTCAGGCTCTCCCGTTATCGCGACGAGATATTTGGAATCGAACGTGAATTGTACACATGCGAATTCATTAGCCGTAGTGTTCTCGAATGGGACTGTTAAGACCTTGCGTCTTTTGTAAGTGGTTAGGTCGTATATTGTAATTGTCGGTTTCTGGCCTTCTGGAGATATCTCGTTGAGAGCAAGCCATCGTCTAGAAATGTAAAAAAACATTTAAAACTTATATGATTATTAGAACATATTTATTATAATACCCACAAACCAAACCATTTAAATGGAGCATTAAGTTTATTTACGAATGATTTTCAGGACTATTATTATGATCGACGATATTCATTTGGATTGAACTTTTAGCTAATTTGTCAAGAATTCACGTGCAGATGTAACTACTTACCTACGTAACCTCTAAAAGGCCTAATACTAAGAAAATCTTACTTGTTCGGAGCTAGCACCAGCGACCTAATCGGCCTGTGCTTATCCTGAAGCCTTATAAACTTCTGCTTCTTCTGAAGATGATTATGTATAACGATGACGCCGCCAGCCGGGTAGATTATGTCGGACTCGGACAGGTAGTGAGCATTGTACCTACGCAATTTCTAGGTCAAGATTGAGCGGAAGAACCAATAAAATCTCCACAAACGTAATCGTATGTAAAGTGTATGATTTATTGGAATGCGCTAAGCGATAGAGCGAGGCAGCATTGAGGTAGAGTACCTAATACCAGCTGTAGGCCGCGCCGGCGCCGCGCCGCCGCGCGCCTTTTAGCGCTGATCCTCAGCGAAGACACAAACACACACACACACACATTTAAGCTTTATCACAGATAATACTCTTGTACCTATGTAATTTGAAAATAAATTGTAGAAGATGAGAAGAATATTTTTTTAAATCTGAAAATAACGCATTACCGGAATACAGAATATTAATTATTTATCGCTCTTAGAAATAGATTAGGCAAATTATAGCGTACCCTATTTTATAAAATCATTACCTATGTAATGAAGTGAACCATCATCTCTGATTACCACAGCCAACCAGAAATTCACTGAGGCGACCCCAGGGATAAAAATCGTTTTAAAGTAGGCCAGGCATTGTAAGATCAAATATGCACTTGGATTCTAAACCATTTTCTCCCAGATTCTGTCTAAGAGGAATAGTGAGAAGGTACGTCGTATTATTTGCGGGCCTGAATTATCAAATATTATAAACTTACTGAATGTCCGTGCGCAACCCATAAAATATACGAGCTTGTATATTAGGAGGTGTTGCCGTAGAGGCCATGATTATTTTATTGATGGTAAAAAAATCTTAAATTAGCACAAATTTATCATAAACGTTTTTATCAACTTGTAAACTTCCTGAAACGTCTAGAAGTAGTGACGCGGATTGTCAGTGTTGTCATGGAGACTGTTGTGGTATTTGACCTATTTTCGCGAGGTCAATAATTCAACCGAGTTTGTTGAATGCGAATCGATATCTTGAAGGTGGCGAGGGCTACGTTCTAATCGACTACCTTGTTTCTTAATGACATTGTCCCACCCAAAAGGAAGCACGAAATTTTTCGAAGAAAGGTGGTTCGGTGGGCAAGTAAATCGACCAATAGTTGTAAGATAGACTAACATATTGAAACAACATCAAGAAACCATGAGTTTGATTGAATTTAATTCATCATCACTTACGGATATGGCGTCATAATTGTCACCCTCAAAAAGACTCAAATCAAATATCCTGTAGATAATGTTGATAGAGTTACCCGATTAACAGAAATAAATTGTAACATTATGAAAACAAGATAAATCGCAACGAAGACTGTTAACTAATATATTCTCTCTTATCGGGAGCCCGTCTAAGAATACATCAACTTTCCAGAACTCATACGTGAGACCATAATCAGGTAGAGTCGGAATAGAGCTTCTCATAATTATTAAATGATCTAATTCAGCAAGATTTATGCTTCTCTTAGAAGGCAAGAAATGGCACGAATGCGCGATACGACAGTTAGTTGATTGCTGCTCAATGCCGCACCGGAGACGCATCCTCTGCAGTGTCCGTGACCCCGAGATAAGTCGCAGCTTCCGGCATATGAGATCGTATATAGACGTCAAAATCTGCACTTTTACTTGCAGCAGTTGAGTAACTGTAAAAACTTTAGTAATTTTTTTCGTTGGTAGATGAAATTTTACTCCTCCGTTGCTCAGTTGGCCTAATAGCCGGCTGATACGCATGAGGTGGTTGGGTTCGATTCCCGTCGAGACAAATGTTTGCTTTTCTGTAGATTTTTGTCTAGGATCTGGGTATTTCTATGCATGATAACTATTTATTTAAAAAAATCAAATGCATTTAAGATTCTTCAATCATCTGGCACCCATAACACAGGCTCTGCTTACTTTGGGGCTGGATGGTGGTCAAGCATTATTAAGGGCATGTAACAATGCCTTGAGGGACTCCGGTAGAAACTATGACAATTATTTGTTTTTATCATCATATATTAATTTATCATGGATCCCATCATCAGAATCTGTTTTGAGACCAATCTGGAAGCGTATTCTTTAGAACCCAAAAATAAATTTCCAAATCGGATCATAAACGACTGTGTTCTGAGGTTACAAAGATAAAAAATACAGACGACTTCTCCTCCTCTCTCTCTCTTCTCGATCTCATCTTTTTTTGAAGTTGGTCAATAATAGAAAGACCTCATCAACCTGTAAATATTTCTAGAGTAACATTCGACCCATTAATAACCTAGACGCATATTGAAGGGTGTGCTGTGATGGATGATAGGGTGTGATAAGCTATTCTGCGGTCGTTAATAAACGATCTATAGGTATAGAGTTAGCCAATATGACTAACCTTTAAATAGGAGTAGGTACTTAGAGATAACATACCACTTTGGCTTCATTTTTGAAATCGTTTCGACATCCAACAAGAAGCTGCTTTATTAAGGCACTGTCTAGCTCTATCGAAAAAGCCGTGTTGGCCGAGTGAGTGGTATGTATGTATCTCCGACTTTCGATCCAAAGATTATGTGTAAAAGTATCATGAGGAAACCTCCGGCTTAGTCAGCTTCAGATATATTGACATGTTCATCCCTCTAAATATGGCTGACTAAGCTGAGAGGATGGTGTAGGTGCTGGGCAAGCCTAATTCTTCAAAGAACGTCCCAGGCGCATAATATGTCATAAAGTTGATTTACTACACTCCAGTTCTATCTTTTTTTTCGGTTTTTATGTCAAAAATCTAGAACTCAGCCTGATTATTTTAGCTGCAAGATTCTAAGTGCCGTTGGTACCTACTAGTCTACCAAACCGCTAATTATTCAGCTTTTCGCTCATTTATTTGTTCAACTGGAGTAGCACTTTCTCTTCTTACTACCTATAATTATCTATTCGAAATTGGCTGAATGCCGATTTTAGGAAAGCCTTATACTTTGCAATTATTCTTAAAAACTGCTTTGAGAATACTGCATTGCTTCAATTACGCACATAGTCACACACGTCATCAACCTGCAGTAAGAATTTTCTTATGCTTGGTTGTTTCAAAAATAATGCCACTTTTCCATCATCTAGTCTCTTAAAGTATATTTAAATAAGACTGCGAAGTAAGTATAAAGACGGTCGGTAGACTTTGGGTGAGATCTTTGCCTAGACGAAATAGGTTGAAAAAGTATCTAAGTTGAGAAATTTTTAAGAAATCTGAAAACGGCTTCTTTATACATATAGAAAAGACGGCTTTACATTATAATAACAGGTTTCTAAGATATTTTTTTTTATTTACTCGTTTTTTACCTACTATTTACGACGTTATACATTTTCGTAAATAGGTAATAAATAAGGTTTAGCTACTAATTATTTGGATCATTCTTACTTAATCATGTCTACAGATCTAGTATATGATATAGTCGGGAGAACTCTTAGTAGATATAGTAGAATAAAATATCTTCCTAACCTTTTTCGAAATAAAAAAAAAACAAACATTTTCCAGTAAAGTTTAGTATCAACTTAAAACGTCTAACTTTACACAATTTATGTGATAAAAAAGCTTGTCGCGATAAATTAAATAAAATAAAAAAAAGTTTATTTCATTATTTTTAGTAGATACGTTTAAATAAAAGCTTGTTTGTTGAAAAGTTTTTTTTTACTTGTTTTATTTTCTCTTTTTATATATCACTGGACAGTTGGTTTCTTGTCTGTTTATCTCATGCCCGCCATGTTGATTCAGAGTGACGTCACATAGCTGACCATGCATTGTCATCCAAAGAAAACATGTTCAAAATTTCAGCTCAATTCGTTGAAGATGAGTTGCAAGATTCCACCCGAACAAACATATTACAGGTCAAGCTAAATAAAAGCTTGTAAAATTAACTGTATCTCTTTAATTTTTAATTATATGTAGGGAAGGATACGAACAATGAGTAGACAATAAAGGCACTAGACATTGTACACAGTAAAACCACAATCAAATAAATATCTCCTTACCAATAACGAATGACCCAGTATGGCAGCAAAGTCAATGAATCGGCGGCGATAGGCTGACCGCAATGGTGCAATGCAATGGAAACAAATTGAGAACGATGCCAGTTCTCAGTTCCACATCCTGATTAGCCAGTAAGATGGGGATTACATCGTTCCTTTTGAACATTGATTAACAATACTGTTACTGTTGGCGTGTTGTTGTTTCAGCCGTAAAACGTCCACTACTGAACACAGGCCTCGCTCATGGATCTCCATGAGGGGTAGTTGCCATACTCACCACGCTTGGCAGGCGGGTTGGCGAGCGCAGTACGGAATGTTGGTACACGGAAAGACGCTGCTGCCCATCTTCCGGAGGTATCCCTTAGCAGGCTCTTACTGCATCCATGGATAGGGTATGAGAGGAGGGGTAACATTCTACTGCCGGCACCCCACGGCTAGCGTGTTAGCGTGTATCGTCCCAAAATGGCCAAAAATGGGATTACGTCCTTCTTGTTATCTTGTCTATCGCAACTCCTTCTCGCTTTCTCAGGGCTTGTGGTTATTTTGGCTGAAAGCTTAACTATTAGTCATCATAATTATTTATACTCGTAGACATGCGGCAGGTATGGCCGGCCCATTGGGACAGCCCAGTTAAGCTTTGCGGCTTTTTCCTCTCAAATAAACTAGGCCAAGTGCGTGTCCGGCCACGTGCTATGTAGGGTTCCGTAGTTACCCGTTGTTAGAAGTTGGTGTGTGTGTATCAAGAATCAAGAATCAAGAATCAAAAAATACTTTATTCAGTGCGGCCGCATGGACCTTATTGACGCGTCACAAATTACAAAATAAAACAACACAAATTAATAGAATAAAGCACATAATTGAATCTGTTCACTTCAGATGACACGCGAGTTAGGAAAAGAAGTGAACAGAAGAACCTAACTCGGTCGTTATAGTCATCATTTAACAATTTTATTTTGTCTTATGTTACGTTTGACGGAGTTGGAGCAGATTCCGTCCCAAGTGGTTTTGTCCTCTAGGTAATCTGATATTTTATAATAAGCTTTATTGCACAGATTGCGTTTAATAATGTTTTTGAATTTATTCAATGATAACTTCTGCAACTCACTTGGGAGTTTGTTGTAGAAGCGTATACATTGCCCTTTAAAAGATATTTTCACCTTATGGAGCCTAGTAGTGGGCACAGCGAGTTTATTCTTATTTCTTGTATTTACATTGTGATTGTCGCTGTTTTTCTTAAACGAAGCAATATTTTTATGGGTGTACAACAGGTTCTCATAAATATATTGACAAGCTACTGTCATTATATTTATTTCTTTAAATTTAGTGCGAAGTGATTCTCTGGGACCCATATTGTAGATAGAACGAATAGCCCTCTTCTGCAGCACAAATACGGTGTCTATATCTGCAGCACATCCCCACAGTAGTAAGCCATAAGACATAATGCTGTGGAAATAGCTGAAGTAAACAAGTCTAGCGGTATCAACGTCTGTAAGAAGGCGGATTTTTTTGACTGCATATGCTGCAGAACTAAGCCTACCCGATAGTTGTTCTATGTGTGGGCCCCATTGAAGCTTATTGTCTAAAGTTATGCCTAAAAATACAGTTTTTTCTACAAGGTTTAAACTTTCACCTTTTAATTTAATCTTGGCATCAGCCTGTTTTACATTAGGAAGAGTAAATCTAATGCATTTTGTTTTATTTTCATTAAGTAATAGGTTATTGACATTAAACCAATTAACAACCTCTGAGATTGCATTATTCACCTCGTCATAATCGGTGGTACGTCGTTTCATTTTGAACAAAAGTGAAGTGTCATCATGTGTGTGTGTTTACGTTCGAACAAAACATATTAACTGGTGTTATTTGAGTTTCGGTTTAAGGTATACCTATGATTGGGAGCGACAATTCCTCTAAAACTAAAAAAGCTAATTTATTTTTTTCCTAGAAGGGTCATTGTTAAAACTAGGTGCTTGATTGTTTTCAGTTAAGATTATCTCGACTCAAAAATTTACTCATTTTATTGAACTCTAAATCGACAAATGGTCGTCGCAACCCCTTAATGGTGTTAAAAGAAAACTTCCCCATCTTACGTGTACGCGATACCTAGGCAATTACCTCAAATCAAATTTTTTAGTTAGCATGGACATATAATATAAACACATTATATTATATGTCCATGCTAAATTACAGCAATCTAGGACTAAAAAAAAAGCCGTGTTGGCCGAGTGGTATGTACCCCCGACTTTCAATCCGAAGGTCGTGGGATCGATACCGGCCGTACACCAATGGATTTTTCTTTCTTGAAAAATGTATGTGCACACTTAACACATGCTTTAACGGTGAAGGAAACCCGCGGCTTAGTTAGCTTCAACGTATCGACCTGATCTTTCCTCTGAATAATAGCTGACTAAGCTGAGAGGATGGTATAGGTGCTGGGCAAGCCTATTCCATCTAACAATGTCCCAGGCACTGCAGCGTCCCGTACAGCCTGATTACCAGTTTCTGACGCTGTATAAATCATCTAGATGCAAAGGCCAAAGGACTAAAAGTATCTGCGTAAAACCGCAGAGATTCAGACAGACATAGCGAAACTATGAGGGTGCCTTGCTGTAGCGCGGAACCCTTAAACTGAGTTTGAAACGCGGTAAACGTAGCAAGGGCACAAAAACAAAGTGGACGTTTTTATAAGTGACGCACACACAACTTCTTTGAGATATAATCTTGTATCACACTTAGTAATAATTAATATGCTTTGGGCCTTTGTTTTTGACGACGTTAAAATAACAAAAGCAGGCGGTGACTAAACCGCGCAGGCATGGCAGTGTGCCAAGTCTTGACCTTTGAAGAATAGGAACTAGAATTATTTAGATACGCATTTGCGTGACCAAGCCACACCAACCATTAGTATGGAAAACCTGCAAAGCTCTTAGCTGGGTCTGGACGATACACTGGTGCGTATATTATGTGACGTGGGTCGATAACTTCTGGTCAGGCAATGTTATTTTTGTCTGCGATTTATCCTCGAATGTTGTTGGGTACCTACACATAACTGATGTATAGCAGTTTCATTGGCTTGATTTCATTGAACTGAAGCAGTAATTTTTTTATGTTTATGAAAACATAATAACATGAATTAATTGAGTTTTCGGTTTAAAGTATTCCGGTAAGTTTGACTATTTCTCCAAAACTAAAAAAGCGTTATGCGAATGGTCAACCTTATAGTTTTCCTAGAAAGTTTATGGGTTCACGATTTTTGTCAAATTTGTAAAGCTAGCAGTTTAGATATTATGGGGGAGGGGGTAAAATAGGTTTTAAAATACATATTCAGATACCTCATCCGATAGGAAAATCAAAAAAATAAAAGTTTTTTACTTCAACCTTAAATTTTTTTTTTTCGGGAGGTAAAAAATAATAATATATAACTATCCAACATTTAACTTACCTTGCCCGGCAGCTAGGTAAAGTCAAGTTAAATCCTTCAAGTTTTCCTTATTCGCTCCTATCCAAAAAACAACTTATTTCTCTAATTGCGATATGAACAGATACTTAAAAAAATATCATCATCATCATCAGAGCCTTAGGACTGCTGTCCATGTCCACTATTGGACATACGCCTCACTCATGGATCTCCCTAAGGGGTTTTTTGCCATACTCGCCACGTTTGACAGGCGGGTTGGCGAGCGCAGTACGGGATGCTTATACACGGAAAGACGCAGCTGCCCATCTTCCGGAGGTATCTCTTGGAAAACTCTTACTGCATCTACGAGCATGAGTGGAGGGGTAATATTCTACTGCTGGCATCCCATGGCAATATAATTATTATAATGCCTAATGTATTAAAATATGCGCAATGACGACATTACTTATTACTTCCTACATAAACCTTACCGTGCTGTAGGGTGCCGGCAGTAGAATGCTACCCCTCCTCTCATGTCCGTGGATGCAGTAAGAGCCTGCTAAGGGCAAGGCTGATCCGGAAGATGGGCAGCAGCGTCTTTCCGTGTATCAACATCCCGTACTGCGCTCGCCAACCCGCCTGCCAAACGTGGTGAGTATGGCAATGACGTGTGTTCAGTAGTGAACGTTTTACGGCTGAAATGATGAATGATGAAACCTTACTTACTCGTAGGTACACACTATACGAATAGGTTCACTTCATAACTTTCCTTTTTGGAGTCTGCTAATATGCGAGTATGCACGACCTTCGCTTATCTGACGCATCATTACGAGTATAGTAAGATGCCGTCATCTTCGGTAAATAAAGCTTAGTTTTTACATTTTTATCTTACGACACAATACACTTTACCATTCTGACTCTATTTATTGATTCTAACCGAATAAATACGAGTAATTATTCCTATGCCTATCATTTAACGACTCTAGGTTCCAAAATTTGGTAGGACCTTTTCATCCATAGTTAATATTTCACTTCCACATTTTTGTTGAGTATTGATATTTTTACTTTCATTATTTTATATAATTTATATAAATATAAATTATTTTATTAAATATAAAAGTTGTTAGAAGTTGGTTTTTACGTTAACTAAAACATATTAACAGGAATTACTTAATTGAGTTTTCGGTTTCCGGTATATTAGACCGTATCACTTAATTCAGCGACAATTTCTCCAAAACTAAAAAAGCTAAATTGGTTTACTACGGAATCCTAAAAATTTAGTTATTACTTACCATAACTACCTATCTAGTCCTTTTTTCTTACCACTTCGTTGAATTGTAGAGAACCAATTCATATTCAGCCAATCGATTTAGGTGTGTTTTGGTTACGCTGCAGTTATATATGAGTCCTCAATCGTCCCATCTGATTCAATGAAATAGATAACCTATCATACGTACTGCTTAAATATTACTAAATATAAATAAAATAAATAAATAATGCTCGACAAATCACACAGCATCATCTAACCCCAAGCTAAGCAGAGCTTGTGTTATGGGTACTAGATGACTGATATACTTAATACATTATACTACATAGATAGATATTTTTATTATATATAGAAAAACACCCAGAACACCCTGAACAAATATCTGCAGATATAAAGCATATTGCAGTATAATGAGCAGTAAAATGCTTAAACAATTTAAAATCAGTTGGCTGCCAATGAAACAACTGGTAGAGCATGGCAATAGCAGTACCTAACGGCGCACCAATCATCTGGAGAAAGTGCAATGCAAAATCCAACAGCGCGTATCTTCAATACGACTGCTCAAGAGCTGACGATAGGAAGTAATTATGCAGTGGACATAATTAAGATTTCGTTATTGTTCACTGGAGAAAAGAAAAAAAGGTACGACCTTTTATGCTGCAAAAAAAATATATTATATTATCATTAAAAAAGCCTTTGTGAAACCTTTTCCGGTTGTGATGTGTTAACCTTTTTGTAAACACTATAAACAATATCCACGAGATGTTTACCATAAAAATCGGGAAACTAAAGAAAATCATGGAGAAAACCAAGCAAATATTGTTCGTTGTGTCAGCCTACAAGGCTAGACTACAAGGTTGCCTTAGGCTCCACTGTTCATAAGAACCTTCGGATATCCCAGAGACAGCCTGTCTCTAGCTAAAATAGAAGTCGCCTTGTACGACAAGCGTGTGTGGAAGATGAATGAATGAATGAATGAATATATCTTTATTGTACACCAAAAACTAAAATTAAATACAATATGAAAACTTAAAATAAATATAAATGCACAATGGGCGGCCTTATCGCTAAGAGCGATCTCTTCCAGACAACCTTTGGATGGACAGGAAAGAGTCAACAATATAATGACGGTGGCGTACTTAAAGGTCACTAAGGAGAAGGGACTAAGGAGAAGGGACCACTAAGGGAAGGAAGATGTTCGCTGGTTGGTTCGTTCTTCTCTGAATACAGCTCAAATTGGACAATGCGGTGTGATAACGAGCCGTGTCGACTCGCAGCGGTCGCTTGCCTGCTAAGTGCTAGCAGCTACGAGTAGTATGACTCTACTCGCCACGCCGAGCGCTCAGACCGCGCGCGCTCGTACCACAAAAACAAACACGATATAATCTCGCGATAAAAGCTATCAAAGTGATAACTCAGTTTGATAAAAGATAAAGGAAGTGGTTGACGCCTGTGCATTATACCTATTATGTAAAAGTGATACAAGAATTGTGAATTATGGCAACGATGGCGGCTTCTCGAAAGTCGATGTCCACTCATGATTACCCGGAGCACCTCAATCCGTTCCATGAGGAGGATAATCACAACAAGATACGGTTCTGGACTCTTGGGAAGAAGCTGCAGCGGTCGAACAGCATCACGTTCTCTGGGATCAGGGACCTAAAGAACTCTTGGTGAGAATGACAGTAATTTATGATTATTTTATACAAAGTTGCCAAGAAATCGGGTGCCTAAATTTAAAGAAAAAAGGTCAGGCGTTCACTTCGTAATTACAAACCCATGTTTTCTTTTTCCTTGAAGATATTTCTACAGTTTCAGATAGGCGAAAGTATAGCTACGTAGTGCCATCTTCTCCTTTTATGTAAAATTAGTGTCGTGCAAACCCAGCATACCACAACATATTCAGTCCTTGTCGAACAGTTGATTTCACTTGATAATTTTCACCCTGAAACGGTAATTAGACACTAGACGTCACAGCTCCAAAGGGCATAACTTATTGTATTGGAATAAGTAAGTAAATCATTAATTTTTACGCACACATTTGTTCATATAGCTGAATAATTTGCATGCTTAGGCAAGGTTATAAAATGCTACAATAGCGTTTGTTAAAAACAGTCATGTAGAGTTGTAGTGGAAAATGTTGAGTAAACTTTGGAGTTTATTAGGTGATTCACTGCGGTAAACGAATAATACGAACAACTGATTTTATTTCTTTGTTATGTTACCTACTAAAACTAACTACTTCATATTTCTCTGTTTGAATCACCTTGACGAGTAAATTCAGTACCTTGATAAATAATTATGTCTATACCACCTAAATAGAACTTCGATAAATAATTATGATAAAACATATAATAATAATAATATACATATATATATTTATAATATTTCGTAGATTGATTGATTGATTTGATAAAGTTCTAAATAAAACTACTTTTTAAATATAAAAAAAAACGAACAAGTGCGAGCTGGACTCGTCCACCGAGGGTTCCGTAGGTATGAAGATACATATAATTATTGTATTAGCTGATCTGATTTAGTAAAAGTATAAAAAATGCACAAAAAGATTCGGTCACCTATCCAATTTGTGATTGGTGACCGGTGATTGATTTCGTACCTACTTTATTAAAGAGGATTTTTTTCATGATTCCATTGCAAATGTATAGGATTTTGTATAGACTCTGTATCTACAGTGTAAGACGATATACATATCTTGCCAAATTTCATAGTTCTATAGCTCTATGTCTACGGGAAGTACCCTATGGATTTTGATTCCTTTGAAAACGTCGAAACATGCGTTTTTTGCGGCATAAAAGGTCGTATTTTTCTTTTAAAAAGAACTTTTATGAAAACTACATCTTTATACTATTCATTGTAAATATAAGTAAGTTCGCCTGACTTTATAGTCAGGTGACGGACTTTAGAGGTAGTGGTCACCTCTTTCTTTGTGTCGTATCACAATGTTTAAATGCTAACATACCCTATTTTTAATTTTTATTTCTATTCAGCGTATTCACTCGTATTGTTAGTAGTAGGTAAGAACTATGGTTATGTACGCAAATGTTTTAGTTATTTGATTATCATGTTATATAGTTAAACGTTTTAAGGAAGTGTAGCAGCTGTAAGTGTAACACAGGTTTTTCCTAGCACAGCTGTTATAGTGTGTTTGTGCTTAAGTGCCTACTCCACATAATTTATAACTTTAGGTAAGTTCCTACTTGCTTAAAAAACTATTGAAATCTTAGACATTGATAGAAAGTTCATTAAGTTAATTAGTTATAAGTTTATATTTTTTTTGTGATTCTTTTGTTGGGTGTCCATAAATAAATAAATAAAGTGTGAATTTGATAACTTGTACTGTAAGTAGGTACTTTATAAATGAAATAAAAATTCTTAAATTTTACTGGTTAACTTAGAATATTGATTTTTCCACAGCTTAAAGAGGCTAGATTTGAGTAGGTATATGGTTTTCAACTCGATACCTCTACACGTTCTGGAGATAAAGACTCTTGACAGACCGACAGACGGACAGACAGACAGACAACAAAGTGATCCTATAAGGGTTCTTATCTTTTTGAAGTACGGAACCCTAAAAAATAAAATACAAAAGACCTTCTGAAACTTAGCAAATATACACGCGTAATTATCCTAAAATACGGCAGAATGGAAGCTGCGGCTGCGGTACGTTATTTATTTTGCTTGTGGTACTTTGCCCAGCATTGCGAAAAAATAGGCAAAGTAAAAAAAAATACATATGGAATCTATTTGGTGTCTTCGAGTCTAATAAAATTATTTTTATTAAGACGAAATATTCTAGAAGGAATAGTTACCTAACCTAACACAATTCATACATTGAGGTCCCTTCATTAAACAGTTATTACAGTATTACCTAACGAGTATTCAGAGAAACGAAAAACTGTTTATTATTGTACTTAATTATTTCTAAATATATACTTAATTACCTTAAACGTCATTGCATTAATCGATAAATCACTTTTAACGTAAACGACATTAACTTAACCAACAATTAAAATAAATTATATTTAAAAACTGGGACTGGGCCGGCCACGTCTGCCGCATGCCTGATACGCTGTGGGCCAAAATAACCACAATGTGGAGCCCTGAGACAGCGAGACGGAGTCGTGGTAGACCATGCAGACGATGGCGAGAAGAGCTGGACGCTGCCAAGAAGAACTGGCAAAGAGTGGCGCAAAATCGTGAAGAGTGGAGGGAATGGGGGAAGGCATTCCCAAAAATGGGATGATACAGGCTAACAGTCGCGGGGAATTTCTGAAAAGGAAACCCGTAGTCCTAGAACGCAAGGGGCAACTGAAGGACACAAGGACACAGGTGTGGTTTTAGTCAGTAAAAGTCTGACACGCCCTCCCGCTACACCAAGAGCGGGAGAAGTCATTATCAAAAAAATCACATTACATCAAATAAAAAAAGAAGCTAACAGTAACAGTAAAAAACGTAAATAGACAAGAATAACCATAAAACTTATCTTATAAGATAAAATACGCCTGCACCAGGTTAAACCTTTTTCCAGACAAGTGACATCATATTATAGAAATCATAGTTTATCACATAAGCAAAATTATATAAATAAGCCATCCCACCTAGTCCTCAGATGCAGTTTTATTACTTGTTCAGTATCGGTATCTGAGTAAGGGGCGTCACGTCACAGCTTATTTATAGGACTGAAGTCAATATTGTTGTCGTTCTCTAGGTTTATGCATAATTATTTTGTACGTGATTGACATAAAACTTCGAGTATCATGCGAACTTTCTTAATGTTCTTGTAAGGTGTAATCAAAAAAGCAAAGCACGACGCAATGACGATATTTCATTTTCATGTTTTTTACTTTAAATCGGTAGTTGGTTTACACGATTGATTAACTATTAAACACAAAAATTGCTCTATACAATAGATTTTCACTTTATTTCATTTCACACCATTAATCGATTTCGTTCAGGTAAACCAAACCGATTACCCCCCTCAGTCCGCGTTGAATATTGTTTACGCGTCCATTACTGAACACAGGCCTCCCCCATGGATCTCCATGAGGGGTAGTTGCCATACTTAGGTACCAAGCTTGGCAGGCGGGTTGGCGAGCGCAGTACGGGATGTTGATACACGGAAAGACGCTGCTACCCATCTTCCGGAGGTATCCCTTAGCAGGCTCTTACTGCATGAGTGGAGTGTGAAATAAATGGTATAGGTACTTTGGAACAATATTAATTTAAACAAATACATACAAATAATTGTTTATCAATGCGTCGCCATAAGAGGTTGTTTGTGATCTTAAGTTTTATCAGTCAAGGTGTCTTCTTCAATAGTTTGTTCTGTGGGCTAGGTAAACTCCCTTCAGCCAGCAAACACAATTTTATAATTTCTTTATACTAAAAATACTTATATATAATAGCCACCTTTATGGTGGGTTGTTTTTATATATTTATGGTTCTTAAAAACGAATACAACAATTTAGTAAAACAATTGCAAAGATATATCACTACCTAAGGTTTGTATAGAGATATCTGAGATATCTGATAAGAGATATCTGAATCTAAATAGGAGCCAACAACTAAATTACAAAATAAAAAATTACTATCCCCAAATACTTTTCTAAATTATAAATTTAACATGCTTTAAGTTTAAGCTTGATATATTTAAGGGTGAAACTGTTTCAAGGTACCAACTATACCATTTTTAAAACATGGGTTATTTATTATACCTAATACAAACCTGTACATGATGCAATAATTAAATACAAATACCATTTCTAATACAGAATGGATTTTTGAGACGGACAGTTAAGGACAGGTACTTTAACCGTCATAGTTACAAGAAGAACATCCATAAATTTTGAAAAAATGTACCAGTCAACACGAAATTGTAAAGGAAAATCGCGAGGCAACCCGTGGCTCAGTCAGCTTCAGACATTCTGAATATAGTCGACTATACTGAGATAATGGCATAGATTATTTATTTATTGCGTACATATTTAGTTTTAGCTTTTTACATATTTCTGAAGAATTTCGACGAAATGTAGTACGTTAAAAAATAATAAACAAACTCACTATCATATAATAGCTCATATTTTGAGAGAATTTATTTAACTATGGCATCTACAATATAATTATTACAAAAAACTTATCTACCAGACATCAAATACCGTTCTTATCGATCTAAATCGATTTGTATTTCATGTTACCCTCAATTATTTATCAATAAGTTACAATATAATATCTAAGATTGCCTTTCACGTGTTTCATAAATTTAAAATAACTTTCACGCAACGGCATCTATTTCATCAGGCATCAATTCCAAGAAAGTCACAAACTATTGTTGCAACACGTTTTACTTAATTAAATTAGTTGTTATGTTAACATAATCAGTTCCAGGTTGTTGAATTTAGCTCTAACATACTCTAGGTAGGTACCTATCAATATTAACATGGGTATCTAGAAAGCTGATAAAAATGATAGTAGTTCTTAATTAAGTTTTAAATAAATTGAAACGTACCTCTATAGTAAAGAGCATGACTGATAAATAGAGTATGCTTTATTGTGCACCTTATATACAGGAAATACAAACATATTGTCCAATAAATAAAAATAATGAAGTAAAATGTATAGTAGGTATTATATTATGCCGAAAACTACCCCTTTTCCACCCCCTTCATCACCCACCCACCCCCGTATCTCTTAATTGAGCCATCAGATGGGTGATCGTTTGGTAGGATAAAATAGAGCAAGTCTTGTCAAGTAAAAGTAGAAAAAAAATCATCCCCTTTTCACCCCCATTTAGCAACCCTTGGGCTTTTTTTTGCCAAATCCTATACAAATGCGTATTTTTTTACGGAATCGTATGGAAAATGTTTAAATAGGCTGAATTCAAGGGTAAAAGTAATCTCATCCATCACCTATCCCCTTCATCCCCCTCTCCCATGTTTCTCTTGGTATGGGCAAAAACTTGATATGGGTATCGATTTTGACTAATTAGGGGGTGTTGAATACGAAAATGATATTATTTTTTATATCCAAGATGGCGGACGCAAATGTCAAACCAAAAAAATTATATGGGTATCGTTTTTGACCAACTTTGGGGAGCTCATTACGAAAATGATATTATTTTTTAAATCCAAGATGGCGGACGCAAATGTCAAACCAAAAAATTATATGGATATCGTTTTTGACCAACTTGGGGGTGCTTATTACGAAAATAATGTTATTTTTAAATTCCAAGATGGCGAATGCAAATGTCAATTAAAAAAAAATTTAGGGAAAGTATTATTAAAAAAATGTGATTTGCAAAAAAAATCTCGCGAGCTGCGTGCAGCTAGCGCACAACCTAACCAATAGTTTTACAATCTAACTACATGATGTTTTAGTTTTTCCTTAAAGCCTATTACTTCAGGTCAGATCTCTAGTATATTATAAATAAATACATACAATGCTGGTGTAAAATATGTGTAAGGTATGTAGCAATATTACTATTTTGTCCCTGAACCGGTACGAGAATAAGTCTTTAATCTAAAGGGTTCTACCGTAACTTTTTAAATCCAATTATAGCAACTAAAGGCTTACCTACCTACATACATAGTTGTTAGGGTTCGTTTGCTGATGCCACAGATAATATAATACACTAGCTGATGCGTAGTCATATTATGTAGGGAGTAATAAAATCCAGTATTATCATGAAAACGTTGAATCAATGCCAAACGGTAGCGCAAGCGTATGTTACGAGAAATGCGTCGTATTATTTTATTTCTGCTTCTGGTAAATCGTTTTGAGAAAGTATTTAGTTGGTTGACACACTTTTCAGTGACGCTGCGATTGTACGACCATTTTACGAGGGGTCTATGTACTCAGCCTGAATGAAATGTATGTACGTTTAAGCAAAGATTAAAACTTTGCGTCAAAGATCATTTACTGCACTTCATCATCATCATTATTAGCCCGTGTCAACACACTGCTGGGTGTAGACCTCCTCCGTTTTTTGCCACTCCTTCCGGTGCTGGGCCGATCGCATCCAGGTCTTATAGGCGACCTTAACGCTGTCATCCACCCATCTAGCAGGTGGTCTGTCAGTGTTGCATTTAAGACCCTGGTATTCCATTACTGCACTAAATAAAACTGGCAATTAGGGATACATCAAATATTTCAGTTGTTTAGTAAGTACTTTGATTATTTCCAAGTCAGGTTCAGATTTATATTACTTACTAGGTGTCCCGGCGAACTTCGTATCGCACCTACTACAACCCCTACTTACAACTTACCCTACAACTACCCCCTCTGATTTAATTTACGCAACGAAAAGTAGCCTATGTCCGTCTCCGAATTTTGAATTTCAAGTGTTTCCAAAAGCTTGTAAACAATATAACAATAGAACAAAATTGAAGAAATCGTAACACCATATAATTTAAGAATTGTTGCATAATGTTTAAAGCCATTTTATTATATTAATTTGATAGGTTTATTAACTATGTTAAGGATAAGTATGTTAATTAACTATGTTAAGGCAAAAGAGATTGATTTTAGATAAAGTAGTAAATATCAGATGCTAGTGTTGAACGATGTTTAGTAAAACAGTGCAATAATTAAGACTATCCAAAGGAGCAATATAACCTACGTTTTATTGATAAATTTTACAAAACCATTTTATATTGCTGTGCCTTATACAGTCTTATACATGAAACTAACGTTACTAGTTATAACGTTAGTTCCATGTTTAATACTGATTTTCTTTAGAGGTTTAATATGTATGTATGTATGTTGATTATAATTTTTACGTGAAAGACCAATTAATATTAAACAAACACCGTATTTTCTTGTAGATTATTATACTATTTGTTATTTTAATATCGGTTTCTAAGAACGTGGTGTAGCTAAGCTTATTTTAGTCGTATTTAATGGGAAAAAAAGCGATTTTGTCAACATGTCACATGTAAGTAGTAAGTACACATATGTATAATAATGGAACATAATCCGTAGATTATCGAACGAGTGCTTTTATTGTGTTCTACAAGAGAATTGCACAAATGTGAATAGCACCAAGTAAAACGCATCAAGCCTAGTCTTAAAAAAGTAAGTAAAACAGAAATTCGAAAACTTAATTAAGGTTGACAAGCAACCACTACGAACAATGTTTTTAATAATTCTTTAATTTGGCATAGTCGCTGCGCGACTAAGTCTTTTAAAATGAGAATAAAAAAAAATTGGTTAATTTATTATAGGAACACACATTTGCAGTACCTACTTATCATGGAAAGTCTTGTTATTTTTTATCAATACTTGTTTCTATCGTATAGAAAACACTTTTCACTTTGACTGTCTAGATAACCAGTGTACTAACTGCCCTAAAAAAATTGTAATTTGCATAACAATAGAATGTACGTAATGCCGACAACCCGTCTCCATGGTCTAATCTACCTACTCCTATACTAAAATTCATCCAAATCGGTTCAGCAGTTTTGACGTGAAAAGGGAACATACATACATGAATTCTTACTTCTACTTTTATATATTAGTAGGGAAAATGTGATACTAACAAATAATTTATATTTATTTCAATAACATTTTAATAATTTGGTGTGGATTCTCATCTCAACAATGATGTGCGCTTTGATAATGTTTTTGTTGTTAAAGTTGCAAGTTCTAGGATCCATCGCTGGATTATTAAAATTATTTGAAAACTAAAAGACATGTTCTGATTGCTTTATCAGAAGATTTACGAGCAGCTATCTGCCCTGCTAACCTTCATAATTGATGCAGTAGCAAACGCGACAATTAGTTTTATGGGACACATCATGTAACAGTAACATAATACATTACCTACATGACATGTGTAGCAACTAATTAATTACCATCTTCAAGTGGACATTATTGGATTCTTCTCAATAAGTAAACAAACCTAGTATGTGCACGATGTGACTGTCTATAATTTAAGGGCATTTTAATAAACCTTCGGCTAGACAAACCGATTATTGAAATAGTTTATCAACGCGTTAAATTTTATACGTGATTCCCGTCCGGGCCCACTAGCTTTGGCCCATCAATGGGCAGAACAAAACTTTTTTCTTTTTAAACAAAATAATATCCCGTGGGCCTAATAACAATGCCAGTGGGCCGAACAAGATTTAAATAAAATATTATTCTCAAAAAAAAATTGAAAAAATCCAGAACATGTCATGCATTTGACAAGTTCTGTTTTTTTCGGTATTTTTAGAAGCCATTGAAAAAGGAGGTTAGCATTTGAAATTTAAAAAATATGCGAATTTATTATATTATACAATAAAAAAATATTTCAAATACAATAAGGTATAATGTCGTACTGGTGAATTTATTTTTCAACCATAGACCGCGGACGCAGTTGCGGGCAACAGCTGGTCTATTATATGGATATTTATTTTATTTTAGTTCCCCATCTTATACTCATAACACAAGGCTCTGCTTACTTAGAAGCTAGATGGTGCGGTGTGAATAGCCCAGCACATTTATTTATATCAATAGTTAAATGCAGACGATCGTCACGATCATAATGACGACAATTTGACGAGCTCTGTGGCGCAGCGGGCGAAGGTCCACCTGCGACGCAAGAGGTTGCGGGTTCGATTCCCGCCTCGGGACAAATGTCTGTACGATCTGCAGATATTTGTTCAGGGTGTTCTGGGTGTTTTTCTATATAATATATATTATATTATAATACAAATATCTATCTATGTAGTATAATGTATTAAGTATATCAGTCATCTAGTACCCATAACACAAGCTCTGCTTAGCTTGGGGCTAGATGATGCTGTGTGATTTGTCCAGCATTATTTATTTATTATTATTTATAATGCAGCCGACCCCCCTTCTAGCTTGGAACAGTGAACTGAATGTTACGCATATAAAATGACTATCACCCACACGCTATTATGTGGAACAGTGTTAATGTAATACCTATCTCACCTCTCAACAATACACAAGAGGATTAGCATAATGCGCGGTTGTTTAACACTATGGAAGATAATGGATAATGCTCAACACATAGCAATCTACTAATGCATAATATATTGTGGGTTACGTTTTTAGTTTAAAAAAAAATAGATACTCTTGTATTTTTACATACATAAGGGACATATCGAGTGTTTGGAATTAGGTATGTTATAGCGTTAACTTCGGACTAAGACACTTTTTGGACCACTTCTTAAAGATGATATCGCGTGAGGGCTAGTTTTTAGCCCCCGACACTAAAAGATAGCAAGGATGGAATCAAGAGCTAACCTATCTAAAATAAAAAAATAAATAAAAAAAAGAGGCGTGTTATTTATTTATTTAAACAAAATCCACAGTCCTTAATCTACATTATCCTAAATTACATATATATCCTACGACGAATAATGTATTTCTTCTTCTTCTTCTTCAAATATACCCAAGTTTGGTATTCATCATTTCAGCTGTGATATGTCCACTACTGAACACAGGCCTCCCTCATGGATCTCCGTGAGGGGTACCTAGTTGCCATACTCACCACGCTTGGCAGGCGGGTTGGCGAGCGCAGTACGGAATGTTGATACACGGAATGACGCTGCTACCCATCTTCCGGAGGTATCCCTTAGCAGGCTCTTACTGCATCCACGGGCATGAGAGGAGGTTTGGTAAAAAAAAAGTTTGGTATTAAATGAAAGGAAATTTTGTGTAGAATACAAATCTCAGTTTTTATTTATTTAAAAAAAAAACCTCCGTTAAAACGAGGTAGTGTCAGGGGTTTCTTAATTTTTTTAGCAATGTGTAAAGTGTTTAAATAAACAAAGAACGGAGCAACGAATGAAATGATTCTTCTGGAGACTTGTACTTGGAAATGGATAAGATGAATCATTCGTTTAACAATTTTGAGATATTTCACGAGAATGCGATAGTGGGCCATGAGCTCGTGACGATAGTCTTTCTAGGTCAGTCAGAGACGAGAGGTGTAAATTAAAGATTAATGATTCTGTGAAGGCCATGCTCATGCACTTAGGTACAGAAATGTTCTGATGTAGAGTGTGTTCTTCACACACTATATCTAGTAAGCAGTAGTAACAGCTTGTGTTATGGGAAAAAGCCAGATGAGTAATGGAATCATAAGATTTGTATTTAGCAGGAACAGAGGTGGCTCTAGCCCTTGTGGCGCCAGTGTGCCACCAGTACCCTGGCGCCCCCTAGTAGGAGCGGGGTCAAAATGGAATACTTACATGAATTCGGGTGCAAATAGTGCAATTTTAAATGAAGCTTTTTAGGAAGGAAGGGGTTACAACAATAAAAAATCACAACTTTGTAGTTCTTTTAAAAATATTAAATGACCCTGTCTCCAGGTGTTCGTCCGAAGATGGACCGGGTTGAACAATAACATAAACCTTTCAATAGAACTTGTATTCTTTTTCAGAGATTGTTCCTTCTCCAGCTTTCTTTTTCGGCTCTGTGTTTACAATTAACGAAATCTTATCTTTTATATAATTTTTATCAAAATAAAAGCCGATTTACTTCATATTTACATGTTTATTCAACGATGATACTTAATTCATTGCATCAAGGCTTATTTCGCAAAACTACGGAGCAGCGGTAAAACAAAACTTGCGGCACGCGTACACAAAGCCTTTGAAAATAACCGCCGGCGCCGCAACGTCCCTTGCAATTTGAATTTTGTCATTCTAATACAGCCGAGTTAGCAATGATGGTCGGCGTGTTTTCAAACGAATCAAAACAGGAGCCGTTAATGATAAAGATACGTTTATTTTGTCACACAATTTACAATTAATCCATAAACAATAATAAAGTTTAAAAAATAAAATAAAAATGTGACAAAAATGGTCATTACTCAGCATATGCTGTGGCAGAACGGGTCCGTACCACAGCGCTGGTCTTCCGTGGTGACCGAAGTGTGCGGATGGTGGCTACCGCGATACAAAAATGCAGTACGCTAAAATAAAATATAATAACAAAGTACCTATTTATATCGAAAAAATAAACTAAACAATATATAACTTTTTGTGAATTAGATAACAATATTTATTCATGTAAATGAACTAACCAAAAATATATGAACTGAAACAATGAAAATAAAATAACAAGTAGAGAATTATATATCAAAGGGGGCGCTCGGCGCCCCCTTAGACCCGGCGCCCGTGTGCGCCGCACACCCTGCACTATAGGTAAAGCCGGCTCTGAGCAGGAATGTATTTATTTTAAAAACAACGCAGAACAGGTCATTGCCGGTAAATTATGGATGGACCCATGAGAATTCCAACCAAACTAAATGCATTCAAATACAAGAAACAAACCTTAAACCGGATTCGATAATCTGCCTTGTAATAAAAAGCGCATTAATATATGTACCTAACTTCAATTAGCTACAACACACAAGACCAAGGTTCAAGTACAGGTCAGGCAAATCTCAGCTTATCTGTTCGACCTAGAGGTATTTTATAAAGTCATGCATGCATTTGCGTGGAAACTCGGGCTGGAATATCAAACATGTGATTCTAACGAGCACAAATGCATAAACTAAATTTGACGACGCTGTAAAATCACTGAAGTGTTGCCCCGTGGAGGCTAGTCTTTGTTTTGATGGGGCAAAATAGTAACAAGCATTTGTCACGGGATATTTAGGTACCACTTCCGAAGTGCTTATAAGTACCTAAATTATGTCCCCCGCATTTTTCTGCTCATGACAAAACATTTGTTATTATAATAAAACTCGGTCCCAAAAGATTATGTGAAGGAACTATTGACGACCAATATCCATTGATTGTCTTCGTTTATAAATTAAAAGTATTTAGGCTACTTGTTTGGACTGCGGCGTATTTGAATGCCGACCTTGCAACATCTACAACCTTCTGCGACATTAACTATCCTGGCTTTAGTTCATCAAAATCAAAAATGTTAAACGAGTGTAATCTAAAAAGGATGCTATAAAGTGTTTCTTAGGCACACACATACATGTAGTGTGTGGCTAATGAGGTTACATAATATCGAGGGATAAGATAACACCATGATCACGTCAAGGAAAATCTTATACGGCTGACATTTTAAAACATTTTAAAGCACTATCGTTACTAAACTTCGTTGATAACTGGAAATTACTAGGGATTTCGTTGCGTAACAAAAACTATTCCATCAACAATAAGAGATCAAAAAAAATCAGAAGTCAATAGGGCAGTTAAATTCTTAGTCAACTTAATTCCACTCGAACAGTCGGAACTGTAGCGGTTTACACAAAGTCAAATATTTTGGATAATCCAGGAAAGCTGACTCATATTTTCCCTGCCCTAATTCCATACTACATGGGGTCGGCACAACATGTCCTCCTCCCGGCTGTCACTAAATTAAAAAACATTTGTGGTTATTAGATACCTAGCATTTAAGCATTTTTTGCTTGCTCTCTTATTACAAAGTCAGACATAGGTAAATTTTAAGGTGTGCGTCACTGGGGTGGCATGTCGACTCGGATCAAGTTGAAAATAATAGAAAAATTAGAGCGCTATACCCTGTTAATGTGCCCTAAAAATAAAATAAGTGCCTATTAAGGTTTCAGAGTAAATCGAAAAAATAAAATGCCGCTGCAGTAACGTTTTCAGGCGTATTATTTTTTTGGCAATATTTTTTTCTATTGATTTAGCCAAATTTAAAGTCGCCTAAAAGGTAGCTTATAAATGTGCGTGTCTTTGGCCGGCCTTTTTATTTGAGACTCGAAATAAGTAAACGAACCACTTTCAGTACTCAAACTGATATATTTCTTCTAAAATTATATTTAGGGTTTCACAATTTTGCCAGGAGATACATATTTTTAATAGGCATCAGTCAGTGCAATCGCAGAGCGCCTTTCTTAAGTAGTTCAAGAGCTAGAGGCAATTTTCGATTTTCAGAAAAACTCGTCTAATGCATTTTTTGTCACCATGCATTTTTTTGGAAAAACTACTAGGGCATCAATTGGCACATATTACAGCGCACCTGCCCACGAAAAAACATGTCTGTTTGTATAGCCGTTCCGGAGATATGGAAAATTGCCAAACGTTACTGCAGCGGCAATTGGAATTACCCAAAAACCACAGGGCGCACAAATGCTGCTGACCGGCCAAGGACACGCACATTTATAAGCTACCTTTTATGCTACTTTAAATTTGGGTAAAGCTAATAGAAAAAAATAATGCCGCTGCAGTAACGTTTTAGGCGTTACTGCAGCGGCATTTTATTTTTTCGAATTACTCTGAAACCTTAATAGGTAGGTACTTATTTTATTTTTGGGGCACATTAACAGGGTATAGCGCTTTAATTTTTCTGTTATTTTCAACTTGATCCGTGTCGACATGCCGCCCCAGTAACGCACACCTTTTAAGTACCACTATTAATTTCCAGGGCTTTCAGATCGTTTATGAAGAAAGGGAAGAAGTCGTCAACACAAGAAAAATCTAGTCAGCAGAATGGAGATAGCAGCAGCCCTATTGTCTTCAGGCGAGCATTACAATGTAAGTTAGTTTTACACAAATTTCCAGAGTTCAACTAGTTATAGTTACATATATTCATTTATTGCAAGCATGTTGAGTTACAAGGTCCTAAAATAATAAAGGATTGTCAAACATGCGCCCTGTTAGGGCACAGCTAAATTAGTATAAAAAGTGGCAAGCACTTAATACTAGACTGATGAATCTAATTCAACCTTTCAACCGTTATTTCCAGATTCGCAAACTTCCTCTACTCTTGGACAGCGGAGTACAGTGGGGTCACCAGAACGATACGTTTACGGAGGGTCGGTGACGCCTCTGCCTAGGTCGAGGTTCCAAGAACGGCTTCGTAGCCCTAGCCAGTATGACGCTAACTCCCTTAAGTAAGTTTTATAGTGTTAAACAATGGTTAGCCCTCTTACAAAAACCGTCGCTAGTTAAGTAGGTAATTACCTAAAAACGGTTTTAGGAATAACTTACACAAAACATGTTACTAACGCTGCTTACATTTTAGTGCTTAAAGTACCGTATAGGGGTAAGTTTTTTTTCTGTAAAATACTTATAATAATAAAACGAGGAGCCAATATAAATAAGACACGTTTAGATGTTTATAAACAGGGCCAGTTAGTGACATCCGCGATACCTTTTTGGGATTTTTGTTACAAATGTTTCAGCGAAATTATGCCGACAATAAATATGATCAAAACAACATAGTACGTAATCTGTGATAGTAGGTACTAACACAAAAATTATTCGAGTGTGCTGATATAGATACCATTGCAGGGACTTTTCTTTCTAAACATTTATAACTAACTTTTCATTGTCCGCAAAGTGTAGATAATTCAGTTGTCAAAAATGCAAGAACTTGCTTCAACCAGTAAAATGCGACGTACCTTCCTACAGGTAATTTTATACAATTTAAACCCACTCAGACTAGACGGATCCCGTTTAATTTAAGTGCCATTGTTTCCTTACGACTGCGCCACGCGAATTCCCTTAGATAGATAGATAGATAGAGTATGCTTTATTGTACACCATATACACAAAAAATACAAACAGTAGAAAATCAACAAAAAGACATAATGAGGCACAATGGGCGGCCTTATCGCTAAAAGTGATCTCTTCCAGGCAACCTTTGGATGGACACGAATAGGTGAAGAAGAGTAGACGGTGGCGTACTGAGAAGTTCATAGGCAAAAATTTATAATATACATATATAATTTAAATAAACATACATATTCGACAAATATAATATAATACATAATATATACAAATATACAATAGATTATATATTTTTACAATGCACATTAATATGTACATAAATATAATATAAACTATGTGGAAAAGGAAATACTATGAATGAGAAGATCCCTTATTATTCACGTTCGTTCTAAGATATTAAAACTTTGCATCATTAGCATTCAAACAAGCGTAGGAAATGAGTATTTGAGGATGTAATAAAACCAATACCCTAAACCTAATAAACCTACATTAATGCAACCACATAGGTAAAGGATATATTCAATTGTTTAGGATCCACGTACCTATCTAATATATCGTGTTTCAGGAAAACACTGCATAGACCTTCACCTAGCATTACGGTAATTATACTTAGCTAGACTCGTGCAACTCCATTACCGCCCGGTTGCATACTTATATTGTGCTTATTATTAATAATAATTAGCTTGATACTTCAGGGCAAAAGCCTCTTCTCTCTTTCCAATGGTCGCTATCTTCTGCTATCTTCGTTGTAACCTAGCTCGTCCCGCCACATCGAGGACATAATTATCCAATAGAGGGGAAATAAGGTCATAAGAATTCTGAAACACATTAGTGCTTTGCACTAATGCAATGACAACTGTCTCTCGCCTTTGACAGTACAGCCAAGAATAACTCAACAGAACAGGTGGGAATTACTATTCCCAGTAGAGATAAGTCAGGTGTACAGCATAGTCTTTTAAGTCACAGAACTAATGGGAAAAATAATTCCAGTAGTACTGTCAACAGAACTACTCAAAAGAACAGGTGGGAGACGGCGTCAACAGTCGACCTGTGTAGGTACTTTTGCGCACAATTATAAAATATTATTGGCCGAATTATTGTTTAGAAAAAATAAATGACATTTCCTCTATTGAATATGTGCTCGATGACCCGCTATCACCGCCTGGGTTATAAAAGTAAATTGTTTTGTTCTTTCAGTATAACACCACGGATGGCTCGCAGCGAGGTATCAGGCTCTCGGCTCAGTGTGGAGAGCACTAATCCGTTTGACGAGGGGCCGGTGCCACCTGTCCGTTCTAGGCGGAAGAAGAAACGCGCGCCGCCCCCGCCCGGCGCTGCTGACCTCTCGGTAAGACCCTTTAAATAACTACAAAACTTGTATCTAATTTGAATGAATTGATTTGTTACCAATATGCAACTATGGGTGCCGGCAGTAGAATTTTGCCAATCCTCTCTTGTCCGTGGTTGCAGTAATAATCACCCAAGGGATACATTCGGAAGATGGGCAGCAGCGTCTTTTCGTGTATCAACATCCCGTACTGCGCTCGCCAACTACCATCTCATGATCTGATCAAGTACTTGGATATTCATGAGCGAGGCCTTTGACAGTGGACGTTCTACGACTGAGATGATTCAACCATTTAGGGGCCGTCTCCACGAGCGAGGGAGTCGCGGCGATGTTATCGTCGTTGCCACGTACACTACACACTCTCTTAGAGGCAGTCTCCACGAGCGAGAGAATCGCGACGAGTCCGCGCTATAGAATCGCCGCGATTCCCTCGCTTGTGGAGACGGCCCCTAACAGTCCGAATATTTACGCACACAAAGGTAAATTGGTCTCTCAGCGCCAGTAACTGTTTATTCATGCCTTGACGTTGTAGTGCATGTGACATTGTTTGATGGATAAAGCTTGCCCAGTATCTTTTCCATCCTGACGGGACAGAACAGATCAATGTGTCTTTAGATAAGGACACAACCTCCGCCGGCGTCGTGCGTCGGAGTGCTTCTGATGTTACTCAGTTATATCAATAACTCAACTCATACCGAGTACTATACTCGTATATTGCAAAAACACGATTCCTTGAAATTTTCTCGATAGGTATATAAAAAAATAATGTTTTGTCCAAATTTACAATCAACCGAATTAAATAAAAAATATTACATATAAAATTATGAAATTTCTTACAATAACGTTGCTAACTAAGCAGGAACTACTAATATTAGAAAGATTCGTATTTTGAATGTTTGTTACGAATAAACTCAAAAACTACAGGACCGATTTTAAAAATTATTTTACCGTTTGAATGGTAGCTACTTTATCCCAAAGTAAGATAGGCTATATTGAATACTATAAAAAATTAGGGAACCCAACTAAAACTTCAATAATGTGGGTTACATTACCTTAGGTTAAAAAATTCACGCCTCAACCACTAAAACGATTTTAAAAATGGAAGAAAGAATGGAATAAACCAATGGAAAGTTAAATTATCAGGGAGTAAGCTATATTTTATCGCCGTTTTCCCGCGGGAACGGGAACTACGCGGGTAAAACCGCGAGACGCTGCTAGTTTTAGGTTTTTTTTAAATGGACATTCGCCGTTATAATTTTTTTTTTCGGTCTTTGAGGAACTGGGTTTTTGTGAGGTAGGTAGTGGTGTCGCCTCTTTCGCGGGTTTATTTACGATATATTATTTTCCTGACCGTGAATAATCCGTTAGCAATATATATAATTATTCATCGACCATGAAAAATAAATAATGATAATATAATGTTCCTTATTTATTTAATTACGCCTTGGTTTATTATGTATGTAAGAACACAGAATAATAAATAGGTTTAGGCGATTCACGCATGCAAGTAGAAATTACATATAAACTTTATTTCTTCACAGATTAGCAGCGAAACATCAGAACTCCAGATAAGCGAAGCCGGAGACGAAAGTGTTACCAAGGCCGAAGGTGATTTAGATTTAGAAGACACGAACCTAAGCATTGAACTGAAGATCGTTGAAGATGAAGATCAGAGTGATAAGGCCCTAGTAACGAGTAAAACAGAAGTTTCAGATGACCTAGAGAACAACAATGAAACAGACATCGAACTAAGACATGCTGAATCACTGAAAATAGACGAAGTTCCTGTCAAGACCGCCAGTTCCGAAGAAGACATTTTGAATTCAGTTTCATTTCCAAAAGTTAATATCGTTCAATACAGAAGAAACTCGAGCGTCAACGACGATGATATTAAGCTACGTCGAGGTAATTTGGAAGACTTCCACGATTTATCCAATAAAAGGAGCAAAAGTCTACACAACAATTTGGATACTACCTACATGACTTACGATATCAATCTCAATGAAAGCGCCGACACCAACGGAAATGAAGAGCCTCAAAGAGTGGTTTGCAAGCTTTATGACGAGGCAGCTAGAAAGCAGAGCATCGATACTATATCTAGCACTGAGAAAGAGTTCATGGAAATCGATAAAGCAACAAGAGAACTCGAGAGAGAGATAAGCAAGCTGAATTCTGCGCTGAACGAAGATGACCTTCCAGGTCCTGAAGACCGCCTTTCCGTATCAGAGATTAAAAGGAGATTCGATAAAAATGGCGCTTCTTCGCCGAACCCGATACCAAAGCCCAGGAGAAGTCATTATGAGATCTCCAACACCCCGTAAATTCTTTAAGGCTACACTTGAATTCATAAAATCGGAAATAAGTACTCGCTTTTAGAAATCTTAAGTGTCCTGAACAAAGTAAATGATAGTTTTCCGTTAATATTGTGGTGGCACAAATCCACACGAACATACTTTAAGCAACCGTTTGTGATTGAATTTTGATGTGATTGGATCTCGCATAAATAATTATTTTGGGGAACATAATGTATCGTATCTATAAATATAGAAAATTAATATGTGGTTTCCTAAGGGGTTAATGCAATACTTATTACCGTAACCTTAAATATATATATTGTATCGTGAGAAACTGAAGGTTATCTTAGCCATAAAACGCATTAATAGTTAGTAAGGTTTCCGTGAATGTGATAGCTACACAAGTAAAAAATTATGCATAAGCGATAGTTATTTCAAGGAAATGAATCACACTGTGTTGTTAAACACTATAAATATTACAAACTAAAGCCATAGTTATGTTATGTTTGACATCTACTGCATCCAGGTATACCGATTATAAAGCGCCTAGTACATACCTATTATTAAACCTGTTGCATATTTTATGCCAATGAAGTACGAACGAACATCTCATACGCTGGCTCTTTTTATATTGGTACTCGTATCATAGAAGAACGTTATAGTGAATGAAGTATGAACAAATATTATACTCGTCTGAGGTTGAATATGTCAACGTAATATTGTAGGAGCCGTTAGTTTATAAATTAACTAGTCAAATTGTTAATAGGCGAGAGTTGGCAATTTAACGTACCTACTTATAAATGTTTATCGGTTTATTTTTGCTGTTGTCTATTTACCGAGTTTATAATCTGACTAGTTATACTGTAACTTTGTAAACTAACGTCGCTTTCAATTTAACCGTGACATTATAATGTATAGGTAAAAGTAAAGTCTTTAAAACTGCACTAACCGTAATAAAAAGATAAAAAATAATTTGTGATCATAATGGGTGAAATTTACAAGCTATAAGTTATTTAGGTCTTGCATTGCATGTCTGTTGTTCGTACACCAAAGCAAAATATTTCATAAATGCATTTGTAGAGATTCCTATTTATGTGACTATTCACAAATCTAGCGTAATAATACGTATGTAGGTACATCATAATTCATAATACTTTATTTATCTTTGTTGTCCATTAAAATATTTTACTAAACATGTAATTTTTATTGTAAAGGCTGGCCTTTATATTGTTTATAATCTATAATGTTTATAATAACAGCGACTATAGTATGCATGCTGCGCGAGACGCTGCAGTGCCTGGGACTCTGCTCTGGGTCTGTTACATGGAAAAGCTTGCTCCGTACCTATAGGTAGGTACTATCCTCTCAGTTTAGTCGGCAACACGTCTAACGTTTCCTCACGTTGTTTTCAGTCACCGCTAAAGCACGTGTTAAATGTGGAAATCTTCTCAGTCGAAGGACGTCCACTGAGAAATGTGCACTACATTAAAAAAAAGAAAATCTATTGGTGCACGGCTGGTATCAGACCCTCAACATCGGATCGAAAGTCGGGGTACATACCACTCGGCCAACACAACTTCCGGCTTTTTATAAATTAAAGTTCGTAATAAATGAGGTGCCTTTACCCTGCCATGGGAAGAATCAGGCTCATACTGCATTAAATATTTGGGAATTCTCATAGATGAAAGACTTAAATTTAGTAAACACATTGAATGCCTATCGGCTCGGTTGAGAAAGGTTATTAATATAATGCGAAATCTACGCGATATTGCCTGCAAGGAATTAATCACATCTGTATACTTTGCATTGTGTCAGTCTCTTATAGTTTACTGCATAACGTGTTGGGGAAGCGCTGCTAAAACCTGCATGATTCGGGTTGAGCGAGCTCAAAGGTCGGTGCTCAAAATTATGCTTAAGAAACCATACAGACATCCGACAACAGCGGTGTATAGAGAAAGTGGTGTGCTTAGTGTGCGAAAGTTATTTATTTTAAAAGTAACTTTATCAGCACATAAGAACCTACTTTCATCAGAGCAATACCCCACAGTTTTAAGTAAACGTGTTTACAAGATAGCTAAATCGTCAACAAAAACATCCTTTGCGCAACGTTTTGGTTCATCCCTAAGAGCTCGTGTATATAACAGCGTTGTTAAAGTCTGTGACCTTAGAGAAAGAACAAATAGAGAAGCAAAATATATACTAATCGAATGGTTAAAAACTCTTACCTATGAAGCTACTGAAGAATTGTTGGTCATCCAAAAATAATAAACTTAACTTACCTATTTACAATTATGTAATTTTAACTAGAACCTATTTTTCTAAATTTATTTGTTTTCTTTTTCACGTTTATTTTAAGGTGATGGGTAATTTATGTAAGTAAATTTATAGTTGAACGAGGCGTACCTACTAATCTTAATTTGTCTAACCCTTTTTATGACCCTCACAATACAGGCTTTGCCTAGTGTAAGGGTTGTTGGACATGTCAAAAACATTGTAAAACTTTCTCAACAATATGAGTTTTTATAGAATGTTATTTATTAACTTAAAGAACTATTTTTGTGTTATCATAAGCTCATTATGTTGTTGCTAAATAAATATTTTTCATTTTCATTTTTTCATAAATCCTAGTAATATTCATCATCATCACAACCGTAGGACATCCACTGCTGGACAAAGGCCTTGTAAAATTATAAATACAAAAGTTTGTCACTTCTTCAAGCAGAAACTACCGATCAGATCAAGCTAAAACTTTGCACGTCATCATCATCATCTCAGCTGTGGGACGTGCACTGTTGGACATAGGCCTCTCTTATGCGGGGGATGTTGCCATACCTGCCACGCTTGGCAGGCGGGTTAAAAAGCGCAGTACAGGATCTTGATATACTCGGAAAGACGCTGCTGCCTATCTTTCGAAGGCATACCTTAGCAGACTTTTACTGGCCTGGTAGCTCGGTCAAAATAGACATTAAAGGTTACATTAATTCGCACAAAGCTGAAAATTGGCATGAATATTGAGAGCACTATTACAAACAATTTGTCAAAAGTACCCATCGATCCGATGTGTGCAAAAAAATGTATTCAAGGTCAAATGTTCAAAAATCGGTTTTTGCATTTTTAGCTAAAGCCTGTATTACATTACACGGTATTCAGGGACCCTTACCCTAACTAAGAGTGGTGTAATAAAAGTTAATATTATAAATATAAAATTAAGCTTAAGGGACCCTAACTAGGGCGACCGGTCGGACCCGGCAAGCCTTGCTCCCTAATCGCCCTAACTACCGGGCCCTGAATACCGTCTAGTTTAATACAGCTTTAAACGGCAAGTTTTATCATAAAAATAGCTGAGACCAAAATTATTCATTAAGCGATTATCTATAAAAACTGTCTTCACACTTTTTTTTCAAAAGAATCACCATATCGGAGATATAGCGATGCAACATCGGATCGATGGGGACTTTTGACAAATTGTTTGTAATAGTGTTTTCAACATTGATGCCAATTTTCAGCTTTGTGCGAATTTATATAACCTTACCCCTTTCATTGAAGCTAATTTGACCGGGTTATGGATGCGCCACTCGCTTCATCAGAGCTTTAAGATCTTAGAAATTTTGAGATTTGTGTGAGAAAAAAACAACTAAATGTCATTAAAAGATATATATTCAGTACTTAAAATAAATAATTTGATACAAATAATGTATATTTCTATGCTTAATTACTTAACTTTACTTACTCTATCTTTCTTGTACTTAATAAATCTCGGTAGGTTGGTAAGTGCTGTACTGACGATAACTTTGTATTTCTTTGGAAGTTTCTTCTGTTGTCTTGCCTGTAAAAACGTTTTAAGATTTAAGTTTTCTTAAAATTATCAAATAATTGTATATGTAAAATTAACAAAACAAGCGACCAATTTATCGTCATTTGGACTATACGAAAGCTAGTCTTAGATCTTATAAAAATAAAAGGCTTTACTGATTTTCATGAGATAGGTACAACTCATCAACCATCCACAGTCCAATGTCACCCACTGCTGGGTACAGGTCTTCCTTATTTTGTGGTATAGGCCATGATCTTGCGCCAGTCCGATCCATCGTTTGCTCGCGACTTTATCAATGTCGTCTGCCCATCTTGCTGCTAAACTGGTCGTTCAACAGAAAGATTGGCATGGGACGTTTCTGTATAATCGTCTCAAGATTATTATCTTAAGATAGAGAAGTGTGGAAAGAAGGAAGAGAGGCCTTTCCCTTCAGTGGGACAGTACAGACTCTTATAAAATGTTCTTAGTTATTACATACCAAATAACTACGAACATTTTGCACTTCTTTGTCTTGAAGCTTTTTTGTCACAGCAAAAAGAAGTTTTCAAATTACTTGCCAACTGATACGCATGAGGTAGCGGGTTCTATTCCCGCCACAGGACAAATATTTGTAATTATTCTGCAGACATTTGCCTCGGGTCTGGGTATTTTTATATATGTATAATAAAATAATAAAATAAAATAAGTATGTTTTTACGAAAAAAATATGTATTGAAGTACATAGATGGTGCTGTGTGTACTGTCCACACGTCTTTTTTTCGTAAGTGTACGAATTTTAAAGTGTACCTAATATTTACCTTAAGCTTCAAGACAGGCAGTAGCATATTCAGCTTCGGAACTACATCCTCCATAGCAGCAATTCCATCAGTTTCATCTTCAGAATACAAGTCTATTAGTGTATCAATAGCTTCAGCCAACACCCACACGTCATTCTCTTTATGCGCTTGTTCTAGAATGAACTGTGTGCTGACTTTAATCAGTGATGTGTCTGTGTTTATGGCGCTGAGGTTTGAGACAAGAAGCAGTGCTAATAGCCCTAGCATACGGATAAGGTTCGCTCTTATTTCCGGTACCTGGCAGTCTCTTATGCCTTCGGTTAGTGACTGAAAGAGAAGTTTAACATTATACAATTAGAAAACCATAAGATATGGCGATTCTGTTTCTTTCAAAAGCTAATTATAATTAGAAATATGACGTTTCTAAATTTCAAGCTGTCAAAGTAAAATTAGGTTAAATTATTCCGTTTTCATTATTACTAACCAAATACTACTTTTAGCTTTACTTATGTTATTTTAGTGCATTCTGCGCAATTTTAGTAAGCTTTAGTTAGGAAGTGCGCCAACAAAATTGACACCAATAGTTATTTTCATGTCAACAACATCATCATCCCAGCCGCGTGACGTCCACTGCTGGACACAGGCCTCCCTCAGGACAGGATGATGATAATAGTGAGACGCTGCTGCCCATCTTTCGGAGACATCCATTGGCAGGTTCTTACCGTAGCCACGGACAAGAGATGAAGCAAAACATTCCACAGCCGGCCCCACAGCAAAAAATGTTAATATGTAATAAATTGTAAAACTTACAACAATATCTTTTATATTGACATCCTTGAACAAGTTACCATGGTTTCCATCCAACTTTAGCTTATCAAGAGCTGCCCTCATTACTGCAGTCGCAGATTCTGATAGATTGACATTATCCTCATTCTGGTTAAAAACTAGTTTCCCTGCTTCCATCCATAACTTGTAGAGTCCACTGGTGCCTCCCAGATTTTCAATAGGAAGAGCGGAAATCATGTTGTTTATGCAAAGTAGAGATCGCGTTTGCAGGGAGAGAAGCCTGTAATGAACATTGTAGTCTTAGGAATGTCTAATTCTATTTCTGATGGGTTCGGGACCCTGCACACCAGAAGCGGCGCAGGAGTTCCGCGTTGGGGTGTATTGTGCATTGTCCCCAGTGATTCTACACAGGCCCTATCCAGCCCAACTCCTTAAAATAACATAACAACTGTGAGCTAAACTCAGATTTAAGTAAGAGTTTTGTTTTGTACAACATTTTTCTTGTTCGAAACTGTCTATTTTAAAAAACCGACATTAGTTCTTCTACTTCTGGAAATAGCTTTGAATAACATCAGGCCAAAATAATTAACAACCAATTAATTAGCATAGTTAAATCGCGAAGAGTGAAAGAAGGGCCTTTGCCCTGCAAGGAAACAAACGGGTGAAAAATAAATAAATAAATAATAATTAAAATATTACTTTTAAGGTGGAATCCAGTGTGTGGCACACTGCTGCAGTGGACAACACTAATGTTGGTTTTGTTGGAATTAACAAGGAAACATTCATTTTGAAGATAATTTAGGTATCTGTTGAGCATCATAGGTTAAAGTACTAAATGTTTCAAGTATTGAGTTGGTCAATGCGGACTCGAACCCCGCCGGAATCCAACATTTTTGTTAAGGTTTTCATTTGAAATGTTCTACCTAAGTGTGGTTAAACGTACAAACATTCGTTTTAGTCGTAAAACGTCCACTACCGAACACAGGCCTCGCTCATGGATCTCCATGAGGGGTAGTTGCCATACTCACCACGCTTGGCAGGCGGGTTGGCGAGCGCAGTACGGGATGTTGGTACACGGAAAGACGCTGCTGCTCATCTTCCGGAGGTATCCCTTAGCAGGCTCTTACTGCATCCATGGGTGAGAAGAGGGATAACATTCTACTGCCGGCACCCCATGGCAAACAAACATTAATTTAATCAATTAACAGTTCTTCTAAAATATATAATTTAAAAAAAGGTGCTGAAGACTGTTTTGTTGGCGTTGCACATTTAAACTTACTTTTTATATAGTAATTCTGTCCCTTCATATTCTTTCAGTATAAGCAGCACATTTGCTGGTGGTGCTTCGGTTCTGGCCCAAACTTTTTCATACAATTCTAATGATATTAAGGCTTCAAGCACTGGTGTGGGCAACCTATCTTCTGTCAAAATTGATTCACTAACATTCATACATTGATTTTGATCATCTTCCATATCACTCTCTGATGATTCATCTGGGCTGTTGTCATTCTCATCACCATCATTATCTGAAAGATTAAAATATGTTAAGACTGACAAATACATACATAAAAATAACTTTTATGTTTCATTACAATCAAAACTACATTTGAGTATGTGTCAGTGTCCGCAGAACTCGACTGTCATGAACTTACCCTCACTGGAACAGATATTAGCAACAATTTCTATAGCACTTTGCTGAGCATCCAGAATTTCTAGAATGGATTTTATTTGGTTGTCTAATATCTGAGCATCCTTCCCGGTAGGAGCTTCAATTTTGCCAGCATGATTTTTCAAGGGGATATTACTTGAGAGTTGTTTGCAGGCCAATCTGTGGTCAGCACTGAGAGTTGCTGCTAGTATTGAGAATATTGTGCTGGCAACGGTGACAGGGAGTGATGCAATGTTACCACAGGCATTTACTGTCACACCGGCAGCTAAAGTTTTCAGCAGTAGCACTGAAGGCTCATTTCCTTGTAAGGACAGCAGAACGGTCAAGGGGCCATCAGCATTTGTTTTGATCTTCTCAATGGCAACTGGATTGTCTTCAATAACCACAATCAGGCATTGTAATACAGCAGTGACAACATTACTCCCGAAAACAGAGAGATCCAGATATCTTATTAGTATGTCCAGTATTCTTGTTTGTCCAAAATATTTTATTGCTATTTCTGAAAGTATGAACAACACTTGCTTTAGTCACATCTTCAGGAAAATACATTATATAATTATGCTGAATGAAACACACATCACCATCTAGCTCCAAACTAAGCAAAGCTTGTACTATAAAAACCAGATGATTGATAGAATACTTTAACTTTTTTAAGTCAAAGAAAACACCCTGGCCAGATCTTTTAATAAGAACAGGTTCTACAGTATACATAGCTGGACTCATACAATGTTCTGTAACATAATTTAAGTATTACCTGAACTTTCACATATATTCAATAAAAGGTTAACACATTGCACAAATGTGTCAACATCTTCAGTGTTTGACTTTGAACCAGCGTTAGGAGTCCATGTTTCAGTGTGCTGAAATAAAATAACATAATATTTAGGAATGACAAGCATCGATGTAGTAAATTCTTTAGAACCATGTCATCCTAAAGAGAGTAAAACTTGTGGTGAATTTTAAAAGTATGTGGTGCTTATTTTGTTTATTTGCAGGCAACTGTTTCTTTATCATAAAAGATAATAAAATAAATACCCCATCAACAAAAATCATACTGATTTGTAAATGATTTAACAAGGAAATAACAATCACAATAAACAAATTCACATACCTCATGAAAATAGCAAGCTAATGGTGTCATGATGTCCTGTTCAACCATAGAATCACAGATCTCCATGCTGACAGCGGACATATTTCTGAGCATCCCCGCGGCAGCATTCCGGACAGAGCTAGCTGCATCAAGAAGCAAAGGTGCAGCCACTTTCACTAGACCTTGATCAATTATCTGAGGTACATTTCCTGGATCCTCTATGAGGAGGGCAAGAGTTTGTAGACCACAGTATTTTTCTTCAATGTTTGGCGTCTGAGAACAAGAATGACATCAGAGCAAGCATAGGTATGAATCAGAATGGAATCTGAATAAGGTACACTTGAATTTCAAACACGTCTGTCAAAAACTGCGCCTAGCTCATCAACCCGAGGGTCGGTAGGTGAAACTATGGGTTGCAGTGTATCATGTGAAGTAAGCCACTGCTTAGACCGCATGTTAAATCTGTAACTCAGAATTTAAAATCTACAAGCAAGATTTAAAAAACACCAAAGATAATTAGTAGATCTTGTGTCTAAACAAATAATTTTAGAAAAAAATAGGTTCTGTTCTAACCTGCAACTGGTCTATTACAGTTTGGATCGCAGTTTCTTTGCTATCAACAGGAATTTCCTCATCTAGGACAATTTCCTCATCTGGCTCATTTCTTCTAGCCCTTCCAGGCTTTGGCTTCCTAATTTTTCCCATATTTTCAGAAGTAAACCTTCTGAAAACCACGAAACACAACACACGTTTGATGAAATGTCAAATACCTTCTTCTTCTTCTTTTCTTTCTAATGGCTGATGCATGCCACTTGCTGCAACTCTGCCAGTGTCAGGTAGGTAAAAGTATCATAAACGTGTTGAGAGCGGGTAACAGGGTTGGATTCAGACCCTCAAAAAATTATTGTCTTTGGAAATTAAAAATATACTACTTGTCGAAAATTATACTACGTTTCGTTTTTCGTGGATTTCAATATTAAAATGAATTTATGTAAGTGAAATTTTCTTTATTTAGTAATTGTTAATGTACAAATCAATCAAATTGAGGCAAGTAGATGTTTATCTCAGCACCGACCATCACACCCATCTGTTAGAACGACCGATAAAGTACAACACTACGCGGGGATTCTCCGAAGCATGTTGTCGCTGTCGCTTATTTTCGGCTTTGGATACTTTGTTCTTTTAGCCACCACTAATCGCTGGCTGATTCGATATTACCATACATACAGAACTTCCTGAAATTGTAGGATAAATAATAAAAAGCAAAATGATTCAACCAATAAAAGCTGTCAATCGGCTTGAAGGTAAAATTATGGTATTTTCGCGTAGTATTCTGGCTTTAGGATACTACATACTACACATAATGAAATAATGGTACAAATAGTATAATTATACTACAAAATCCAACACTGGCGGGTAAGGCAATTTTAAGCCACAACATTATCGGAACACAAAATGATTAAGCCAAGCAAAAGCAAATAAAAACAAAATAAAAAAAATAAAAAATTGTACGTAAAAGTAAATTAATGATGCTTCGACCAGATTACTTAAGTTATCAACTATTATTATAACATATTACAATCTAAGATTATTCATATTTACAAATTTACAAAGCATAAAATTAATTAAAGGAGAGAAAGTAAGGGAAAGCAAAATTTTGAAGCAGGTAGGACGCGGGATTTCCTGAGGGAGAACATCATAAAGGGATAAGCGAAGTTTAGGGCAATTGAAGAAAATGTGGTCTACATTTCCTTCCTCCAATCCGCACTCACACATTGAGTGATCCTTGATCCTAAGTTTCGCAAGAAATACAGGTGTACAAGCATGACCCAGTCTTAGGCGGCAGATAGTTGAAGTGACGATCTTATTGGACTTGCGAAACTTAAAGAACCAAGGAATAGGAGGGATATCTGGTTGGATATCAGAGTAGTACCTGCCTTTACACAGCTTCGAGGTATTCCACAAATCCGTCCAGGATTTTTGAAGAAAGATTTTTGGAAGAAGGCTTAAATCGTGGCAATATAATTGAAAATGCTCAGGAGAACCTATCTGGATAGCGGCTTTTGCGCATGAGTCAGCTAATTCATTGCCTAGAATCCCAGAGTGTCCTGGAATCCAAGCTAGAACTACATTAATGCCTAGATTGTGACACTCAAAAAGAGAAAGTTTAATTTTAAGAATAATGGGGAAACGGGAAATTGATTTAAACGGGTTAGACAAAATTGATTGGAGGCAACTTTTAGAATCAGAAAAGATGATAGAATTATTTAAGTGGTGTGATTTTACAAAGAGAATGGCTTCGAGAATAGCAACTGCCTCACCAGTAAATACCGATGAGGACGAGGGACACTTAAAACTCAGGGTTATGTTGGTAAAAGGTATCCATACCGCAGCTCCAACCTCACTATCAACTGACAACTTGGACGCATCGGTGAATATTAAGTGCCAACCATCAAACTTGGAATTGAGTGCGTAGTTAAATGTACATCTCGCGTCAACTGAATCCTTTTCTACCCCAAATTGTAAGATAACACGAGGCTGGAAAATTAAGGCATCATAGGGAATAAGATATAACGGGTACATTGAATACTGCCTGACAGGACTCGGAAGATCGGAAAATCTTTTAAAACTACGGAGGATACAAGGAATTTTATTACAATGACGAAATAAATTATTTAGGTAGGATAATTTAGCAAGAAGAGGATGTTTAGAATTTTGGATCAATTTAAACAAAAATCTATCCGATAGATATTGTCTGCGCAATTCCATGGGAGGCTCGCCACATTCAACCTGCATTGCGTTAATAGGCGAAGATTTCATAGCTCCAAGTATTATGCGCAGGCATCTAGATTGTATTTTATCAATTTTGTCTAGGCCTGATTTATTGCAAAGATTAAGTAGGAATCCACCATAATCTAAGTTGCTCCGAACTATAGCATTGTATAAGAGCTTTTGTGTGTATGGGTGAGAGCCCCACCACACCCCTGATAGAGAGCGTAAAATATTAACATTTCTCTCACATTTTTGTGTAAGGTACATAAAGTGAGGAATACCTGACATTTTAGTATCCAACGTTATACCCAGAAATTGTACACTACTTGAAACGGGAATTAAATCTCTACCTATAAAAATATCTACTGAAGGGATGTTTATTTTTTTAGTAAAAATTACAACAGAGCTCTTGGATGGGGAAAGGGATAAACCATGGTCGAGAAGCCAATCGTTCAGATAGGATATTGCAGAATTGAGACGCGAACTTGCCACTTCTGGCGAAGGAGAGGAAACATATAAGGCAAGATCATCGGCGTACTGCAAAACTTCACAAAAAGAGTTTACTGTTCGCTCGAGATCATACGTGTAGAGGCTGAACAGCAACGGGCTCAAAACAGAACCCTGTGGTAGACCTTTCCAAACTGTTCTCGGTGAAAGGAGACCTAGAGGGGATTTAATAACAACAGATCTCTCCATTAACATAGAGCAGATAAAACGAACAAGTTTTTCGGGGATTTTCAGCTGAAGTAGTTTATTTCTGAGTACCGGAAGAAGGACGTCATCATAAGCCGATGCTATATCGAGGAATACACCGACTAAAATATTTTTTTCCCTAAAAGCAATATGGATATCCGTTGTTAATAAACTGAGGTTGTCCAAGGTGCCCATTCCTCTCCTAAATCCAAATTGGGTTTTAGCGAGGACGGCACCATTTTCTGTCCACCACTCAAGACGGCGTTTTATCAAATGTTCCGTCACTTTGGCCATTACTGATGACAACGCTATAGGTCGACGACTGGATGGGTCTGAGGGATCCTTGCCAGGTTTAAGGATAGGGACTATGATTTGCGTTTTCCACTGTTCTGGAATTATACCACTATCGAAGAAGGAGTTAACAAAAGACAAAAATATTTTTTTAATTTTTTCTGAAGATTTGGTCAGGAAAGAATACGGGATGCCATCTATTCCAGGGGAAGAGTCAGTCAGTCCATCAAGTGCTAGAGACAATTCGTTAAATGAGAAAGGGGCGTCCAAGTTAGATGATTGAGGTAAAAACAAAGGGGTTGGTGGTAAGGATGAAAAAGGTGGAACAAACGGAGGAGCCAGTTTGTCTGAAAAGGCCTCGAGCCAAGATGTAGTATCGTGAGCTGTAATGTTTTCTATTTTGGAAGATCCCCTATAGCGTTTAATCTGTTTCCAAACCAAACCGGGAGGAGTTCTGGGCGAAAGCTTTTCACAGAATCCTATCCAACCTTGCTTTTTTTTCCTGGAAGTTAATTTTCTAAACTTAGCTGCAAATTTTTTGTAGTTTAAAAAATTATTTATGGTCATTGATTGACAGTATGTTTTCTCAGCCACCTTGCGTTCCTTAACTGCCGCTGTACATTCCGCGTCCCACCATGGGGTGGAGATCTTAAAGTCCCGAGAGGGTTTTTTAATAGGGATGTGCAGGTCAGCACAAGAAATGATTTTGTCAATAAAGTTATTATACGATAAAGTGGGGGAATCTAAAGAGTATTCATGGGAATCCATGTTATTGTCCAGTGAGGTTGAATAGGATGACCAGTCAGCACCAGAAAGTATGTATTTTAAATTGGGAGTTGGGTTACAAAAAGGGGAGACGCTATGAGGGAGATTAATATGAAGAGACAATAATATGGGAAAGTGATCGCTACCGTATGTCTGAGGTAAAGTTTTCCATAAAATGTCAGGAAAAAGCGTTGAGGAACACAAAGAGAGATCAACGGCACTTTTCGGATTTTGGGAAGGATATACTCTACGAGTGGGAGAACCATCATTGAGGAGGCAAAGATTAGCTTCATCAATGATTTCTAGAAGAGAGTGACCAAAGAGATCTGAGTAGCTGTGACCCCACACTGTGTTGTGGCCATTAAAATCGCCCATAACAATCATAGGAGAAGGAATAGACGTAAATAGGAGAAGGATATCAGGGATTAATAAGGAGGTAGGATGAGGTATATATAATGAAATAAATGAAATGCCGAAGGACCTGATACCTACAGCGTTGATATCAGGGGGGAGAGAAGGGAGAGTAATTTTTGTAAACGTAAGGGAGCGCCTAATTAATAAGGCGCTCCCGGCACCAGACCGCCCATCAGCCCTGTCGTCCCGAAGGCATGTGAAGCCAGAGATCCGAAAATGGGATCCAGGCCTCAGCCAAGTCTCCGAGACGGCAATAACTGCCGGGCGGAACTCGTTAATTAAATGAATTAATTCATGCGCTTTTGCACGCATGCTCTGGGTGTTCCACTGGAGGAGGACCACTGGATCCATTATGACTAGATAGGGAGACTAATTGTGAAAGTTTAGAGGCGACGTTGGACGGTAGGGAATGAGGGTTTGTTAAAATTATGTCTATTAAAATTGTGAGGAGTGTTTGGATGAGGTTATCATTCAATGGAGAAGATGATTGATGCATGCTAAGAGCACATCCATTTGTAAGACTTGAGGTAGGGTTTGCGACAATTTCCCTGTGGGCATTCTTATCGAAAGTCTTACCCAAAGGTGTTTTTGGTCGAGGGTTGGCATACACAGTCTTTACGTATGAGCGAGTAGGTTGACGAGCTAATTCAGCGGATTCAGCCATTTGCGATGATTGGACAGAACTCGGAAAGGGGAAAATATCTCGAGCAACTTCAGAGAACGGACGATTAACCTTTGGAAATTGACGAGAAGCTTCTTCGTATGAGATGTGATTTTGTGCCATAACAATTTTAATTGATTTTTGTCGTTCTTGTTCCGAGCATGTCTTGCTAGTGGCAAAGTGCCGACCTGAGCAATGGAAGCAAGTAGATTCAGCCTCGGGGACATCGCATGTATCACCCGAATGTTCCTTAGAACAACGGAAACAATTTGGCTTCGATCTACATTGCGCTTTTGTGTGTCCATAACGACAGCAAGTAAAACATTGGATAGTCGGGTATTGGTATAATTCGACAGGAAGTGAATTGTAATAAAGGAATATCCGGGATGGAAGGGTTTGACCTTGGAAAGTGATAACTACAGTTTGGGTTGGTACCCAAGAAACTTTACCATCATCTGTTACTTTTCTATTGAGACGACGAGCCTTCAATATAATGCCACAACCAGCAGGAAGTGTCACATCCTCAACGAATTCGTCCATCGAGAGATCAGTTGGAACATCACGGACAAGGCCCATCCTGGTGACGTTGTAAGTAGGAATGCAGGGTACATACTTACACATGGGCAAAATTTGGGAGGTTATAAATTTATTCGCATCATCGGCTGCATTGAATTCAACTGAAATTTTATTCCGACCGATTTTTTTGACGCCCTCTGGGCAAATATTAGCAAACTTATGTTTTGCTAGGAATTGACCGAATTTAATTGGTTTTAGAACGGAACCTGCGGAAACATCGGATTCTGCACGCGATACATGGACAATATATGGTCCTTTATCTAAACTAGTGTAGGCCTGTATAGCACCTACCACTATGGATGGATGGGTAAAAATAGTTTGAATGGACGGAACATTCAACTCAGGTGAAGTAATTACTTTTTTGGATGGGTTTATATCGTCAGACTCGAGTCGACGTTTTGTTCCAGAACTTACGCTTTTGCCTCCATGATGTTGGCCGTCAGGGGGGTCAGGGGGGACCGGGTCTAATTCCATGATTCAAATTCGAAGCAAATAAAGCCTCAAACTTGAGTCAAGTACATGAAATAATAACGAAAAAAGACTTACTAATTACCGGAAAACAATAAACACTTCTAATTGGCTAAATCAAGATGAAAATTTAAAAAATCCACAAAATAAAAACCGAACACGTTGAATCACTTTCGCGCCCAACCATGTCAAATACCTGTGTATCCTCCAGTTTTGACATTAGCTAGCATTGACAGATGACGAATGCGACGCAAGACGTTGACAATATTAAATGTTAAGACGATGATGTTTTACTTGTCTTGTCTTCTTATTTTATGGCTTTTTGTGTTTGGTTTAACACAATTCCACCAGTCAAGTTAATTTATAAATTCTTATGTTATTTGGCTGACTATGTAGGCGGCCATTTTTGATGTTTTACTTCCTTTCCGTAGCAACAGGAGAGTAATGTTTTTTGAAAATTCGGTAATAAGATTTTTTTTTATGTATTGTCAAATATAAAATGATAATTAAATTATCACAGCTTACAGTAAGATTAGGTAGTGTGAGAGGAGGGTAGATAATTATTACCTATATCATAGGACATGGTATCGATATTTTCAAAGAAATGAAATGTACAATAACCTTATCGAAAATTTTACGGATCCGGTGGGATTTGAACCCTCGTCCGTCAAATCTATTCGACGCTTCCTATAGCCGAAAGTGCTTTGACCGCTAAGCTACAGAACCCATGTCTGGACCCGCTGAAATTTTTAATAAGGTGATATAGGTTTGAGCAACCGATTAGAGCGCCATCTACAGGTAACTACTAGAGTTTTTCTGTTCATTGTCTGAAGTTGCATTCAGTAGCAATGACTAGAGATGTCGCTACAGCTTATTCTATAGTTTTTGTTATTTTTAGTGTTTAACCACACTTAGGTAGAACATTTTCAAAGAAATTAAATGAATAACTTGAAATCCAAAATTTTACGGTTCCGATGGGATTCGAACCCACGTCCGTCAAATCGATACTTGACGCTTCCTAAGGCCGGAAGTGCTTTGACCGCTAAGCTACAGAACCCATGTCTGGCAACCCGCTGAAATTCTTGATAAGGTGATATCGGTTTGAGCAACCGATTAGAGCGCCATCTACAGGTGACTTGGTATCGATAGTTACATGGCATGGTTAAGCTGTAAAATTATGGTAAGATTGTAATTCAAAGCAAACTATTCTGATGTAAAACATCTTATGCGAAGGGTCATACTTTCGGTTAGGTAAGTAATTTTTATGTCTATGGGTTGGACCGATCACACTTAATATATTTTTTTTAAATGTCTTCTTATTTTTCTTGATATCTGCCCGTGTGGGCATTGAGAGTTTCAGTTAGTAGAGGTTAGGTTTTGTACGGCAGGTCTACAGAAAAGTCAGCACAACTATATTGCAAGTTTGGCAGGTAGGTAACCTTAATAAAGTCACCTGGCGAGACACATCGAACATAATCGCGCATGGAGAAAATTATGTACAGAGAATGTATGACACTGAAATACCTAAGCTATGCCCCATAATTAAAACAAAGAAGAAAAAGAAAGAACATATCAGCGAAGACTCTAAGCAGCTTCTAGAACAGAGAAAAGTCATGTTCAGTAATAAGAAAGATAAAAGGACAAGGAAAGCTGTCACAGAGATCAGTAAAAAAATTAGTCACAATTTGAAAAAAGACAAAACAAAAAGAAGAATAGCATGCATAATCGACCACATTGTCAAAACAGGAGGAGTAAAAAAAGCTCTAAAAGAACTTAGAAACAAAAAAGAATGGGTTCCATGCATGACTAGTAGAACTGGAAAACAGGAAACTTCAAGAACGTCTATTTTAAATATAGCAACTCAGTTCTTTAGAAATCTATACTCAGTAGCGAACCAAAATTCTATTGATACTCTTACTGACTCAGGGGAAGAAGGAAACATACCCTACATCCTGAAAGACGAAGTTGAACTAGCCATTAAAACACAAAAAAATTCCAAGTCACCAGGCCCTGACAATATAACAAACGAACAGATTAAAATGATCCCAACAGAAAACATAGATACGCTTGTCAAACTGTTCAATGAAATCCTTACATCGGAAGTAATTCCAACGCAATGGACAACAAGCACTATAATACTTATACATAAGAAAGGAGACAAAAATAATATAGAGAACTACAGGCCAATAAGTCTTATGTCTAATGTATACAAGATCTTTTCAAAGGTTATACTTAAAAGACTAACAAAGAAACTGGACGAACAACAACCTAGAGAGCAAGCAGGGTTTCGAGCTGGATTCTCAACGACCGATCATATGCACGCACTAAAACAACTATTGGAAAAAAGCCAAGAATACTCAAAACCACTTTACTTAGCATTTGTGGACTACAATAAAGCGTTCGATTCTCTGGAACACAGTATAATTTGGCAAGCACTGAAAAACCAAGGCATAGAAAGCAAGTACATAAGAATCTTAAAAAAATGTTTACACAAACTGTTCAGCGCAGGTGAAACTAGAGACTGTTGGCGATGTGTTTCCAGTTAAACGTGGTGTAAGACAGGGAGACCCTTTATCACCGAAAATATTTTCAGCGGTACTCGAGGAGGTATTCAGGAACTTGAATTGGCAAGGCCACGGAGTCAATATTAATGGAACATTACTAAACCACCTTCGGTTCGCTGATGACCTTGTGCTGATAGCTGATAACAGTAGCACTCTTGAAAAAATGCTACAAGAACTAGCGGAAAAGAGTAAAACGGTTGGTCTAACTTTGAATAAAAACAAGACAAAAGTTATGACCAATAAAGAAATAAAAAATATTATCGTAGGTTTTTTTTTTTTTTTTTTTTTTTTTTATTATTTAGTATAATGTTAACAAAAGTAAACCTATACTAAAATATATTACAATCTAGCCAGATTGGCCAATGAGTAACTTAATGCTAACTTAGTTTTATAAGAATGTAAACTGTAAGATAGTGTCCATCAGCACTTTTCTTATTGTCTCTAATTAAGGGGAAGACACTTTGTTATTGTGTTCTTTGTTTAAAATATAATATTCACTTGCACTGTCACTGATTGTACTATGTTAGCTCAAAAGGTTTTGTTCTCTTGAGCCTTCTCAATATGTCGGTATGATCGAGGAGCTGGATTGCCTCGATGTTAACATGATGATGCAGTCTGTGTTCATGACTCTTTGCATATTTCTGTATGACTTTGTCGACGGCCTCTATATTGAGGTCCCGATGGAGGTCGTCGTTTCTTATGTACCACGGCGCATTGACTATTGCTCTGAGTACTTTATTCTGAAACCGTTGAATGATATCTACATTGCTTTTTTTGGTACAACCCCACAGTTGTATTCCATAAGTCCATACTGGCATGAGAACTTGTTTGTAGAGAAGTACTTTATTGTGTACTGCCATTGAAGAATTTCTTCCAAGCAGCCAGTACATCCTTTTGAAACGAATTTCTAGCTCTTCTTTTTTCTTTTTTACATGAGCTTTCCAGCGAAGTTTGGCGTCCAGCGTCATGCCCAAATACTTTGCTGTATTTTGGTATGGTATGATTTTATTGTCGATGAATACAGGGTGGTAATCTTCTCTTTTATTTGTAAAATTGATGTGTATTGATTTTGATTCATTTAATTTAATCCGCCAGATTTTTGTCCAATCATATATTTTATTTAAAGCTACTTGAACCTTTTCGGCTGCTTCAGCTTGTGTTTTTCCTACAGCCATTATAGCAGTATCGTCCGCGAAAGTTGCTATGGTGTTGTTTTCTGTTTCAGGGATGTCACATGTGTATAATAGGTACAGGACCGGACCTAGTACACTTCCCTGTGGTACCCCTGCTTTGATTGCTTTCAGTTCTGAAAACGAATCTTCTTGTCTAATTCTAAATGCTCTATCCGTAAGATATGATTCTATTAAGTCTACATATTCTTTTGGGAGCATTCTTTTTAACTTAAATAATAGGCCCTCGTGCCATACTTTGTCAAAAGCCTGTGCGACATCAAGGAAGATAGTGGTGCAGACTTCTTTATTTTCTAGAGTATTTTCTATAATATTTGTTATTCTATGGACTTGGTCAATCGTTGAATGTTGTTCTCTAAATCCAAACTGATGTTCCGGAATGAGTTTTTTTCTGAGTAGTATTGGTTTTAGCCTTTTTAGGAAAAGTTTTTCAAATAACTTTGAAATTATGGGTAACAGAGAAATCGGTCTGTAAGAGGAAGTCTCGTGTGCTGGTTTTCCTGGCTTCGGAATCATTATCACTTCAGCAACTTTCCATAGATCTGGTACATGTTTTAATCTAAAGGCAGCGTTAATTAAGTTAGTTAGTTTTACTACACCTTTCTTTGGTAAATTGTGTAATATGCTCCCTGATATGAGATCGAATCCAGGGGACTTCTTGACATTTATTCTTTGTTTTATCTCTCGCCAGACTTCTCTAGGTGTAACAAGTTCTATGTCTTGGTTCTCACTGCATAACTCCGTAATCCGTATCGTAGAAGGTGAGAACATAGAATTCGTCGATACCTACATCTATCTTGGCCAACTCATATCATTCAAGAATCAAATGACACAAGAAATCGACAGAAGAATAACAAACTCTTGGAAGAGATATTGGTCCCTAAAAGAAATTGTCAAAAACAAAGACTACCCTATCACCGCTAATAGGAAATTTTTAACATCTGCATTCTCCCTATTTTAACTTACGGATGCCAAACGTGGGCGTTGACCCAAAAAAACCAGCAAAGACTCATCACCTGCCAAAGAAGCATGGAAAGGAGCATGCTAGGATTTACAAGATTGGATAAAAAGAAATGCAAAGACCTCAGAAGAATCACAAAACTTAAAGATGTAACAGTAAAAATAAAAACATTAAAATGGAAATGGGCAGGACATATGATACGCGAAACAGGTGAAAAATGGACCAAACTATTAACGGAATGGGTACCACGCGATGGTTCGAGAAGAAAAAGAGGAAGACAACGTAAAAGATGGGTCGACGACATAGCGAAAGTAGCAGGACCGCTATGGACAAGACTAACACAGGACAGGAAGACGTGGAAAGAGCTGGAGGAGGCCTATGCGTCGCAAGGATGCGCTAATTACTAGAATTAAGGTTAAAACCGAAGTGCAAAATAGTTATATAATGTTTTATGTAATATTCTTTGTAGTTAGTAAATAAAGGCTTATTATTTATTATTATTATTATTAACCTTAATAGAACTTAGGTTATTTTGTAGTTTATAATTAGGGTTCCGGCGCAATGAAATAAAAACGCCGGCAAAGCGTCGAGCAGCACTTAATTACTTTATGAAACTGGTCTATCTACATAAATATTTAATAAATATAATACGGCTTTCACCACGTAGTAGGTACCTTATTTTCACCTTGCTAACGTTTCGTAGACCATTTAGAGGCCCTTCTTTTACTTTACATTCTTCTAATTTACTTACTATAAAATCTTTATTTAAAACATTTTATGTGATTACAAAAACGGATGAGAACGTAAACGTTAAACTGCGTCGTATAGGTACAAACACTGACTTAAAACAATGCACAATTTCGCCTAGACATATACCTGAATAACTTCATCGCTTACCTAGGCCTATTCTTTTTAGTATTTAGTATAGAGCAGCGGTGGCCAACCGGTCGATCGCGATCGACCGGTCGATCGCGACTATAGGTCCAGTCGATCGTGGCAAGGCAAGCATTATATGCTTTAGTGATTTCAAAAAAATTGAGAAGTTGGTTCAATTCATCAGTTATCCGTTAATGATTCCATTGATCATAGTGATATCTATGAATTGGCTACAAAATTTGCAGATACATTTCAAATGGAGCACATGATGTTACAAAACGAAATTATTACTCTGCGCTGCGACATATTTCTAAAAGCAAGGTCATCCTCAGGTCAAGATTTCTGGGCATTGGTTTCCAACGAAAATTATCCAAATCTGAAGAAATGTGTTGAACAACTTCATTCGTGTTTTGGTTCAACATATTTATGTGAGTCAGCATTTTCCTACTTAAAACAAACAAAAAATAAACACCGTTCTCGCTTGACAGACACTCATACATTGGATTCTTTAAGGTTGGCAATTTCCAACTACAAACCTGATTATGCTAAACTAGTGGAAGATGCTGCGACGCAATGCTCACACTAATATATAGATAGGACCTTTATAATTATGTTGATTAAACATCATTAACTCAGAATTCCATTCCAAACTATTAAGTAAATTTAAGGAAACAATCTCACATGTGATATGAAAAGAAACTCCTAAGACTGTTCAATAAAAAATACTACATGATTGTGTACCTAAACACTAAACTATGCTGTTTCATTTAATATTCCAAAAACTATGTAAGTTGTAGATCGCACAGGGTTTCGTTCGTAAACAGTAGATCTTATGTCTGATCAAGTTGGCCACCCCTGGTATAGAGACTATACCTAGATAAATAAATAACCCACCTATAACAATGTATCCTACGTACTAACGTGTCGGGGCGCCAAACCATGCAAGTAAGCACTTATGTACGAACTGTCTGCCGTTTGATTGATTAGGCCAGCAGGGGGTGGCGACAGCTACGGAAGTTCAGTTAGGAGTATTGTATGAGTCACTGCGTACGGAATCCATTAAGATTCCACGCATACTCACTTACATAATCCCCCTTTTGTTTAGGATGGGAATAAAGGAATCAGGTCTTGTTATCTCCATATCCTTATCAATAATGTAAATAATCGGGTAGAAACTTAACTAGCAATAAGTTCTTACTGCAAGCAAAATTTTAAAAATATTATTGGCACTAAGTTAAGTTACTAACGAGAACTATTCCTTGATAAAGGATCTGTAATCAGAATCAGTTATCATGGTTAATTATTTCATAGAGTAGGGTGTAAAAGCTCGACTGGTTCTTGTTCAAACACTGGAAGGGAGGGAGCGAATTGGATGGGCAAACATTTCTCCGACTACCCGGCGCCAACAACTTGGCTGAATTGCAGTGAAATCCCCCTCTCATTATTCGTTTACTTTCAAAATAAGTATTAAGTTATCTCTATCTACTAGGTAGGCATCCGTATCCAAGCTTTATTGTATTTATTGTCGTTTTATAGTGCGGGATGTTCGGCGAAATACAGCAGGTTTTTGAATCAGCGTTTCATTTAGCCTAAAATGTACTCAAATGTCACAGATCACATCCAATATTCAATAATTTTATCTTAAGCTGCAATATTTCATTTATTTTTTACTTTAATGTAAAATTAAAGCGTGGCTAATAAAAGGCTTGTGCGAGAGGTATAGGCGGCATCTTTTGACCCGTACGCGCCGCTGGCCTCATTTACATATGTTTCAAAATCTGACCGCGGTGTTTGAGTCTTGTGGACGCTAGTGATGTCTGAGCGCACCTGTCGACAATTTACATAAAATTATTGCATAACAAAATTATATTGTAGTAGGTACAACGAATACTTCAGCCGAATTTGATGTGGACAAGTTTGATGAGTAAACAAGCTGTAAATACTTATTCAAAAAATCTTAACTGTATTAATTAATTCTGTCAAAAGTTCAATGCTCTCCAAGTGAATTTAAATTGTTGTAGTTCGTTTACAAGCATTCCACATTGAATTTTGCTGAAGATATAAGATACCTATGTATGTATATGGTAGCATAGAATCATAGTAAGGCATGAGTATTGTTTAAGCAGTCAACCAATAAAAGCATTCGATTGAGCATAAGTAAATACCTATATAATATCATCACCTGAAATGTCAATTATTAAGCCTGAGCGTTTAAAAAACTGGTACGAATATAATTTTGACATTAAGCATTTCAGCATTATGGGATATAACTTTAGTCGATAGTGTTTTATGGTAACTAAATAATTACAAAGGTTGCACAAAATGCATGCAATTTAGTTAGGCACTAAGCACAGACATTGTAGGCAATAAAAATAAAACACTATTAGAGCTTATAATAATAACAGCTGTCATTACTGTGCGGTGAAAGCTGATCTAAATGACCCGTTTTCAGTAAAAAAGAAAAAAGTGTTTTCTACTAAACCTAACAGATGGAGCTGGCAAGCGGAGAAAGCATGTTGTGATTAATCACAAATGCTGTCATTGTCAAATTGTGTTTCCTACCAGTAAAAGAAAAGTAACGCCATCTAAAAGTTTCGAGGGAACTATTTTGAAGTTTTTACTTTTTAATGAAAACGCCTCATTGTACTTACATACCATGGAATGCAACCTATCTGCCTTAAATATTCGTAAAAAAGTATTGGGTGTGTTTACAAGATGTGTCATCGCAGAATACACCCTTAACATCACTAAAATGAAGGCAGAGGCGGCGAGTCGCGGCGCCCGGTAGCCGCCTCAGGCTTTCTTCATAAATCAAAAAGTTGTTTTTGTGTCTTATCGGCGGATAATCGGCGGCTGCTACTGCTTGCCGCTGACCCCCACTCCCACTTACTCCCCCCCTGACGTACTCCAATGAAGCCGCTCTCCGGATGGACATTAACTTTTTTGTCGGATTTTATGTGAATTAAACTTAACGAACCGATTATAATTAAGGCAGAGGATTGTTGCTATCGGTTTCTACCGATACCCGCTAAATGGAAGCTATTAAAGGATTTCAGAGTAGAAAGATAATGACTCCGAACTACCCACCTAGATAAATTGTAGGCATGTCTATAAACCGTGACTGAGCTTGGAATGCATCTGCCGTTAGGCCGGTTAGACATGTAATGTTACTAACTGGGTAGGTACTTTCGTTTATCAGTAGAGAAGTTATGTCATAGTTTCCTACAAAACAGACAAGGCTAGTACAGTTGATTCTAATGTCATTGTGTATATAGTTTAGGCACATTATCCGCAGTGTAATTATAGGAGCACGGCACGTAGCAAGTAGTCTCGGCGGCTTGCATCGACAGAGTTCGTGTCAGCACATCTAGTTCGGCCTAATTGCACCCCCGCTGCGTGATGGATGGACCGGCCCCGCACCGCCCCCCGCGGCACACCCCACAAGGGTTGCTCTCTGTTCCCAGAAATTCCATTATCATCACTGCCTCAGTCCGCCCGCTTCATTTGACAACCGTCGCCGTCGCCGCTAACAACCGACGCATTGTATTGGACACGGGCTTTTCACGAATTCCAACGTGAAGTCCAGATGCTCTGAAATAAATAGGATTATTATAAACAGTGGACATTCCTATCTAGCTATTGTCTTCGTTCCGATTAAAAAATGTTTACTTTGGTCGCTGGTTTAACTTTTTTGATCCGATCAAGAGAGATCAAATTTCTATTCGAACGAACTATTCCTAGAATTCGGATGGGCCACCAGCCACCACAATAGCATGATTTCACGAAAACGTTTTTGGATGTTTTAGGGATTAAAGACCTCTTGCTATGTGAACTATTTTATCTATTAGGATTAAGTTGCCTTAAGATTACTCAGAATATGTAGGATTGAAATCGACCTCTGCTTTCATATTAAAATGTTGGTGAGTACTTTTATACGTTATTACCTTAATAAGTTACAATTCAAGCTAGTAATACTATCACCAACCGCACTTATTACTTAACATAGGTACTCGATAAAGTTTAATTGTATTGCAAAGTTAGAAGTTTAGGTGCCTACTTAGCTGAGTTACTGGTTTTGGAGACTTTATGGAAAGGTTAGGCGTACAAGGGTGTTTCTTCATGGATCCTGTCTCTTGACAGCATATAGAGGTAGTTAAATACCTGTGTCAACATAACAATTTATGGATCACAAATTCACTATAAAAGCATAAAGAAGTACTTAGGTATCTATTTACCTTAAACAATACATGAGTATCTACAAAAAATAATGTAGCTGATATCATATCTTTTATTAGGTCATTTTATGAGTAAGCCGTCGATGAGACACTCCGACCCCTAATCGCCATTTTAATGCTTTCTGTTTATGGTCAGCGATATAACAAAGGTTTCTATAGAATTCCGTGATTTATAATAGTCGTAAAGTTATATTTTACTACTAGCGCTTAAATATAAACTCTAAAATGTTTAGTGGATCGTCGACGCGGCAGTTCTCTAATAATTTCATCTAAGTATAAAATGACAATATTAAAATTATTTATAAATCCAAGAGTTTTTTGTTCATGGGTTGTTCATATTGTTTATCATAGCGTCAAAGTGCATGACGTAGAAATCCTATATTTCCTATTTCACTCCTTATAGGGGTGTCTTAAGGTAGATATTGATTACGATGTTGTCAAATAAAATCCACCCTTTTCCGGTTGATCGAATTGAACGGAAGCGAAAAAAGGTCAATATTTAGACAGAAATGATTACCGAGCGCACGACCGGACGCGAATACGCAGTACGTTACGGCGCTAATAAATCCTAAGAAAGAACAGGATGCGATTTTCGACGGAATCATGTTAACTCGTCTGTTCACAGCGTTCTTGTCACAACAATGATCGGTTTTTTAGTTGGATCCAGTGAATCGGATATCGAGCCCCGCGGCTGAATGTCGGAGTGCCAACGGAGTGCGCATTCATTCGAGCACTTCCGCGACTAAATCCGATGCTTTTTCCATTCAACACAACCCTTTTGTTTGTTTATGTCAAATGTAGGTAGGTATGTGCAAAAGAACATTAATTTTATGCAAGGTTTAGAAAAGCTCACAAACTATCCAACAAATCATACAAGCTTGAATTTTTAACCAAATTAAAAAAAGAAGGTTTAGGTAGTAGTCTGTATTTTTTTATCTTTGTTACTTAAGAACTCCGTCGTTCATAAACCGATTTGGAAGAAAATCTGTTTTGGTTCGAATAGATACACTTCTAGGTTAGTCCCATTTTTTTTTCAAAACTGATTCTGATCTCGGGAACCACGAGGAATTAAATAGGTAGTGTCTACCGAAGTCCGTCATGGATAGGTCCGTCATAGCCCATCAACATCATCAGCTCATAAGTACCCAGTGCTGGGTTTAGGCCTCCCTTAGTATTTTTTTTTTCAAAATGACAATATAATGTTGTTGACCGCAGATGGCCATGACAACGTTACCGGACTATATTCCTCCCTTTGTAAACGCCACATAATCCGGTCCTATGCTGGCTTGGCACCAGTGCCGTAAATAGGGCGGTGCCACCGGTGCCCCGGGCACCTCACAGGGCGTAGACTCTGGGGGGCGCAAGAATGGCCAGACCAGGCAGGACTATTATTTTTCGGTTTGCCCCTGATACTCGTAAGTTTCCGCTGCGCCCCTAGCGCTCGATTCCAACACACTTACCTACATGCCAGTATCATTAAAAACGCGTCTATTAAATTAGACAAAACATCGCGCTCATTTTTTTGGCAGCGCTCGAGCGTATGTGTTTAGTGTTTATCGGAGTCAAGCGACACTTTTAAAGAGTCAAGTTGAAACGACTATATTATTTTGATAAATGTGACCGTAGTTCAAGTCGGGGTCTTCTTAAAGCTATAGTCGAACTAGATTTAAAAGAGATGTTTCCCAGTGTAGTAGTCGCTATACAGATTTTTTTAACAATGCCAGTGACTAGGTAGCTTCCTGCGAAATATCATTCAGTAAGCTCAAATTAATAAAAATTTACTTGCGCTCGACGATTGGCCAAGAAAGGTTGACCGGCCTAGCGATTTTGTCGATTGAACGCGACATAGGACGGTGCCTGTCGTATGAAAAGGTTATCAACGATTTTGCAATGAAGAAAGCGCGAAAAGTAAATCTTTGAAAAAGTTTATGGCTTGCTTTAATAAATCTTTACTATCTGTACTCATTCATTTATGGTCTCATTAATTTGTATATCGTGTAGTTGTGAATAATCTTGCAAATATTTTCGAATAAACGTTTTTTCACCAATTCATACTTAAACGCAATTTATATTACCTTCCTTATTCAAAACTCTACCATACCAAGTACCTACTTAAAATTTATTTAATTTACAGTTTACTAAAACTTTGCAGGGTGTTATTTTATAATATAAGTAGGTAATAAGACCATAGTGGCCCAAAAATTAAATTTACAGCATCAGGGTGGGCAATGCATTTGCACTAGTGAACCTGCGTTTGAATTTTAGTGAGTGAGACAGTGGGTGGTGTAATAGGCGAAGGGTCTACTTAACATCAGACGGCTCGTCTGCTTGTTTGCCCACATCACTGCCCTCTGTAGGAGAAAAAGCACAACTGCTGTAACCTAAGTTTCGAGATAAATTGAAAAAACTTTGCGCTTTAGTTCAATTGCTTTAGAGATGAGTTACGACGCTGAATCTTTTTTTATCGTACGTATTAATGATATAGAATTTTTACTATAACATAATTTTATAGTTAAGATTTAAATTAAATTAACTATTTAGAAAAAAACATTCCTACCTCCTATTTAATATACCTTTTGAGTTAAGGAAGGAAGAAAAAAAGCACAACTACACACATGTGTTTTTTTAATGTACTATGTAGTAATTTTAGGAAGCAAAAAAAACACAAACACGTAATTGTGCTTTATTATTTAGTAATCTTTAATGTATTATAGGGAAATAGTAAAACAAAAAAAAACTTATAAAACTTTAAAGTATTTATTAAAATCAAATCACATAAAAGAGTATCTATTTATTTTCATTATTATATCTTAAGGTTATATGGAGAACAATTTAGCAACAATTTAAAAAGGTTTAATTAACTTTGCATCCAATTTCACATATTAATGTTTATTTTTTTGGCTCTTTAGTCAACTGGCCCCGGTAAAAACTGGCCCTACGGAGCCAGTTGACCTAATGCATTTAATTTATTACTTTTCTTTAGTCGACTGGGCCCATTACTAATTTTAACAATATCTATTGTATAATTTCAAACCCGTGTACAGATGTGAACAAAACGTACTCATAATAAACAAAAATGAAACACCATGGTTATAAATATTAAGATATTTATGTTTATTGTGGCCGATTTTAGCCAAAGTAGCCTATTAAGCCCTACTTTTTTTTAATGATTATGAAAGCTGAGTCTCGCGCATTTTTAAGGCTTACTAAGAAACCATGAAGTGACCCGTCTAGATTTTTAATTTAATGTTGAAAAATTAAGTCATAATTCACCGAACCTAAATTGTTCACTTTGGACTAACATTTTTATAACTTTTATCAAATTTACGAAGCTGATTATTTTATGCATTAAAGAACAACTTATGAAGATTCAGTTGCGCAGAAAAACTCTAAAAAGTCTTAAACTTAAAAAAAAATTAAGTGGCTCAGGTCGAAAATTTTCAAAAATTCAGAAAAAAAATCATAACTTGAAAACTATGAAAAGTCGCGGAACAAACATGGGGTGATTCGGATACCCCACGATACGAGGGACCTAGTTTTTTCTTTTTGACGTCATTGTTCTGGCCATCCTGTATAATCCATGATAATAACGACAAAAGTTGAAACACTTTTCTTCTTGTCTATTCTAATAACAAATTCTGTAAGCGGGGCCAGTTGACCAATTCAAAACATGCATTAGGTCAACTGGACTCGAGGGGCCAGTTCGAGCGGGGCCAGTCGACAAAAGAGCCATTTTTTTTACGTAGATACACTCAAGTGTCATAATCTTTCTTTCCAAATAATACACCGCCTGTGTCTCACCAATTTGATCACCAATTTGATAAAAGCGCGCGTAAGTACATAACACGTGCGTCCGATCGGTTGATCGGTAACTTGTGACACGAATGAACAGGTAGCGGGGGGCAAGGAGCAAAGAGGTAGGGGGTAGCTACTAAGCTAAAAGAACATAACTTACAAATAAATTATTGAAAAACAAATCAAGTTCATATTATTACGTTGGCTACTAAGCAAGAAAATCATAATATATTACTTGTACGAATCAGAAAACCCATAACTATGTTCATATGCTTATTTAGTTTCTGAAAGTTATTGTAATTTTTTTTAGCACTACAATGAAAAAGCATTTGTTCACATTATGTGTTTATTCTGCTTACTATTCAATCTTATGCGTTTTCAGAATAGAAGTCGATCATTTCGTGCAAATCGTATACCAATAAAAAAAATCATATGTGGTTACTTAAGTTGTTTTCTGCGTCTGATGTCAGAGTTATGTTTTTTCTTCATCAAACAGAAAGTACTTTTGAGAAAATGTAGTGCACTTGTGCTTGTCTAACTTGGCTCCTATGGGAAATATCGCCAGTATTCCTAGACAGAAAAATCACATTTTTTTTGCTGAGCCCGGGAATGTATGTAACTCCATTTCACAAAATTTGTCACTTGTGCTTTTTCTCCTACAGAGGGCAGATCAGTTCTTTAAAATAATAGATTTTTCTTCTAAAATATTAGATAATTGGTCCACCAACACCACTTGGTGTTCCTTGTACTTTATTTTATCACCCTGCATGAAATAAAGTAGGCCTATACATAGCCGTGGGGTGCCGGCAGTAGAATGTTACCCCTCCTCTCATGCCCGTGGATGCAGTAAGAGCCTGCTAAGGGATACCTCCGGAAGATGGGCAGCAGCGTCTTTCTGTGTATCAACATCCCGTACTGCGCTCGCCAACCCGCCTGCCAGGCGTGGTGAGTAAGGCAACTACCCCTCATGGAGATCCCTGAGGGAGGCCTGTTCAGTAGTGGACTTTTTACGGCTGGAATGATGATACATTGCATTGCTCTAGGGTACCTTTAATATATAAAAAAACAAGGGCGCAGTTATAGAAGCTCGCACAGGGCGCAGAAATAGGCTATTTACGGCACTGCTTGTACAGGAGGTGCCCGCGACTAGTCTTGTCATCGGCCACCGCGCCATCATAGGTAGGTATAATTACATGCCTAAATTAAATACTTGCTGTTGGGTTTTTGTTTCACTCAATAATGCAACAAGCCAAGGATTTTATCATTAAAGTCGTTTTTTTGTAAAAAAATAACGAGTTATCTCATACACGACTTGGGTTTACCAAAGATTTACTTTTTGAAAATGAATAATGCCCGCCAATTTTTTGTTCTTATTTCTCCCTGGTTTGCTCTCGAAAACTCGAATACCCAAGCAATTTCCTGTCGAGTTATAGGTAAATTCAATTACACTTCAAGGCTTCTTAAGGGTTTGCCTCCCCAATACGAACTGCGGCTTTCAACCGCAGCGAACCGAGCGAAGGTTCCAGTCAGAATTCAATTTAGATTCAATCAATACACATTAACAGTGTAGAGTAGGAGCAAACAAGTAACATAGAACCGATGCTGCATGTCTAACATGATAACACTGAAGGATCAAATCCCTCTTAAACAGCGGAGCAAAGATTAAAATGAAGAAGGTACCATTGTCACATTGGCTCGGTTAATATGCATCGAGTATCGACCTACTTCCACAGAATTATAGTATGAATGGCAGATTATAAGAAATCTAGCAAATGACTGAAATAAAAAAAAACCTAGTTCCTACTAGACAAAAAGCGTAGGTAAATAAGAACAGGATCTTTTAAATAAACCTTCCGGCTCCAGCTCTAGCGCCGGATATAACGTATTTTCTCCGCATCCTGTTTATGTCCCGCTGATCGTTTATTTTACCTTTAAATAAGAGGGAGGATGGGAGCTCTTAATTTTTTTCATTACCTCCATTGACAGGTACTGGATAGCCTCATCATTGTTATAAAAACTTCATTACCTTCAAACTCAACGTGTAAACAGTACTCTCTTACCTTCACCGCAGTATTTTTCTGTTTACGCGTTAATTCCCGCAGTTTACTTTAACTGATAATAATTCTCTATTTACACTGAGGCAATGCTTTCGACTTATTTACACAAGGTGATAGATAAAATGCGATAGGAACGGGCGGTGTTGTCGCAGGAAAGAAAAGTAAACAAATAAAGAAATCCTGCTCTTGAGCTGGCTGTGTAATACCAGAGGTTCCTGATAACTCGACAACAATGAAATACTTATAAAAGGAATAGATAACTCCCCTATATTATATTAATCTTTTACAACCGCCTAGCTAGTGGAAGAGTCCGCAACGAGTTTGCTCTTTTATATAGGTCAACGACATTGAAAATTCAGAGGAAAAATTAGAAGTATCTTCGCTTCTCTCTAGTTAGTACCTACCCTACCCACAGTTTAATTCCATGTCAACAAACCAAAAACAAAATGTTGCGTGTTAATGACACAAGGAAAGCTTTTAGTGTGGATCTGCAATACTAATGTTCCCAGTTTAGATCTAAGATCTGTCTAATAGCCGAGTTTAATTCAGGTGTTGAGCTCATTAGTCTACCCGCAACCTAAATGTTTTTGTTGTATCGTATGCTTTATTTACTGAGCAACACATTCGTGATCAAAGGCTTCAACTAAATGTAGGAAATGCGCTTCGTCAAAGCATACTTGGCACAGTTAATCTTATCCATCCAATCATCAGTACGGAATTTAATAATAGTGTATTTAAAAGCTTATTTTCAGGTAGGTTTTCTGATGATATGGGTAAAATAAAATTAACGCCAATAATGCGGGTGAGGCACCTGACATTTAAAATCATGTTCAAGGATTTAAATGTTTGCCCATATTATGTTATGGTATTTACCTACGTTCCAAATCCGTTCAATGTAGACGAATAGGAAAAGTATAGAAAGCCGAAATATAGAGTTGAAGGTGAACCGGCTGTGAGCGATTCCTCATAAAAAGCATTTAGAGAAATAACTCTGATGCAACTTATTTTATTTAAGTTTTGGTATTGTCTAATCTGTACCCTTTTTAGGGTTTCGTAGTAAAACAAGAAACCCTTATAGTTTCGCTTTGTCTGTCCGTCCGTCACCGGCTTTGCGGAGAGACTATTAGTCCTAGAAAGCTGTTATTTTGCATGGTAGTATAAAATAACAATACAGTATAGTAGGATACTGCTACAAAAACATATCTACTGAAAAAATATTTGTTGATGAACGTTTTTAATATTGATTTGCGAAATATGAAAGATTTAAACTGTTTTTCGAACGTGTAACCCCCATGTAAAATCAAAACTGCTAGCTTAAAGAACATTGACCATTTCTCACGTGACTATGTATAGTAATGAAATAAATGTTTAAATTTAGCTAATTGGATTAGGTATTATAAAATACACTAATAACAATTTTAAAAGAAACGCAAGTAAAAAATATTTTTAAGTTTTTCTTTAAGCTTATTTTAAGTTTAAGGTACATACACCTATTACCATTTTTTGAACGCATCTCAATTACCTTTTTTCTACGACGTTCCATTTTACGCACTACTACTTGACTTTATCCATCTCTGTTTCTGAGTTTTATGCATTATTTTACATTTTATCAATATGTATATTTCAATCAATACGTATTTCTTTATTAGTATCTGTATATTTTTTTAAAGATTCAGATTAATTGAAAATAAAATATTGATTAAATAAATTAATCATTCAGTATGTAACCGCCGTGGGGTGCCGACAGTAGAATGATACCCCTCCTCTCATGCCCATGGATGCAGTAAGAGCCTACTAAGGGATACCCCCGGAAGATGGGCAGCAGCGTCTATCCGTGTATCAACATCCCATACTGCGCTTACCAACCCGCCTGATGGTGAGTATGGCAAACTACCCCTCATGGAGATCCATGAGGGAGGCCTGTTGTCATCAGTGGACGTTTTATGGCTGAAATGATGATGATGTAATCGAGTTCGAATGACTGAAACGTTTTTTTTTTGACATTTGACAGTTCTACGATTGAAATTGGCGCAGTGCTTTGTTTGTGCGTTTGCGTATCGTTGTGTACTGTGCCATTTTGTGTGTGTTACTTCTTTTTACGACCCTATTTGCATAAACTATATTTAAAAAACTAAATTTAACTAAACTATACTATAACTAAAACTATATTTAAAAGTTTATATAAATTATATTTATATAAACTTTTAAACTTTTATTGTCAGGTTTTGAAATGTATGGAAAGTGGTAATTCTTCTTTCTGAAAAACAAAACTAAAAGGGTTATGCTATTCTTTGGTTTTGGAGAAATGTCGCCCAAATAAGTGATGCAGTTTCCTAAACATACCGGAATACTTTAAACCGAAAACTATTAATTCCTGTTAAATGTTTTAGTTAACGTAAAAAAACATACCTACTTCTAATAACAGGTCTACGGTTAACTACGGAACGCTACATAGCGCGTGGGCCGACACGCACCTGGCCTAATTTATTATAGTTACTGTTAGGTACTGTTACAGTAACGGCTTTCATTTAGAAACTATCCAAAATAAATTTTCCAGGGCCTCAATTTGGACGTTAATAGGGTTCAATATGTAGTAATTACCTAGCTAATACAATTTAATTCATACAATTTAGTTTAGCAGTGCTAAACCAAAAATACAACATCTTAACCGCCAGCCGTTCTAAAGTTTGAAATTCCTAGTACTATCCACTCGGTTATAATTTAGGTACCTAAAATCAACGAACACGTACCTAGTTAGTTAGCTTCATAGAGGTAAATCCTATAGCGCGTTTTGTTTAGCAAGTGATACTAAGATAAATGATTAAGCTTCATGGTTGAGTGGGTCTGTCCCGAGTTGATATATGTATGTACCTACTCGTACCTATCTGCGTACAAACGGAGTGAAGAGGACATGTTCTTAGAGTGTCGGAAATAGCGCTTCCGAGTAACCACTTGTATCGGATCTCTTGTCGCTAGTACTAATAGGGTTGCCTGCTGTATAAATATGGTTTTAGCTAACAATTACCTATGTATATTTTTATCAATTTGTATTTATTTTTGTTCATTTTAATAATACTTAGGTATCTTCAAACAAACTATTTGTCAAAAACGTGGAGGTATTTGCCCTGCAGTGGGACAACACAAACTTTAATTAATTTTATTTATAAATACTAATTAAATAATCTTTTCAAACGCCAATATTTTGTGCCTAACCTATATTACTTTGGTACTTAAGTACTATTTTTTTTTGGGTTTTTTAATATAATGCCAAAAAGTTACGTACGTAGAGCCAACAGCAAAGACATTTTAGTAAAATGATTTTACGCTAACTCAATTAGGTAAGTACAGAATTATTACTTATAGACGCAGGTGATAGCCCTAACTCTATGTTTATTTATGCCTTGCTTGTGTAATCTGATGGCAACCGCCACGACTAAAATAAACGTCTTTTAATCCTCAATCTTTTTGTTGTGTCAAGACATAGACTTCAAAACCATATAGTATAACTACTCACACTTCCTCTTTGATAAAATCTCACACAAACAGTTTAATCTTATCTTCAAAGGAATCTACCGCGCCGTCAGCCATCCAGAGCGTTGGCAAATAAGATTTTTATTGTTTATTAGTAGTAACATTAGGTATTTCGAATCGTGCCTTGACAGCGTCAACGTCACGTCAACAATTCATTTTAATTATTCTAACATACAAAACTCTTCTTAACACCTAAAACAAAAGTAGGTATTTTTGTTTTCAATGATGGTGAATCATGTTAATGAATCTGTTAAACGTTGAATACATTAAAAGTGAACTAGAAACTATCAGATTTTATTAGCAGGTGACAGTTTTATGACTGAGTAGTTTCACAGCGTTTCAGTAATGTCTGTGTTTAGTTTAGTTAATCACTATATTCATTCCAGAGACATATTTTGATTTTGTTTTTAAAGTAGTACAAATAATCGTATGATTTTGACAGCATTGCTATTTTAAGCAATTACGATTTTGATTAAAATTCTGTTATTTTCTATTAGAACTTTTAGCACCAAGCTACCAAGTTGTGAAAATCATATTTTATATCTGACTCAACTTGCCTAATTTATTTTTTATGGTTCCGTAAAAAAGGTGAAAAAAAGATACGCCCGTTAATGCCGCAAAAACGCATGTTTCGACATTCCCAAGGGAATCAAAATTCATGGGGTACTTCCCGTAGACCTAGAACTATGAAATTTGGCAAGGTATATTACTGTAGGTACATAGAAAAATACAAAAACATTTGCAATGAAATCATAAACTAAAATCGTCTTTAAAAAAGTACGAAATCAATCATCGAGGACATCGAGCCACTCTATACGCGGCAATAGTTGGATGGGTGACCGAATCTTTTTGTTTTTTGACCAAAACTTTTAACTAAATCAGATCTAGCTGATTTGATTTAGTAATATCTATAATAATTATTATGTTCCTACACTGCAGCGTCCCGTCCAGCATGATACCAGTTGCTGACGCTGCATAAATCATCTATAATAGATGCAAAGGCCTTACTTATGTTCCTACATACCTACGGAACCCTCGGGGTGGGCGAGTTAAACTCGTATTTTTCCGGTTTTATTTTCTATTAGGTAGGTATTGTTTTTATTCTTTTGTTATTACAAGTTTCCAAACGAGAGTTTCCAAATGAGAGTTCATTTGACTAAGTTGGGCGTTTTTGCGTCCAACAAACCTAAAACGAAAACCGATAATAAAAGACCGATGAAGGGCATTTAAATTATTGTATTTAGGATTTACGAGAAGGCTGATGGAAAGTGACATTGGGGTCTGGCAGTTGCGAGTTGCGTCCGAGTCGGACCTGGTGCGGTGAGATCAAAGCGGGCCGCGTGCGTCGACCCGCTCACGTCCCGCGCCCCCGCGCCTTGTCGCCTCCATGCAACCAACCTCGCCGGAACTATAAGGCTGTACCGCGACCATGACCATGGAATACTTAGAAGCGTCATGAAAGCCTCTACGTGGAATTATTTATGGAAAAAAAACTTTTGGCAGTTTTGAAATTGGGTTACATTTCTGTTTGTAATTAGACTGGTCAACATTTGTAACATTTCTCGCCGAAATAAAGCTACAAAATATCCTGAAATGTATTAGTACAATACAATAATTAGTTAATTTGGGCCATACATCAAACATAACCGAAAACTCCATAAACGTAAAAAATATACACCAACTTTTAACAATAGTTCTACGGTTAACTAGGTACGGAACTTACAAATTAATTTTATAAAATCAACCTAATCAAGTAGATACTCGATAGATGACCTATTAGGAAAATAAACATGATGAGATAACCAAACATTTAGCCGAAATTTCCAGATGGTACAAAAAATTGTGAGTATAATTTATAAATAAATTATTAGACCAAATGAGTTCATTCGTCGTCTTCTGAATATTGTAAGACGAAAATCTATAATTATTTGGCAATATAGGTATTAATTAACATTTAATAATTCTCATATTGCACTTATTGCATTGAAATTGCTGGATCATGTCTAAAAAATTGTAATTTCTTATCCTTAGCCCTCACAATTCATTTGTTGGACTTCCGATGCCGCCCTATGTGCTGTGCACTCGATCTGCAAAATAACGTTCAAACAAAACTACCTACCATCTTAGAACCGGTTGTTGTTTACCGACGTACACAGCTTAATGGCTATAAATTGCATCGACGAATACCTATAGTATATTTTATTCGAATCAACGCAAAACGAATTCCGTCCACGTGTAATTGGATTTTGATAATAATATGCACTTTGTATGCAATCAAGAACTCATTAGGTACCTACTGTAATAGGTGGATGCAATGATATATCTCAACATCTAGGTAGGTATATTTATGCAGGGCAGTGCAGTGATGTCAGTAATGGAATCATAGCTCGTAGCATCGGCAGTGTGCCGGTACATGAGGATAATTAGGTAGGTACTAGGTACCTCAGGCGCCGTACGCGGCAACGCAACGGATTGAATTAATTAGTAGTGCAGCGGCGGGCCGGCGGGTCCGCCACTCACTGTCTTTTATAACATAATTTGCACTTTCACGCGGTAAGATCAAAGCCCGACCGTTCGATGGCGGTGCCTTTGATCATTGCGGGCCTTTGACTGCCGCCGCCGCCTCTGCTGGCCACGCCTCGAAATAGTCAATTTGTCGCTCGTTTTTTTACATGATATGACGTGTAGTGTATGGAGACATTAGGTACCTATACGTACTTAGGTAATAATAAAATCAATTGTGACGTGGTGAACATGCATATAAATTAGGGAACTAACCTAAGGAACTTAACTATATAAATAAATAAGCGCACCTATTAAAGACATACTCGTGGTAAGTACCTGGTCTACTGAGTAGGTATTTTATAAAAAAAACGCTTGTTTTAAAAATGCACTCAAGGCATGGAAAATAAGATAACCTCATTAGCAGACTAAAGGTTGCCCGAAAAACAGTAACACTTTATAAAGTAACAGTAACAATATTATTTAAGCAAGTAAACGTTTTATTTCAAAACAAAGTTGTTTTTGTGTAAAATAAACATAGTATGTACCTAATACAAAACAAAAATAAACTCTTTTTTAAATTTGCATACCCATATGGAACGAACATACTTCAAAGAATATCAACAATTTTTTTCAACATCATATTTTTTTGCCCCTGCTCACGCACGAGCCTGATTAGTGATTAGGCAAGTACGTATCAACAAAAAAAAAATAGCTAGTATTTAACGTTTCAAATTTTATGTAACCCCCGACACTAAGTAAGAGCTAAAAAAACCTGATTTCTAATAAAAAAGACATCCATACCAACCGCAACGATTCATCATCATTTCAGCCGTAAAACGTCCACCACTGAACACGGGCCTCCATCATGGATCTCCATAAGGGGCAGTTGCCATACCTACTCACCAAGCTTGGCTGGCGGGTTGGCGCTGCTGCCCATCTTCCGGAGGTAGCTCTTAGCAGGCTCTTACTGCATCCACGGGCAAGAGGAGGGGCAACATTCTACTGCCGGCACCCCACGGCATGCACCCCACATCGATTGCTCATTCCCAATTTTCAGTTTTGCATTATACCTACACACCAATTCCCTTTAAATGATTCCAAACTTTGGTATACAGGGTGGATTTTTGTGACGGGACAGTAAGGGCAGTTACCTTAACCGTTACAGTTACAGGAAATCGTTCCTCGAAAACCATCCATAAGTTTCAGAGATATTCTGAGCTGCATTTACAGATTTTGAAAAAAATTACAGTCAGCATGAAAATGGGAATTCTGGGATCCTGTTTGTCATACTAAGGATTAAATGTCTCTAACGATACCTAACTGAAACAAAAAAAATTGCGTAGTAAACTAACTGCCAACATGGCGGCGGCGGGGCCGTTTAAAGGGCACTTTTATTCATTTAGAAGCACCCAGGAGCTGATTTTTAAACAGCTGTTTTGAACAACGTCAAGTCGTCGACAGCTGCTTTTTCCGGTTAAACTCAACTCAACTCGTACACGACTTAGTTATATCAATTCAGTTGGCAAAGTGTTACATTTTACTGGTAACTGAATCTGTATTAATCTTGTGCATTCAGCCCGGGAGTGGGTATCGGCGTGGCGAAGCTTTGAGGCGGATTTGGTCCAAATTAGCTTCCGCGTTTGACAAGGTCATTGCTTAAGAATTGTGCCGATAACTGTACTTACGAGTATTACGACTTATAGGCTGGTTAGCAACCAGTCTGATTTATTTTATTTTAAGCGTCTCGTTTTGTATGATAGTGAGTAGATAGGTACAATGTTGCTGACGCTGCATACTTTACTTAACTACTTGTTAAAGAATGTTAGAAAATTTATAACAGTAATGCTTTACGATTTATCTTTACCTCTGTTAATGGTTCTAAGAGGAAGGTGACGCAAGTTTCATTTCAATCATCCAACTCTTACGTACCACTGCAGTAAAATATCCGCTGACATGCCAAGACGCAGCATTTCCTCAGGCACTTGGCAGCTTTTACCGGTATGCTTACTCAAAGGCAACAAACATTTATTTTTTCTGTCATCATCATCATCATCATCATTTCAGCCGTAGGACGTCCACTGCTGGACATAGGCCTCCCTCATGGATTTCCAGTTGTTGCGGTTGGAAGCGATCTGCATCCACCGTCGACCTGCGGTCTTCACTAGGTCATCATCCCATCTTGTTGGTGGACGTCCTACGCTGCGCTTGCCGGTCCGTGGCCTCCACTCGAGAACTTTTCGGCCCCATCGGCCATCTGTTCTGCGAGCTACATGGCCTGCCCATTGCCACTTCAACGTGCTAATCCGTTTGGCTATGTCGGTGACCCGAGTTCTTCTACGTATCTCCTCATTTCTGATTCGATCGCGTAAAGAAACCCCGAGCATAGCCCTCTCCATAGCTCGTTGAGCGACTCTGAGCTTATTCATGAGGCCAATCGTGAATGACCACGTTTCGGTTCCATATGTCATCACTGGTAACACACATTGATCGTAGACTTTCGTCTTAAGGCACTGAGGAATTTTGGACGAAAAAACGTTGCGTAGTTTCCCAAACGCTGCCCATCCGAGTTGGATTCGTCGATTGACCTCTTTCTCAAAGTTGGACCTACCTAACTGGACAGTTTGTCCTAGGTATACATACGCGTCGACAACTTCGAGAGCCGAGTTCTCAACCATAACTGGGGCAGGCACCACATGGACATTCGACATAACCTTCGTCTTGTCCATGTTCATTTTAAGGCCTACCCGTTGGGAGACTCGATTGAGGCCTTCGAGCATCGTGCCGAGTTCCTCCATCGACTTTGCCATGACCACAATGTCGTCGGCAAACCGAAGGTGAGTCATGTATTCGCCGTTAATGTTGATGCCTAGTCCTTTCCATTCCAAGAGCTTGAAGGCATCTTCCAAAGCGGTCGTAAACAGTTTCGGAGAAATAACGTCTCCCTGTCTTACGCCTCTTTTTAAGGGAATATCCTTCGAACTCTGTTCCTGTACTCGGACTGACATAGTGGCGTTTCTATACAAAGACTTCAACACTTCGATATACCGATAGTCAATTCGGCATCGTTGGAGAGACTCGAGCACCGCCCATGTTTCGATCGAATCGAAGGCTTTCTCATAGTCCACAAACGCGAGACATAGCGGCAAGTTATACTCTTCGGTCTTCTGTATCACTTGCCGCAGCGTATGAATGTGGTCTATGGTACTGTAGCCTTTTCGAAACCCGGCTTGTTCGGGACGCTGGAAGTCATCAAACCTGCGATCGAGACGATTTGCGATGATCCTTGAGAACAGCTTATAAACATGGCTCAAAAGCGAGATCGGTCTGTAGTTCTTAAGCAAGGTGTTGTCACCTTTCTTAAAGAACAGTACCACGACGCTTTTGTTCCATGTTTTTGGCGTAATACCTTCGAGCAAGACGGAGTTGAAGAGCTTCTGAAGGACTTTAAGTATCGGTGATCCACCCGCTTTCAGAAGCTCTGACGTGATTCCGTCCTCCCCCGGCGCCTTGTCGTTCTTAAGCAGTTTTAGGGCCATCCTGATCTCGTACAGGCTGATGTCCGGGATATCTTCGGTATAATGTCGGGTCAGCTTGGCTCTAGGGTCTTCTGCCACACTGCAAACAGGTTTAGTGACCGAATCGTAGAGCTGTCCATAGAACCTTTCGACTTCCCTTAACACATCGGCTTTACTTGACGCTATGCTGCCATCTTCCCTCTTCAGCTTCGTCATCTGGCTTTGCCCAATAGACATATCTCTCGCGAACACTTTGGAGCCTTTGTTCCGCTCTATCGTATCTTTAATACGAGCTGTATTAAAGGTACGAATATCGTGCCGCAAGGATTTCCAAACTTGTCTATTGAGCTGCCTATGTGACTTAGCATCATCGGGAGACTGCAGTCGTAATGAGCGTCGTTCAGCCATGAGGTTAAGAGTGTCATCAGAGAGTTTCTGAGGTCTATTTGTACGGGGCGTCTTAAAGAACTGAGACCCCACCGTATGGACAGTTTCTACGAACCTGTTATTGATCTCGTCCACTGATGCATGTTCTTCGAGACCCAGACAATCAAAGCGATTTGAAAGTTCGAGTTGAAAGCTCTCGAGGTTTTGGATATGTGCGCGAGTGGGTCGGAGCGTAGATTTCATCAGACGGGACCTTTCAAGTCTAACGTTCATATTCAATGTGCCTCTAACGATTCGGTGATCACTTCCGGTTTTCACCCTGTGAATCACAGTGACATCATTGAATACCCGTTTCTTGTTGGTCAAGATGAAATCAATCTCATTTCTCGTGGAACCATCGGGGCTCATCCAGGTCCATTTCCTGTGAGGCGGCTTCTGGAAGAAAGAATTCATCATAAAGAGTCCTTCTTTCTCCAGAAAATCGGCCAGCCTCTGTCCCCTGGGGTTCCGTTGCCCATACCCAAATTGCCCCACTCTCAACTCATCATCGCTTCTCTTGCCTAACTTTGCATTGAAGTCCCCCATAACAACAGTGAAGTGAGTTTTGTTTGTATGTATGGCCCTACTAATGTCCTCATACATAGACTCTACTTCTTCATCTGGGTGTGACGAGGTCGGCGCATATACCTGAACGACCTTAAGCGAATATCTTTTAGATATTCTGAGTGTTAGGTATGCGACCCTGCTCGACACACTGTCGATGGTGACAATGTTGTTAACGAGTGACTTGTGAACGAGAAACCCGACACCACCTTGGGACTGTTGGTCGCCCTCCCGGTAGTAGAGTAGATTACCGGACTTAAGGGATATCGTGTCCTCGCCCTCTCTACGGACTTCTGATAAACCTAAAATGTCCCAGTGTAGCCTACTCATTTCTTCTTCCAGCTCAACAATCTTTTCGTCTGTCCTCAAAGTGCGGATGTTGTGTGTTACCAGGGCCAGTGGTCGTCGTTGGGGTTGGTAGCCGTCCGTCTCCCGGGGATTCTTAGCACCCCTAGCCCCGCCGTTACCGTGGCCGCTACCGTAGCCACGACTAGCGGGGCTGCCGGGGACTCGGGGCCTGGTCCTTGTTTTTACAATCATAAGGGGTTGTTGCCATACTCGCCACGCTTGGCAGGCGGGTTGGCGAGCGCAGTATAGGGTGTTGAAGACGCGGAAGACGCTGCTGCCCGTCTTCCCAAGGCATCCCTTAGCAGATTCTTACTGCATCCACGGGCAAGAGAGGAGGGGCAACATTCTACAGCCGGCACCCCACGGATTTTTTCTGTATTCAAATGTTATTATTGAATGTAATTAACGCGCGTGTAGCGAGACGATGCGAGCCCGGCGGGCCCGGCAACATCAAAGTAAGATGGTATCAGTCCGCCAGCGCAAGCCGAGGGTCGGATTTTTTGTTCGCTTTTTAACAGGTCGATAGTGGTTACCTCCTGTTCCACATTCGTGGCAAGCTGCATTTGCCTTTGGCTGCCTTCAATCCTCCCTCATTTATATGCAGTGGTTTTAACATGCAGATTGCGAAATAATGCTTGAACGACTAAAAAATATGTCGAGGTGCCTCAGAACCCTTGATAGAGACGAGAGATCAGCATAATTTCTTTGGACAATTCGGCTGTCCAAAATCAAAACCTAGCAAGGGACATTTTCGGCGAAATATGTTTTTTTAAATCTATCAGCATATTTTTTTTTGCTGCGTATAATGCAAAAACAACCATATCTCAATCATAATTAGGGCCAAAGTTACAAAACGGCCAAACCTAGTAAGTGAACGTTTTAATCCAAAATAAAAAAGTCAAAAACCTAGGAAGTTACATTTCCAAGTCCATAACTCTAGTAAGTACGGTACATACTAGATTTTTGAATTTGTAAGTAGTTCTTACTAGGTTTACGTATTTGGTATTGGGCCACATACTAGGTTATAGAACTTGTAATTGTATCATACTAGGTATTTGATTTACAAAATTAAGAAATTTTTGTGAGCTTTTTTGATGATTACTGTAACAGAATAACATAGCAAGTGAGTGTGAAGTTAGGCGCGAGTCTATGACTCGTATTGGTTGGCGCGCTGCAAATACAAACCGAACGTGTTTCGACTGTTCATTTAGTGTTGAGCGTCTGCGCAGAGTGCATGGAAAATAATTTTGTTACAAAAATAATAAGAGAATGCAGAGTAATAGATCGAGACGAATAGTTGCAGCTGTTTTAACAAGGTATTTATACATTTGTTTGTTATGTATGAGTGATTAATAGTTACTTACCTACATAATAATTAATCAATTAGTACCTAATCATTTTATTTGTATGATTTCGATCTATTTCATTTGTTTTAATTAAATTTTCAAAATAAAATTACATCATGTTACCTATTCTTGATATGATACGTACCTATTTAGATTTGATGTACCTGTAGGTAGATTTGGAACATGCCAATGCTTACATTAGGCACTTTCAAAACATTTTAGGCAGTCAATATTATGGATATGAAGTTATGATTTAAGTTTTGCTTTTTCACATAAAATAAACAAGTAAAAAATTAACACATTAAATTTAAATACAAAACCTACGCCACGTCTTTCTATATGACTTACACCGCGGTAGAAATTACCCTGTGTTGTTCTTTTTAAGGTTAAAAACGCTTTTAATGCTGTCAGTTGAACTGAGCTTTGAGGTGCTTAATTGATAAACAAATTGAAAATATTTGTAATAATTGGTAAAGGAATGGTGTGTGACGATTGCTTTTTCTCTCCTCCAGTGCACAGCATGCAGCTTCAATTAACGACACTGCACACGATTATCAGCCTCAAATAACTACTTTTACTGATAAACAATGCTCTATAAAACATTGCACTTCTAACACGCAAGCCACTAACCAGTTTAATCAGCAACCTTCTTCTTCTGGCATTCAACATGATCATCAACCTTATACTTCTGGCATCCAACACGATCCTCAACTTTCAACTTCTGGCTTTCAGCTTCCATCTATTCCAGACATAGCTGACAGAGCGGATTTTGACTTCAGTGATGATGATTCAGTCGCAGATCCGCTGTATGTTCCGTGCCCTAATTTTGACGATGACAGCACAATTTCGGACATCATTGACGTTCATAATATCGTTTTTAATGATGAAAATGCTTTAAATGATGTTGATATCCAATCTGTAGGTATCTTACTAAACTATTTATAACTTCTGTTTCAGTTTCGATGAACCATTTGCTGGGTTAGATTTCCTGCCCAAAAACTATAAAGTGACTGAATTACCTAAAGAAATATCAGCACCTCGCGGTATCCCAACTCGAAAAAAGGAAACAATAGTTGAGAAATTAGTACCTTTAATGCCAGAATCCACAAGATTGTTCTGGAATCAATTGCCAGTAAATGACCAATCTATTGATTTACGAACAGACGGGGATATGCTCGAAGAAATTTAATTTAAGTTAAAAATAAAGTTACTTATCGCTGTCAGCGATAAGGCCGCCCATTGTCTCACTTGTTTTTAAAGTCGTGTTTTTGTATTTGTGTTTTTATATATCTATGGTGTTTTAATAAAGAGTTTTGTATTGTATTGTAACTTTTAATATTTTACTACCTCACTAGGTATTGACATGACCATAAGCTATTAATTAAGCCATAAATAAATTCAAAAACATATGTAGTGATTTCGCTAGGTTTTATTGTTCGGTCAATAATATAAGTTGCTTAGACTAACCATTTTATATACCTAGTAAGTAACCTTGCTAGGTTATTGTTTTGGATTACATATGCAATTTAACTGAGATTTCCCAAATCAAACTGCAGTAAGGCACATAAAACTTGTAGAATTGTTATTTGAATAATGTACATTAACTTATAATGTAGAGCAAGATTTAGTTATCGAATGCCAAATGAACACAGTACCAAAAATAAATTGTGTTCGTAAATATTTAAAAAAGTGTTTGTTTTCCTTCTCCTGTAAAATTTGGTGAACAACACTTGCTAGGTTCTGATTTTGGACAGCCGAATTGGCACCTCAAACTTAACTAGATAAAAAATAAACGATGATCGCTAATACCCATGATAGTCGCAATGCCCTATGCTTCAGCTAAGTCGCTAAGTAAAATAGATATAATAAATAAATAAATAATGCTCGACAAATCACACAGCATCATCTAGCCCCAAGCTAAGCAGAGCTTGTGTTATGGGTGCTAGATGACTGATATACTTAATAAAATTATTCTCCGAACCAGTAACAGACAGACGCGTTGTGAAATCATTCAAAAAATCCCAATGAGTTACAGGGTGGACCCTGATTTATATAATATACAAAAGTGCTAGTAATGTGGTTGCCATACCAACTCCATGTAATAATGATTCAGAGAAAAGTTTCCAGAATTATCAGCATGTAGTGTAGGCCAACATACGAGCGTGCTCAAGTTTGCCTCTAAGAGGCCTCTAAATTTGCCACGAGTGTGTAGCAGCCACGTATCTCGCGCAGCCACATAAAGGTAACGTTTCGGAGTTTTACAAATAGCATCGATAAAAGTTTGGGACTAATAAAGCAGCAAGGTGCTAAGTTTTTAGGGGTGTGAAAAAAGACAATAGAAAACTTAGAAGGAGCTTACTCTTTTGAAGGTAGGAAAATAGTTTAAAATTCTTCTAAGCATAAGGAAGAAGGTATACATCGTAGCTACGTTACTATAATGGCTACGATATTAATTAACTCGCCAATCTCTGTGTTGGGTTATTAAAATCCACGAAGTCCTTAATAAAACTCTTCCTTCAGAAGCTCGATGGTAAAACCAAAGTAACTTGCGTGCGTTGAAGCCCGAAGCGATTTATTTGATTTCATATTTGTACATACATTGTTTCTCTCCTAAAATTATAAAACAGTTGGTCCTTCGAGCCGGATTTGGTTTTACTACAGGTTCATATTTCCTGTTTATAACTTTACAGTTGGAATTTCTTTGCCACAAATTGTGAAATACCTAATTGCGGAAACAGAAATCTGATGGGTAATTAAGATTGCAGTTAACACAGCTTAATGGCCACGTAGGATGTAACAAATGCTGCGGAAAGCATAAAAGCCCTTTTTGCGAGTTTATCTAAATGTTGCGAAAGCTGCCAAATGATGGCACGTGACGCAATAGCTGCCGGTTCCTTTGATGTTCTCTTTGTGAAGTAATGGATTGGCCGGCGGGCGGAGTTGTCGCCTCTGATGTCGCCGACGCCGACAAAGGGCTCAGCGGTAGCACAAAGGTATTGATATCGTTTAAATCCCTTTGATCGTTGCCGGCGTGTTTCATCCCCTGTGAAATAGGAACAAATTCGAGTTTGTCACCGTTGAGTGATTTTATTTGATCTTTTGTTTGGCTTCGTATTGTTCCAGGTTTCCCGTTCCCACCCTTGTTCCCTACATCTTTTATCTAAGGACCATTATTATCTATCGCATCAAACTGAGTCGTGACAGTGAGAGTCAGGACAGGACTGAAAGGCGGCAAAGATAATAACATAATTAAATACAATCTATAATTTCACCACAAACTCAACAACAGACTATTTTGAAAGGTGATTTGTTGAGCTTGCTCCCAGCTTTCGCGTGACTCGATCGCATGATTGCCTTCCATTATTTAAATTAGTCTGTATCTTATTAGAATGCATAGAGCAGTAGGTAATCACACCTCTAAGCTATTAAGTTGGGATATTTTTTACGCCGTTCGCCATGAGAAAGAGTGAGAAACAGGTTTCGTTATGGGTGAAAGAAACGTTTCGCCTTCTTATAAGGGATACAATAATCGTGGGTTATTATTGCTTTGAAGCGCCGACCGGTGTAGATTAATGAATAGTCTTCACTACATCGGCGGCTGACGGTTACCGTCTTAAGGTGATGCGTGAGATCGTGTTTTCTGAACTTGGATTGTACTACACGTCATGTTTTCCAGTCAACATTGTTGCTTGCCTTCACAACCCTGACTTTACCCAACACAGACAAACAAGCGACATGTCAGGGTATATAATATATATATATAACTTTATATTATATACCTTTACCTAAACACGGTTCTCTATTTTGTCTCCGAAATTTTATTTCCCTAATATAATAATCCATAAAATGTATTTTCATAATCATCGTTTGCCCGAATAATCACAATGTATAATATAACGATCCTGAATATAGTTTCCACTAATATCGTTATCCATAACGATTACAATCCTTATAGTGATTCGCAATAAGTAAAGAAATCCATAACATTATTAACTCGATAAACATTATTCTCATAATCATTTATTTTAATAATTTTCATGTTCCAAAATATTTTGTTGGCGGCCGCTGCAGCTGTCGCGTAGTTTTTTTTAGTGGGGGGGGGGGGGGGGGGGGGGGGTTAGCAGGGAAATGAGGGGGGTTATTATTTACGGATAAGTGGGGGGGGGGGCGCAGCTGTAGCTTCTGTGACAGCTCCGACGCTGCGGGATGACCAATCCCTCCGCCCTAGCGTTGCAAAACGCGGCACTTGCGCTCGCCTTCACACCTTCGGCTTTTTGTGCCTGCGCTTTGCTACAGCGGGTGGGGAATGGTCTCCCTCCGCGCCTACAAGCTCTTTCAAGGGACACTCTAGGGGTACGTTAGACAAGACCACGTGGAAAGTGGGGTGCTCTGTGTCGGATCTGTCACTCAAATCGAACCTAATCAACTCTTTTCGGGGTGCTCTGTGTTGGATAAAAATATGTACTTTTAAATCTATGGTCCATAATGGAAAGTCTCCATCTCGGTTCTGCCACAGGCAGTGTTTTTGGATAGTTATAAAAAAAAACCTAATAACCTACTGTCTCTCCATCTCGGTTCTGTCACAGGCAGGGTTTTCGAATGGTTATAAAAAAGAACCTAATAGCCTACTGTCCTTCCGTTCCGTTCCGTTATAATCTTTCGAAAATATTCGGGATAATAAGTTTTATGATTCGTTATTATTTTGACAAATTATGTTTACTTATAACGATGAAAATTATGGAAATTATATATTAGGTAAATAATTTTATGCGTAAGGAGCATTGGGATGAACAATATCTTATTGCAAATGATATTTACAGGTCGCTTTATAATTTATGCAGGTAATAGTCATAGTATATTTATAAAATAAAAAAATAATTTAAGTTACTTAGTACACACATTCTTAATTATATCATCATTTCTTAATTATTAATTCACATAGTTAATTCGTTTTACTAATACATGTATATAAAATTTTAAATTCATTAAAAAATAAATAAAATAGCATTTAAAGCAAATTCAAGTAGGTATGGTTTATGAGACCATAATATTATGCAATGTTTCGGAGACACTTGTTATTGATTGTAATTTTCGGACAATCGTTTTTCGGAGACTAAATGGGCACCCCCTATACACATATATACCGATTTTATAGATTTTAGATTTTTTGGATTTGTCTGTGCCGGGAATAACATAAGGACTACTTAAATATAGTAAAGTACACAGAAAAAATAATTATAATGTAAATTCCATTTATTTTACTTTAAACTACTTATATCAGAGATATTTCGGGTTGTCAAATAATTATAAGTTCAGAAATTTTATTTTGTAACTAAACGTAAACTATATTTTTGTTTATATTGGACTATTTAGGTATTAGTAGAGAACTAGAAGAAATAGTAGTAGTGGTAGTAGTAGAGTAGTAGTATCTAGTATTAGATTAGTAGTAGTAGTAGATGTAGTAGTAGGTAGTTGATTCCGATGCGTTACGAAGAGGCGAACAGCTAGTTATGTATAATTTTGTTTGTAATGGGCATTAGGTGGATACTTTTATTTTAAAGAAAGCTGTAAATTAACGTACGAGTAGGTAGGTGAAAATACGAGAGTGGGCAATGCCCACGCTGCATAGTCGAAACGCATCTGGCTGAGTGCCAGCCGGCTAAATAGCAGAAATAACGCCACCATCACAGATGAAGTAATACTGGTAATACTGCTTTCTTATCTTAAGAAGCATCACTGTGTCACTTCAACCATTGTGTACAGATATGCTTGAATACAATATTTAAACTTATAATTATGAGAATGGTGCAATATCATTTGCCAACTTCTTTGCGTCATCTGGGTTGATTACCTTTGACGTTAACATTTTTGCACGACAACGCTGAGTGAGCTGCTGTCTTTTCTTTCACTTCTATTATATATAAACTACTAGCTGAACCGGCGAACTTCGTATCGCACCATTAGGTGTCGCCCGCGTACAACTAGGTACAACCACCACTTACAACTTACCCTACAACTATCCTACAAATACCCTATAACTACCCTAAAACTACTCTACTACAACCCTACAACTACCCAACTACACTACAACTACCCTACAACTACCCTTTTTTTTTACAACTACCCTACAACTACTAATTTAAGCAACAAATGTGTATGTCCGTCTCGATGGTCTAATCTACTCCTGTTCTAAAATTCATCCAAATCGGTTCAGCGGTTTTGACGTGAAAAGGGAACATACATACATACATTCTTTCTTACTTTCGCTTTTATATATTAAGTAGGATGTTAAAATTTGTCATAAACCCCGCCTCTAAAATAGTAACAAATATTTAGTTTGTGTGTCTAATAAATAGTTTTCATTTTAACGCCCGACAAAAACAAGTTACAAGTTTGACCGCTAGTGTGTGTATCTGTCTGTGGCACTGTAGTTTATAAACGTGTGGACCGATTTGCATGCAGTTTTTTTTATTTAAAAGCAGATTTTCCGGCGGTGGTTCTTATACCTACACGTTTTATCAAAATCCAATGTTTCCAAATATACCCGAATTTGGTATCCAATGAAAGGGATACACATGATGTGTAGATTGCAAAACTGAGGTTACATTACAAAAAAAATAGGTAATCTCAGAAACTAGGTAAAGTGTCGGGGGTTACTTAAAATTTTAAATTTTATATACTTATAAATTATATCATTTAATTTACATTTGTTGCTCAACAAAAGCCCTTTGAGACATAAGAGATTTACGAGCTAATGCAATGTGTTTTTCATTGTAAATCGATTTGGAGTGACTCAAGCCCGGCCCGTTCAACATTCCAGGTCACTCTCCTTAAGATTATCTTTTATTACAAGTTCGTATACGAAGATTTGATCTCCATATGGGCTGTTAAAATATACATAACGATATTAACGATAGCACAATATCTACAAGACGTGGCTTTACCAGTTCAGTATTTTTATGTGAGAATTGCAACGCTCATAAGAGAGAAAATGTCACACCTTTATGTAGTAAGGAAACGTTAAGTTTTTTTATTAGGCACACTTCGGTACCTAAAGTACTGACTACTGCGAGATTAACATCTGATTTACAAGAAGCTTAGCAAGCCTTTAAGCTTTTTATAGCTTACCTACTTGTGCAATGTTTTAAGCATTGTCGAGTGTTATATATAATTGTACATTAAGTATATATGTATATACTAGCTGTTCCGCGCAACTTCGTCTTCGTCGCATAGTTTTTTTTTGTTATTATTTTAGTGAGTGATTGGGTCGTAGGCACCTATAATTAAAATGCGCGCGCGGTAAAACTGTGCTATCTTATAGATATTCCTTGAATTCAAATGGAGCAAAAACAATTCTGTTCAAAATTTGATAGATAGGGTGAATTACGTAATTTGAATAAAGATTGATATGATTGATGTTTATAAAAAAACGTTCGCAAATAATGCATTATTTAGAACAAATTTTATTACTAAAAAATAGGTCATAGTCAGGGTAATGGGTCAACCTTAAAAGATAGACATAATAAGTCATCACCGTCCAGTAGTAAAGGACATTATTTCACATGAACAACGTTATATTCATGCAACACTTGGGGGTAAATACACTTATGATCTCTTGAGATCTTATACCGCGTTCATATTTGTGGATGTAATACAAAGGCGTATCTTTTAGAATACTCACCTTAGGACTTACCTAATGCTTTGTAAGATTTCATTAAACTTGGGGTAACTATTCTTTACCTCTGAGATACAGGAAATAAATTTTCTCGGTCTATGGTATATTTTTTCAAGGATGCTCCGATCCTTTTGGTCATAGCGTGTTGTTATATATTGTAGCCTGTAGCCTTCCTCGCTAATTGGGCTATCCAACAGTGAAATATTTTTTCAATTGGTAGCAGTAGTTCCTGAAATTAGGGCGTTCAACCAAACAAACAAACTCTAAGCCTAATAATATTAATATAGATAAACAACTAGCTTAACGTCCAGGACTTCGTCCGCGTGGATTTGAATACTGCCTGTTTTATAATATTCCTTAGTTTTTTAACAAAAAAAAACGACTTCAATGACTCTGATGATGGTGATGATGATTATAAGAAGGTAGGTGTGAAGAAGAATATGCATATTAATAATAAGTATATAGGTATACATCATAGCATCTTTACATATCGCCACCGTGAATTTTTCAACATTGAAGAGTTTTGATGCCCATCTGTGGTCTTCTTCATTAGTTTCCCTTCATTAGTAAATTTACCTTTTATAGCTAAATATGCGAAAGCTTTAGCTAAATCGCTATGTTTACCTACATATATTTCTTTATTTTTAAACAAACTAACCGTCTTCTATGATAATGCAATAGTGTGTAGGTACTGGAGTCCCTCAAGGTATAGTTTTATGCCCTGAATTTAACTTGCGGTTGGGTTTTTCTTGACTTAATAATGTTTGCTTGCTTTTAAACCCAGTTAAAAGAGTGTCATGGTATGTAGAGGTATATAATATAATAAAATCGTAATTTTTTCGCGTCCGTACATTAAATATTTTTGCAAATAGGTAAATAAGTGGGATACATGAGGAAAAGGTAATAAAACGGTAAAAAAACTATTTTTGGAATTTTTGTTTGTTTGTTTGTAAGCGCATCACGCAAAAACCACTAATTTGATTCAATATTTAGTAACTGAAAAATGTCAAGCATTATCCTGAGTAACATTAGGTAAGTAGTGTTTATTTCATTAAAATCGACCCACAGAATCAAAAGTTATTAAGCTTTTAAGTTTATTTAGAAATCTCATAATAAACCTGGTATTTTTAACCGACTTCAAAAAAGGAGAAGGTTTGATCAAATTGAGAGTCGACTGTATAAATGTTACCTTAGAACTCGCGTCTTTTACGAGTAGGTATGAACCGATTTGGAGAATTATTTTAGAGTTCGAATACTCTTTGAATAAGGTCCAATTTTTTTCAAAACTCATTTCTGATGATGAGATCTATGAGGAAAAGAGGGAACTCCTCAATCCATGCAAAAATCCCAAGATTACTATATGTAAATATATATTTTGGCATATTTAGTTCAATTGTTACTATATTGGATTATCGCGTAATTACCTAGGCAGGGGCTGCAGTTTACCAAGGGCAGTCAGAAATTATGATTCAGTGAAGTAGAACTGAAGACCACAGGGCACCGCAGTGTGCGATACAGTATGAACACCATACTCAAATCATATTAAGATATTTATTCCCGAAATAGGCCTGATTTGAGGAGGTTCTCAAGTCGTATGTATTTTTTAAATATTTGTTACCTCAGAACTCCAACCAAATTTGGTAAATTATCGAATATATTATACACTTTGAATTAGGCCCCATTTCAAAACTCAGTGCTGATGATGGGATCCACGGAAATCGAGGGAACTCCTTAAATGTTGTAGGTAGCGATTTCAGCATATTTAGCTCAAAGTCAACATTTGCAATCAGAAAGTATGATTTGATAAAATGGAACTGATGCAAAAGACCACAGATGGTTATTAAAACTCTTCAATATTTTAAAATTCATGGGCGACGACATCGCAGGATGGCTAAGACTATATGTATATTCCTATCCACTAATTATCATACTAACCTACACATTATCATCACCATCATCAGCATCAGAAATCCATTTTATTTCTATAGTTTGTAAGTAATTACAAATCTCAGGGTCATTGGAATGAACTTTAATGGAATTAAATAACGTAAGTTATAGTTGGAAGACATTAGGGGAGACCTTTGCCCAGCAGTGGGACAACATAGGTTAAATAAAATAAAAATAAAAGTTATAGTGTGTACTGGAGTTCTTCAATAGTGTTTTGTATGACCTAAATTTAAACTAGCGGTTGGGTTTTTTGTTTCACTTAATAATGTTTGCTTGCTTATAAACCCAGTTCTGATGATGGGATCCATGATAAATCAGGGGCAATATTGAAATGTAATTAGAATAAGCATACACATTGGAGTGGTTTAGGTATTTTCAGCAACATTTAAGATTTTTTTTTATTAAAGTAGTTTTTTTTTATTAACACATACAACTTCTGATGATATTGAACATTATCATCAGAAGAGTATATGCAGTGCACACACTTACCCTTACTTCTAAGTACATACAATTCGAGGACTTTCATCTTTTGCCGAACTGCGAAATGTTGATGAAGTTTTCTAACTCACTTACCAGGTTGTATGCCAAGCGCGTCATTTGCTTGATGGAGATTGGAGATCAACACTGGGATAACGCAATGGCCGAAGCATGCACCAACAAATATCGGTGTGTTTACACGACGAGGGACTTTATGGGTCGCCGGTCGTACTCCTGGGTCACCCTTCTTACAGGCCTGACCTAGCACAGTGTGACTTTTTTTTTATTCCTGAAAATAAATAAAACCGGACAAGTACGAGCTAAACTCGCCCACCGAGGGTTCCGTAGGTATGTAGGAACATAAAAATAATTATAAATTAGCTGATCTGATTTAATAAAAGTTTTGGTCAAAAAACAAAAAGATTCGGTCACCCATCCAACTTATGACCGCGCTTAGTGATTTCGTACTTTTTTAAGGACGATTTTTTTATTATTCCATTCCAAATGTATTTGGATTTTTCTCTGTATATTATACAGGAAAAGACGATATACCTTGCCAAATTTCATAGTTCTAGGTCTACGGGAAGTACCCTATGAATTTTTATTCCTTTAAGAATGTCGAAAAATGAGTTTTTTGCGGCATAAACGGTCGTAATTTTTTTTTTCAGGTTAACTTAGAATGTTTATTTTTTACAGTTTAAAGAGGCGGTAGATTTTAGTATATTACACTCTTAATAAAGAAATATATTTACCCATAGAGCACTTTAGTTTTATTTTCGTAAAATTTTCTAAGTAGGTATCCCACGTACATGCTGTTTCGGAAAAATTAAAACACTAAAAATACTCAACTCTCGCTCTAAGCATTCTTCGAATTTTCTGATAGCTCCGCTTATTATTACGGTCACTATACGAGTATTATACGGCTTATTTACAGTCTTACTTAAGCAGGCTTACTACATTCTAAGTCCACGCGGACGAAGTCGCGGTCACAGCTAATATGTAATAAATAAGCACACATGCATACAGAGAATTTTCAGCTAGATTTTTTTGTAAAAACAAAAAATTAAATGATTAATATAATATATATAATAATCATTAAACATAATACTTAAAGAATACATAGATGGATAAAAACCAAATTGTGTTTAGAACTTCTTTGGAACGAATCCCCAAATCCAAGCTAAGGCTGCAAATAACGAGGAATATGACAAATTATCCTTAATTAATTCCAGGAAGTAATTAAGAAGGTACTATTGAAGGGCGAAGAATAAAATTGATTTGATAAGAACTAACTGGGGTAACAAATTTATGTTTGTCCAATGGTCCAACAGTCGTCAATGGGGTTCAATCAATTTGCCGGTTCGACGTGAATTTACTGTTTTATAATACCCTGGATTTTACCATAAAAGGGATATGGCGGTCTGTTTTATTGAATATCGAGTGCCAGCGTTTATCGATCGATGATATTGAAGACTGACCATCAACACTATTTCGTGGAACACTTCGCCACCCACGTAGAGCCTGTGTGCGGGGGCCTCGCCCGCTTGCATGTTCATTTTGTTGTGACATCACCACGGATTATTTCCATGGAAGCCTAAAAAATAATCCATTCAACTATCGCGGTAACATCAACGGTTTATGACTCAAAATTGTACAGATTGTAAGAACGCAATTAACCATTTAATTGTTTGAACCAAGTAAACAAATTCACCTCAGGGGGCAATCGTATCCTATTTTTCGATGTAGAGTTTTCTTTATTACACACATAAAACTTGCATAAAACAATGTTTGTTGTAAGTCAGTTTCGGGATACGAGCTCATCTCGGTAGACGATAACTCGCCGACAATAAACCTAACACGAAGAGGCCGTAAAATTCTAATTCGAAGCGCCTGGTAGTCGCCGGCTGGCACCAAGGCACCCCACACACTTCCACCCTCGGCATTAGAAAAGATACGGAGTCCACCGGCCCTGACGAACATACGAAAGCTTTGCCTTCCCAGAAAATAACAATGCGTTGATAAATACAATGCAGGCTATTACAGAGCCGATTTCTAAAGATGCTTCCAACTTTTTAACCTTTACGCAAAGAAAATATGCTTTTAACGATTACAAAGCGAGAACAGGAACGTTGGGCTTCAGGGCTTCCCTGTTATCACGTTTTGTTGCCAGTTTAGCACTAAGGCTTTAGGTAATCCGCGATCTCTGGCGAACGGCGCGGATTCCTTTATAGTTTAAATTCGTGGAGATACCGTCTCTCCATTGCCACTACCATCTACCTACCATAATCTTTTTTGTAATCGCTGAGTCAGGGTCGTCGACCGCATGGAAGCTGCTATTGCCAACGTAGCGGATGCGCGGCACCTTTCTCTATTACTGCCCTGTAGGTACTTTTATACGTTCTTGATACAGTAAAATTTATTGAGGTTCTCGACTCGAGTCGCCAGGCACTTCAGTCCGCAACACAATCTCCTAAATGTTAACATGGGTACTAAGATTGGTAGGACAACATTTCAGAACTGGTATGGTCTAGGTAGTTTATAGAAAGTTATTGCAATATATGTAACTTGCAAGTAGCACTAGCCAGGCCGGCGCTGACAGGCTTGAATGGCCGACATAACTTGAACTCTCAATGTCTACCAACGCAACGGGAATTAGCATTAACACCGCATATTTTGTCGCAATTGCAGGCTTATAAAATAAATGCAAAATGGCGAAGGTAATTAAATCTCATTGCAATTGAAAGTCCACATCAAGTGCAATAACGCGTAATGGGTCTTTGTCGCCATCATTACCAGTCTGCGAGCGTCCATAAACCTAGTTGAAGTCACGTTGCCAGTTCTATCAACATCCCGCAGCGATGACACAGAATACACAATATATGGTTCTGGTTTAGTTTAATTCATTGTGCAGTCGCTGCTTCATGACAGGTATTCATAATGTCATTTAAGCACAAAACATTAGTTTCTGGAACCGCAACGCAAGGTAGCATGATATTTTTTAAGTTTATCTATGAACGTTGTTATTTTTTTTTTATTTAAAAACGGCAAAGACATTAAAAACGGGCTTCGATTACGATTCAGAGCGCGCAAATCAAAATTGACCTACCTACTCTTTCGAGTATTTTCTAGGGTAAGTTCGCGAAAGTCGGTACTATAAGAGGAATTGGGGTTTAGTTGCGGTAAAATAGTAGACATCTTATAAGTACTAATTTAGTTTGTCATATACATTTTGATAACAATGTTAGGAATAATTTATGTAATATTGGTTATTGAAATATTTATGGTTCCAAATGTATGGACCTTGTAATTTGAATTTGTATAAAAACAAAAATAACCAAGCCTGACTACGTAGGTAAGGTACCCAAGAAGTTTTAGCCTTCATAAATGTTACCTATTATGTTTGGCTCCTGAATCACAGTTATTTACTAGTTCGGGAGCCTATGGATTCATTAATAATTGTAACACCCTACTTATGTCAATAAAACATTTTTTACTTTTACATTATTTTACAGATAGATCAAGGTAGCGCTGTAAAGGAGTGTGGTAGCTGTGGGCACCTATCTACTACGTAGTGGATTTTAAAGTACCTACGCTCCGTATTTGAATGAAAAGTAATGAAAGCAAACATCAATGCCTTAGCCGCCACTCGCTTGGTACGGCACGGCACGCCACACTACGCGGAGCGGAGACGCGACGCGAGCCGCGCTCGAGACGGGCGCCACACCGCGCCGACCCCCACCCGCCCCTCCCTTCGCTTCACCCTTCTTCTCTTCATCCATCAGTCAGTTACTCGACGTTACGTGAGCAAGACGGTCGTTCGTTTCCCTCCTCAACTCCAGTTCACGCGGGCAACTGGGTCACAGTTTACGCACAAACAACGTGAGCCGAAACAGCTGAATATTGTGTTGTGATCGATTCCAGTGAAGTGTTTTAAGTTTTCCACGTTGACCTTACAATCTCGCGGCTCTTTTGATGTGTACGAGATGCGTGCGTGAGCGCAGCGCATGACGTGCTACGAAACATTGAGAGCTCCGGCACCGGCCGCGGACGCCCCCATGGCGCACCACTTCGTCAAGTGGTGGCGCAACAAGTTTAGAAATGGATACAAGAAATTCAGCAGTAAGTTCATTCGAGTGTCTCCGTGGCTGGAATTAAACAAGATAGCCTTCAAATACTCTCGTTTACGTCTGTTGACACCGACGTACATAAGGAATTGTTGGCATCAACAAACAACAAACGCATCGCCACAGTCATGTTTTTTTCAACACATAACATCTATATCGACCAATGATTTAAAAGAACATACTTAAGCATTATAGACGGATGATTACATTGGGCTTCTAACGTTCAGCAATAATATCGATTATTCACAGTAACTTTCTTTAACCACCACCTCTACCATCTGTTATGGTAAACACGAAAAGCTGATTATGCAAATTATTGCCCCGGTTTACTTCTCAATCTAGCAGTAGAAACGTTTCGATACAAGTCATTGTTATGGAGTACCTATTCAATAGAAGGATATGAAGCGAGGAGTTTACAAAAATATAAACCTACCTGTAGCTTGAGCTTTTTGAAATTAGTAGTCATGGTCAAACTTGTAACTAAGTTATGGACAGCATAATGATAAATTATGAACAGTTCACAAGTACCGAATGAAACTGTAAACTTTAATAAGGTTCGTGCTTAGCTTACTTAGGTTCTAAGCATTAGGAAGCCCTCATCTAACTCATACGCCCTCAAAGTTATCGGTAACAAAACTACATATATCAAACCAAGAGAAATTACATTTAATCCTTAATCCCACTAACTAAATTTCATTTGAAAGGCCCGTTAAAATACCTCAGCCCATTCAAATACCTGTTTTAGATGTAAAGTGCGTACATGTGATTATAAGATTTTATGATCTCAGACGTTATCAAAAGTCGGCGAGATCAAAAGCGCCGCCCGCCGCCCAACCTCGACCGCGACAAGAACCAAAAAAAAGAATAAACGACGGATAAATAGCTTTAGCTCCTTTAGCTTGGCTTGCCTCAAAATATAAAATAACTTCTGACTGGAATCTCTGAAGTTCACTGTGATTGTGGGAAATACCTTTAGTGGTGCTAAAGATAACGTCTGATTTGTTTTGTTATTACTTCGAACGGGCTTTTCATATAAAATCCGTTTCGTAGGAATTCGGGAAATTGCTGTACCTGTGATATCATTAGGCAAATAACATGACGATAAGGCGAGTAGAAACTTGTGGCGTGACGGTGTGAAGTTGTGAACTACAAATTACAACCGTGATCTTCAAAATCTACTAATGGAACTAAGAACCATTTGTGCCTTAGAGCACAGAACAGTAGTTACAATTGCAGACATGGTAGACCTAGCTACTAAATGCACAGATATGCTCGGTATCTATCATCTGGCTGCAGGCACATCATATCAATTGTACCCACAGCCAGACGGAGCTAATCTAGCCCACCCAACATCAAAGCATTTTGCTAAAACACAATGTTAGTGATGTGATAATGAACAATAATCTGTTAAACAATATTCACATCCAAGTATTTTATATTCATCAGTAAGCTCGTTGGCTCCGTATAAAACTAGAGTGCGTCTTAACACTACTGCTACTTCAAAGCGGACAAATAACACTTTGATCTTGTCCTATTTAATGATGAAACGTACGAATACTTTAATTTATACGAAGCTTCAAATTTTTAACCCACTCACAAAAACACGTTTTGAATCTGTGAATGCCAGTTTGTTAATCAAGTTTTTGATGCAAATGGAACTGCGCCGCACATTTGATCGACATCAAAGGGAACATTTGAAGTACTGCGCGTTGCCGCCGAAGCGGAGACAATGATACCTTTTCAGTGTTGCCAACTATACTACTACGAAATATGCTAAAGTGAGGATAAAAAAATGCCAAAAACATGCTACTTTTTGAATAATATGCTAAAATAAAATGCCAAATAAATTTAAAATTTTAATAAAAATTATTATAAAATATACAAATGTACCTACGTAGCATTACTCCAAGTTTTGAAATAAAAAAAACTATATCTTGATCTTAATCAACAGTAGCAGTAGATGTGGAAAACTGAGAGTCTGAATCATAAGTCTCTTTTGTACCTATACAGCGCAGTACGTCATCTGGAATTGTATATGAATAACAGCACTTTCCTGCCCGTTTAAGGCCAAATCTGACATATAAAATGGCATTTAAGGTTTTCACCACCAAACGATTCCGAAGCTTGGTCTTTACCAAGTTCATTTGACTGAAAACACGTTCAATCTCCGCGTTTGAATGAGGTAACGACAGCAAAGATATTACAAACTGAGATAAATCAGCAATGGGGTTATTGCCAGCTGCATCTTGATATTCGATGACTTCGCTCCAGAACTGTATGGTGGAAGATGTGCATGCCCATTTACCATGTACTTTTATACCCCATTGACATTCAACGGGCTGCAACCACTCTTTGAACTCTGGCATTTGCTCCCAGTCTGACCGGTAATGTTGACTGTACTTAGGAGGCATATTGAAAAATAACAACAAGCTGCAAGATCGCACTGCTTCACTGCTTCTACTTAGAATTTTTTAAAATAAGTAATTATAGAATGATTGAAGATGTTCTTTCTCCCTCATTCCTACAGAGAAGAGGGAGGGAAGAAATGATGTTTGTCTATGGTATCCATCTGACAAAACACAACAGTTTTATTGGGGAATCCCCTAGAAGTCACAGAACAAAAGAGATTGTTCGTTTCGTGTTTTCTTAATTTAATTTATTAAAATATGCTAAAAAAATATGCTATTGCTAAACGACAAAATAATGTGCTATACAGAAAGAAAATATGCCAAATTTAGCATATAAAATGCTAAATCGGCAACACTGTACCTTTTATTTAATATCAAAGAAATCCCCGCCCCTTGCTTTTATAATTCTGCATCCTTTGAAAAGCCGGCAATTGTATACAATTATGTTAATGATACTTTAATATTTACGAGAAACATCATTCGACGATGAGGAAATAACAAAATAACGACCATTGAATAAAACAATGTTATTCTGTTTGAATAACTTTAACTAAGTTTTCCATAACATTTTCAATGCTGATTTAAGTTATTTCGGTAACTGTATTAATTTGAATGTTTTGTTAGCATATCAGATAAGCTAATATGTTTTAAACAATTCAAGCTTATGTTAAAATAAATCAGCAAAAGAAATGAGAAAACATACCGTGCAGGTGATATGGTTTGCTGTCAACGCGCGGGCGCCATCAATGTTTCAACAACGGTATTAATTAGGCCTGCCACTTGAGAATGATGGGTTTATACAAAGGGTCTGAAAACAAACAAACGTGAAAGAGACAGAATTATGGGGGTACTTACAAAAACATTATTTGAACTCAAAATCATAACGAGTGACTGCTGCGAAGGCACCATAGAGCAGAGGTTTTTTAAATATTGTAGAACATTGAGCAATGTAATCACCTCGCACATAAATGCGAGAAAGCAAGGTTACGTATGACTAATTGCCTACTCGGTACCATTAGAATATTTTCATTACATCTGAACAATACAACTTGCAATCATACAATTTACTAATTAAATTAAAGTTAATAACCCTGGTAACTTTGTTATAATTAATATGACATCAGGCATGAGGTCATAAACATAACAAAAGAACAAACAATTGGAAATCTCCACAAAAGAAAATAAGCAGACGGGTCATTCATTACATTATAGGCCAGGGACTAACTTAACCCAAGTTCCCCTAATGCCGAATCAGCGATAAATCATTTACCCTTATTAAAAATCTAATAACACCACATGGCGTAGCGTGATATTTTTTGGTGAATACTACAATTTTTCTTTGGTAACTTGGCAGTACTTACCTAATCTAACTACTCAGTGGCACGAATTCGTTGGATAACATTTATAAATTTTGCCACGCAGTTAGTATTATGAGAGTTAGTTGAGGCAAGCTGTGTAGTAGCATAGCAGATGTGGCATGGCAGATCCCAAACGATGAAGCCCGGGGCCTTCCAGGAAACATTTCTGCCGGGCCCATGTCGCTCCGCTCGGCTACATTACATCTCGCCCGCCCGCCGTCGGCCAACTCGATTCAGAAAAACTTTTTGAGCTTCGCCGACAAAATAGTTTTGGGGCATTCGCCGTATTTCATTCGGCATTGTGTGCGCTTGTTATTATCTCCGGAGTAATCACAATAACCGAATAGCGTGAAACGAGCGCATAATAGGAGATCTCAATTGTATTTATTTACCTGTATTATTTTTTTGTTCAGCTTTTTCTTGGAGCCAAACCACGTTTAGGTATTGATAGACGATCATGTATGTTTGTAGATACGAAAAGGTTAGCTTTTGAAGTCGTTCTCAGTAGAAACATGGAACAAGATCTCAAATGACTGTAGCGGCAGCGACACATAACATATTTACAATTAAGGATTGGTAGGTACTTAATCAAATCATAGTAATAGTAAGTAGATTAAACCTCACCACTTACCAAATAGCATTCCTTCAAAAAAGTGATAAAACGCGAAGTGCAGTATAAAATACGATGTCGAGAGTATGGGAGCTTGGAATGGAATAGAAATACTTATAGCCCGTAATAAACAGAAGCTTACTTACTTAAGCAGCAGTACAAAAGCTTTAGAGCTAAGAGGTATTCGTACTAACCTGTGGTACTTCTTTCCTTATAAGTTTTCTTTGTTTACAGTTGGCACAGAAGCGGATAGGACGGACACGGAGGAACTTGTCGGGCGAGCCATGTCCCAGTGCTCTGCCCCACCAGACTTGCTACCTAGCGAAGTGCGGGCGATGATGCAGACCCCGCCGCCGCCGACCTCCAGGCCGAAAGCGGAGCCCTACAAACCACCCGTAACACCCGCTTCACCAATTGACGACAAGCCGAGATTGCGCTTCGAGGTAAGCCTTAAAACTTCACCAGAATGTTAGTGAATTTTATGAATCATTCCGTTTATTTAGAGTTTAAACACGCGGAAGTTATGGGTTTGGAGATAAACGATAAATTCTTAAGAGAACCGATATTTTACAACAAGCTTTGATAGAAGAATACATTTAGAAAGCTTGTTTAAAAGAACCCAAAATCGTGACTACAGATGATATCAAAACATGCTACAAAAGTTACAAAAATAGATTTTATCTTTAATACCTCCCACATCAGCGGTAGACCTACTTACCATGAACCTGAATGTTTTATTTGCATTCGCTCAAAGAAAGTTTGAAGCCGGTTACATCAACAGCACTTTATCTAGCTATTCTGTATCTGAACAACTATAACTTTGCAATGCGAGCGGCTTCACTTTGCCTCATATCGCAGTGATCGTAAAGGCGTTGCTAGTTTCCTTTTAAAGCTAAAGATAAAGAGGACGCCGTCTCGATGCCGCCAACCGCGTCGCGTCCGGCGCCTCAGATATCTCCTACCTACTTATGTGCATGCCCAGTGCCCACTATTCTCGACCATAACAAGACCCCATAAGAAAGTGGTATAAGAAACTCCTATCTGGTCCGGCAATAGCTTTGTTGGGAAAACTATGTAGCTGGCGTCTTGGTGTTTAGTCAGTCATTTACATAGCTGTATCGACTACTTTTTTAATGAAATTAATCAATTGAATTAATTTTTTCTGTGTTAATCAGCACAGGGACATAGAACTTCTACCAACCAACGACCTAAACTAATGGAAGTCCTAAAATATTTTTATATGACCATCTAGTTGGCGATATTAATGTGGCCTCATTGCTCAGAATATAAACAGGCGGATAGGGGTCATTGTTTTATGGCCCGGTTCACGACTCACGATGGATTCTGTCCCTTCCTATTGCGACATTAACTGCGAATGCTCGGCTTGATTTATAGATTGTCAGAGATTGTTAGCGTGAGCCGTTGCCGTTGAATCTGTAGAGTATTTTTAGATGTGGTGTAAATAGTTTCAATACCTTGAAATTGGATTTTTTTTGTTATAGGAGCTGACTTGTGACGTGGAATTGCAACATCCAGAGCCATCTAAGCAACAACCCTTCCAATTTTCTTTCACACTGTACGATCTTGATGGACACGGTCGTATGACTAAGGATGTAAGTATTAATCAGAAAACAATATCAAAAACATCTTCCTGCGTAAATTCTTTACAATAGCTATGAGTAAAATCACTTTCATGGCTATATTTGAACCAATAATAATGTAGTTTTGGTTTAATTTACAGGACATTGCGGGAATCGTTTCAACAATCTACGAGTCAATCGGGAAATCTGTAACCGTGCCCCACTACGGATCAAAAACGATCCAAGTGCGCCTTACCGTAGTACCAGAAGACGGTAAAAGGAGTCAAAGAGAAAGGCGCGAAGGTCGTAGACGGCGAAGGCGGGAATGCCCTGTGATGACAGTAGCACCACCAGAAGGTGCAGAGCAGAGCGATGAAGAACAGAGAGAAAGACTATCACCAGACGATGAAGGCTCTTCTAAATCCTCCTGCTCAGAGGAAAGGCGACCAGTCCAAAGACAAACAACGTACAACCACCCGAGACCTCACCGCCATCCGCGTAGAGAGCCTCGTGAACGTAAACACGCTAAGAAACGCTCTGGGAGTCTGCAAAGACGTGAGTTGCTGGAAATCATTCAGGCCAATATGGAGAAGAACCATCTGAGCTTTCAAGCTTCAAGGTACTTTTCTTACTCCCTACGAAGTAAATTTAAACAGCTTCACTCTGGACCCAATTTAATTTTATCAGATTGTTTAGTCAATTAAGCAATTAACTCTTTTTAATTAATTTCAGAAAGCCCAGCGAATCCGTGGTCTATGAAGAAGAAAGCAATCACAAATACCAGAAGCACCGCAACAGATCGCACACCGTCACGGAGAAGCCAAACTCATTTCACAAAACAAAATCAGATAACATCGGAAACGGTTATTTGGATCTAGCGAGCGGGGGAGATTCGCACCTGTGCAGGTATGACAGATACCTGCACGCTGTCATTTGCTCGTCAACAAGACACGCCACCAGCGGTTATCATCAAAAGCAGACACAGCCGCCTCGGGCGTCACGGAATCATCAACATCACGCAAGATCCCGGTCCCACGATACGCCTGCCCCAGTGCAAACTCCTCCAAGAGTGCTGCAAATAATTTTCTTATAGAACTTGCAACGGGACATCGCCAATGGCTATGTCCTGTTTACCTGTTGAATTAGAAAAGTGCTAGTGGCCATTTCGATGGTAGATAAGGTGGATTAAAGGTCTAACGCTAAATCGCCATACTCACCCAAGTACATTGCATAGCCTATGACAAGCTATACGGGCTTAATTGAGTTACCGAGTGCTGCACTTTATGATAAGGAGTTGAATTCTCGAGTGAAGGAATTAATTAGCACTGTGTAACTTTAGTCAGTAATCAGTATTTATTCGAGTTGCAGTGTAGTGTTACAGAAATGAAAATTCCATGACTTGTTGTTGGTAAATTAACTTGATAATGGTGACAAAGCATTTGTGTATTTAATGTTACAACTAAAGATTATGTTGCTCAATATTTTGAAGGACATCAAGCAGTTTTGGTTGGCATGCTTGCTGAGTTGAATATCTGATTAGGTATATGAGTATGTATGAATATGCAACATAAGTAGATAGTATAAGACGCTTCAGTGCCTTTACTGGTTATTAATATTGAAGAAAAGCAGCATGAAAGTATTGTTTATGACCATGGCAAAGGATATGCGTGATGTTTGGCTAATTTAAATGGGGCTCAAGACGCAGGTGTTTTAAAGCGGTGACAAAGCCTTGACCAACTCAGACGTATTTCTGATTATAAATATCAGGTGCATTAATATTATTATTATTATAACGAAGACTTAAAGAATAAAAGGCTAAAAATAAAATAGTAAATTTCAAAAGCAACGACACAATACGGAATCCTTAATATTTTCATTTATAATGTTATAACCAGCCTCAATGCAAAATTAGGCCTCAACTAGCTTAGAATAAGTTTAAAGATCTGCTTTCAATGTCACTGAATGCTCAGTAGGATTAGCTAAGTAGGGACTTTTGTAAGCTCATTTTCGAGTTAACAGACTGATTATAGATTTTAAGTGTTAGGTGCTGCGCAGTTTGATAGTTTATATACATAAGTTATAGTTGTTACGATCTATAAACACGTTTAATTCTCACCATTATTACTTAGTTATTTCATTGAGTGACTCACAGTGAAAATAATATCGACACTTCAAAACTCAGGTTATCAACAATAGGCATTTTTTAAGTGCAAACCCACACTAAAGCATCATAAATATAGTTACGAAAACGCATTCAAAAAATTTAGAATATCTTCGAAGATTTCTTCTAGACGGCATTAAACGGTGCTATAAAACCGATATGTATTCAAGATTTACGACCTGGCGTTCAGTGGCTCTGTAGCCGAAACGGTAAAAGCAGCCTACGTTTAAGATGTCCGTCTGAACGTAGCGGGTCCATGTCCCGCCAGAGTCTACATTATTTAATGCATTTTTCATTTCTAAGGTTATCTATTTCCTATACCTCTGCTTTATAAATAATCTTGGTGAAGAATTGTGTATGAATGGTAATGCAGATCTAAGATTTTGTTTAAATTTCAGCCATTATCCAGTATCGAAGTTTCTGTCAATATTACCAATATCAGTATTCTTATGCTATAAGTTTTGTTGAATGAATCTCTTACATTATTGTATCTACCTCTTATTTTACTTCGTAATTGATAACTTATTGTTTACTTCTTAATTCGTTAAGAATTACTATAAGCTGGTATTGTTAAGATACTTTGTGATAATTTTGTTAATGAATTTGTAAAGGTGTAGAATTTGATGAGTATTTGTAAGGGCATCGTGATGAGCATGTATTCAAACTGTACTTAAAATCAATATATTCACGATTCCCTTGCGACTTCAATTTAATAGTGTAAATTGTACAAAGCTCGATCTTGTCAAATATATTTATTGTCAAATATAATCTCGAGATTACTATTTATTTTCTTTTATTTTATTCTACAAAAGGTTTTGACCGCCTACTGAAGGGACCTGCATATCTCAGCTGCCTAATAAGGAGCAGCAGCTATGAAAACTACATACAATATTGGAATTTAGACCATTAACCAATAGGAAAAACTTAGGCAATAAAACTTTAAGCTACAAATAATAAATTATGCTGGACATTACATACAGCACCATATAGCCCCAAAGTAAGCAAAGCTCGTTTTATGGTAACTAGATAAATATCCAGTAGGGCTACTCTTGAACGCAAAATGCGATGAAACGCAATCGTAACCAAGCCAAACTAACTCTTATGTCCATTACGTTAAAGATTGCCATTCTGACGATAATATCGTAATTGTTTTCAAGAGTAGGCGCCCAGAACCGAGACCGATACCTGCCGAAAGCAAAAATTTGTCGCGGAAATTAAACCCGCGACCCTCTTGCGTTCCAGCCGGCTTTGAGACCAATTGCCACAGAGGCCGTCAAAATATAGGGTAAACTCTATTCTCTTCGCCGTTCTCTTCATGTGACTACAATGTAGTGTAGGTGCCTTATACTTACTCTTAACGACATATTGGTTTCTTGGTGTCCGATTACATATGGGTAATAAAATAACAAGCGAGCATTTTACTGCTGCTCAAATTTATGAATATGATAAACTTATGAGTACCTAACAGAAACATCGCAATCATGTAGTTTTACTGGCCTTTGGTAATCTAATCCTAAGCGAAAATAATTTCTACGCCAGATTTGGTGATACCACAGTGATACTTCAATACCCCTTATGAACACTTTGTAAATACCGCGTATCTGCAAAAGTAGCGAAATTGAATTATCGCGCCAAAGGATTCCTCAAGCTAATTTGCAATCTAAGGGGGTTGAGGCTAATTATCTTTATCATACTTATAAAGTAGGGTACAGAGATGTCACAAGAGTTCAGTCAAAAAAACATTCAGAAACTGTTCAAATATAACGTTTTTTTTCCTCCTATAAAATTTTGAATATGTATGTATGTAGATACGCGGTATTTGCAAAGTGCTCATAAGCGGTATTGAAGTATCACCGACGAAATAATAAATATTAGAATATTTAATTTAGAAAACACCCGCGACATCGGGTAGTTTGCACCACAACACCAGATCTGACTAGATCTAGGGCATTTCTTATTAGTACCAGTTAGAAATAATTTAAAACAGACAGACAGACAGACAGACAGACAGAGTGATTCTATAAGGGTTCCTTTTTACCATTTTGGTCCGGAACCCTAAAAACATATTGTTTATCAAAAGATCGCAATATTGTTAGCCTCATTTATTGTAAAAAGCAAAAATCATTAGACAAATACATTGGTCCCAAATACTGGACGGTTACGATTGTTAGTTATTTACAAATAGATTATTAGTATATGTTAACTTAATAATATAAAATAACAGTATTTCAGTAATCAATTCATTACTATCACAACTTAATCTCACTTACAGTAAATACTTGTAGTAGCAAGTTCAATTTTTAGGACACAAACACTAAATCTGTGATTATTTTGTATATCAATCTAACCTCGGCTTTTCAAAATACTCGGTAGATTCTAAAATGAGTATAAATATCGGCTACTTTTAGCCACATACTACCTACCTTTAATGTGAAAATCATCCTTTGCAAAACGATACTCTTCCAAACATATCGGATTAACTGAAGATTTTAGTATAGAACCATGTCAAGATATCAAATTATCGAAACTCTATAGGATACTGAGCACAATTGCAAAATCTGTCGGTAAAATATTCGTTATTTTGATGGATTAAACAGTCCTACCTTTGTTATGTCTAAATTCAAAACCGTTTATGGAACATCGTTGATAGGAATCAGCGCACGTTTTTTTTTTTTGTAATAAATTAACTTATAAAATTACGAAAAAATATTTGGTATTTAATACATCACCTAATTATGTGAATTTTGTACTGTAATAATAGACGGACAGACGAGTAACGCGTCACAACTAGCCTACGACTTACCATAAAACTTACTATTCAATAAAAATATCAAGAGATTAACATTAATTTTCGCTTTACCAAACATATCCATAATCGCACACCCTTCGTACTGTTTCTGCAAGAGATCCTGTATATCTACATCTATAGATTCCATTTCAACGCCCATGAACTTTCCTTTGATTGTGAAGACTCCGTTGTGGTTTGTCGGTGTGATGTCGAACTGGACGTTTTTGAATTGTGACCGGGAGAGACCGTCGATTTCTAGCAACACTCCCCTTTCTAGAAGCTTCGCCCCCGAGTATTTGACAGTCAGCTTCGATTTCAGCTTCTGCATATCTTTGCCGGAGCGTCGCAAACTCGCGTGTACACTCCTGGAATAACACAAACAGTTAATTACAAACAAAAAAAAGTGCAATGAAAGCTTGTGAAGCATCGTCAATTACAATCGAACACAACAAATTGAATAACGCAATGTATTTGTTTGTTTTACATTACAAGCAAGTGGGAAAAGATGCGAAAAGAACTTCACTTGATCATTATGTAGTCCTTTTTTGTCTTCGCCCTCTCTACGGACTTCTGATAATCCTAAAATGTCCCAGTGTAATCTACTCATTTCTTCTTCCAGCTCAACAATCTTTTCGTCTTCTTTCTTCTATCTTTTCGTTACATTAGTAATAATGTAACGAAAAGATTATCAGAAGTCCGTAGAGAGGGCGAGGACACGATATTTCTTAAGTCCGGTAATCTACTCTACTACCGGGAGGGCGACCAACAGTCCCAAGGTGGTGTCGGGTTTCTCGTTCACAAGTCACTCATTAACAACATTGTCACCATCGACAGTGTGTCCAGCAGTCGCATACCTAACACTATTTAAGCGATATTCGCTGAAGGTCGTTCAGGTATACACGCCGACCTCGTCACACTCAGATGACGAAGTAGTCTATGTTTGAGGACATTAGTAGGACCATACATACAAACAAAACTCACTACACTGTTGTTATAGGAGACTTCAATGTAAAGTTAGGCAAGAGTTATGATGAGTTGAGAGTGGGGCAATTTGGGTATGGGCACCGGAACCCCAGGGGATTAGAGGCTGGCCGATTTTCTGTAACTCTTTTTTCCAGAAGCCGCCTCACAGGAAATGGACCTGGATGAGTCCCGATGGTTCCACGAGAAATGAGATAGATTTCATCTTGACCCACAAGAAACGGGTATTTAATGATGTCACTGTGATTCACAGGGTGAAAACCGGAAGTGATCACCGAATCGTTAGAGGCACATTGAATATGAACGTTAGACTTGAAAGGTCCCGTTTGATGAAGTCTACGCTCCGACCCACTCGCGCACATATCCAAAACCTCGAGAGCTTTCAACTCTAACTTTGAAATCGCTTTAATTGTCTAGGTCTAGAAGAACATGCATCAGTGGACGAGATCAATAACAGGTTCGTAGAAACTGTCCATACGGTGGGGTCTCAGTTCTTTAAGACGCCCCGTACAAATAGACCTCAGAAACTCTCTGATGATACTCTTAACCTCATAGCTGAACGACGGTCATTACGACTGCAGTTTCCCGATGATGCTAAGTCACATAGGTAGCTCAATAGACAAGTTTGGAAATCCTTGCGGCACGATATTCGTACCTTTAATACAGCTCGTATTAAAGATACGATAGAGCGGAACAAAGGCTCCAAAGTGTTCGCGAGACATATTTCTATTGGGCAAAGCCAGATGACGAAGCTGAAGAGGGAAGATGGCAGTATAGCGTCAACTAAAGCAGAAGTATTAAGGGAAGTCGAAAGGTTCTATGGACAGCTCTACGATTCGGTCACCAAACCTGTTTGCAGTGTGGCAGAAGACCCTAGAGCCAAGCTGACCCGACATTATACCGAAGATATCCCGGACATCAGCCTGTACGAGAGCAGGATGGCCCTGAAACAGCTTAAGAACGACAAGACGCCGGGGGAGGACGGAATCACGTCAGAGCTTTGAAAGCGGGTGGATCACCGATACTTAAAGTCCTTCAGAAGCTCTTCAACATCTACAACCGTCTTGCTCGAGGTATTATGATGATTACGCCATAAACATGGAACAAAAGCGTCGTAGTACAGTTCTTTAAGAAAGGAAAACAACACCTTGCTTAAGAACTACAGGCCGATCTCGCTTTTGAGCCATGTTTATAAGCTGTTCTCAAGGGTCATCGCAAATCGTCTCGATCGCAGGTTTGATGACTACCAGCGTCCCAAACAAGCCGGGTTCCGAAAAGGCTACAGTACCATAGACCACATTCATACGCTGCGGCAAGTAATACAGAAGACCGAAGGGTATAACTTGCCTCTATGTCTCGCGTTTGTGGACTTCGGTTTGCCGACGATGTTGTGGTCATGGCAGTCGATGGAGGAACTCGGCACGATGCTCGTCTTATTTATTCTCAGCCGTTACTGTCCCACAGCTGAACAAAGGCCTTCCTTTCCTCCTTAAACTCCTCGCCACTTAACGCAGTTACAGGCCAAGATCAAAGATTTAAAGCGTTAGATACGCGCTTATCGTAATGAGCGTTTTGTTTCTACACTAGATGAATGAGCTCACTCATTTGGAATCAGTGTACCTCTAAACACAGTATTAGCTGGACGTGGTATGTGTTATTTTTTTCACGAAACATCGTGCAACTTGATTGTATAATAAATGGTAACAATAACAGTTCGGTTTATTGGCAAAATCAGAGTGCGTGCGTCGGCATTATTGTTATTAGATTTTTGTGTCAGGCACATCTAAAGATTTATATCTTTGGCCAAGATGGTAATTGAAACGTGAAGCTCGTCCCGCCATCTCATTCTCGGCCTTCCACGTCGCATTCAAGCATTGGTCTTCCATAAAGGTTATTGAAAAAAAAAATATGTTTGACGGAGCATGAGCAGGTATCGCACTGAGTTAGAGTCTAGTGCTAACACTTTTGTTTTTAAAAGAATTGCTGCTTACCTCTTCCCAGCATGAAGATTAGCCAAACACGACTTTATGTACTGATCATAAGAGTTGCATTTCTCCTCGTAATATTTCGTTTTCTCCGTCAGACTTTGCTTGGTCCGCGTCAGGGTCGACAAGGCTCTTCGTTGCGCTTGCCTGTACTTGCCCTTGTTGCATAAATCCAGGGCTATGGAAGTTATCAAAGCCTGGTAGCCGTCTTCGCGAGTGACGTAGCCTTCGTCCTCGAGTAGCTGAAGGTTCTTGCGCAGTTTGGCGATGTGTTCGCGGAGTGTCATCGCTTCGTCTTGCCTCGCTTGACCGGAATAGATACGTCTTTGGATCTCCTTAGCGTATTGATCCTGTTGTGCTTTTGTTGTGCCAATGCATAACGCTTCCAGTAGGTGTTCGCCTAAATAAAAACAAAACACTCATCATTGATATGAAACTTTCAAAACACTCGTAAGTGACAATATTCATTGTAATGTTAACAGCTTTTCTAACCTATTTTCAACGTATAGTTAACGTGAGTAGAAAACCCGTTTCACATTACAATTAATATGGAAATTGAATAAAACATTAAATTTAATTTGGTTTTTGTATATTAAAAAAAATCATATCTTAAACATTTTCTTGACCTGAGTTGTACAAAGATTTACTTCTCTATTCCTCTGAATACCGTCACCATGGCATGCATTTTCTTATCTTCAGATATCCTTCTCTTCCGTAAACTCTTGCACTTTCGCGATTATTCAAATACACACACGCATACAAATTATGTATCTGCATACAAAAGTCTACTGAACTTCTACCAAGTGAATACTGCTTTACTTCAACCATAAATGCTTTATGAAATTGTCCCGTTTTAAGTTCACTTCTGATGATGGCATGCTAAATCAAGGGATATATGCAAAAGTAATAAGCATACCTACATAATAGCGGTTTGTATATTTTCAGCAAAATTTTAGATTTTGTCAATAAAGTCGGTTTTTTGACATATTAAAGAATTATATTGTATTATAATAAAGGACGGACCAAATAGATTTTTGACTTTCGTATCTTGCCAACAGGCCTTATATCAAGTAGACATAAATACCGTTTAAGAAGGGTATTATCGCGACGCACAGCTCCTTCGTCTTGATGAAGAGTTTGTTCAGATCTGTCATGTCGTCGGCCGGCGCTTGGAACTTGTTTACGAGCGCCAAGCAAACTTCGAGTCGCGCGTTCTCTTCTGTACTCTCTCCCACATGCTGAAATAACGTATAAACAATCATACAACAGTAAGGTAAGGTTAATTAAACATCATACCTCACAGTCCGTAGCGTAAGATCCATGAAGAGGATTTAAACCACAACTTCGCTCAAAAAGACTTACTCGTAGGTAACGCAAATTTCATACATTTTCATATCAAGAAAACTGCCGTAGCAAATAATAAAGTGGACGTGCAAAGTGGATCAACGTTCCTTGAAGCGAGTTGCGCTACCGAAGACACGTCTCCAAAAACATCCAGGTTAAGCTGATCCCTTGAGTCAGATGCTATTATACCTCGTTCTCGGTCAGATATGCGCGTGCGTATCGGCCTATTACCTAAGCAGTGGGCGCGAATGAGCTGAAATAATGATGATAATGAAAGCTTACCGGATCAACGTCCCTTGAAGCGAGTTGCGCCACCGAAGGCACGTCTCCCAAATCATCCAGAAGCTCGTTGAGCCGATCCCTCGGGTCAGACGCTATGATGTCCTGGTATTCGATCAAAAGAGCGTGCGTGTCGACGATTTCCTAAACAAACAATATGTTGATGAGCCGTGTCATAATAATAGCCCGAGGCTTTAGGTGAATTCGAAAATTTGCTGTTTTTGTATTTATAGTGAAAATTCATTGCATTTTTAAAAAAAATTCCCAATGTTTTTTTATTATTAATATAAAAACTAATAATAATAATAAAAAAATGGCGCAACGGCGCATTAAAGAGGGGGCTTATACCTAGCAGTGGGTGCAAACGGGCTGAAATGATGATGATGATAAACGATAAGTTATATACGGGTTTACAGCTCTGTTCCGATGTGTCCATTAATTGTTCAGTCATATTAGGGGTAATATGACTGAACAACTAATGGATATTCACGAAACCACTATTATGTACGAAAAGTTACCACCAATGTCGCTTGGTACAAGCCTACTTTACGGTATTAATGTTTCCTGTCATAGAAATTTACGATTCCAAGGAAAATCGATCAGGTTCGGCACCAAGGAAACACAGATATTAATTGACTGCCTCTATAGCTTAGGTGGCTTAACAGCCGACTTATACATATACAGAGGGTAGTTCTGGTTTTATTCCTGCTTTGAAAGTTTATATTTTTTTGAATATTTGTAATTGTTCTGCAGATGTTGGTCCTGGGTCTGGGTACTTTTCTATGTATGATAAGTATGTATATACACAAATAAAATATTTTTGGTCTAGCTAGATAGTACTGTGTGTAATGTCCAGCATAATTTGTTTTTTAGTTTCTTAAAAAGTTGTATTGCCTAAGTTTTTCCTATAGATATGGTAGGCCCTCCTAAATTGCAAAGTTGTATGTAGTTTTTATAAGGTAGTAAGCATCTTAATGATCAACAAATATATCGCACCTCCAGTCGTAGACTGACTCAATTCAAAATTTGGGTGAATTAAGTTAAGTATACAGAACGACTCAAAAAAGTGCGCTCTATCGCCTAGAAAATCAGAAACAGAGTAAATCATAAATAAACTGTAATAGCTCTCTGTTTCATAAAGTTATAGTGTGATTAATCAAAAATGGTCAAGGACTGAAACACATTTTCTTCATTTCCCAAAAAACATGAATTTTGGATTGAGTCAGTCTACAACTGGAGGTGCGATATAGTAACAAACCTGCCTATATCTAATGAGCGTTTGATAAAAACGGTCATTAGATATAGGTTAGCAGACTAAGGTAGGAAGGTAGTAAGGATATACAATACAGGTAGGTAATATGGTGCGGCTTAGTTGGCTTCAAACGTAACGGCTCGTTCTTTCCGTTGATTGACTAATAGCTGACTAAGCTAGGAGGATGGGTGCAAAGCATGAATATTAGTATTGCTTACGCTGTATCATCTATAGTAAATGTTAATGACCATACAACAATCTGGAACTATAACACAACCTCTGCTTACTTTGGGGCTAGATGGAGCTGTGTGAAATGTCCAGCAGTTCATTTATGTTTAGGTACAAAGTTATAAAGTACAATATGCTTTTACACTATTCTCTTTCTATTTACTATTTCTGTATAACGATTTGCTGAACATTTTGTAATCAATATTTATATATTAATTATTAATTATCATCTAGTATTATTTTGTTAATATTGTAACCGGTACGTGGACAATGTTGTGGGCCACAGCATTACCGACTTTATTATTTGAAACCTACCTTTTGATGTATAAATTGTATATTTTGGTTGTTTATTGTTCCAAGTAAATAAATAAAATAAAAATATTACCTGAACTGTTATATAAATATGCGGATGGTTCAATAACGTTGCTTCCGTGTACTCGTCAACAGCAAAGTACTCTTCGAGAGTTCGTCCTCGACAACACTTTCGGAATAAGTCTTTCATTCGCTCGTGGCATTCGATTATGAACGGATTCAGGCAACGGAGATGGCTGGATTCCTCCCCGAACTGTAGAATAGGATACAGATAAGTAGATTACAAATAAAAACAGTAGAATATATTTTTTTAGTTTTAAATTACAGGATTTTATCGCCGACGTTTCGAACACATTTCAGCGTTCTTGGTCGCGGGAAGACTGAGTCTGAGTCTTCCCGCGACCAAGAACGCTGAAATGTGTTCGAAACGTCGGGAAAATAATAAAAAAGGTACGCGATAAAATCCTGTAATTTTAAAACTAAAAAATATGTTAACAAATCGCGAAAGCTTAACAAGTAGAATATATTTTTCTACGACAACGCGTATCTGACGAGACAAGCCGAAGACCTTATTACTATATGGGATTATCGGGTATTTATCGCGTAATTACCTTTATCTTATTCCCGACGTTTCGACCGGATTGCACCTGGTCGTGGTCGCGGGGAGACGCGTTAAATACCCGATAATCCAATATAGTAATAATGTGTTGTGATCGCGAAAGTTTAATAAAGCCGAAGACCCACCTGATGTTAGTAACTCTCCCTATTACAACTGCGATACCGCGGTGATCACGTTCACTAAGCACGTGACCAACGCTGCATTTTATTGCGCCCGTCACCCTGAGACAGAGTTGCAAGATCTCATGTGCCCGTTATCTCACCGGGCCCCTTACCCTTCAAACCGAAACACAGCAACGCAGACATTCCTGCTTGGCGGCAGAAATAGGTATGGTGGTAGTACTTCCCCGGATGTACTACTACTCACAAAGTTCTACTACTACTAAAAAGAAAGTGACATTCGAGGCTCGTAATCGCTCTAACACATAGCGAATTATACAATTCCGTATCTGAATATAATAATGCAAAAAGTTAGGCAAAGCTTTCTTAAACCGTGTGCTGGCGCAGTAGAACGTTGCCTCTCCTCTCTTGCCTGTGTTTGCAATAAGTGGGACATTTGGGACAACAATATGATAAAAATACAAGTGCCACTTGTCCCATGGGGCTAGTGGGACGTAATCGTGTCAGTAGTCCCATGATGGGACAACTCAATGGGACTAGTGGGATAGACGGAAATCTTTCCTTGTATCAAAATCCCTTACTGCGCCCGCCAACCCGCCTGCCAAGCGTGGCGTGTATGGCAATAACCCCTCATGATTTTGGAGATCCATGAGGCCCTTGTTCATACTGATGAACTGTTATTACACGACAGCAGTAATACGGGTGAGATGAATGAGGCAAAGCTTTAGCTTCATCTTTCTGCCCTTATCCCACACTATGGGAAGTCGGCACAACAGATTTGCCTCTTCCACTCTCCTCTCCCAGTGGCCTCATCACTTACTCCTTCCCTTCTCATCATCTTCATTCACACAATCCATCCATCGCTTCCTAACTTGAACAACCATAAATTATGGATCAAGTGAGAGTGTTAACTCTCAGTAGATCCTGTTTAGCAATTTTTGGTCGCAATCGAATTGATGACCAACACGATTCAAAGTGTAACTCGAATATAACTGACATACCCCTTTCTTGGCAGCGGCAAAATGTAGGATTTTTGCAACGGATGCGAGGTTTTTCCGCTGATCCGTGGTAAGGCCTCCGCCATTCGGTAGATTAATTATGTGGAACGCGTCTGGGGCTACAATAGCGGCGTTTAGGAACTGGTAATATACTAAGTTTCCAATAACCTGCAACATAATTAGCATAAAGGTACTTTTACTTTTAGATTCCTGTCTTACTAATCATTATCATATTAGCTGTTGACACCAACTGCTGGATACAAGCCTCCTCTTCAACACGCCGTATCTTAGTAATGCAGACCCAAATATTAAAATGGTCCCGTGAAGAAAGTACAGGTGCCAGCAGAAGAATGTTGCCTCTCCTATCTTGTCCGTGGATACAGTAAGAATCTGCCATCAGAAGATGGGCAGCAGCGTCTTTCCGTGTATCAACATACCGCACTGCGATCGCCAACCCGCCTGCCAAAAACCCGTCATGATCTGATACTTGCAGATCCATATCCAGCAGTGGGGTGCCGGCAGTAGAATGTTACCCCTCCTCTCATGCCCGTGGATGCAGTAAGAGCCTGCTAAGGGATACTTCCGGAAGATGGGCAGCAGCGTCTTTCCGTGTACCAATATCCCGTACTGCGCTCGCCAACCCGCTTGCCAAGCGTGGTGAGTATGGCAACTACCCGCCATGGAGATCCATGAGGGAGGCCGGAGTTCAGTAGTGGACGTTTTACGGCTGAAATGATGAAAATGATGATGATCCAGCAGTGGACGTCTTAGGTGACGGTGATGATGCCGATAACAACCGTGAAAAATAACACTTACTTTCAGAATATCCTTTTCTGGAGTATGTGGGAATTTAGAGGTAAGAGATCGGTGTAACACCCGCGCCATGTACGTTATACAAAACGGGAGTATCTCCATGGAACTGGTTATTTTATCCAGAAACAGGATCACTATGCTCTTGAGCTGAGTCAGTGCTACGTCCAGGCGAGACTTCACTTCGGGATATGAGAGGGCTTCATCTTGAGTCACGTTGTAGGGTAGTTTTCTAAAATTTAAATAACATGTATTATATGAGGCCTTTACCCAGCAGTGGCATCCAACGGGCTGATTAGATTAGACAGGTTAGATTATAGTGTAAGCACATTAAGAAAAAAAATGCAAATGCATGTTGGCAGGGTATTAAATTTAAAATTCTATTTTGTCTGTTAATTAGGTACACAATTTTTTTGTTTTTTTTTTTATTTATGAAAAAATACTTAGTTAAAGCGCATATAAGTTTAGGTCGTCACATCATAACGTGCTATTGAGATTGTGATGACTTCACGCGACATTTTAACTCAATGTAACACTGTAATTTTAAGATTACTATTTAAAAAATATACTGTTTGGTAATCTATATGACGTACTAAACTAATTAACTTTAAAATTGTGCAATTAGCCTATTGTAATTAAAGATATAAATCATTAGATATGCCCTCACACCAAAAACTCTGGCATCATCTTTATATGTGTATAAACAATAATGCCGACGCACTCACACTGTTTTGCCAATAAACCAAACTGTTACTGTTACCATTTATCATGTTGCACGAATGTATCATGAAAAAAAATAACACATTCCATGTCAGGCTAACACTGTGTCCGGTACACTGATTCCAAATGAGTTATTTCACTCATTGCGCACGGAAACAAAATAGTGCAGTCTCATTACGGTAAGGGCATGTCTAACGATTTAAATCTTTTATTGAAGCATCTTGCATTACACAGAACTTACGATATTTCTCCACTCTTCATCTCAGTATCATTCCTCCAAGCCTTGTAAATCTCAACAGGACCCGTCTCAATGTTCAGATCTTTATCTTTCAACATCATCTCCACCAATGGCCCAATTATAGTTTGAAGACTGTTCAACCCTGATAACTGACGAGAAAGACTGACCGCCATTTTCAGAACCAGAGGTGTAGACGCGATTATATCAAAAGGTTTCACAACCTTGCAACTAATTTCTTCCTCAAGAGTAAACCTAAATAATTTTAGCAGGAGATACTCGTCTCTAGGGTAAGCACCAAAGTTGTATAAACTTAGGACAACATTTTGTAAGAAAAAGTTGGTTTTATTCTGCGGAATACAGAACAGTAACTTCGACAAGTATGTGGGGTTGGTTTGTAGTTCGTAGAACAGATGCTGGTATGAATCCAACAGATGCTTGCTTTCTTTAGTTAGAGATTTCAGGCCTTTCACAGCCGTTGTCACGGTCATCAAGCTTTTACCGTCAGCGGTGTTTTGAAACACCAGTTTGGTCATGGAGTTGTGTTTCACTAGATTGTTTAGTTTCAAACCGTGCGCCGCGACTTCTTGTAAAGCGATTCTGTTCTGTACTAAGAGACCAATCTTCAGGTCCATGTCGTCAATTGTTTTTGATAACTCTTGATTCTTTCGTATCGACTGGACGACTTCGGACTTCATCGTCTGCAGTTCTATTTCGCGATCGTAGTCTTCGGTGGAGAAGTCGAGCATAGGCACAAACTTCTTGATCACTATGAGAGATGGGTTTGGGGAGTGGAAGAGTGATAGGAATGCTTGGCGAGCGCGGCGACCGCGCCATAGAGCTTGAATTTTTATTATGTTGTGCTCCTGAAATTGAAATGGCGATAATCCTTAAAATGTTTTTAACAACTCTTAATACACTAAGATCTACTTAAATAGATAAACAATGCTGGATATTTCTCTAGCACATCTAGCCCATACATCATACATCTAGTTAGCAGAGCTTGATTGTGAAATAGGTACCAGATGGTCGAAAGAATATATTTTCAATATTTTCTAAATATTCTAAAAATCGCGAAGAAGAAAAGCGAAATCGAAAAATTATCCTGCAACCTCCTGCGTTTCCGAATATAAAACCACACAGGTCGCCAAATATTAATACAAGGACACTTACTTGAACTTTATACCATGCCCAAGGATTCTGCTTCCTCTCCCGTTTTAGCTTTGCTTCAATAGCCTTCATTTTGATAGCAGTTCCATACTTCTTATGTATGATAGCTCCCCTCCACCAAGCTTGTATCTTCACAACATACTTTTCATTTTCCTTGAAGTACTTCAGTCTACGTATCAGGCGATCCCTCAGTAAATACCCGCGGCAATACGCCTGGATTATAACAATCGACTTTTCCACCACCTTCTGTTTATATTTGTTCACATGGTGCTTATTAGTCTTTTCTATGATCATTCTTATATCTTTTCTTGTAAGGTAACGCGCATGGGGGACGAAATCTTTCGGTGTCGCCCAGCTGTATGTGTAAGACTCAATGTCGATGTAAACAGTATTTCCGGCGTCGGTATGACACACGATCCAGGGACAATCATGATGTCCTTTCTTCTTCAGTGCTTTCGAAAACATTTGGAAATACATGTCCTTGCAGGAACTTTCAATTAAATCAGGGGAGGTGAGTACTGGACTGGATAACGCATCCCAAAACTCATCAATACTATTGTTTATTACAGCCAAGTTCAACTGTACAATTGCTTCTGTGAGTTCCTTTACTTTTGTTGACTCTTCATTCACATCAGCTATAGTCTCTACAATATCGTCATACCAGAGGTTCTGAGATTCCTTCTGAACTAATGCCTTTTTAAGCATTCGCAGGTACAGATGATTCTCCTCCTTTTGTAATGGAGAAGGGAGTTTCAAACTTGTATTCTTCAGTAGAGACATTAGAGAGTCCACATTTTCATCACTAACTGCCTTGTTAATACCATTTATCACTTGGACCACTGAAAATTAATGAGGTAATTATAAGTTTTATATCGATTTATTTACATACTCTCTGATTACCGTTGCTTATTATAGGGCTAGATCTCACTAGATGTATGATTAGTTAGAATATAAAACACTGATTCTATTGGAACTGTACTCGAAATTATATGCACCATCTAAAAGTTACATTGGTATACCATTCCACACCACACAGATAAATATTTACTTACATTCTTCATTATCATCATCCTTCAAATTGACCATATCAATTGTATCCCGAATATCTTCCAAGGTTAGCAATGGACAAGAGCATTGTTTACTTTTAACTTGCAATGCTGTCGCGAGAGCGGATAGGTACCTTCGCCGGCAATGATGCCTGAGGGCTTCCAAATGTATTTGTTGAGAGTTCAGTGAGTTCCATACTGCAGCATCATCCCCTCTCTCAACAGCTAAGGATATAGCAGCTATTGAAGTTAAATACGCTAATGACGCCGCTATTTCACTCTCATTGAGATTCTTCTCTAACTCACACTTCTCTAACTTCATCTCTTCATACAACAGAGGCACAGCAAATCTTTCTATCTTTATATTCAGCTCCAAATGCGGATTATTAAGGGCTCTGAACAAATCCTCAGGAGTACCTTCATCTAAAGCTTTGTTCACATCTGCTATAGCAACCTTATGATCAGAATGTTCCAAAGACTTTCTGTTGCCTTCGTTTATTATGTTCTGAAATATCTTATGCCAGTTTGTTACACTCTCAACATCAATGTCTTTGTTGCATTCAACAATTTCTTTTACAACATCACAGTAAAAATCGAGATTCCTACTGTTGTAACCTTTAATGTTGACCCAGCCTTCATTGAATATTTTGTGTAAATTATTAATATCACCATTATTTGTGGATTTACACAGGTTTTTCCAAAGGTGCTTATAGTTAACTGCTGTGATGTGTCCCTGTATTTCTACCACTGTTAGCATTTCATCATATTCATCAGGAATGTAGCTATCATTCAAGGAGTGATTGAGAGCTGATTGGACTTTCTCATATTTAGCATTGTGTAGTACCCTTTTATACTCTTCTATAAGCCTATTCTGTACATATTTTAGCTTCAAGTGAGGGTTGAGCAGAGCTGAAGTAATGGACTTTTCTGTATCCAAGAGCTTATTCAAATCAACCATAGCCTTGTGTATATGGTCTTCATTATCAACATTATTCTTTGACAATATGCCACCAATCTTTTGGAACATGGGAAGGGGGTGTGTGCAGTTCTGCAAATCTTTTGATACCAAGTCTAATTCTTCATCTGAAATTTTATAGATATTTTGGTATCTTTATATGACACTGATCATCATCAACCAAATAAAACGTTAGTTTATTTCTTCAAGATAGGACACAAATAGGATTACACTTATACCTTAAATACTTAATTCTTGAAAGGTTTTTTTGAGAATTAAGAAATTTTATTCGCTAACCTTTATCATTGGTCAATCATAAAATTTTGTTACATTTAAAAAATACTTACCAGTAAAAACAGCCTTTCCAAAGACATCATGTATCAATGGAGCCTTGCCAAGCTTAAATAGATGAGAACTCAATGCATGGATACAGTATATCACTTTAGGCATATTCTTCTTGTCATAAATGTCTGTAGTTTCAGGCTGAAAAGTCTGAAATTTAATAAAAAAGTGAATTAAAACACTGCTTTACATGTGTTACTTCACCATCATCATCAGAAATAGCTTGGAACAATGAGCCAGTCAATTTGTAACCATTTGTCTTTTAATATTACACAGATATTTTTTTTTTATATATCATAGATTGTTTAAATATAAGATTCAATTGCTTTACTTAACTAATTACATTATGAGCCGTGATGTAGAGCGAGACTCTCTAGCAGGTATTATATACTTAAAAGAGAGTCTCACACCCTGGATATTGTTTAGATTAATTAAGTGAAAATAAACATATTTGTATTTGTATTAGATACAAGAACTTATCATTAATCATCCATAGCCTACCTTCAACCACAGCTGGTTATATATCTTTGTTAGTATCATTATATGACATTATAAGTTTAAACTGTAATCAAAATGTATTTAATAAAATAGACAGTAACAGGAAGTCAAGTTGTGATTACTTCAAGAAATCAAGTTGTGTTACTTACAAAGGGAAGTTCAGTTTGCTTCAATATTTGCAAGAACTTGTTTATGTTGTCTGTGTGCTTGAATTGTAGGCCCATTGTCTGAAAATACATTTGTCATTAAACATAAATTTAGTGTAACAAAGATAAACCTGCACAAACAAGAAGGGATTGTCTGCCAATATTTTGAAGATAATATGTACCTAGGCCTTTTAAACTTTTGCAATATTAGATTTAATAATACAGGTATTTTAATGTTTCTATATTCACTAATCACAACTTTGTCTGCATCACATAAGAGAGAGAGAGAGAGTGGGTTGTAGGCACCTTTAATTAAAATGTGTGCTGTAACACTGTGAGATCTTATAAGATATTTGTTGAATTCAAATGGTGTAAAAGGTGATTCTGTTCATAACTTAATACATATGATGAATAACGTAATTATTAGATTTCTTGTGTATTTATAATTTAATTGTAGGCTCTCATTGTTTCTGAACAGTTGTTCCAGGTTAAAATGAATATAGACCCACCTTATAACGCTTTTGTTCAGTATCATAAATCTTATTCAGAGGTAACATGTCCGGCGCTATAAAGTGCCCCAACTTAGCCAAATAAACACCATTTCGAAGATTTTCCTCAAACACTGTGGCCTGAGGAAGTTTCTCTTTCAAGCATGCTTCCATCCATGTTTTAGCTTCCTCCAACCGGCAAAGATATTCATAGGCGATGGTTCTTTGTCTGATTATGTCCATTTCTTGACCTGTCTTACGAATATCAGTATCGCCTAAAAAACGATAAACAAATATGAATAAAGATGTCTAACCAGTAAAATCTAAGAGTATTATTGTTTCATCTAGACTAGAACCGAAGTAGCAATATCAGCATCGGCAAATAATTTATTTGAGCGCGCGACTTACAATCGTCAATTCTGCCTATACGCGTCTCATCGGAATCCTCGTTCCCCATGTTTGAGTATTTATGTTACCATTCACAATAAAATTAGCAATTTAATTGATTTATTCGCGAAACCGTAATTTTCAAAACAATACAAGCGGTTATCATTTGAAATAAGTTTGAAAACTTTGAAAGTTGATTGACAGACATCTGACTTTTGACGTTTGAAAAGACTTGAAAAGTCCATGTTCACACTAACGACTTGAACGAATTACCTAATATTACATATCTTCTTTAGAGTACGTTATTGAAGACTTTTCATTTAGTTGATTTTCAACAAGTTTTTAACGGATATTTATTTTGACGTAATTCATTTGATTTTGATTGGATGTCTGAATACTTCTAATCTTTTTTTGCGTCGCTGGAAAATATTTTAAAAATAATATGGAGGAAGAAGAGCCCAATAGAAGTTACTTTATGGAAGAACCAATGAGAAAATATGAATCAGTATCTATATGTAAATGTCTACGAGATGATGAGTCATCCGAAAAAGTAAACATTTCAGACCGCAAAATGAGAATTCTTTCAACGGTGTCCAGAACTGAAACGTACTTGCGAGAGCGGCGTATTCCCGAATTCATAAGATTTCTTCTGACTAAAGTGATTGCTCAAGGATCCGACAAGCCTATTGTTTACTTACAAAAGCTTTTAAATGACTGCATGCTGTTTCGCGCTGGTCATGGTTTGGCTCCAGTTTTATATGAAAAAAGGTAAATAATTAATTGAAACAACCAAACTCAATACATACATAATTCTAATTACTTATCAATAGGAATAGTTGCATTAACTAGGTAGGTGCCTATTAAAGAATAATGCTCACATTTCTAAGGACCTATTTATTTTTTTCAGGCATTTGGAGGCTGTCATAAAGAGTTTTGACCCTGGCCAACGTGGGTGGCTTAATGCTGGCCAAATGCGCCGAGCTTACATAACTCTTGGCCTAACACCTGAAGCAACTTGTGAGAGTGTTTCTACTGAAGTTGCTCTTAAAAACATGGAATCAGCTCAGGAAAGAGAACTCTTGCAGATGATTAATGCTGGGACTATGGCTAACGAGAGTGGGACCGAAAATGAGGAGTCAAAAGAGAGCTCTTCTATAACCTTAAACTGAGTAGCCGAGACCTAGACGCTTTGATTTTATCAAACGATGTTGATATATTTTCACTTTAATCTGTGAGTCAAGTAATGACTGTTATTTTATAGGTAGGTAGTTAATGAGTTTATTCACATATATTGCAGATATAAAAATACTAAAAATATTGACCAAATATTGTTTTTTTGCCTGGTTGGTATACTACACTCATGTACTTATTTAGAGGAACGGTACATCAATCGAAAAAAAATACTGAAATATGTACAAAAAGTTCTTAGTACAAACTGGCCACATATACCTTAACATTTAATGTGGCGTTTTCATTAAAAAGTAAAAACTTCAAAAATAGTTACCTCGTACCTTATAGATGGCGTTAATTTTCTTTTACTGGTAGGCACAATTTGACAATGACAGGATTAATCACAAACTGCTTACTCCGCTTGTCAGCTCCATCTGTTAGGTTTAGTAGAAAACTCTTTTTGTTTTGTTACTGAAAACGGCTCATTAAATAAAGAATTACTCAAGTCTTTTCGTTCAGCTTTTCGTTCGTTTTTTTGCTATTTTCACTAGTCTATTGGAATAATTTTGCTGATGTGTGCGTATTCATTTCATAAAATTCCGTCATTTTTTTGAGAAAAACGTATCGCAATAGTAGTGCTCACACATCAACGATAACCTAAAGGGACAATGCCGGATCTCAGCGTAGCTCAGGTTTCCAAAGCTGTTACTTTAATTGAAAAAGGTCACAGTTATAAAGAAGTGGCACAGATATTACGAGTTTTCAAATACCTACGTCATCTTTCGAAATGTTAGACGTTATCAGCAGACTGGAGTACACGAGACGTCCAGGGCAAGGTCGCAAGAGAGTAACTTCAGCGAGAGACGATCGATTTATGCTGAGCAGTGTTCTGAGAAATCGCACTTTGACTTCTTCTGAGGTCATAAAAGTTATCACTTCAAAATATTTTAACTTCCGCATGGTGATTGATTACGTATCTCGCGACAGGTTTTGCAACAGGCAATTGACAGCAATATTGCTGTCAAATGTCAATTCCTTGCTGTTCTCTAATACAAAATTGTAATTTGACAGCAATATTGCTGTCAATTGCCTGTTGCAAAACCTGTCGCGAGATACATAATCACCCTGCCGATCTCTCCCTTTTTTGTACCGTTCGTTCCTTTAATTATGTCCATGAGTGTAATTGTTCGCCCCGAAGTTAGAACGGGCGGGATATTACGTAGAGAATTCCAGCAATCCAGTTAAAATTGCTACGATTTGAACTGGATTGCTGGAATTCTCCAAATACTTTAATTGAACTCCTAACTTGCAATTTTTCATCAAGATAGAATAATTAGCCAAGTCTAAGCCGTGGGTTTCTTCACGATGTTTTCTTTCACCGTTAGAGCACCTGTTAAATGTATACCTACCTAGTTCTAGAAAGTAAAATCCAATGGTTTGCACATGTTGTAGTGTGAACTTTCATATATGAGGCGTATAGAATCAAAGACAGCTAAGTGCATTGGTGAATTTTTTTGGAAAAACGAAAAATTCTTTTTATATCTTTTCTGTCAACAAACTATTAAACTATTTGAGTTCAATTTAGAAACCTATAAAACCTATAGTTTCTAAATTGAACTCAAATAGTTAAATAGTTTGTTGACAGAAAAGATATAAAGAGAATTTTTCGTTTTTCCAAAAAAATTCACCAATGCACTTAGCTGGCTTTGATTCTATACGCCTCATATGTGGAAGCATCACTGTCAAATAAATAAAACTGTCAATGTCTAGATCTAAAATCAAAACAAAAACATTGTAAATTCGTACGGCAGTCGGCAAGATAAGGAAATTCGGTTTAAAAACTACTACGAGATAAAAACCTTACACACAGGCCCGATATTCCAGTGATACCGTTGCTGCGGTGCGGTACTAGTATGCTTGCAAATAAAAGATTGTTGAAATGTTCGTTACGGGGATCTTTATTCACATAACATTTCTGTTTTCCATCTTTGATATCTACTTCAAATCTCCGATAGTAAAAGATGTAGTCCCTTATCAATCCCAACATGAGGCACTTGCTGACAGGCTTGTTCTCTTTGTGGTAGATGGGCTACGGGCGGATTCGTTTGTCAACCACACAACCATGAAATACCTAAGGTAAGTAGATGTTGTGTACCAACACCATATATATAGGAATTTTCTTTCTTTTTAATAAAAGACGGTAGCTTGCATTTCTCTACTCCAGTAGGTAAACATAGCTGTAACGTTTTTGAGTAACCAAATTTTTTTTTCCTATTTTAGATCCATAGCTAACGGCAATGGTAGGTGGGGAATATCTAATACCCAAGTGCCTACTGAATCACGACCTGGCCATGTGGCCGTCATAGCTGGCTTTTACGAAGACCCTTCAGCTATTGCAAAAGGTTGGAAAGAAAATCCTGTTGACTTTGACTCTGTCTTCAATCAAACTGCTAACACTTGGTGCTGGGGGACCTATGACATAGTCAATATATTTACCAAAGGACTCACTGATGACCATATTGTTATAAATGAGTTTGATCCATATGATCAAAGCTTTAGTACAGATAAGAACACAATACATCTGGATTCTTGGGTGTTTGATAAAGTGAAGGAGTTCTTTCAGAGTGCTAAACATGATGAAGAATTGAATATAAAGTTAAAGAAGAAGAAAATTGTGTTATTCTTGCATTTGCTGGGTACTGATACTTCTGGGCACACTCACAAACCAGGAACTGTGTAAGTATTTTGGTTCTTGAAAATTAAATCAGATGTAATACTTTATTTACTCTGGAATATCCAACACTTCAATGTAATACTTAAATTTAATTGCTTATCTTATGTAATAATATTTGGCGCTGTGGCAGACTGAAGAATGAAGAAGCAATGGTGTGACGAGTTAGACCAATATGTAGATAGTGTATGGATCAAATTGACAGCAGATTGAGATGCGTGGAGAGATGAGGGTGAGGCCTTTGTCTAGCAGTAGGACACTTACAACTTATTGTAATTGTAGTAAATAGTTTTAAGTACAAGATTTTATAGTGTACCATTTTTAATATGTTTTAAAATCCTTTAAAGCAAATTATGTACTATAGATTAATTATATGTTTTAATATTGCTTTTCAGTAACTTCTTGAATACTGTAAGGCATGTGGACCAAGGAATTAAAGAAATAGAAAAAGTTATCAGAGATTATTATGGAGATGATGGGAAAACAACATTTCTTATGACATCAGACCATGGAATGACTGACTGGGGTAAGTAATTATCTTGTAAACTTTGAGAATAAATTCCTTGTACTTACTTACATACTGCTGCGGCGCAAAGACCCGAAGTGGATCTTGGCCTCCGACACTAAAGAATGCCAGGCTTCTCTGTCCGCTGCTGTTTCAGTCCAATTGACGGCGTGAAGGTCCTTTAGGTCTTTCAGCACTTCATCCTTCCAGCGGTACCGAGGGCGCCCAATCGGTCTTCAACCAGCAGGACACCCCAAGTGAGCTCTTTTGACAGCACGATCATCCCCCATGCGGATTACGTGCCCGAGCCACCGGAGTCTTGACAATTATCTTGTCTAAATATATTTCTGCATTTACGCCGGGCAGGAATATAATGGGTGACCCAAGATGAATTTTGGTCCGCTAAGATTTTAAGCTGTCTCCTCTCATCCACAGCCTTCTCACATTCTTGAGATCACCACTTCTTACGCTTCTTTCTTTCTTCTTTCCTAAGATCTTAAGCGCTGTCTGTTTTATGACGTCTCTTGTCTCCTCCCAGATAACATTGAGGTCCTCCTCTTCCGGTAATTCTGCGAACTGGTTGGATAGCGCAAGAGCAAATTTCTTCGCAATAGCTTCGTTTCTTAGGCTGGAGGTGTTTATGCCATCTTCTCCCCTTGCGCATTTGACGCTTTTGGCTGCTATCCTTGCTTTTAACCTAATTCCAAGCATGTAATGGTCTGTATCACAGTCCGCTCCCCGGTAGGTTCTGACATCCGCAATTATGTTCCCATGTCGTTTGTCGATTAAGGCGTGGTCTATTTGGTTAATGGTAACCCCATCTGGCGATTTCCATGTGCCCTTGCAAATGTTCTTGTGTGGAAACATCGTACTTTTAATTACCATGGATTTAGACGACGCCAGGGAGACCAGTCTTATGCCATTATCGTTTGATTTCTCGTGCCTGCTTTGTTTGCCAATGGTTGGTATGAAGATGTTAGCTTCATCTTCAGCTGGCTCTGTAGGTGCATAAGCACTAACAATCGAGATGTTCGAGAACTTGCCATTGATGCGGATACTACATAGTCTGTCGGAGATAGCGTCAAATCTGAGTACGCTATGTAGGTATCTCTTAGATATTACAAACCCAGTTCAATTAGCGCGTGGTCCGCTATCTGCTCCACTGTAAAATAGAGTCGCGTGGTTATCTATACTGCACTCTCCCTGCCCGGACCATCTGACCTCCTGTAGTACAGCGATGTGGATGTTATATCTTTGTAGCTCCTTGGACAATTGGTACATGGATCCGGGTCTTAATAAACTTCTAACATTCCATGAAGCAATTAGAAAGTCCTAAAAAACCTGCTTATAGTCGTCGGTTTTGGGATCAGATCGTTTATTTCTTTGTGTCGGTTTCGTAACAATTTTTTTTCCATGGGAGGGTCGTTAACCCATCGCACAACCCCCATTATGCTGGAGGACCACACCTTTTGATGGTCAGCGAGTCCATCGGACTTAGCCGGTAGTGTAGCTAGGCTGTACTACCGATCGTTCCCCAATTCGCCATCCAGGGGACGCTCCCCTACGCCAACAGGGACGGCGCGAGGATAAATGCCTTGTATTATCAGAAAATTAATTTATATACCACATCACCAGAATCATCATTTTTAGCCTGTGTCAACCCACTACTCTACTGGGCGTAGGCCTCCATTTTTTGCCACATTTTCTGGTGTTGGGAATTTATATACCTCGTTAATATTATTATAATATAAGTAAAAACTATTATATTATTGTAATACCTATGTAAAAAAATGCAGGAGCAGAGCTTGTGCTCTGGGTATCAGATAGTTGTTTTTTATGTTTTGATGTGCCTGTACTGTTTCACTGCAGATGGTTGATAGAATACGATAACACATTTAATTTGTAAATACATAATTATAATACATAAATACTCAGACCAAGACCAGGTACAAATATCTGCAGTGAAACTAGAAACATTTGTCTTGTAGCGGGTATCGAACCCGCGTCATCCTGCATCTCAGCCGGCTATTAAATCAATTGTGCCACAGACGTCAACGAATATTTGCTTTTAATCGGTCTCGGTAATTAAAAACTTACAATAGTAAGTTATTTTTTTTTGTTAATATTGATTGATTGGCGTAAGTGGTGTAAGCCGTTCTAATCAAATGTATTAAATAAATAAATGACCAACAGTATAAAAAATTAATCCTCAAAATCCATTCATAATTGGTGGACTAATCGCGTTGAAAAAAAAACAAGCAGTCGAATTGAGAACCTCATTATTTTTGAAGTCGGCTAAAAACATACAGTCGTATTCAGAACCTCCTTCTTTTTGAAATCGGTTAAAACTGAATTTCATTTTTTAATTTCAGGATCCCATGGGGCAGGTGATGACCATGAAACCCAGACACCCTATGTTATTTGGGGCTCCGGAGTGCAACAAGTGAAACCTTCACAGTTAGATCCAGAGGATATTGACATGTCTCAAAACCACAGATTAGATGTAAATCAAGTGGATCTGGCACCGCTTATGTCTACCATCTTGTCTATTCCAGTACCAGTCAATTCTATTGTAAGTATTATAATGTTCAAACTATTATTTACTTAACCATTTTTTAGAGCCTCGGTCGTTTGTCGGCAGGGTGCACTTGCAGTAATAATAATACCTAATAAATAAATAATAAATAATGCTGGACAAATCACACAGCATCATCTAGCCCCAAGCTAAGCAGAGCTTGTGTTATGGGTACTAGATGACTGATATACTTAATATATTATACTACATAGATAGATATTTTTATTATATATAGAAAAAACACCCAGAACACCCTGAACAAATATCTGCAGATCGTACAGACATTTGTCCCAAGGCGGGAATCGAACCCGCAACCCCTTGCGTTGCAGGCAGACCTTCGCCCGCTGCGCCACAGAGCTCGTCATATATACACCTTAGAATAATAACATAATATATTTAGTTATTTTTCTGAGATAAGTACTTTTGGTTGGGGCCCGAATTATGGTAGTTATATACCTAACTATTGTAGTTAGTAGTGGTAGTGAGGGGTTACCCTTACTTCCTCGCAACATGAGTAAACCTAAATTAAAATCTGTTAATTGGTTCAGGAAAGGTATTAATAAATCGACACAGACATTTGTCGGTTAATTTACCTTGTTTTAATACATTTCGATAAGCAGCAGTCGTTATCAGGTAAAAATACGCAATACATTTTTAGTATCGATATAAACGTAATAAATACTAGCCACAAGTTTTATACTTGCCGTGGGGTGCTAGCAGTAGAATGTGACACCCCCCCTCTCTTGCCTGTGGATGCAGTAAGAATTAGCCAAGAGATAGCCAAGAGATGGGGCAGCAGGTCTTTCCGTGTATCAACATCCCATACTGCGCTCGAAAACCTGCTTGCCAGGCTTAGTGAGTATGGCAACTTCCTTCTCATGATCAATAAGAGATCCATGAGGTAGGCCTACGTCCTAGTATTATACACCGTGTAACCAGACTACTACCGAAAACTGGGGGGTTGCAATCAAACCATGATACTGAAAATATTTAGCGAAAAACCGCTAAAAATATGTCAACATATCTACGTCCTTTTAATTTTTTTCTTGTAACATACGCATACTACAACATTATAAGAACAATCCTATCTAATTAAATCATTTCAAAAAGCCAAGAAAAATTTAAATAAAAGATACAGCAATGTATTGCACGCACATCCTGCATAATACACTACGGACAGCTGACCCGCCGCCCAGGGTCATCGCACTAGCAAGCTGTACATTGCGGGCTGTAAAAAGTAACAAAAACATTCAAACATTATTAACTCTGGCTACAATATTTTTTCGACAGCTGTATTTTTTTGTCATTGTTTTGGGGTGTTGCACCACCCCTTTTCGTTTTCGGTAGTCGTCTTTTTACACCCGATATAATATACTTACTTTACTTTCTGGCGTTATCCAACAATGGTTTACATTACAGGGGCAACCAATCCATGGACTTATGAATATGACATTGCCAAACAAAGCTAAAGCTATCTACAGCATCGGCAGACAACTAGCCTCGCAATACGACAAGAAAAGGCGTGATGTGGAAACTAACGCAATACAACAACTTTACCAGCCCTATGAACCCTTCACAAAGGCTAAATACGATGAGTTAATTCGTTTCACTGAAAAAATGTTGAGTGAACGTAAATTTACCGATGCGATAACATTCAGTGAAGAAATCATTGAGTTAAGCTTAACAGGGTTAAGATATTACCATAATTATTACCAAACGCCACTATTGGTGCTTGTGACTTTGTCTTTTTTCGGCTGGATAGCAGTTCTGCTAAAGGCGCTGTCAGAACAAAGAATTAATGCTCAAGCAGAGGCCTCCAGTGGCCTGATGAGCGTTGTCCATTCCAGTTTGATAAGGAGACCTATTTTCAATTCAGTATTTTTATTTTTGTGTGCTATAGCGTGCTACTTAGTTTATGGTAAGATTCTTTGTATTTAACTTGTGTTTTTCATTGTGAAGCACATATTTTAGTAATACTTTTGAACTTTAAAAAATACGGGGGTTACTGAAAAATACTCACGTCATAATTTAGTTCGATTTAATGCCGACCTTCGCGAACGCGATGTGATCTCCGACTTAAAATGATTACGCGAGTCATTCGTGGTGGGCTTCGAATCCATTTTCTTGATATATTCCGCAAAATTAATCAAATGAAAATGATACTTTTTACTAAATGCTTTTAAATTTGGTGAAAATATTTATGTTCATCATATCCTGAATTCATGGAAAACACATTTCTTTTCAGCTCAAGATCTACCATTCCAGTATTACTTATACTTTACAATGCCTGTAGTTTTGTGGTGGTATGCATTATCGCCTCTAGATGTGTGGTTCAGCGCATTCAAACAAGTACAAAGAAACAAGATGCTGTCTTCGTTATGTATAGAAGCTATAAGTTATATCTTGGGGTCCGTTGCTATGGTAAGCTAAATTTTAAATTTTCAATGAAAAACGTTTCCGGTAGGGTCACATTGATTCTTGACACTTTCTAGAGCCGGAAGTGCTTTAACCACTGAGCTACGAAGACGCTATCAGGTTACGTCAAAATTCTTGATAAGGTCATATCGGTTGAGCACCAATAGAGCGCCATCTACAGGTAACTACTAGAGTTTTCCTGTTAATTGTCTGAAGTTGCATTCAGTATGAATGTCTAGACATGTCGCTATAGCATTATTCAATATTTTGTTATATTATAAAAACGTCGTGAGGATACCCGCGGCTTAGTTTGCTTCAGACGTATTAACCTATTCATATTAAATAGCGGGATAGTCCCACTATTTAATATGTTACTACATATAGTATTAACCTATTATTTCTTCAGACTAAAAAGCGACTAAACTAAGAGGATGGTATAGGTGCTGGGCAAACCTAAACCATTTAACATTGTCTCGGGCACTGCAGTGTTCCATACAGCATGAATTCCACCTGACGCTGTATAAAACATCTGAATTTTGAATCATATTATTATTAATTTTGTAAATACTGGGATTACTACTTAGTATTACTGTCCGGTCGTCCGCGCGTGGGGCCGCTGTGATACGTCCGTCGGTCTCACGCGCGCGCGGCGGGGCATTAAATCCAATGATGATGATTTTCTGGAAAAAACGAAACGTGTAGGAATAAACTTCGACCAAGGATATAAATCGTTAGATACGCCCTAAAGTAATGAGCCGCCGTTTTGTTTCCACACGAAATAAGATATTTCGCTCATTTATACGCAAAACAGTGTTAGCCGGACGTGGTGTGTTATTTTTATCACGAATTATAATTGCACAATAAATGGTAACAATGGCAGTTTGGGTTACTGGCATTTGATTTCTTCAGTTAGATCTGAATTGATATTTGATTTCTGTTTCCAGGCCTTATCTTTTACTTACAGATGGATGTTAAGTATACCTTTACTGGGCATGGCAGTGTGGCCTTTCTTGTCTTCAACTAGAAACCATTTATCCCAATCAATGTTAGTGGCCTGGTCCTCTGGATGTTTTCTACTGAGCATGTTTTCTTTCATGCCTGTGGTTGGGAAGGAGGTGTTTATAGAATTGGTGTAAGTATATCAATATTAAGAATAAACTAGATTTTACAGCCTTCTCCTTAAACCAGTAAAAAGAAAAAAAAATACTACTGACCCAATACCTAGTGTGTTACCAGTGATGACATATGGAACCGAGACGTGGTCCTAAACTATTAGCCTTATGAATAAGCTCAGAGTCGCTCAACGAGCTATGGAGAGGGCTATCGGGGTTTCTCTACGGGATCGAATCAGAAATGAAGAGATACGTAGAAGAACTCGGGTCACCGACATAGCAAACAGATTAGCACGTTGAAGTGGCAAAGGGCAGGCCATATAGCGCGCAGAACAGATGGCAGATGGGGCCGCAAAGTTCTCGAATGGAGGCCACGGGTCGGCAAGCGCAGCGTAGGACGTCCATCTACAAGATGGGCAGACGACTTGGTGAGAACCGCTGGTCGGCGGTGGATGCAGACGGCTTCCAACCGCAGTACTTGGAGATCAATGAGGAAGGCCTTTGTCCAGCAGTGGACGTCCTACGGCTGATATAATGAATACCTAGTGCACGGAATAAGCGAGGTTACAATTTAGTGTTCTTAATGTCAATTGTGTTTTATCTCAGCCGTAGGACTGCTGTCCACGTCCACTAGTGGACATAGGCCTCCCCATGGATCTCCATGGTCATGAGAGGGTTGTTGCCATACTCGCCACGCTTGGCTGGCGGGTTGGCGAGCGCAGTACGAGATGTTGATACACGGATAGACGCTGCTGCTCATGTTCCGGAGGTATCCTTTGGCAGATTTTTACTACATCTACAGGAAAGAGAGAAGAGGCAACTTCTACTGCCGGCAACCCACGGCATTAATTTAATTGTGTTTAATAACTGGAAAAGTATACTAGCGCCATCTGTTAGGTTGTAGGTAGGCCTCATTATTTAAGTGGACTTTACAGGACTACAGTACACGCATTTCTAAGTCACTAAAATTCGAATTCTAGTAAGAAGGCTACAGAGGACAAAACCTTTTGAGCTAGCATAGTGCAATTTGTGTCAGTGCAAGTAGTTACTAAGTGATATTTTTAACTTTCCAAAGAACACAGGAACAAAGTATCTTCCCCTTAATAAAATTAGAGTCAATAAAAAAAGTGCTGATGGACACTATCTTACAGTTTATTTTTATAAAACTAGGTTAGCATAATATTACTCATTAGCCGGTTTGGCTAGATTGTAATGTATTTTAGTGTAGGTCATGTTAACTTATACTAAATAAATAATAAAAAAACACTAAAATTCGACGACAAATGTGTGTCCTCGTCTAGTCTGATTTTGACGCCGACTGTCGGTTGCTTAGATTAGGTTATCTGTGGCTTAGGTACATATTTAGAGTTATTTGGGGCGACAAAGTTTCGTAGATGCGTTTAACATCTACTATAGGTACCTACTACCTACATTAACGACGATTATTAACGACCTCTGTGGCGCAGCGGGCGAAGGTCCGCCTGCGACGCAAGAGGTAGCGGATTCGATTCCCGCCTCGGGAAAAATGTCTGTACGATCTGCAGATATTTGTTTGGGTGTTTTTCTATTTATAATAAAAAAAATATCTATCTATGTAGTAATTACGTAGTTTAGTCATCTAGTACCCATAACAAGAATCAACACAACACAAGCTCTGTTTAGCTTGGGGCTAGGTGATGCTGTGTGAATTGTCCAGCATTATTTATTCATCATCATCATTTCAGCCGTAAAACGTCCACTACTGAACTAAGGCCTCCCTCATGGATCTCCATGAGGGGTAGTTGCCATACTCACCACCAGAGTCGGCTCTAGCCCTTGTGGCGCCCGTGTGCCACCAGTACCCTGGCGCCCCCTAGTAGGAGCGGGGTCAAAATGGAATACTTACAGTTATATTTTCATACGAAAATTCGGGTGCAAATAGTGCAATTTTAAATGATGTCAAGAAGCTTTTTAGGAAGGAAGGGGTTACCCTGCTCTCCCATCGAGTATTTGAGAGTGGTTTTAGACTTAAAGTTGGCGCTTCTTTAGCAAGTATTTGCCAACGTAACATAAATAAATAACATATAACATAAATAGTAACATAAATTTCTTGCACAATTGAAAAAAAATTTACTATTTCTAATGAACCTTTAGCAGCGTATTCACTACCAAATTTAGGCTGTGTATCGCACATGGTACATAAAATGCGCGCGAGTTTATATCTGAAATTCGTTTATAAAGACCTTTATTCCAATTTTTTTCCCTTTCATGTTTGCACCATTATCGTAACCTTGACCACGCATCTTGTATATCAATTTCGTTTGAGATTAAACATCTAACAAAAGTTGAGTTAAACCCTGGCCAGTAGTGTCTGTAATAGGAAAAAAACCCAGAAAGTGTTATTTTGCCTCGTTGTTGCTTGCATTTAAAAGAACGTATCGTACGACAACCGATATTTGTTCTTCGTGTGCAATATCTGGAGTGCAATCTAAAATAACTGAAAAATATTTGGATTGTGTCAATTGCAAAACAATAGATTTTTTTATTCTTTCTCCTAATAATTGTATTATTTCATTTTGAATATTATGGCCAAGATAATGAGTTTTGAATAAGGGCAATGTGCTCCGCAAGCACATTATCAAAATTAGAGGTATATTCAACCAGCTTTAAAAAGTTACCAATACCAAAATCGTATTTTTTTCAGATCTTCCCCGAAAAGCCAGACATTGCCTAGCTAAAAAATGAATAATGTTAATTATTCGTTCGAGTACTGCAACCCAACGTTTTTTTCCGTTCATCCGGCACGCGCCTTTGGTAGTGATGCGACACTACGCCAATATAATTATTAACCTATAATCTGTTGTGTCGCATTAGATGGCGCTCGGCGCCCCCTTAGACCCGGCGCCCGTGTGCGCCGCACACCCTGCACTATAGGTAAAGCCGCCTCTGCTCACCACGCTTGGCAGGCGGGTTGGTGAGCGCAGTATGGGATGTTGATATACGGAAAGACGCTGCTGCCCATCTTCTGGAGGTGTCCCTTAGCAGGCTCTTACTGCATCCACGGGTAGGAGAGGAGGGGTAACATTCTACTGCCGACACCCCACGGCTCATTATTATTAACTGCGAAAGTCGTTCTAAGGTAACAATTGGGGTCATTATGGAGCCTGTAGATTAATTTCTCGTTTATTTTCAGTATTGCAGCAGGGGTCATATGGTTACTATCCCTAGTCATATTCATAGCCAAGATTTTATTACCTCTTTATCATAACAAAGTGGAGAGACAAAGAGAAGTAGTTTTAAGCGCGCTTCAATTTATTCTGCTGGTGGTGTCGTTACGGAATATCTACGTGCAATCTAAGAGGTTTGAAAGGGGCACGCCCGTGTCTAATATTGATCAAGCCATGGCCTGGATTATTGCAGGTAAAATATTTTTATTAATAACAAAGACTAATTATTACATGTTATTGTTTTGTTTTATCTCAGCCGTAGCACTGCTATCCATGTCCTCTGACGGACATAGGCCTCCCTCATGGATCTCCCAGATCATGACGGGGTTCTTGGCATACTCGCCACGCTTGGCATGCGGGTTGGCTAGCGCAGTACGAGATGGACACGGAAAGACGCTGCTTCTTAATGAATCCACGGGCAAGAGAGGAGAGGCAACATTCTACTGCCAGCAACCCTGAAATATAATGTAAAACATGTAGTAGGTAGGTACCAATCTAAAGCGGCCTTAGGTACCTATGGACTACGCGGTCGTTTGCTAAGCGGAAAGGCTATGAAAAACGTAGTGGTCTCAACCACTCGTGTCGAACGATTCAAATGTCAACATTTCAAAAGTCTAACGGCAATGACTAATCCATTGCCGTGGGGTGCCGGCAGTAGAATGTTACCCCTCCTCTCCTACTCGTGGATGCAGTAAGAGCCTCCTAAGGGACACCTTCGGAAGATGGGCAGCAGCGTCTTTCCGTATATCAACATCCCGTACTGCGCTCACCAACCCGTCTGCCAAGCGTGGTGAGTATGGCAACTACCCCTCATGGAGATCCATGAGGGAGGCCTTAGTTCAGTAGTGGACGTCTTACGGCTGAAATTATGAATGATTAATACAAGAGCTTCGATAATAGGATCCCTAAAACGATTGTTGGAAGGGCGATAATAACTGCTTAACGCTGCCTGTCTGGAGCGAAGAGTGGAGTGGAGCTGATAAAAATAATTGCATAGAAACTGCGAAGCAGAGCGGAGGAACTCTATTCAGAGGCGGCTCTAGCCCTTGTGGCGCCCGTGTGCCACCAGTACCCTGGCGCCCCCTAGTAGGAGCGGGGTCAAAATGGAATACTTACAGTTATATTTTCATACGAAAATACGGGTGCAAATAGCGCAATTTTAAATGATGTCAAGAAGCTTTTTAGGAAGGAAGGGGTTACCCTGCTCTCCCATCGAGTATTTGAGAGTGGTTTTAGACTTAAAGTTGGCGCTTCTTTAGCAAGTATTTGCCAACGTAACTTAAATAAATAACATATAACATAAATAGTAACATAAATAGTAACATAAATTTCTTGCACAATTGAAAATAAATTTACTATTTCTAATGAACCTTTAGCAGCGTCCTCACTACCAAATTTAGGCTGTGTGTCGCACATGGTACATAAAATGCGCGCGGGTTTATATCTGAAATTCGTTTTTAAAGACCTAGGTATATTTTTCCCTTTCATGTTTGCACCATTATCGTAACCTTGACCACGCATATCTTATATGTCAATTTCGTTTGAGATTAAAAAATCTAAAAAAGTTGAGTTAATCCCTGGCCAGTAGTGTCTGTAATAGGAAAAAACCCAGAAAGTGTTATTTTGCCTTGTTGTTGCTTGCATTTAAAAGAACGTACCGTACGACAACCGATATTTGTTCTTCGTGTGCAATATCTGGAGTGCAATCTAAAATAATTGAAAAATATTTGGATTGTGTCAATTGCAAAACAATAGCTTTTCTTATTATTTCTCCTAATAATTGTATTATTTCATTTTAAATATTATGGCCAAGAAAATGAGTTTTGAATAAGGGCAATGTGTTCCGCAAGCACATTATCAAAATTAGAGGTATATTCAACCAGCTTTAAAAAGTTACCATTACCAGAATCGTATTTTTTTTCAGATCTTCCTCGAAAAGCCAGACATTGCCTAGCTAAAAAAATAATAATGTTAATTATTCGTTCGAGTACTGCAACCCAACGTTTTTTTTCTCGTTCATCCGGCACGCGCCTTTGGTAGTGACGCGACACTACGCCAATATAATCATTAACCTATAATCTGTTGTGTCGCATTAGATGGCGCTCGGCGCCCCCTTAGACCCGGCGCCCGTGTGCGCCGCACACCTTGCACTATAGGTAAAGCCGCCTCTGACTCTATTGGTAGAATTTTGAACAGCCCTGCTTTTATTGGAGCCGGAGTTTTCTCCGGAGCGGGGAGGAAAAAGCAGAGCAATTGAGTTCCTCCGCTCCAGTGGACATCATCATCATCACTTCAGCCATAAAACGTCCACTACTGAACACAGGCCTCCCTCATGGAACTCCATGAGGGGTAGTTGCCATACTCACCACGCTTGGCAGGCGGGTTGGTGAGCGCAGTATGGGATGTTGATACACGGATAGACGCTGCTGCCCATCTTCCGGAAGTATCCCTTAGCAGGCTCTTACTGCATCCATGGGCATGAGAGGAGGGGTATCATTCTACTGCCGGCACCCCACGGCGGGTGGACATGAAGAAGAAGAAATACATTTATTAGACACACACACTAAACTTAAACATAACTATAGTAAAAAAAAACTGACTCATTTACATACTTATATACTTATACATTTTTATTACATAATTATTTACATACATGAAAACACTAAACAAATTTTTAAATTTCAGTACTTGCGCCAATGTTGCCGCTGACCTTTTCAAGGAGAATGCTCTGCCGCCTAGTCGCTGTCAACACTTCAATTTTAAATTTTTATTTGCTGATGTCCGTCTCGCACGAAAGTCTATTTATGGTGACACTCATATTCAACTTAATGTGCTGGGTGTTCATAGAATTTCGTTTACTCCATTTGGATAAAGTGAAGGTAAGTTAACAGCCGTTGACGAGCTCTGTGGCGCAGCGGGCGAAGGTCCGCCTGCGACGCAAGGGGTTGCGGGTTCGATTCCCGCCTCGGGACAAATGTCTGTACGATCTGCAGATATTTGTTCAGGGTGTTCTGGGTGTTTTTCTATATATAATAAAAATATCTATCTATGTAGTTTAATGTATTAAGTATATCAGTCATCTAGTACCCATAACACAAGCTCTGCTTAGCTTGGGGCTAGATGATGCTGTGTGATTTGTCCAGCATTATTTATTTTTTATTTATTTTTTTTGCTCCTAGCGGGCATTAAATAATTATCATTGATGGAAAATAGTTAATAACAAAATGCAGGTCTCATCTCATTTTGTTGTTTATACGAGTACGTATGTACATATGTCCTTGTAGAATAAAAAAATAAGCTTAGGTAAAAAAAAACCGGCCAAGTGCGAGTCGGACTCGCGCACCGAGGGTTCCGTACAAACCTGTAGGTATATTAAGACCTGGGTTTTTGATATGAATTTCAATTTAATACCTCTACGCGTTCATGGGGAAAGGGGTAGTAAGTTTTAAATTATTAAAAAATATTTTTATTATGTGTTATATATGATGTAACTAAAATTTTACGGTTTTCGCAATTTTCAACAGTGATCCCTTAAGGGTTCCGTTTTTTCCGTTCGAGGTACGGAACCCTAAAAATATTTTTTATCAAGTTTACTTATATTACCTATGTTATAATTATATAACATTACATGAGACCTCCTTTTAAGTATAAATACGTTTTTTAGGAGTTTCATCGACTTTTCAGAATTCTTAGATACGAACATATTTTTTTTCAGATAATTGATTGCAGTTTTGATGAAGATAAAGTTGGTTTGATGTGTGTTGAGAGGAGCATAAGTAGCCAAGATTTCAGAAGGGCGTTCTTCTTTGTATCCTTTTTAAAAAACTTTGCAACTAACCCCTGACGCAAAGAGGGGCGTAATGAGTTAGTCGTGTGTATCGGTGTCTGTCTGTGGCACCGTAGCGTCCTCTTCAAAGCAAGCTCTTTTATAATAATAAGTGTGTTTACAATGTAATTGTTGTGGGTGGACTGTATTTTTCTATCTTCAAGGTTTCAATAATATTCCTTTTCAGTTTTCAGTTTTCAGCTTTATTTCTTTCTTCTTATTAATTATTTCTTGCTACTGGAACCACTGTGTTATTTGGGGTTTTTTACTGATATCTTTTTATTTATTTATAAAACCTATAACTATTTGATCTTAAATTAAAGGTGCTTCTCTTAGCTTTCTAGCTACACCTAAAACTTATTCCTAGGTCTTATACTTAAAAAGATATGAACATATTTCTGCCTAAATTACAACTTACTAACTTATTCTAAGAAATTGTAACAAAGTTTTAAGCATATTTAAATTGAAATCACTACTTAAATTAAGCGTTATCGTGTCCAGGACATCCTCCCCCCGGCGTAGCTCGCGCAGCCTCTTCTTTCACCAACACGATGAGCTTGCTGGTCGGCCGCTTGAAGACGCCAGTCTTCGTCCGGACATCTGCCACCCGTACGCCTCCTGTAGCTGGTGGTTGAGGCTTCATCTTCCGTACTAGGCAGAGTCTGCATTCCCTCTCGATGCCTCGTACTGTCGGTCGTAGATGAATCACCCAGTATTTCTGTCTGAGGTCGTTCGTCACACGCTCTCTGTTAGCGTGACCAGCTGCGCAGTGTTCTCGCAGGACGAGGAGTCTTGTGATGCGGTGTCGGCCGTCGAGTATAATAGGCCTCTTCATCTCAATCGGTGCATCAGCGGCTCCAATGCGTCCTCGTACTCGCAGAATTCCATCTTCTAAAATCGGGTCCAATCTAAACAGACGACTTGATTTCGTGATTGGACGAGACGTTTTCATTCGTTGCAGCTCATCTGAGAAGCTCTCCTTCTGTGCGTGGCGAATAAGCGCACGTTCTGCGTCTTCGATGTGCCGATTTTCCATGTGCGTGGCGCGTCGTCGACATCTCTCGATGAAGAAGAGGACTCGTGCTGTAGCTCTGACTAGTGTCTCGTACTTAGAGAAGCGTGATGGATCTGGTAGCCATCCATCTGTCTTGTCTTCTTCCACTCGGATGTGAAGAACTTCTTCCTCGTGGTTGCTGTCAGACGTCTCCTTCGGCCACTGATGCTCTGGGCGGTGAAGGAAGTCTGGACCTCGGAACCATCGATCTTCTGCCGTTATGCGTTTGTTTGTTAGCCTTGTCGCGTCGTCTGCTGTATTCTCGCTGGTCGGTATCCACTTCCAATCTTCTTTCTGGGTAAGTTCAGATATCTCCCCCAGGCGATGGGCGACGTAGGGCGTGTATCTTCTTGCATCGTGTCGAATCCAGTGTATGACTGTCATTGAATCGCTCCAGTAGATCGTTCTCTTGACTTCTACACGATGTTCCTTTCTGATTGCATCGGACAACTTTGCTCCGATGACAGCTGCCTGTAGTTCTAGGCGGGGAATAGTTTGCGTTTTCTTTGGAGCAACCTTGGACTTGGCGGCGATAAGGCATACGCTGAAGCTTCCATCAGGTCTCGTGCTTCGCCAGTACGCCACGGCAGAGTAGGCTTGTTCACTGGCATCACATAGTACGTGTAGCTCCAGGTCGGTGTGGTCTTGAATCGCGTAGCGTCGCTCCAGCCGAAGAGTAGTCAGATCGTTCAGTTGTTCCAACCATGCAGCAAACAGTTCGTTCTCTTCTTCCGGGATTGGTTCATCCCATGACATCTTGATTCGCCATAGATTCTGCAGCACGATTTTTGCTCGTATCGTATAATGACTCAGCAGACCGAGCGGATCGTAGATGGACATTACCGCGCTGAGTGCCTCTCGTTTCGTTGGCGCGCGGACTCGTGCACGTACTTCGGCGGGAACTCTGTTCATGGAGGTGTTGAATCCAAGTTCATCTCGTTCGGCGTTCCAGTAGAGCCCAAGGATCTTGTTCTCTGATCCCTTCCCGTCGAATTGCGTCGGTGTTGTAGTTCGTTGTTCAGCCGGCACGTCCTCCAGTACGCAGTCCTCGTTGCTGTTCCATCCTCTCAATGTGAATCCAGCAACCGCGTGTACTGTGCGCAGTTCCGTGACGGCTCGACGAGCTTCCACGTCGTCATCGTAGCTCGCTACCAAATCGTCCATGTAGTGGCTTCTGGTGATGGCTTCGCAAGCGAGAGGATAAGTATGAGCGTATATCCTCGCGTTGTGGTTTCGCACAAAATGCGCCATGAATGGAGAACTCGCAGCGCCGAATATCATGCTTGTCATCTTGAACCGTTGAGGCGTCTTCTCTCTCTCGTTGGCTCTCCACAAGAATTGTTGCGCCGGCTGGTCTTCCTGACGAATCTTGATTTGGAGAAACATTTCCTGTATGTCGGCTGTAATCGCGACTCGTTTCTCTCTGAATCTGTACAGGATGCCTGGCAGGGACATCAAGAGGTCGGGTCCCTCCAGCAGGTGATCGTTCAGGCTGACTCCATTGCTCTTCGCTGCTGCATCGAAGACAAGCCTTATCTTCCCGGGCTTGTTAGGGTTGCGTACTGCGAAGTGAGGCAAGTACCAGCAGACGGTGCTAGACTCCTCCGTTCCATCGCATGGTTCAGCATACCGCTTCTGCAGCAGGTTCTCGATTTGATTTTTATATTCTTCGGCGAAGACTGGGTCAGCATCCATCTTCTTTTCAATGCTTTGAAGACGACGAAGTGCCATGTTGTAGCTCTGAGGTAGCTTCGTGTCTTCTTTCTTCCATGGTAGACCAACTTCGTATCCTTGGTCAATCTTTTTGATTGTCTGTTCGACGATCTTTGTAGCCCGGAGATCTCGTTCACTCGTACGTGGCTTATTATTGATACCGATTGCTTCAATGCTGAAATGCTTCTCTATCAGCTCATGCAACTCTTGGTTTTGCTGCTCGATGGCTTCAGGTGTGTAGATGTGTAGCACACTGTCTTGATCCGCAATGATGCTACGTGGTATGGATCCGTGTATGACCCACCCCAGCTGTGTTCTCGATGCCGCTGGTTGGTTCGCTTTTCCGACTCGCAGTTCCAGTGAGACTATGTACTCCCAGTGGTCAGCTCCAATCAGGATCCCAGGATGTGATGACTCATAGCAAACTTCATCTCGTTGCAAGTCTCTGAGATGATCTTGATCCAACAGTGTAGCGGGAATCGATTGTTGCAGCAGCTTCATGTTCTTGATGGTGCGTGCCCGAAGTGGATGTAGCTTACTATTCTTGCTCTTCAGTTGCATGGTGACAAGTTGGCTTTCCTCTTCGTGTTGTGTAGTGTTGACTCCACGCATTCGTAGTGGCAGTGAAGGTCCCTTCGCTCCGATGGTTCGTGCCAACTTCTCATCAATCAGAGTGACTGTTGCCCCTTCATCCAAGAGAGCGAGCGTATCGATCTCCCCCCGTGGACCGACGACGGTGACTGGACACATCTTCAGCAATACTGCTTTGTTATTCTGGGCAGCGGTGGTCACTGTCATAACCGCTTCGGTTGGGCTCGAACTGTCTTCCTTCTTCTCTTTATGCAGAGTTTGATGGTGTAGACGTGAACATTGGCCAACGCCACACGATGTCGCCTTGCAGTTGGTGCGCCGATGCTTCTTTACTATACATTTGAAGCATAGCTTGTTCTTCTTCACATGTTCCCATCGCTCGTCAATTGTCATTGCTTTATATTCGGGACAATGTGTCAGCGTGTGTTTCTTCTCACAGCATGAGCATACCTCTTCATTTTCAGGAAGTTCTTCAGTGGTGTTGTAAACGGCGTTCGTCTTCTTCTTGAACGCTGTGTTCGATTTCGGCACGTACTCCTTCTTGCTGGTTGGTGGCGCATAGCTGTACCGCAGGGCTCGGTCCGCTTCGCGCATGAGGAAGTGAGATAGCAATACGATCTCTGGCTCGATCGTTCCTTCTTCTTCGGATGCGTAGTCACACCAACGCGAGCGAATGTGTGGGCTCAGCTTGTCCAGCGTTTCTCTGGCCAGCGTCGGATTGTGCAGGTAGCCTCGGTTCCCGATGTTGCTCAACACGCAGACCACATTCTGAAGCTTGACGGCGAATGAGTTCAGTTCTATTGCAGATGGTCCTGGTTTCGGTAGTCTTCTAAGGTCATCAATGGCTCGGTCGATGATGATCTCTGGTCTTCCGAAGCATTGTTCCAGGGTCTTCATGATCATTTCTGGATCGCTTGCGGTGTACAGGAGTGAAGCAACTAGTTCTCTTGCTTCTCCTTTAAGGCTGCTTCTTAGCCTCTGGATATTCTCAACTGGTGTCAGCTTGTATGTTCTCGTAGAGTCTTTGAAGGCGGCTTTGAAGGGCAACCACTCGTTCGGTGATCCGGAAAAGACGTGCAGGTCAGGGCACTTCATCCTCGGTCTTGCTAGCTTCTCTATTGCATCAGCTAATGCATCGATGTTGGCAGAATTCTTCGGCTTGACCGGCGTAATTGGCACGTTCCTGACGTTGAATCGGATGTTCTTCTCGGTTCTTGGAATGGTGTCACTCTTCTCCCCTTCAGTTGTTGTCTGCAGCCACTGGTTGATTCTCTCGCTGTGTTCCGGTAGGTCATCTTCATGTGTACTCCTTTGCTCCTCCTCTTCCAATGCTGCTAGGTCGGCAGCCAGTCTTTTCTTGACGAGGTCGGCTTCTATTTGGAGTTCTTTACGCCTAAGCTCCGCCAGTTTCTCCGCCGCTTCCAGTTCCGCTGTCCGAGCCCTGACTGCTACGCTCCCGTTAGATCGCAGAGAGCGCGCAGTTCGGGCAGGAGATCGTTCACTCCTATGGCGTTCCATACTAGGCCCGGCGCGGGTGTAGTCGGGTGCAGACCTTATAGGTGGGTCCAGTTCGTGACGGGTGGCTACTTGATGCGTAACGGGTGACGCAGGTGGTTCCAGCGACAATCTTCGTCTTCGTTCGAGCGTGATGGCCTCCAGTTCGGCACCTTGCCGAACAGCCTCCTCCGTGTGTCGTTCGGACACGTCGGCTTGGCTTCTGGTTACAACCATACTGCGCGAGCGCTTGATTTTTCGTTCTTCAATCCAGTAAGCGCAGGATCTCTTCACTCCGATCCGGCTCGCAGGACCAACTGTTGTGGGTGGACTGTATTTTTCTATCTTCAAGGTTTCAATAATATTCCTTTTCAGTTTTCAGTTTTATTTCTTTCTTCTTATTAATTATTTCTTGCTACTGGAACCACTGTGTTATTTGGGGTTTTTTACTGATATCTTTTTATTTATTTATAAAACCTATAACTATTTGATCTTAAATTAAAGGTGCTTCTCTTAGCTTTCTAGCTACACCTAAAACTTATTCCTAGGTCTTATACTTAAAAAGATATGAACATATTTCTGCCTAAATTACAACTTACTAACTTATTCTAAGAAATTGTAACAAAGTTTTAAGCATATTTAAATTGAAATCACTACTTAAATTAAGCGTTATCGTGTCCAGGACAGTAATATTTCCTTATTATGCTGTGGGGTGTCGTGGGGTGTCGGCAGTAGAATGTCACCCCTCCTCTCCTGCCCGTGGATGCAGTAAGAATCTGCTAAGGGATATCTCCGAAAAATGGGCAGCAGCGTCTTTCCGTGTAAGAACATCCCGAACTGCGCTCACCAACCCGCCTGCCAAGCGTGGTGAGTCTGGCAACAACCCCTCATGCACTTGGATCTCTAAGTCAATGAGGGTGGCCTATGTCCAGCTGTGGATATCTTACGGCTGTATTGATGATGCTGTGGGGTGCCGGCATCAGTAGAATGTTGCCTCTCCTGTCTTGCCGTGATGCAGTAAGAATCTGCCAATGGATACCCCCGGAAGATGGGGAGCAGTGTCTTTCCGTGTATCAACCATCCTGTACCTACTGCGCTCGCTAACCCTCGTGTCAAGTGTGGCGAGTAATAACAATCGCCTCATATCTTGGCGATCCATGAGGGAGGCCTATGTCTAATAGTAGACTTGGACTGCGGCTGAGATAATGATTATGTATTTATTTATATTTTAAGCAGGAAGACGGGCTGACTGAGTTTTCGTCAAAATTGATTTTTATTATACTTACTTTATAATACATATTTCCTTAACAATAAATTATCAGGTTTTGTACATAATTTTAGCGTTCTTTGGGACAGGCAACATAGCGTCTTTGAACTCATTTGAAGTAAGATGGGTGACGTGCTTCCTGACGTCATTCCAACCCTTTCTCATCACGTTTTTGATTCTACTGAAGACTCTGGCTCCGTTCCTGTGCGTGGCATGCAGTTTCAGATCTGTTCAGTATTTGACCAAGGTAAACAAATTGGCATTTCACATCTGTGTAAATCATTTAAGCCGCAGGTTTTCTTACGATGTTTACTAGGATCGTTAAAAAGTAACGTTTTGAATGTGCACATAGGTACCTACTTTTTTGAGAAAATCCATGACAGGTATCGGACCCCCCACTTCCGGATCGAAAATCTGCGGTAGGTACTTAAAAAAACATACAAAAGTAAAGTAAAAGTAAAAAATGTTTTATTGACATAAATAGGGTGTTACAATTATTAATGAATCCATAGACTCCTGAACTAGTTAATAACTGTGTTTCAGGAGCCAGTGGCTTTTCCAACAATCTGTGATTATAATTATGTCTTAGGTAAATCTAAACAAAATGCTTAAAAAAACTAAATTTCTAGAAAAAACACCTTTAAACTAACAAAAGAGAAGAAAATAAATATTTTACAACACTGCTTGACCAACACGGCTTTTGGAAAAAGGTGCTTAATTCAACATAGGTAGGCAACTGTTATTTCAGATGTAAGTAATGTCCGTTAATAAGATTGCTCTTTTATTTAAGTCTTGAAAATTAAGCAGCCTTAACCATGATTAGCTAGCTTTTGACGTCGTTCTTACTAATCCTTGGGTACCAAAACTAAACTGATGAATCGACGTGGAAAGTAACTTCTACGGAACTCTGCTTTTCTGCGAAACCGAAGGACAGGGCGCATTTGCAAACTACTTACCTGTGTGGAAGGCCTATTATTCAGCAGTGTCCTACTACTTTAAGTACCTACTGGCTGATGATAGTTGTATCTAATAGGTAGTTATATTTTAATGGTCTTTATCATACTTCTATCCACTCGGTCCATAATCACGCACTGCTGGGTACCTATAGGTATTCTCTATATCACGCAATTTTACTCGCTCGGGGTTGTCTGGCCACACGTATAATTGCTTTGGGTACCTTTTATTATGCTTAGCAAATAGGCATGTTGACAGAATATGAAAATCAAAATTCAATATAAAAATAATAAATACTTAGTTAGCGCGAGTTGAAGTTTAGAAGTGGGGGCTTGTGACGTCATAATACTGTACCGAGGCACGAGCGTGTGACTTCACGCGACTTTTCGGTATAATGTATCGCAGTTATTTTTGGATTACGTTAAAACAGAAAAAAATACATGTCCAATAGATTTTGTTACATGACGGACTAACAATTAAAATTTAGTCATCTAGCCTATTTTAAGTGGAACTTAAACTTCTGTTTTCCAAGCATCAACAAAATAAAAAATTTAATCATGTCCTAAATTATTTACTTATTTATATTTCAGGCACCTCTTGGATACCTGAACATCATAGTCCTGATATACTCAAACCTAATGGGGATACTCCTGCTCTTCAACGTCAAGAACACGGGTAGCTGGTTAGAAATTGGTACATCAATATCACAGTTTGTGATAGTTCAAGTTATCACTCTATTCATAGTTTTAATTAACCAAATAGCAAAATTGTTGACTGATGTTAGTATTCATGATTTTGCTGTGAAAGTATTAAAAAGCAGGAAAAAATATGTTTGAAGATTTTAAAAGGATTGTTTTATTAACCTCAAAATATTACCTTAATTAGATAAAACATTGAATAGTTGTAGAATAATAGTATTGGCCTTGGTGTTCAAAATATCATATTTTGGGACTATTTAAAAATATTACTTTCTCACAGAAAGGTAAATTTCATTCAACTTTTGTAGAAGTATACTTTAATCACATGTACAATTCAAAGTCCATTCTGTTAGAGCTGTAAAACGGGCTGTCTTCACCATGTTTCCTGACCCAAACTCCTGTTTTGAAATAACCTTCTGTCATATACTTGTGCATTTGCTCTGTGGAGTGAGGTCCGATTATCTCAGCAGTGTCTTCCTGGCTCCATTTGAACTCCCATTTAACCACATTGGAATTAGAAGCTTCCTCTTGTTCCTCTTCCTTTTCAACACTATCTCCACCTAAAGTTTTCTTCTCCTTCTGATCAAAATCATCAGCATACATATCCAAGCCAGCATCCTCGTTTTTACCTTTATCTTTTGCAAGGATAGCTTGTATCTTCTCATAAGACTCTTGGTATATGTCCATGTTTCCAGTTTTAGTAAGAATCTGATTTGCAAGTTCTGTGACCCTGGTAACAACTTTGCCACTCTCATCAACAATCCCAGCTTTCTTTCTCTTCCACCGCTCAGCACTGGAGATTTTGGTGCTAGCACCTGCAACAATGATAGGTATTATATTTATTTTATCGTTATATATATATATTTGATATTAACATTTATCTTTAGTTTTAGCAAAAGATGCTATATTAATAAAACATGCCACACCATATTTCTGCACACCCAGGATGACTGGCAGCGAATGCTTTAGCATTAAGTCCTCCTTACACAATTTGTTATGTGTAGTGTTAAATAAATAAATGATGTATAGGTTGATCAACTAAGTTTTAAATAAATGTACTTGAAACCTGTTTCAAAAGTAACAATAAACAAATAATGAAAGTTATTATTTATTTTCAGCCCTAGCAAACTTGTAATGCCTTTTTGCTTTTCCTTGCCGTTTAATGCTGTAACAAACCAAGATGGTAATTGAATAAGAAAACATATAGAAATAAATACCAAGCCTCTGTAGAGTTTTTGCAATGGTCTCCTTAGGTTTCATGTGTTGGAATATCTCCTTGTAATTATCCATAAGTTCAAATTTCTCTTCCATCTCTTCATCCTCACTACTGGATTCATCCCCCAGTCCTTTCAAATCAGCATCTTTATGTATTTTGTACTTATTTTCTGGGCGGCCATCAACTTTGACCCAGTCAATGTTGTCGAGCCAACTGTCTCGAACTTCCTTTTCCTTTTTCCAGTGGTAATGACCTTGAGCATCAAAATGGCCTTCTTCAAGTTCCTCTTTCATGTTGAATGGAGTGATTGTAATCTGCAATAGGAATATACAATAAGAAAACTCAGCAAGTTAGCATCCAGATAGTGTCGCAAAGAGCCACAGGGGGGCCATATCACAGCAGTAAGTAGGCTGAGTACAGAGACAGAAGTTTCAGTCTATAATGTAACAATAACCTTAAAAATATCATAATACTTGATCATCCCCAAGCTAATTACACTTAGTACTCAAAGGTTTTAATCGTTACATACACCCTTACTGTAATGAAACTGCACCATTTTGTTTCCACTTGAAATGGCACTTATTTGGAATCAGTACAAGTTCCTCTACACACAGTGTTAGCCAGATGTGGTGTCTTATTTTTTCATGAAAGTATGTGCAACATGATTGCCACAATAAATGGTAACAATAACAGTTTGGTTTATAGGTAAAACCAGTGTGTGTGTCGGCATTATTGTTAAGGCACTTATAAAGACAATGCCAGTTTTTGGTGTCAGGGCACATCTAAGGATTTAAATCTTTGTTAGTTAGTACTGAGTAATAGGCCCTCCTATTTTTATAACATTCTTCATGTTCCTCAACTACTGACCAATGAAAACTAATACTCGTTTGCAATTGAACTATTGGCCCCATCAAGGTCTTCCAAAAAGCTTATCTTTGTATACAAACACTGGGTTATCTGCAAATTTATAGCTATTTCTAGCTACTTACTTCACCTTCCATACCCGCATCGCCATCCTCTTCGCCTTCGATATCGTCAGCGTGAAGAACATTGTGTTTTTCTTCCTCAGCTCCACTGTCTTCTTCGTCGGAATCCAGCGAATGCTTTTTGCCTTCGGTTTTCTTTTGTAATTTTTCTTTACCATCGTCAACATCAAATGCAACAGATGCAGGACGTTTTGCCATGTTGTAGGAAACCTAATTTATGGAAAATACAAGATTTTCTAGTAACAAACAAACGACCACCACAACCACTTCTTCTTTTTTTATTTCTAATGATGCATGCCACTTGCTACATACAACTCTGCCAGTGTCAGGTAGGTTAAAGAGTGTATTATATTATCTGTGATTAAAGTATCTTATACCACAGATAATATAACTTATACAAAGTATCTTGTACGTGGTTGAGAGCGGTTAGGCAATTTTAACCCACAACATTAGCGGAAAACAAAATGATTAAGCCAAGCAAAAGCAAATAAAAACAAAATAAAAAAAAATCCTACATATAATATAAAAGGAAATTTAATGAAGCTTCGATCAGATTATTTTAATTATTATATTTTAATTGTTTTATTATTTATTTATTATAATGTGTTACATATTTACGAAAACATACCTTAATATGGTCAGCTTAACGATTATTTATAAAAAAAATAGCAAAATGTTCATCTCTGCATAGTATCTAACGAAGTCGCTTATCGCATCTGTCTGTTTGACTTTCTTTTCCTCCTTTTTATCAATAAAAACACTATAATGTGCTAAAATATTGTTTCCTTGTTTTATTTATTTATGTTTCCAATGCTTGCTCTTTTAGTATAGTGGAAAAACAATGGCTGAAAAACAAAATATAAAAATAATGATAACTGAGAGGAAAAAAAATTATATATCCAGGTTTGTGTAACTAGTTCAACTGATAGAGGTAAGTTTTTAAATAGTACAGTTTTTAAGAATTCCACGGAAGTTATAATTATATTACTACCATAACAAAATAGCGATGGGGCTATAGTTTTGGAATAATAAAAGTAACTTCTCTAATTTACTTTACGATGATGACACGGAACCTTTAAACTGACTCGTACTTGACCAGTTTTATTTTATAGATACTGACATTGACAATAACTGTCTTACTATTATTGTCACTGTTAGTCATGTCAAGTTCAAAGGTTGAAGTTGACAGTTGTTGTCAATGTCAGTCTAGTGTTTCCAACTCAGAGGTAAACGAAATCATTTCTAACGCCAGGCTACCTTGAGGCTGGTTTATTTTTGTTTACTTTACTCCCAAGCACAGAACACTAATAACCTACCTCCCAAGCAGGCAGGCAATTCTCCATGGCGAATAACCTTAACTATTGGCTAAATTACTGCCGACGTTTCAACTACCGTGGGATTAAAATTTAATAAAATATGATTGCCGCTGTCCAAAAATAAATAGGTAGGTAGGTACCTACATAGTAGTGAAAAAATATTATTTTCAGAATCTTAGGCAGTCACAGAAGTGGTAACAGTTTGCATGCAGTCTACCTGCCAATTAAATTTAGAGGCAGGCTTCTTACCTTTATTGTAAATACCTTCATGTTGTATTTTGGTCTTTGGTAGGTAGGTAATGTGAGTGTGGGGAATATCATGCAGTCTACCTGCCACTATGCTTGCTCTTTAATGGTTAAATAAACCAGGTTAGAATAAATACAATCTTGATGAGTTAACTTTTAATCATATAGGGTCAAAATACCTAGTTCACTAACATAGTAACTTTTTATAGATCATTAATGTATTACCTATGTAAAATGATTAATAACTTACACTGAACATAGAATGAAATGCATAGAAATATAGGGCTAAAGTTCATTAAAATTCTAAAGCAGTGTCTATTACATTAATAGCACATTAAAAAGTTTAATTTCAGTCTTATAAACAAAATTGACTAATAAATAACTATGAGTAAGTAAGTTTGAAGGTGTATTTGGATTCTCTTCTCAGATTAATTGTCTATTCTCCAACTGAATGATATTTCCTTGTTACTTTTTTTTATTACTATTAATGGGTACTCAATTCTTTTGCCAAATCAATGTCATATTATTTGCAGGCATTTCTATAGTATCCATAAGGATTAAATTATTTTTTTCAGCTAACTTTGTGAGCTCTGTTATGTCACGAAGACCCCATGAATCATCCCTAGCTCTAAGTGATGCATCAAATTGAACATTGCTTTCTGGTGCTATGACACCATCCTTACTGTAAGGTCCATATGTTATCATAAGTGCCTCTGATTTAAGGTAGCACCCAGCATTTTCAAACAGTCCAATAGTACATTCATATGGACTTATATGCATCATATTAGCATTGTAAATGTAATCTAAGCTTTTTTCTTCCAGTCCATAGAGAGACAGTTTTTTTCTTATATCAATTTTAAGGGGTTGCTTAATATTTTTTGTTGTGCAATTATCAGCATAGTATTTTATACTTCCTAGTAAGTTTTCATCAAACTCGCTTGGTTGAAAGGTAATATGTGGAAATTGTGGTGCAAAATGTGCTAGATGTTGTCCTGAACCTGAGGATATCTCTAAGAAAAAGTCAGTTTCATCTTCATTGGTCTCATCCTCCTCACGGATGAGGAATCTTTTCAACACTTGCAATATTGGATCTTGATTCCTCGAGGCAGCAGGGTATATGAGCTTTTCATTTTTGATACTGAAACCAATGATATTCACATATTGTAAAGAAACAGATGAGGTATTTACCTACAAGACTGAAAGGTTTGTCTTTGTTTTTAGTTCTAGAACTAAAATCAAGTTTCAACTGATCTGCCAGTCTGCTTAATTGTTCGACGATGTTAAAAATATTTGATATAAATGTACAATAATGATGGATCGGTATACTAATCTTTATGAAATTTTGCATTGCAGCAAACATCATGCAAACCGATGGGCAGAAGCTAGTTTATATTAATTGCACTTGCCTTTCGTTGGAAAAAAAGTCTACCGTAATATCCTGAGATTTCGTCATGTTGATGATGAGTTTCGGTCTTCTCAGATGATTCCAAGAAAGAACCCTTGTAAAGGCTCTTACACTAATTTGGATTTATGTTAACAAATACGTGTTATAAGTATATAATTTTGTCAGAATCTACAAAACGAACCAGCCAACAGAATATGCACTATTACTCCTTAAATATTACTCATGAACGAGCTAATTAAATTACTGCAGAACCAGACAGACAGACCAAAGAAAGAACAGGAACAAATTTTGCAGTACCTAACCTACTTTCCGACAGCAGAACTTTTTCTTCTTCTTTTTTAATGGCTTTTTTGTGTTTGGTTTTACACAATTCTACCAGTGTCAAGTTATTGAAAGTTCCGTCTGTTTATACTATTAGCTCCTAAATATCTGTATTATTGACTTTATTATTTACAATTTCGTGCCTATAGTTATACCTACACCCATTAATTTATATATTATTATGTTCCCTCATGTTTTATGTACAGATTTAGACTCGTTAAAAGTTGACTGCAAAGTTGTAAATGATTCAAATAGCTGTAAATAATTTTTCACTCAAAAACATAACATTAGATTGCTTTCACTCAACATAAGAAGTATTCAAGAAAACTTTGACACGTTCCTCGTAGCTTTAAAATGCCTCGACATATCAATCGACATTTTGGTTTTGACTTAATGCTGGCTGAATGACTCAATAATTATCACACAAATTTCTGAATTTAACTCCTTTTATACCACTAAGCACATAAATCAATACGTAAAATATGTATGGAACGCCACGGTATCGGAACCACACATTGACGATGCAGATTGTTTATTTAACTGCATTCCAAAGTTATTAAATAATTTTGGTATTTACTGCTCACCATCTGTTATGAACATAGACAATTTTCTTTCTTTACTTGAAACACACATTAACAAAATAACTGGTCTACCTCTGGCCATTGTCGGGGATATTAATATCAATATACTAGAAGGCTATAGCAATCCTCAAAGTCTGGAATATCAATGTTTTATGGCCGAGCATGTCCTTACCAGCCATAACTCAACCTAATATGGATAAGTCATGTCTTGACGACATAAGCACCGATCAGTTGTTACGAGAAAGCTGTTGGGATTGTTTGTCAAATAGACATAACTGATCACTACCCTGTGTTATTCGCCATTGATCTATGCAAACCGAAACCTCTCCGCCCAAATCGTATATTTATAAAAAGAGACTACAGCGCTAATAAAGATGATCTTGAAAAATGCGACTGGTCCGTTGTAACTACATGCGAAGACGTGAACAAAGCGAACGAAGTTCTCATGAGAATCTTATTAGAGATAGTAAATAAACATTCGAAAGAGTCTAAAATTCTTAAGTCTAAATACACCTTGGATAACCCCAGGCCTCATGAAATGTATGATAAATCGCGATCGATTACACCAACGAGCTAGAACTGATCGAGACAACAAAATTCTTCAAATAACGTATATAAACGGTATCAAAACTTTCGTAGATCTATTACGTAAATTAAAATTGGACTATGGGGATAGAGAGCTGAAAGATATTAAGATTAATCCGAAAAAACTCTGACGAACTATCGGAAACATTTGTCATATGTCCAAATCTAACAAAGAGCCAACTGAATTATTGACATTACAAGGCTGCCCTTATACAAAATAATCCATTGATTTAGTTAATAATAATTTTGCAACAACGGGTCAACGCCTAGCAAATAAAATTCTTACAAAGCTATATAAGACCGAAAAGGACCTCTCGGAAACTGTTAATATTTCTGACTCTCCAAGCGATTCAATTTTCTTGAGTAGGTACAAGTGACTGCGAGGAGATTAATATTATGATTAATAATTTACAAAACGACAAAGCTCCTGGCCTTGATGGACTTGGAAATTCTCTGGTTAAATCATTAAATGACACAATTATACCACCACTCACGCACATAATAAATCAAAACCTTCAAACGGAATTTTGCCGCATGAATGGAAAATCGCCTCAGTATCGCCAATTCGAAGAGTGTACCAAAAGACTCTCTTGATAATTGCAGGCCTATTTCCCTGTTAGGCACTTTTTCAAAATTGTTGGAACGCTTAGTTAATAAGCGGCTGGTTAACTTCTTAGAGTCTCAAAATCTTATATCCTCAAGTAAATTTGGTTTCCACAAGGGGAAAAGTATAGAAGATGCTTTAACACTTTTAACAACAACAATGGCATCGCATCTAGATGACGTATATACTTGTGTTGGTGTCTTTTTAGATTTGGCGAAGGCCTTTGACACAGTCTCCGTTCCTATCCTCCTTAAAAACTTGAAGGGTCGGGTATTAGAGGAATTGCCTTAGACTGGTTTAAAAGTTATTTGACGGATCGGAGACAGTGTGTGAAAATCAGACAAATAATCAGTAGTATGCAGCAAATAAATTTCGGCGTTCCACAGGGAAGTATACTTGGACCTACATTATTTTTGCTGTACATTAATAATATACATAAAATCCCCATTAATAATGCTGATATTTTGTGTTATGCCGACGACACTGCTATTATTTTTCACGGAAAGACATGGTCAAATGTGCGTTGCTCAACTGAAAGTGGTATAAGTATTGTGCTACAGTGGTTACATAAAAATATTCTTGCACTAAATACAATAAAAACTATGTATTCGTGTTTTCATACAAATTCTGCTTAAGCTCCAGACGGTAATTTTAAAATTACTATGCACAATGATTCCTGTTTAGGTGTCTCCTGCTCATGTGAATTGTTAACCCGCACAGATACTCTCAAATACCTGGGAGTTCATCTTCATGATCATCTTAACTTTAGGACTCATATCGGGGTTCTTTCGACTAGGATAAGAAAATTAACTAAGATCATGCGAAAACTGCGATACGCTGCCTGCGTCGAAACGCTTAAAACAGTTTAATAAGCACTCTGCCAGTCTATCATAGTCTAGCATTTCATGCTGGGGTAGCGCCGCAAAAACCTTTATTATTCAAGCCGAAAGAGCTCAGAGGTCAGTCCTAAAAATAAGGCTTCGTAAGCCATATCGCTATGCGACTTTATGTGTCTACATAGAAGCTAATGTTCTTAGTGTGCGCCAACTATATAAATACATCTTAAAAACGTCCCTTTCAGTACATAAATTAGCTATCTCCTCCCCTGAGCTTAAGTAATAATTGTTAAATCGCAGAACATACAGACTCAAAACTCCAACTGTCAAGACTAAATTGGCCCAAAGGCTAGGCAATTTCAGAAAATTAAGCATTTACAATAAAGTTGATAAATACTGCGACAAACACACATCAGTATACGAAACAAAATCTCTTTTACTTAAATAAATACCTTTCTTTAGTAACAATGATGAAACAGAGGAGCTTCTAGTCATTTCAGGTAGTAGCTGCCTAACTAAGAACGAGTATGTTTAGAACATTTTTATTATTATTTTAGTGTATCTGCTAATTATATATTTTTATTGATTATGTTTTTTATTAATTTATAATTTTACAGAGCGTAAAAATGTTTCGATGATGCTGTTGTTATTTTCTTGTGGTCTGGCTTCTTCAGTACAGGCTGAGCCTAGTGAGGAAGCCGATAATAACCATAACTAGATAATATGTGCCCAACATAACATTTTTTGAATTCACAACTGTATAGGTACCTATCCTATGCTCTATAACTTGTGTTTTTGTTAATTTAATTACCTACATTGTTTTTGCTGTAAATATTTTTGTTTATTTTTTAAGTTGGCACGTCGAATGTACGATCAGCCCGACAATAATCACCATGTAGGTACACCTCAAAACTATCGCCCCGCTGCACACGCGCGCGGCCGCCAGACAGCAAATCTTCCTAGACCACTGCCCCGTGAGCTCGTAGGCTAATCCGACTCCTCGTAGGGCTTCGGATTGAAGAGAATGCCATAAACGGCACCACCCCTGGACTCTGAAGTAGTCGCTTCCAAAGTTGAAGCTGAGTTGAAGCTAAAGATCGTAGGATCGACAATTACCCGCACTTCTCAAGAAGAAGAAAACGTGTAGAAGACGATCACTCAAGTGGCAATGGCAAGCAACAGCCGTGCCACAGCCCTAAGAAAAGAAGAAGATTAATCGTTCGTTTGTTTTGTTTTTGTTTGCAATGCACTGTTTTTGTGTACCTACCTACTCTGTATCTGATATTAAACTTGATACTGACGTTATTGTGTGAAACCAAACACAAAAAAAGCCATAAAATAAAAGACAAGACAAAATAAATAGAACATGTAGCTAAAATGGCTGTTTTACAGCTAGTATTCGCTCGCTCATTGGAAGTAAATAAATACCTTCGAGGAAACCCGGTATAATTCTGCTTGCAGATTGGAATATTTGAAAATGAATAACTTTCAGAAAGATTTTGTGATGGGACTGTTTTTGGATAATGATAATGTCACCACATTAAATAGATCCATTATTGCTACGGCCAATATATTAATGGAAAATGTTGAAAATCTGGATGTTTTAAATGAAACCTTACGTACGGAAAATCCAACATTAGCTGATCTTCTACGAGTAGAACCTCCAACAACTAAAGATTATTACGAAAAAGTAGTTCTGAACTTTTCTGATGAAGATTATAAAGCCACCTTCAATACAAAGAAAAGCACTGTGCAAGTAAGTTTTTTTATTTATTTTATAAATGGCCAACCAGAATACAATAAACATTATTACAATGTATTGATAGGTACATCCACCAGTAACCTATTTGTAATTGCTGTGAGAATCAATGGGCATAGTTAACACAGGACCAAGATAATGATGTGAAAAGAGGAGACCTATTCATAACAGTGTGTGAATGCAGGATAAGAAGAAGGTGCTGGAAGTACAATATTGCCCATGGCCCATTGGTGAGTATGGCAACACCCCACTCATGATCAGTATACATGGAGATCCATCAGAGTGGCCTTTGTTCAGTAGTGGATGTCCTATGGCTGATTGATAATGATGAAATAGATAACTAAGTAACCAATTAATGTATTTGTTTCAGGCACTCATAAGATACTTGCAATCATCTCTTCTGCCTGGAACAATTCCATTAGATAAAAAAGTGCATGTTTTTCTTTCATTTCTCATGAGTAACCTATCATATAGTGATGTTGGTAAACTATTCAGTCTTCACAAATCTTCAGTAAGCCATATATTTCAAGAGATAGGCTCTCATTTAGCTGAGAACCGATATGAATTCATCAGTTGGCCAACAGTGGAAGAACAACATGTCACACGGATAAAGGTGAATAGTAGATTTAAAATTCCCAACTGTGTGGGGTTCATCGATACATGCAGGCTTAAAGTTGGGCAAAGAAAGACTAAACATAGTGCTATACTCTTGCAAGCAGTGTGTAATGAGTCACTCATGTTAATTGATGTCCACATTGGAGGAATAGGAAAGATGAAGAAAAACAAGGTACTCAAGGATAGCCCCTTAGCACAAGAACTGCCCAACTTTATTGATTTTGATAACCATATACTAGGTGATTCAGATTATAAATTAAAAATAAACTTGGTAACACCATTTTCCAGTGAAGAAATTCTAACTAGTGAAGAAATGAAATTCAATGAGACTCATTGGAAAGCCATGTCCTATATTGGGCATGCATTTGAACTGCTTAAAGAGAAGTTCAGAAAATTAAATTATATTAACATGTTCAAGTCAGAGATGATAAATATATTAATTTATTCTGCATGTGTTTTGCACAATTTCATTTTGATGCATGAAGGCTGTTCAGAGGTTAAAGAAGAAGCTGTAATATGTGATGACGGCATCACCCTGAATACAGATATTGTAATGTCAGCTGTGGAAAAGAGACAGTTCCTCTGTAATTATATTAATTACATTGATACAGATACTGACAATTTGGTTAACCCTATCTAAATACTATGTATTAATAATGTGTATAAGAAGAATAAATGGGAATGGACTAATGAATAAAACTGTGCTACAATTCTCAGGTATGTGAATTTCCTTTGAATTCAGAGGGTGTAAATGAAATACCAGGTAATGTTATAATAATACTTATATTTTTCTCCAGTAACATGGGAAATTGATGATGTCTCTAGTTATGAGTAAACAGAGTCTTCGTTATATAAAAATATAAATAAAAACATTTTATTATATTTCTCCCAGAAGTGTAAATCATACAGTTAAGAAATAATAAAAACTCTACAATTCATTTAATCTAAAAAACAAATTGTTTATCCATAGACATTGTATACATATTTATGTGATAAAACTTAAATTTTAATTCTACTTTATTATTTTCTTAAGGAATAATATATACAGATTGAGATACATTTTAAAAGATACTTTGATTCTTTAACGGTGGGAACACTTGTTATTATAGTTCTCTGGTGGTTTTTTCAGCCCAATTTATAAAAAATAAAATAACAAAAGGTTTAAAAAAAATAAATTTTAATAGTTGAGTAAGGTAAAGAAATTCAACTACAACTTTTTTACTTAATTCAACCAAATACTGTAGGTTTAATATTATATTCTCTGTCCTAACATTAGGCACTAAATTGGCAACCTACAAGGCACTATGCATTAGCACAGCAATATTTGCTATTACTATAATAATTTGAGTTTTTAACAAAATCTAAAAACTTTTATATGCTAAGATAAACCTCTCAATATTATAATGCCATTATTTACGCTGGAATGAAACTATATACAGTAAAGGTGTTTTATGAAGAGGTACTAAAAGTTATGAGGACAAGGAAAAAAGGATATTCTCTTGCTGAGATGACATTAATTTATAATGAATTAGGTTAACATTTAAGATGAATAGGCTTTTCACCCTTTGTCACTGTGACTGTCAATTTTATCCCAGCAAAAGACTATTCCACAATCCCAAACGCTTCTGAAAACATACCTACAAACACGGAAGTTATTATAATCATGCGCATTTTTATACCTACAGAATCTACAGTTATTTAAACATTCAATAATTTGTCATGATAGCTGTTAACTGACCATTTTCTAGTATTCATTTGACTAAGTCATATTCTCGAGCCCTTTGGCTTTTCAACTAGCACTATATACATATTTGATTATATTTACAAAATAACTGCACTGCAATACTAATCTACATTTATGGAATGTAACAAAATTTACGCCTCAATAATTCGTGTCTAAAGCTAAAGCAGAACATTATGACGGCATTTGTTTAAGCACCAACCTAATGAAATTAAGTATCATAATTTAGTTGTAGGTGCGAGTATTACATGATCTAGGCTAGGTAAACACTTTAGCATAGAATAAATTGTTGACAAAAGTAGTATGGTACTTACATTAAGACCTGGTTAGATGTTTTAAGAATGTGATTTAACCTACATTGTTAACGTTAAAAAAGATTTCCTAATAAATTCACTGTTCTGCTTTAGCATTAATCATACATTTTCAGTCACTTATTTAAATATAGAAAGTAAAGCAAATGTCCGTGGTATTGATATCCTACTTTTAAATGCATAGTCCTTTGTGACACACTATGAAATATGTAAAAGTCTATAGGATATCTAAACTGTACAGCCACTCAGCGATATTTACAATCGAATCAGCACTTTGTTCACTCACAAGCACATTTGCTAACAACGTCTCGGCAGATACACTCGGAAGACTTGGCACACGCGACGCGCTACATTGTTCCACAGCTCTAATCACTTAGAAATAGACCCGTATACGGTCTGTTTGGGTAAACCTCATATATAAGTCTTTTTCACCTTTTGTAATGTGCCACATTTGAGATCTTTGTCCAAGGACTCGGTAGAATTTCGAAGGTCGAGTGTTCGCTCCTTACCGAGCTCGAGATGCAAATTGTCTGGTTTAGTGCAAACATTTGCAACCATGTTTACGTTCTTGGACCGCGGCGGCATGTATGCTGAATTGGCATTCAGGGGAGTTTCTAAAGGACCCAATCTGTAAAGAATAACACGAGGTTAACTCATGCTTACAAGAGTAGCATACAACATTTTATATAATACATTTTCGGAAAGATATTTACACTTTTAAAAATTTATATTTGTGCTCTATTAACAATTTGTGACAAGCAGAATAAAACGGTAGGAAATAACGACGCGGTGCATTTATTGAAAATAGGCAAAGTGAAATAAATGCGCGTGTTTTCGAACTCACTTCCAGAAATCGTAAAAATTGGACTGCAAAAGAAATTATTTTCAATAATATTTAAAGTGTAAGGTTCACTCATAATTTAGAGAAACTATTAATGCTCGTATAGAAGCTTAACGTACCTTTTTAACTGATTGTGTTGTTCATTGAAGGGTGAGGTATCCTGAAGAAAGGGGTGGCGAAATCGCCGAGAGAACAGGTACCCGATGACAAAGCCAACCATGAGGGTTACTAGGCATGAGGCCACCACAGCAGTCATAAGTGCTTGGGCACTGTAAATGCTGCCTTCTGCAGCTTCAACCGTTAAAGAATCTATAAAAGAAATCTGTATTAACATCGTATAGTTAAATTTAATCAAAATTATGTATGAAATTAGCAGGGCAAAACTTACCAGTTTCGTGTTTATTATGATTAGTATTTTTTTCTTCGGATAAAACGTTGGTTTCTACAACTTCTATCAAAATTTCATTTTGAATGTCGACGGTTTTCTGGCGGTCCAGTTCGGATAGCGTAGGTTTCTTCGTTCCTGGATTTCTATTACTATGTCGGTCTCCAGGCAGGAGAGCTGGCAATTTATTACATATTTCAGTCTTTCCATACTCTACATTTTGTAGAAACCTCTCGGGATTGGGGAATTGCCTGTTTCCAACCCAAGAGCATTGTTGCTGTTTCGAGTCCCACGCGCAGTGAGGATCTTGTAATGCAATGCATTCCCTGAAACGCAAAATAATTGTTACAAACCAGTCTTTCAAATGTGTTCAAAAAAGTTCTAATTATGTAATTACTATTATTATTATGTACGTATAAACATACTAATGATAGTTACCTGCATGATTGCACATTTCCGCAGTGAGATAGTGTTACTGCTTTTATGATATCCCCAGATGCAACTATTAACTTCTCGGTCGTTAAAGCTACATGCATCTGTTTGATTGGCACTCCTTGTGGCAGGACTTGTACTTCTGAGATCACAGCCGTTCGCACAGGGTTCCTGCTATTTTCATCTACACTTGCATCGAAAACACCTTTATTTGAGGCAACATTTACTGCTTTTATGACTCTGCCATCGTCAGTGCCGATATACATGACATCGTATTTATTTCCATTCATTGCTTGCACTTGTGGATGTACAGCGATAGCTGAAAATCTGTATTGAAGACTAACTCTTATTAATATCGGCCTGGCTAAGAAAGAAGGAACCGCTTTATCCATCAGCGGATGAGTCTTTACAAAGTTTACTGCGGAATCTGAAAGTGTTCGGCTATCTTCTACGCACGACCCTGGTCTATCGGCAGGGATCTTATCCTTTTCGAGAGGTAACCAGTTTGAGTTCATGCTTTCTTGTCCTTTGAAAGTTCCTTCGAAAGCATCTAATATATCTCTCATGGCGAATGCGCATACTGCTGATCCACCAATAGCGTTTTGAGGCGTTGTGAACACTGCGTATACGATATCATTCCTGCTGCCTCCACTGCCGTAAATGCCATTGATCAGATCTGTTGTAGCCTCTATAAAAAATGTTTTGTTAATTTCGATATTTAACCGTATTGTAGAAATCTTCACGAGTACAATTAAAAAATAGCTTACGTATTTCGTCAAAATAGAAAGGGTATTCTCCAGGCATGGAACAATTGAGTCGAGTCTTCAAAAATGATGTCCACCGGTCGCTAAATGTATGTGGACCGCCTTTATCGTTCAAACATATCCTTGCTACCCTTGAATATACAGCCTGCGGGATGAAGAAATCGTTGTATAAATTGTTTATCTGGATTTGGTAGACTGGTGATAATATTAATATTGGTTTTTTCATTTACTATGTACCTTTCCGCAGTTCATATATTCCACTGCAGTTTCCCTATAGAAGAAATATACGTGGCTTGTTGAAGAAACCGCTCCAACGAATGATGGGTCATTCAATAGTCGTAGGTCCGATCGTTCCGTGCGTACTGGTTCACGGTATATCAAAGGATCAGTCCCAGAAAAGTCAGCAGCCGTTGCAGTGTAAAGTTGGCCGTCTGAAAATAAAATAATGGCTAGATAAATTGGGAACTAGGTACTTTGTGCATTTGTCAGTAGTTCAATCATTTCTTCGTGACTTGGACTAGTATGTTACACGATACATCCATTACCTAGTATGGAAATTGCAGATGAATCTAAGAGTCGTGATAATGCTCATTGCTTATTATGTGGTTTCTTGGGATGCTCGTTTGAGGCTTTGTGTCTTATTGCCGCAATTGTCTTTTTGGTACCTGTATTATTATAACGGTAGTTCGAAATATTTAACTACCTCTCCTCTATACTCGGATTTTTTTTTATTCTTCTATGGTACTCCTAGTTAGGAGTACCATAGAACAGTTGTGAAGGTAATAAATCGACTAATATCGTGTTCATCGTTGGGTCGTGCTTCGTGCGACCCCTCAGCCAGCAAAGCGGCCGCAGCATCGAGTCGTGTTTCCAGATCATCACGCCAATATGTGTTCACGACATTTACAGGAAGAGCGGTGAATTAAAGGTCAAGCAACACTCTTGAAACAAATGAGAAAGTGTTGGTACATACCGGCAAAAATTGCTGTGGAATTATGCTGCGGATCGTACGGACACCGGCCGGATCCGTCGACTTCTTCTAAGTGGTGGTTTGGTGGATGCCTGGCGTACCGCCTGCATAAAGGCTTGAACGCGTTCGTTCCACATACTAGCAATCTTCCGTGAGATCTTGCTGCTACACGAGGGTAGTTTTGGCACTCATCTGCAGATTTTCCCTTCAACTGACATAGCTCTCTATGAGCATCTGTTGATTGCCACTCTATACGCTGTGAACAAAATTGTTTTGTTAGTTTTGTATTTTCCATCATCTGATGTTCTTTTGTTGCAAAGTAGACAAAAGGCATGTCTGCTCTGCCACCTTGAATCCACGTTAAGGGTTTCCAATTCACTTACACCTACCACAATTTTTTTAGTAACACGATCAGCTTTATACTTTGCGTGTCTGTACGTTTGTAGAAAACTAATCTTCGAATTAAGTTTAAAATGGTGTCAGTGACAAAAAGCCGTAAATGGAGGACGAACAAGAAAAGCAACCATGTTGTGTAGGTATTAGTATTCCGGCGAGACGGAGTTGACGCCGCGCTCTGCCCGTGAATAATTCAACGCATCACTGGCTAGCCCTAATATGTGACGAGTAATTTTAAACAACAACCTCAACAAAACTCGTCCTTACTAGAAAATAATAAATAAAGTAGTGGAGCATTGCTGTAAAGCTTATACATTTTGTATGTGATTTTGTGCAGCCGTGGGGTACTGGCAGTAGAATGTTGCCTCTCCTCTCTTGTCCGTGGACGCAGTAAGAATTAAACACGCTTTAGTGTTTTTCCATGTATCAACATCCCGTACTGCGCTCGCCAATCCGTCTGCCAAGCGTGGCGTGTATGGCAACAATACTCATAATCTTGGAGATCCAGGGGGGAGGCCTGTGTCCAGCAGTGGACGTGTACAGATAATGATGTGCTCCTTCGTTTACTAAAATACTATAAATAATATTTGATGTTTTTTTTGCCCAGTTGTGAGATCCAACAGCTGATTAGATTTAGATTTAAAATATTTTTTGGTTTTTATAGACCTTTTAATTTTTATACATACACTGCCGGCCAAAAGTTTGAGACCACCTACATCTAAGTAGCAAAATGAAATAAAACTCAAAATATAAATCAAGAGGTTTAGATATTAATTAAAATGCTTATTTACTAATACACATTCATCAAGAAGAAAAAAGAAAATCAAGAAATATCAACCATTTACGTTAAAAATGACGTTCATATTTAATAAAATCATTAAACGGATTTTTCGTCAAAAAAGCCTCCCTTGCATTTTATAACTTTTTTCACTAGTCTCGGCATACGAGCAATCAATTTATCAATTGTATCTTGTGAGATATTGTTCCAGCTTTCTTGTAAAGCCTTCCACATGTCTTCTTGTGAGGAGGGACAACAACTGCGCACATTTCTGTCAAGCTCTTCCCACAATAGCTCAATGGGGTTGAGATCCGGACTCTGAGGGGGCCACACCATGTTTTTTAACACCCTTTCTGTTTCTTTATGTTCTAAATAACCCCTGCATAATTTTGAACTATGTTTAGGATCATTATCTTGTTGGAAAAAAAATCCATTTCCAATTAATCTTAAACCAGACGGAACGGCATTTTGCTGTAGTATTCGTTTATAATGCTCCTTTTTCATGATTCCTTCGACTCGTACCAAATCTCCGGTTCCATGGCCCGAGATGCATCCCCAGACCATAATGGAACCACCACCATGCTTAACTGTTGGCACCACACAATCTGGCATCATCTTTTCCTCGGCGGTACGTCGAACAAAAATTCGTCGTTTTGAACCAAATATTTCAAACTTGGATTCATCTGTCCAAAGAACTTCTTTAAAGTCTTCTTCAGTCCAGTCTCGATGGGTAAGGGCCCACTGCATCCGTTTCTTTTTGTTTTGTGGCCTTAGTAGTGGTTTTCGAACGGCGACGCGACCAAATAACTTAGCATCTCTCAATCGTCTTTTTACTGTAGTCAATGACACAGGTTCTGATCGGGATTTGTTCACTTCTGCGCGGATTTCTGGTGCGGTTAGGCATCTATTCCGCTTGCTGGTAACGACGATGAAATTATCCTCGCTAGAAGTGGTAGCTCTCGGTCTCCCCGATCGCGAACGATCTTGATTACTGCCAGTCTCCTTGTATCGGGTTATTGCGTTATGAACACAAGTCTTCGACAACTTAAGTTGAGAGGCAATCGCACGTTCAGATTTGCCTTCGCCGTGTAAAACAACTATGGCAGAACGAGTTTCAGTGCTAATTTCGCGCACTTTTCCCATTTTAAGATGTCTTCACTGTAACAACGACGAGCTCAGACTAGTTAAGATAATGAAAAATTTACTCCATCAAAACTCAGGTAAAAAATATGTTTAAGGAAGCTAAAATAATCCGGAAGTACGGTTACCGCAAAACAAAACCAAAATAATTAGAAATGAGCAGGCCATAAAAAATATAACAATGACTCTATCACCTGGTAAGCGCGCGGTACTCATTTATGTTTTGAAACAATAGACCTTTAAAGGATGATAACTTAAAAATATACAATAAAAATGACTCTCAGAAATTCTTTAATAACAATAGAATACGCAGGTGTTCAAATTAGCTCTTTATCATGTGTACTTTTGAAATATTTTGGTGGTTACAAAGATTTTTACAAGTGGTCTCAAACTTTTGGCCGGCAGTGTAAGTAAAGATAATTCTAGTTGGAAATATTTATTTCCATGTTCTCAGAATATCCGTTCGCTTTTAAGAGGACATTGAACGCTGATATAAAATACCTTTGGAGAAGAAACATGTCTGCTATAAATATAGTGAGCATTTTTTGATGAGTGAAATGTTAGCGCTTTTTGGCTGCGTGCCAATGCTAGCCAGGCCCTATGTCCGTCCCTCTCGTATTTTTATTTCATGCTCAAATTGTGATGCCATTAATCGTCGCCTAGTATGAATTATATATTTTTTGCTCTCGTGGGAGCCAGATTGATGTCACATATTGGGTGAGCTTTTCGACATTATTGGATGACCATTTCACCAAAGTAGTTTCTTAACCGAATGCGAGAATAATACTGCTTAAGGAGTTTGCATAAAGTACCACACTCTGAACGATCTCGTATTATAAACACATTGGTTATAAAACCTACACTTAGCACCTTATCCGTGTTGAAACCTCTCAAGCAGTTAAAATAATGTTTAGCGTTGCAGATATTGTTGTAAACAAAATCAACAACATTTTGAAAACAAACAGTGAGCTGCCGGGTGAAATGGGGTCGTGAGCGTAACTCGTAACTAAGAATAAACAGTATCTAAGTGCATGAGGGTTGTGTGGCTGTTTGCGCAAGATTAGGAGCATAAACCTGTACCCAAGTGTTTTACTTATTAAGGGTTTCGTTGGTGGTAATAAGGGCCGGGCTTAATAGCTTCTCTTTGGAAATCGATCCGTTAGTCGCGAAATTTATAATCGCATTTATTAAATCTCGGCTACGTAGCCGAGATTGAATATAATAGGTTACAGTTCCTAAAACGCTATCTTATACTGAGCATGCCAAATCGTTATCAATTTATCGATAAGTTTTTCGATTTCTTTTGATGTCGAAATGTCGGTCGCAACTACTGGTGTTAACGGAACATGTTTGTTTAACCCAGATTAAAAAATATGCTGCAAAGTGCTGCATGTGAAGGTAAGTGTAAATTGGTACGTGTTAACAAGCAATATTTTACTCGGCTACTAACAACAAATAAATTAATAATGTGCTAGGTGAAAGTAGATTGATAATGTTAATTACTCTTACACACTAGTAAACTCGCGTAGGTATAGTTCATGATAGAAATTATCGTTACTTCGTTGTGTGCGTGCGTACATACCTGATCTATGTTTTCTGATAAGTCGTACAGGCTAAGGTTGTAGACTGTGTTTCTGAAAAGAAAGGGTTAATTTAAGTAAATGGTGTTTTTATACCGAAACTAAATAATTCACTCAACATAAATATTAAGTATCATATTCTCTGTTCTGCATTATTTTATTTCTTTCGCGTCTGCGAATACAGGGTGTTTGGTAATCATCCTGTTTATATGAATCGGAATGCATCAGATATGCATCAGAAAGATAAAAAGTTTACTGTAATTATGCTTCTAGTGAAAAATATCGCAATTTTAATTTTAAGCTTAAAATCGGGGGATTCCCATAAATAACAAAATTAGGGAAATTAAAAAAAAAATATTTTTCGATACCCTAATATACAACAAAATCAATCGGAAATAAGTCTTTCCATAACCCCCTTTGGGGAATGTTTTGAATTACCAATCATCCTGTATATTTAAAACGAATAGTTAAATAGTGTTTAATATTTAAGAGTCGTGAAAGTTATGTGACGCTCTTCATTCTAGACATCCTTTAAGAAATTGCATTTGGAATCTAGCCAGCATTTGAATAGAATCTTCTTACAGTTAAGTTAGCACTAATCTTACCTTCCACCAACTATTATGGAGAAGTCATCTTTATCTAAAATGCGGAAGTGGTCTGTAGCCGTCGCGTTGCCCACGAACTGTTCCGAAGTTTCATCGCCTGTAACACACCAATTCATTAAAAGTTTTCTGCTGCGACATTATAATCGAATGCTTCAGGTACGGATATAATTATCTAACACTTCTCATATCCCATTATATTTGCAGTTCGTACTATCTAAGTTACTAAAGACTATAAAAGTATTTATTTAAAAAAAATACTTTTATAGTCTATCGAATTCTATATTTCGCACAGGAGTAAATAGGTTAGTCTAGTCTCACCCAATCTTAAGAAATCTGTTTTTGTGTAGATTTAGGGAACAATATCCTATTGTGAAGCGATTAAACAACAATACAAGATCGCGATCTCATAACAATTGATTCGAGAAATTCTCACGTGTGAGTCCACAAAATTCAATGTTCCATGCACCTGCAGTGTCCGCTGACATGAGATCGAAAGATTTTTGAATCATTCGTGTAGCACTTAATTTTCTGCTTGTTTACTGTACCTAACTTGATGTTTCATTTAAAAATTATGTATATTCATCATGATCCTCTTGATCAGGTACTTTGAGAACCATAAGGGAGGCCCAACCGTGGATGTCCTACGGCTGACATGATGAGTGAATGTTGCATCTCAGGTTGCGGTTTCGTACCGTGATTATGTACTATATCATAATAGGGAGAGGCATTTGCCCGAAAACGGGACGATAGAGGCTAACAAATAGTATCTTACAGTAGGTACATATATCAAAATAAATTAGGCCAAGTGAGTGTCAGGCAAGTCTTGTTACCTCAGAACTCCGTCGTTTATGAACTGCTTTGGAAAATTCTTTTTGAGTTAGAATTGATAGACTTTCAATTACCTAAGTAGGTCCTATTTTTTCAAAACTTAGTTCGGTAATGTGTCATAATCCCCACTAAGTTGTCCACACCAGTGGGGATTATGACACTAAAAATAATTTAGGTTTATTTTATATCATCACTCCACACTCGGTGCCTTCTAAAATAAAACGAATAAACTTTAATTTTAATCCAATTTTAATTAGATAAATGTATTTCTAAATTCCTCCTATAGGTATTTAAATTGCTGAACACAACCAGTAATTTTATGTAGGTACTTACAATATTTTTGTAGTTAATTACAGTAAGTACAGATTGGCTTCGTCAAAAAAAGGATTTTTGCGCTCCCTTAAGAATTTTACAAACCTGTTATTAGACAAGCACATTAATACTAATAGTTATTCACTGCTACCAGACGAACTAGTTACAATTTTAGTCTTAACATTAGAAAAAGGCTAAAAGGAGTCGCACTCAACGATACGAAGATATAAACCAAACTGATAAGAAATGCAGGAATAACTACCTGCCTATATAACAAGACTAGGACAATAGAGTGCACTTTACGTTTCAGCCAATCACAACCCAGTCTTGTCATTGTCAGGTGTTCATTAATGCGCTTGTCTAATAACAGGTTTGTAAAATTCTTAAGGGAGCGCAAAAATTCTATTTTTGACTAAGCCAATCTGTACTTACTGTAATTACCTACAAATATTGTAAGTACCTACATAAAATTACTGGTTGTGTTTAGCAATTTAAATACCTATAGGAGGTATTTATAAATACTTTTATCTAATTAAAATTGGATTTAAATGAAAGTTTATTCGTTTTATTTTAGAAGGCACCGAGTGTGGAGTTATGATATAAATTAAACCTGAATTATTTTTAGTGTCATAATCCCTTCCAATCAGGATTAAAAATGTTAGTGGGGAAAACGCCACAACTTTTTTGAAAAGTGTCATAATCCCCACTGGTGGGGACAGCTTAGTGGGGATTATGACACATTACCCTTAGTTCTGATTATGGGAAATCGAGGGAACTCTTAATATTTTAGGTAAACGTTCCTATATTCCTACTAGGTACTAATATAGCGATTTTGGCATATTTAGCTAAAGGTTTTGCATACAGAAAGTATGATTTGGTAAAGTGAAACTGATAAAAAAGACCACAGATGTTTATCGAAACTCTTCATTATTGCAAAATTCACGGATGACGACAACGAAAGATGGCAGATAATATAATCCCTATCCACTAATCATCATACTTACTCCACATCATCATCATTATCATCAGGGTAATTGAAATGAAATAAAATAATTGTACCTAATAGTGTCTCGACTGGAGTCTCATCACATCCATCTTACATGTATGGGGGGGTACCCTAAATTAACTATTTTTGAGCATTTTCTCCGTTATCTCGGGAGCGATTATTTTATTTCCATGCATAATTTAGCTTTCTGGGACTAATAGTCTCATCGTAAAGTCGCAGACAGAGACAGACATAGCGAAGCTATAAGGGTTCCTTGTTGTAGATACTACGGGACCCTAAATATGATTTATATGATGATAACCATATTTCTTAAAGTAGCCGAACAGGAAAACATTTTAATTTTATAACTTACCATTTTTGATATAGATCCGTGCGTTTGCGTCCGGCATCCAGGCATGCGCCGTGGATGCAAGAAACAAGAGAACCGCGCGGGCGACGGCCATTTTGTTTTAGTGCCTTCTCCTTTCCACGTCCGCCATCTTCCCGCACCTTTCTCGGCTTTCTGTAAGTAATCGAATGGGCACCTTAATGCATGATTGCTTGCGGATAATCAGTTATGCTATTTAATACGGGTTTTACCTTGTTGTATCGGGGGTTTGGTCATAGTAACTATTGGAAATATTTAGAAATGTTCAAGGAGCGTTTTTCGCTTCAAAGGTATATAAAGTAATTTCTATAACGAAACAACACTTATTTTAAAAAGGTAATGTATCTTTCGATACACTAGCTGACCCGATGCCCACATCGTTGGGTGGTAAGAATTTGTACTTGTGATGAAATTATGAGTGTGGTAGGTTAGTGCTGAGTGCTACGATTTATTTCCTGGCTGCCAGAAGGAGGGTTATATTTTTAAAGCGTATGTTGTATGTATGCATGCCAATTTGGATATATTACCACAGATTACAGAAACTAAATATTACCGCGTTTGTTCAAATAAGGGAATAAAATTATTATAGGTACTTAAATAAATCATGTTTATTTTCCAATTCCAATTAACCGTAAGTGTCACACTGCTAGGCAAAGGCCTCCTCCCCATCTCTCCATGCTTCTCGATCGGCTGTCAATTTGACCCATGCGCACATGCGATCATGCATATTGGTCTAACTCGTCACGCCATCGTTCTTAGGTCTGCCGCCGCGTCTTACCGTGTCGGGGTTCCACTGGGTGGTGATCTTAGCCCACAGTTCTTCGGGCATGCGGCAGACATGACCAGCCCAGCTCCATTTCAGTTTCGCAACTTTCTGAGCTACGTCGACAATTGTTTATTTAAATTGATCAAAACTTTTCTGTATATACGTCAAATTAGTCAGTTTTACGTCAATTAAATTAGCTTTAGCTAGTTAGTGCAACAACAGAATCGCCACCAGCTTAGCCTTAAAATATTAACGTCTTGTTTAGGAAAAAACCGTTTAACAGAAATAGCACTCAATAGATTACGACACGGTCGCGGTTCTATACCTACTTATGTCGTATTATCTCCTTAACCATTTGTCTAAATTATATGCAGTAAAAGGGAAAAGTGTTTTGTTTTAAACACTTGAGACGATAAATTTACTTATTTTGATGAGAATTCATAATTGTCGATAATAAAACCAATAAACATCACTTTGCGATTTCAATTATTTTTAATTATATAAAAAACTACTTTTTGTAACTTAAATATGGAAGTTAGACATAGGCGCTGACTTTTTTGTAGGCAGTTTGAAGCTCCTAAACTTTTATCTAGAACTCAATCATATACCTCTCATCATTAAGGCAGAGTTCGTAAGAAACGTTTTCGTTCAACCGTTTTTTCTCTGACTTACTTGGCAAATCCAACTACCACGAAAAAGTCTTATAATTTTTCGGGTAAATTTATAGCCTTATATATAACTTTAAAAAATCTATTAGTAAAAAAGAATTTTCAAAAACGGTTCAGTAGGTCCTTTATTTATTTTGTCTAAACAACAATTCCGCCAAAAATATTTCATAATAAAAAAAGTATACAGGTCGGCTGTTGGCGCTGTTCTGTCAAAGGCGAGAGTTGTCATTGCATTAGTGCAAAGCACTAATGTGTTCAGCCGTGGGGTGCCGGCAGTAGAATGTTACCCCTCCTCTCTGAACCCATGGATGCAGTAAGAGCCTGCTAAGGGATACCTCCGGAAGATGGGCAGCAGCTTCTTTCCGTGTATCAACACCCAGTACTGCGCTCGCCAATCCGCCTGCCAAGCGTGGTGAGTATGGCAACTGCCCCTCATGGAGCTCCATGAGGGAGGCCTGTGTTCAGTAGTGGACATTTTGCGGCTGGAATGATGATGATGACAAATGTGTTTCGGAATTATATTTCCCCTCTATTGGATATGTGCTTGATGGCTACATCTTATCGACATCGTATGCTAAAAGCCAATAAGATGTACCTAGCTGCTTGTGATTGGGAGAACACTAGCTCATGTTATTTCATTGTTTTTACTTTTGCAAGTTTTTTGTGTATCTTGTATTGGTTCCCACCAAATAAATAAATAAATAATGTAAGTAATAATATTGAATTGAATTAGTTATTCTTAGCCGGCTATTTTCTATAATACAGTAGTTAGGTACTCCTTTATTTGTGTCCCTTATAAAAATACTGCAAATAATAAGCCAGCCGGCATAAACTAAAACAACAAGATCTCGGCATCCTGCTCAAATCCCACCTACACTGTATCAATTATCCATATCATTATTTTCCAAGACTCAACCTCATTCACATAAAAACTGGCTGACTACTTCAAACTGATAATAAATGAAAATGACAGAGTGAATGTTGTTTACTGCACGCAGTGCTTGCTCAGATACTCGTATGGGCGGTTCTCGTTCACACGGGATGCTCAACACGCACTATGTATCCTCCAGCCTCCGGTACCAACCCGTCCTTCGCATTTAGTTTTTTCATGCTATTTTTTAACTATAATCGTGAGAAGCAGAACTCGATCGTCTTGTCCAGTCCGTGATATTATGCCATCCGTTCAATTGCGATCTCATTTCAATATTCTTTTTATAACTCCGATCTGAATAGTTTTTTCTGAGACGATCACGTTTTTATTAAATCGTTTAACTTTGTATGACTGTCGTAAATTTTGTATATAGGCAGTGTAGCTATAAATGTTTTATAGGCCAATCTTATATAGGTTTTTTTATTGATTAGGTGAAATGTATTATTTGTTAATACATTTTAGAAATATGATTTCCAGATTGTAGCGGCCCATTAGTTACAAGCAGTGGTGAGGTTTTATTATACTCACAAGTTTCTTGGGCATCGTAACCTATTGGCAAACTATGCTTATTGCAATCTTGACGATGCAGCAACATTGTAAGACTTATAAATGTAAGCACGTCCCATTGTAAAGATAATTATATGATCCATTCAAATTCATAAACCCACTGGTGGGAAAAGATATCTGCCATTTTCATCGTCTTTTTTATGAAAAGCAGCCGCTTTCCACCATTGTCTTGACGATAGTAATAATATTATTGATAATCCATTAATAAAATTATAATTCAAAATTACATTTAATGTATAAACTTTATTCTTGTTTAAAATATCACTAAATACATATTTTTTGTAAATTAATAACAAGCACAAAAAAACCAGACAAGTGCGAGCTGAACTCGCCCACCGAGGGTTCCGTAGGTATGTAGGAACATAATAATTATTATAAATTAGCTGATCTGACAGACGTTGTACAATCTTTTTCTAATTTTCTTACCGTGTTAGACAGACAGACGGACAACAATACAGATTACAGTCTGTTTTGTGTTTACATTTTTCTTTCGCCTTTCTCTTCAGTACTTATTAGTAAAAGTTTAAAAAATGCATAAGATTCGGTCACCCTTCCAATTTATGACCGCGCGTAGGGTTGCCTAACCTCGATGATAGATTTCGTACATTTTTTAAGACGATTTTTTATGATTCCACTGCTAGTATCCTCTACACGTTCTTGAGATACCTTTATCTCGAGAACGTTTAGAGGTATCAAGTTGAAATTAAAACCATATACTCAAATCTACAGTCTCTACCTGTCAAAAATCAATATAAGTTAACCTGAAAGAAAGATACGACCGTTTATGCCGCAAAATCGCATTTTTCGACATTCTCAAAGAAATCAAAACTCATAGGGTACTTCCCGTAGACCAAGAACTATGAAATTTGGCAAGGTATATCGTCTTATACTTGTCGGTACAGAGAAAAATATAAAAACTATGCATTTGCAAAGGAATCATAAAATATATCGTCAAAAAATGTAATAAAACAATCATATAAGACACGAGTCTTGACAGACAGACAAGCAGACCGGCAGACGCACAGACGCACAACAAAGTGATCCTATATGGGTTCCGTTTTTTTCATTTTGAGGTACTTACGAAACCCTAAAAGAATATTTAAATTCAATTTCATAAATTTTTAATATCTATCTTCTTTATCTATAAAACGATGTCATGTAACAACACTTAGAACTCGAGAACGGCCGGCCGGCCGGACCGATTTCAATGAATATCTAAGATGTTTTAGATTTATCTGAGCCCGGGTTAACATCATAGGCTATCTAAATATTGTAAAAATTAACAAAAAAAAAAACGAAAATTCATTTTCACATACCTGTATTTTATATGAATGATGACATTTTTTCGTTGTCAAATATTTATATAGGTTCGTTCAGAAAGTTTATTGTGATTAAATTTAATTTTAGTCTTAGTATAGTAGTAGTAAGTGGTTGTAGAGTAGTATCAGAGTAGTTTTTGAGTGGTTCTAGAGTAGTAGTAGACTAGTTGTAGAGTAGTAGTAGTAAGAAGTTGTAGTAGTAGGTGCGATACGTAGTTCGCCGGGACATATAAACAGCTGCAGTAACATATAAACATCATAGAATGAAATCTGCATCAAATCTACTCATTTTACTATTCAAACACCCATTTACAACATTAAGTTTAAATTAAAGCAACAGGCACAGATGTTGCTCTGCATTTGCATCCTACACTAAGCAGCGTTATTACTCAAAGGGTTGCATTGCATGTAACAGGAGGCGCGGTGTTCGCTGCACAATTGCACAGATGTTCCACAAAGGACCATGAGGGGTTTGAGCTAATATCATACTTTCCTATGTCCGTGTGCGTTGCTGTTTTGGCAGTCGGCTGCATGGATAAATGGACATTCCATTGTTCTAGGTACTTTATTTTAACTGGTGAATTCCACTGCGGTGATATATCGCGCTTTCAACCTGCAATTTATCGCTGTAACTACCAACATTGCCGGCCTAAACAAACGTGCTTGTGGTTGGATATGGGCTGTGTACCATGAATTTAATGCCAATACCTTGCGTATTTTACTCCTCTCTATAGGATAATCACGATGTAATCTTCTTTAATTGTATAAAAATATTTTTCTCACGATCCCTATTAGTAGTAGGTACCCATAATAACCGACTCACTCACACAAAATAATGACAAACGAAGTTGAATTAAATCTATCGCTTCTTTCTGCATGTTGATGTTATAAGTACCTAGGTACTTTGCGAGGCGTCGCTAATATCATGCTTGTTATTTTTATTTTTTTATAAGTAACTTATTTATTACTCTATTAGTCTACCTCGGTGGCATTAACTTATATAGAACCTATATAGGAAATGTATCATTAATATCTTGTTGTAATCACAATGTTTTAAATAAATATTACCTATTAAATGTTTTAACGTTCTCTGTTCTTATTAAAAGTTGGTGGGAATATGCGCGTATTGCATATTAACCAAGGTGTTATCATCTTACTTGGTATCTAATAACGCAATCGCGGTTGACATTCGATCTGATCGTGAGCCGTTGAAAACCTACATGATCGCATCGGTTCTTCATACCCCTCTGAATATAATACGCGTCCCGTTAGAGGAAAAATCTGTCTTTTCCTCTCATAAAGTGTGAGTTCTACCATTTCTGGTACGAGTACATGTACTTATAAAATATGTGCCACGTTACCCGCAAACATCACGTTGACACACAACAGAAGGATTTCTTCAGACGATAGCTGACTGTTTTCCCGGCATTTTTCCATATCAACGCGCGATTTATAGCCGCTTCCGGCGATGTCACGCCTCAAATGTATGTCTTCAAATGAAACGATAAAGATAGAGGGAGGATAGAGGGGTTAGAATAGAACGTGACAGGAAGACTTAATATCAAAATTCTGCATTATAAATAATCCAATGAGTCAAAAGTAAAGTACGTAAAAGTACTCTTTTAAATGTATGAGTAATTAATACACATAAGCTGACATAACGATGCACATAAATATCTACATCATTGTTAACTTTGGCTTTTCCACAGCGTACGCGAACCATTATTTAGAAATTTAGGTAAGTAAATAAATTAATAGCTTATTAAGAATCAACCAAGGCACACCATAGGACAAATCACAGAACAGAGAAAAATGAGTAGAATTAGCATGATGCCTTTTTACTAAGAGAACCAGTGTCGCTAAACTCACACATGTAAAAACTAACACACATAGAAATAAAAATTCTTATTGGTTGAAAGAGTACCTTAAAAAGGGCATAAAATCATAAAACTAATTTTATTGATATTAACTTTATTCCGATCGCCACATGGTTCAAAGTTCAATAAAATAAACAGTGATAAAAAATGAATATTTAGTATGTCCACTCAGCCAGAGATGGCGCTATTGCCAAATATTTTTTATAGTCTCTATTCCCAGGAAATAAGATTACTAATACAATGGCTGCTTTTCTTAATTGCTTGATAATCCACAACACAAAGCCACTCAACAAGAGATGGCGCTATTGCTATATTTATTTGACGGTTTTGCATTTTGAACAAAACTAACAAAAAAACAATAAAATAATGCTGACCGGTGATATGATATGCCCCCTTTCGTTAAATTTTTGGTTCGGCTTTCGTTTTTACACTCTAAAACGGCACAATACGGCATTTTTATATTTTTTTTTAAGTATGTTTACTCTGCTAAATTAAAACACGACTGAAGTAAGCGGTGCTTGAAGTGCGCAGTACTGCGCCTACTAGGTGTTACGCGAGCCCCGCCTACTTACGATTTCTATGTTTTCTCTGTTCTGTGGGACAAATGCTTTGTAGGTATTTATATCATTTGATGATTTGCTATGATGATGTGTTTTTGAGAGGTGTTATCGCGTAACTTTGATTCCTGTTTTCCCGACGACGTTTCGCACATTAAGAATGCAGTTATGGTTCCATCATCATCATTGGCGTCTCAGCGTCGATTTCATCTTTGATATCTACCAATAAACTAATTGTGTCAATCGTTGTTATAGATAAATATTGCATTAACTTTATTTATAGGTGCGACGTCTCTGTCACGTATTCTGGTGTAGAGTTGAAAATTGTTTACAGGTTCTTAGCAGTGCTCGCACTATAATGTGATTAGATAATTACACAGATATGAATGTTTTAACCTGGCTCGAATGACTCTTTACTGAGTCTTGAAAAGATTTAAGTAGATTGCTTTACAGTCTTTGAAACTTGTATTATTTATCTATCATCTTGTGTACGTTTTTTTTTATTAATAGCTTGCTGATGTGCGATCACGCCGTATCTTAATGGATTGAGTGTGGTCTCTACGATAACAACCTGGAGTCTCATAGTCATAACCAATTAGTAATTAATTACTCATACCTTATCAGGAAATCGTCCGTAAAGATAAACTGCCCTCATTTATAGAATCTAACGGAACTCAAGAATGTGTTCATTGAAATAGCTTGCTCTGTTTTTTCAATTAATACAATTAACAGATACCGCTACCGACCACTGAGTACCAACTAGGAAGGAACAAGTTACAGGCGTACGAAACAATGGGGAGCAAAGCGCTTTGTAATAATCGAATGGCGGCGTTTTAAAGTTTGAGCCATAATAGTTCAAGTTTTGTTTTGGATTGTCCGCCCCGTGGACCGGTTGGCTTATCCATCCGTTCGCTAGTTACTTGCCCTGTGTCAACAATGCACGCGCTCTCTCCGCTCGCTCCCCTACCTATTCAGTTTTGTTTTTACCGCCTTCACAACGCACGGGGCCCGTGACCGTCAAACTGAGCACGCCATAATGGTTGCCTTTATATAGCTACACACAGTGGGCTGAAGAGTATTGATACTTACCAGTCGAAACTATCCTCCGTTTGGTAATCCAATTACGGTGCGTTTCCAACACCCGTGTCATGGGGACACAAAATCCAATTTTGATCACACAAACACAATAGCCTCACTCGTAGAGGTAGTGCACAGAAATCACGAGTGAAGCAAATCGGTCGAAGACACTGGTATCACAGCACGAACCGGTTGCTAAGTAGGAGAATGTAAGTTGTTTACGGCGCGTTGGCGGCACTTCGAGTTGTCCCGGGCAGCGCTGCGGCGTGCTGTTACGGCGCTCTCGGCAGGGGCACTGACGCGGCGGGCGGGGCGCCCCTCCATATCCGCCAGAAGAACCCAACTCGCCCAACAGGCTCTACCGTGCGTGTGCGCCGTTGCCACGTTTACCACTCGTTCGATACAAAGCGCTGTTGCCAGTTCGACTACTTTTTTTGTTTTGTGTTGACGCTTCTAAATGAGGGGTCATAAAATAGAAATGGAGTGAGTTCAACGAATAGAAAAAGTAATAAGTACCTAAATAAGTTAAAGAAAATTATGAAGCAAACGTAGTTTTCTGTAATAGGTACTACTAAATTTAACGTAAAAGCATCGGACTACGTTTCATAATATTCAGAAATCATAACGCTCAGAACAAATCAATTACTTTCCTATAATTTAATACTTAAAATTTGTTCAATTTGGCTACCTGGCTTTTGGCTTTCAAAATAGAAACTTCTAAAACCGCAAATATTTGACGAAAACCTCAGACTACGGAGAAAATTTATATAATATCGTTGAATTGAATTGAAATGCAAAATGTGGCTATGCACCAAATGGCACAGCCACATGTGGCGATGCTAGTTTATTTTCATTATTTTCCCTCGTGGACCCTCGCTGAGTGCCAGGTAGAGGCGAGTCGATGGTAAAAAACAATTTGTTAAACTTTACATTTACTATAACTTCGACGTAAACTAATGTTGGTTCTTTAGATTAAGTGTGGTTGCATTGCAACTCTATCTATCTTGACCACCCGTGGAATCTTTGTAACTATTGATACCCAGATAAATTATTTTTGGAAAAGTATTTTGTTTTAAACACTTGAGACGATAAATTTAGTTATTTTGATAAGTATTAATAATTGTCGATAATAGAACCAATAAACATCACCTTACGATTTAAATTATATTTTAATTATAAAAAACGTACTTTTTGTAACTTAAATATGAAAGTTAGACATTGGCTGTCGCTGACTTTTTTGTGGATGAAGGTTTTAGAGCTTGATACTGGCTTCTTAAACTTTCATCCAGAACTCAATCATATACTTCTCATTATTAAGGCAGCGTTCGTAAGAAACGTTTTCGTTCAACCGTTTTTTCTCTGACATAATTTGCAAATCCAACTACCATGAAAAAGTCTTTTAATTTTTCAGGTAAAATAGCTTTTGACACTCAAAATACTGTGGCTTTCTATTAGTAAAAGAATTTTCAAAATCGGTTCAGTAGGTCTAGATATTACTGCCCCCTACAATGTCACAAACTCACAAACTTTACCTGTTTATAATAGTATAGATATAGATTTCCTATCTTATAAAAACGAAGCTACTAAAAGGCTCTTTCCTATCTAAATATAAAAGAAATAAACAACAGATTGCCTATAGCCACGTAATGTCCAACTTTCTCTAAAATAACATATTATGGAATATAAATACGAAGAGGTCCGAGATCTCCGTCTTCCGATACGCACAGGTAGTAAAGCCCGGGCACAACGCGGTGGGTTATCGTGGACATTTGTCACAAGCGCGGCTGTTCAGACTTATGATAAAACGCTACCCCAAATAGCCCCGAAGAAAAGTATACAAGGAAGTTTAGTATTCCTCGACTTACATCTCCGGCGATATTTTAGGAAATACTTGAACAATTGTCAGATTACCAGTTTATTTATCGCTCTGTTTTAGTTGTAGGTACGTTTTGCTCCGAATTAGTTATCTGATATGAAACGGTTTACGATCTCCTTGGAACCAATTTGCATATCAGTGTTCAAGGCTCGGTGTGTGCCGAGTCGCCGCGCGCCGTACGCCGTAAGCTGGGGAACAATATATTTGAGCAAAAGGCGACGTTCCTATCTCTGCCTATTGTACGAAGCAGCAAGAAAGGTGCCTTTGCAACTGGCGTTTTGCCACAACCAGACAAAGGTGTAGGTTTCTCCCCATTCTTTTACATCTCGGGAATGCCAGTGAAGGCTGCATAGTTGGTGTTTTCTGAAACCAGCTGTAAAGATATAATAATAGCTCTAAATTCTACTATCATAATAAGTCGAACAAAATTGCCGTGGGGTGCCTGCAGTAGAATGTTTCCCCGCCTTTATTGTTCGTGCATGCAGGAGAATCTGCCAAGGGATACCTCCGAAGATGGGCAGCGAGTCTTTCTGTGTATTAAAAAATCTCTTACCTCGCTTGCCGACCTGCCTGCCAAGCGTGGTGAGTGACGCAACCACTCCCTCACGATCTTGGTGATCAATGAGGAAGGCCTATGTCCAGCTGTGGACTTGGACAGTTCTATGGCTGAGATGATCAGAATAAGTAAATTCTAGTTCCAAAAACTGTGTCACTGATTCGAATTAAACCGTACTTACGTTTTTAGGGTTCCGGACCAAAATGGTGAAAAGGAACCCCTATGGTGTGACTTTGTCTGTCTGTCTGTCACAAGTAGAAGTAGGGAAGAAGTAGAGTAGTAGTAGAGTAGTAGCAAAGTAGAAGAAGGGTAGAAGTAGAGTAGGAGTAGGGTAGTAATCGAGTAGTAGTAGAGTAGTAGCAGCGTAAAACGCAGGATAGTAGTAGAGTAGAAGTAGTGTAGAAGTAGAGTAGTAGTAGTAGAGTAGAAGTAGTGTAGAAGTAGAGTAGTAGTAGTAGAGTAGTATTTATAAGATGTGGTAGTAGGTAGTTTATTCTGGGCGGTACAAAGTTCGCCGGAACAGCTAGTATGGAATTATCAAAATATTGAAAAATATTCTTATATTATTTTAATGGAGCCGGAAAGGGGGTCACCAAAATCTTAAGTGAAGTTACTAGGTCAAATGGTATCATATGAAAGGTATTCATTAGCACATTACTAAACAGTTTTTAGTTTTCCTTTAAGCCGTATCGATTCCGAGTTATTTACAAAAAAGTTTAAAAAAATACCGATCCAAAGTTGTTTTAGAGATAAGCTCCTGAAACTTTTACCGCATATAGAAGTGTATGTAAAGATTGCAGGAAAATTATACTGAACTCTCTAATTTGTATAGTTTTTTAGACAAGGGGGGTGGAAAGGGGGTCTCTATTTTTTTGTGAAGTTACAAGGTCATGTGAAAGGTATTCATTTGCATATTAATAAACAGTTTTTATTTTAAGCCGTATAGTTTTCGACCTATTTACAAAACGTTAAAAAATAGCGTCCTCTTATCACCGATTTTTGCAGAGATAAACCCCTGATACTTTATATGTATAGCTAATAGGAGTGTATGTAAAGATTACAGGAAAATTATAGCAAACTCTTTAATTTGCATAGTTTTTTAGAAATCATCGAAAGTGTAAAAAATCCACATAAGTTATCTATCAGACAAGAGATGGCGCTGTAAAGGTTCTCCAACAAATATAAACCGTCTTTAACATAATTTATAAGTATTATATTGTACCTATGATGGCACGGAATCCTCGGTGCGCGAGTCCGACTCGCTCTAGCCTGATTTTATTTTATTTCAGTCTAGCCGCACCCCGCAGTTTCACCCGCGTAGCTCCCGTTCCCGTGGGAATTTCGAAAAATCCCTTCTTAGTGCATCTCTAGGATACTCAAGGTATATGTGTGCCAAATTTCAAGTCTCCAGGTCCTGTGGTTAGGCTGTTCGTTGTCTGTCAGTCACTCAGTCAGTAACGGAAGAGTTTTATATATACTGACTAGCCGCACCCCGCAGTTTTACCCGCGTAGCTCCCGTTCCCGTGGGAATTTCGAAAAATCCCTTCTTAGTGCACCTCTAGGATACTCAGGGTATATGAGTGCCAAATTTCAAGTCTCTAGATCCAGTGGCTTAGGCTGTGCGTTGTCTGTCAGTCACTCAGTCAGTAACGGAAGAGTTTTATATATATTGACTAGCCGCACCCCGCAGTTTCACCCGCGTAGTTCCCGTTCCCGTGGGAATTTCGAAAAATCCCTTCTTAGTGCACCTCTAGGATACTCAAGGTATACATATGAGTGCCAAATTTCAAGTCTCTAGATCCAGTGGCTTAGGCTGTGCGTTGTCTGTCAGTCACTCAGTCAGTAACGGAAGAGTTTTATATATACTGATTGTATGATGGCACGAAATCCTCGGTGCGCGAGTCCGACTCGCTCTAGCCCGGTTTTATTTTATTTCAGATAAATGGACTTGTACCTACACATCCATCTCTCTAGCATATAATAAGCAAGATCTAATATTAATAAAATGTAATGAAAATATTTAGTTTTAATTCCGCATATGCTGAGATGCATGTGCACCGCCCTCCCGCCCGCTGATTATGCGCATGCAGGGAAAAACTTGGCCGCTAGTGCAACATGCATACCCAAACCTATATGACCTCACGTGTTTCGCCTCTCCGCGAGGCATCATCAGGTGAGACGCCGAGGTGTTGACTGGTCGCCGGCTGGCGCAAAAAAAAAAAGCTTTTGCTCCATTTATTATTGTCATGGATTTCCGCAAAGTAACGTCTGATTCCATTAATTAGGATCTAATATTTTCAAACACTTCAATGCCGTGGGGTGCCGGCAGTAGAATGTTACCCCTCCTCTCCTACCCGTGGATGCAGTAAGAGCCTGCTAAGGGACAACTCCGGAAGATGGGCAGCAGCGTCTTTCCGTATATCAACATCCCGTACTGCGCTCACCAACCCGCCTGCTAAGCGTGGTGAGTATGTCAACTACCACTCATGGAGATCCATGAGAGAGGCCTTAGTTCAGTAGTGGACGTTTTATGGCTGAAATGATGATTTTCAAACACGCTCAAAAAGGCAGCGTAAAGTAAAATCAGTGTTGTTAAGTGTACTCAGGCGCTTTAGATATGCCAGTAAGATGAAGCCTCGCTAACGACATCCTCGGCATTTCACTACGCCGACAAAAGCTACATCTTTTCCCCGCTGCTCGCTCTGATATGCACATAGTGCGCCATTTGTCATTGTAATTTCTTGTCTGCTGTTATTAGCTGATTTAGCGTTAGCTTTTGCTTGAGAACCATGATTACGATGAGGTATTTAGTGCGCTCATAATTATAGATGATTTATGCAGCGTCAGCATCTGGTTATCATGCTGTACGGGACGCTGGAGTGCCTGGGATATTGTTTGATGGATTAGGATTGCCCACCACCTATACCATCCTCTCAGCTTAGTCAGCTATTATTCAGAGGAACGATGGTCAGTACGTCTGAAGCTAACTAAGCCGCGGGTTTCCTCACGATGTTTCCTTCACCGTTAAGCACGTGTTAAATGCGAACTTACACTTTTCAAGAAAGAAAAATCCTTTGGTTCACGGCCGGTATCGAACCCACGACTTTCGGATAATTTGCGCTCATAATAACACTTGAATATTATTAACTTTTAAAATTACAGTAATTTATCGCACGATACACTCTTGGTCGCGGGACCGTTCCTAACGTCGGGAAAATAATAAAAAATCAGCCAAGTTCGAGTCAGACTCGCGCACGAAGGGTTACGTATCACTATTTGGCAAAAAACGTTTGTATACAAGAAATCCCCTAAAAATATTTATGTTATTTTTTATTTTTAAAATGAATAAACAATTACCTAAATATTCTGTGAATATTTCAATGGTCTACCTGTTCCCTTAATTAAAATAAAACCGGGCAAGAGCGAGTCGGACTCGCGCACCGAGGGTTCCGTGCCATCATACAATATAATATATGACAGAGGCGGTTTTATATTTGTTGGAGAACCTTGACAGCGCCATCTCTTGTCTGATAGCGGAACTTATGTAGATTTTTACACTTTCGATGATTTCTAAAAAAGTATGCTATGTAGAGAGATTGTAATAAATTTCCTCTAATCTTTACATACACTTCTAATAGCAATAAAAGTTTCAGAGGTTTATCTCCGCAAACTTCGGAGATAAGGGGGGGGGAACGCTATTTTTTTCAATATTTTTGTACATAACTCAAAAACTATATGACTTAAAGGAAAACTAAAAACTGTTTATTAATGTGCAAAAGAGTACCTTTCATATGATACCCCACATCACCTAGTAACTTTCCAAAAATTTTGAAAACGCCCCTTCCACCCCCATTGTCTAAAAAACTATGCAAATTAGAGAGTTCGCTATAATTTTCCTATAAAGTTTACATATAATTATATTATCTATAAAAAAATCACGGGTTTATCTTTGCAAACTTCGGAGATAAGGGCCCCCCCCTTAAAAAACTATGCAAATTAGAGAGTTCGCTACAATTTTCCTATAAAGTTTACATACACTTCTATTATCTATAAAAAAATCACGGGTTTATCTTCGCAAACTTCGGAGATAAGGGGGGGGGAACGGTCGTTTTTTCGACACTTTTGTAAATAACTCAAAAACTATATGACTTAAAGAAAAACTAAAAACTGTTTATTAATGTGCAAATGAATACCTTTCATATGATACCCCACATCACCTATTAACATCACAAAATTTTTGAAAACCCCCTTTCCACCCCCCTTGTCTAAAAAACTATGCAAATTAGAGAGTTCGCTATAATTTTCCTATAAAGTTTACATACACTTCTATTAGCTATAAAAGTATCACGGGTTTATCTCTGCAAACTTCGGAGATAAGGGGGGGGGAATGGTCGTTTTTTCAACATTTTTGTAATTAACTCAAAAACGATATGGTTTAAAGGAAAACTAAAAACTGTTTATTAATGTGCAAATGAATACCTTTCATATGATACCCCACACGGCCTAGTAACTTCACTTAAAATTTTTGAGATCCCCTATCCGCCCCCCTACAATCAAAATAAGAATATTTTTTAACATTTTTATATACGCTATATTAGTAAAAAAGCGTTGTCTTTTACCATTTTAAATTTCAAGACGATAGCATCAGTAGTTCTCGAGATATCCATGTGTGACAGACAGACAGACAGACAGACAGACAGACAGAGTGATTCTATAAGGGTTCCTTTTTACCATTTTGGTCCGGAACCCTAAAAAACGGCAAAAAATCACGTTTGTTGTATGGGAGCCCCCCTCAAATATTTGTTATTTTATTTTATTTTATTTTATTTGTGTAATAGACCAACAGTTATACATAAAGTTTCAAAATAGTACAGTGACAATCTTACAGCCCGTATAGGTCTATCTAAGTAGAATAGGTAGTTAATTAGCTATAACAAATTCAACAAAATTTGTGCAACTTAAAAACAGTAATTTTTAGTATCACACTTTTAATTTTTTTATTAAGTTATATTTTTGTTTTTATTATTATTTTTGAACGTGAATTTAACATATAAATATTCGGTGAATATTTTAGCGTCTTCCGGTTGCCGTTATTAATATCGAGCAAAAAACCGACATACAAACAGACAGACAGACGGACAGCGGAGTCTTAGTAATAGGGTCCCGTTTTTGCCCTTTGGGTACGGAACCCTAAAAAGGTACGCGATAAAATCCTTTAATTTGCGATTTGTTAATATAAAACAATATTTACTATATTATTTATTTTTTAACTAAAATATATTATATAATTTTTAGCTAAATATACCTATTATTTATTTTGTAACTAAATAATATGTCAACAAATCGCAAAAGTTTTACAAAGTACCTATATATAAATAACACTAGAGTAGTTATTCTTTATTCTTTATTGTACACTTAGAAAATATATACAAAATAAACTTAACTAAATGGCATGTACAAAGGCGAGCTTAACCCTAAGAAGAGTTTTCTTCCAGCAAACCTTTGAGGATAGGGAAAGCTGATAAGTGTAGTTAGTACGTGTACACAAAACTACATACATAAAAACAACTATACTGAATAAATATTTATAAATAAATATATATATATAAACAGAGATATAATATATATATATATATATATATATATATATATATATATATATATATATATATATATATGTATACTATATATAAATACATATGTACATACATACAAACCAAGTAAGATCAAAAAGAGAGATAATGCTCTTTTACTTTTATTTTAAAAGTGCTTAATGACTGACTGTCGCGAATGGAGTGTCCCTTTTACAAACTTATTTTCACATGGCTATAGTATAGGTTCCAAATCAAATAGTCCAATAAAATTCTTGTTCGTAAAATAATAAACATACGAGTCGAACTCGCAACCTAATCCACTTGAATTTTCTAAATTCGTCTTGACTTGATTCGACTCAGAACGATAAAATTAGAGCGGGAACGTGTGTGTCAAAAAGGTCCATATGGTGAGTTATTTTGAAATGAAAATTTTGTGGTGTGATAAGTTGAGTAACAGTTCCCAAATATCTTATATAAACTCACAATAAATATATAAACTCTATTAAAACGAAAGTAACGAAACGTTATTGTTTAAATCAAAGGCTTAAGTTTTTTGACCCTTAAAATTAATGAAAGTACTTCTCCATTTTAATCATGACGTTAAGAATGTTGGCCATCACTATGACCGATATACCCAGTTGTATAATTAAACCAATATTGTCCATATCGTGTGTTCATAATAACGGAACGTAAGTACAATTGTGTTTATGGAACGGACGCAAACGTTTAACAAGCTTTTATTGCTCGGAAAATAACTTTGGATGCCCGCCGTTTATTCTGTCACTTGCCATAAATAATCTTTTGGATACGGTTTGTTCAATAATTCATGATTCGAATCCGCGAACAATGGACGATTAGGTAAACCGCGTGCTTCCCATGAATTCACGGACTTGTGTGAGGATATTAAAACGGGCGACACATCGAGCGCGGATTACAGGTGACAAAGCTGCTGCGGACGCGTGTTCATCTAAGGCTGGCAATAGACGTCAGATTTTTTCATCCGACCCGATTGTCTGATCAGACTCTGATGATCAGACAATCGGGTCGGACTGTCGGATGAAAAAATCTGACGTCTATTGCCAGCCTAAATATAAACAAATGTAAATTTTGCGGGCGCAGAAGCAGAGCTGGACATCCGCTTAATAGTGGCGTATTGTGCTCGGTGCGCTAATAGGCGGGTAATTGGCACGAGGTCAGCCGCGGTCAGGCAGCCACCTGAATGTGGCCTGTGCCTCCCGCATCCTGCCAGATCGCTTGGGCGCTATCCGCTCCCGACCCCGGCTGAGATACCTCTCGACCGTACGATTTAATTACACACGGAATTAAACCCAATCGAGCCTTCAATTTCATAACTGCTATGCTTTATAAGATAGATCACGAGCGGACAGAATTTGTTCAACACCTGAAACGAATAATTAGTACCTAATGTGGGTCTCATAGGTTTGCATTTTATGGGCAAATTAATTCTGCCAAATAACAATACATATCAAAACACTTACAAAAATTAGCATTGAAAAGTGAATTTGAGTGACTGAAATATACCAATGGGTAATTTAGGTGGTACTACTAGTTTGAATGTACGAGTATTTAGTACACATATGTTTATTTGTTGCATTCTGAAATGACCCTGCTACTGTGCTGCTACTCAGTTTTAATTTTAAAAAAATATTCCTCCTGTTACTTATTAATAATAATAATTACTTATTATTTATTAATACTATTTGTATGTATGTACCTCCTATGCGGTTTCAGCAAAAGCAACTTTATTTCTGATTATGAGTGTTGATGAATTCTATACTTATAAACTTTTCTAATCTATCTTATACTATTAATGTATAAATCATTGTTTATCTATATATTTTATCTTATATAAATATATATGTATATATACATAAATAAAAAACAAAGTCGTATTAGTTACTTACACTGCCGGACCGGTTTCAATGATCGATGTTTTAGATTTATCTGTGCCCAGGTTAACATAAGCATAGGCTATTTAAACATTGTAATAAAAATCACAGAAAATATAACGTAAAATCTTGAATGATGTGATGACATTTTTTTTTGCTGTTACTCCTCCTTTCATGCTCGTGGATGCGGTAAGAGTATTCTATGGGATACCTCCGGAAGATTGGCAGCTGCGTCTTTCCGCGTATCAAGATCCCGTAATGCGCTCGACAACCCGCCTGCCAAGCGTGGTGAGTATGGGAACTACCCCTCATGGAGATGAGGGAGGCCTGTGTTCAGTAGTGGACATTTTTTGGCTGTCAATTATTTAAAGGTCCATTCTCAAAGTTGATATTGGGACTAAACTAACTCCTCAAGCTGATTATATTTGTTGGTAATTTGGGTAGTAGAGTAGATGAAGAGTAGGTAGTTGTAGTAGTAGAGTAGTAGTCGTTGTAGTAGTAGGGCGGTACGAAGTTCGCCGGGACAGCTACAATAATTCTTTATCCTACATAATGTATCTAAATCTAGATTTCAACTTGGTTCCATAACGCGAAGTTGTCGATCACGTAAGCTTTGTTGTAAGAATTTGACTGCGAAAGCATAATGTAATTTAGGATGTGGTTGAATAAGGTTTAAAATGAGGTACAGTGATTGCAGGATAAGTGAGTGGTCTCGCATATCAGCCGGCCTGTCCTTGTTGGCCGCTGGCCGCAGGAAGTGCCTCATTGTGCAGCGGTGACCCGTGTCCACCGCGTCCGTAGCTGAGAGTTGATAGTTGATACTGATCCACAATTACTCTTGCTTTGTTAACTGTCAGTAAGGCATGAATTAATACTATGTAGTACCTAACCTCACATTGGTACCAGTCAGATGGGTAGGTACATTGGTCGAGGTTATCATTATTTTAATATCAGCCAGTTCACACCCACTGCAATTTGAACGCCCAATTGATGATAACATAAAGACCGAAACATTTTACTAAACATTTTCGTAATATACTGGTTCCTATTGTAGCTATTGTAAGGCTATTGTGTGAAAATTGACATATGGTGTTCGACCGAATGTCTGTGTGGATACTGATATAAATCGTGCGGATGCATGCAAGACGTAATTACTCACTGTGACGTCATGTGCTGTCACTTGAGTCCCACGCGAATACCCTCTTACCACGACAATTAAATCCACACTGACCCGCTGCAGCTGAACTCGGCTTAGATATGTCTCACTCAGTGAAATCTAGTTTGAGTTGCCAATCTACCTTACTACCGAGTAGAGACAGAAGTGACCTGTGGAAGAGACCGTTCATATGAGCTGGTTTTAAAAAAATCCCAACTGTATTCACTCACTTTACTCTGTAACCAGTGATATTTCTAATAAACGGATTTTTTCTTATATAACACTTCAATCTTTTATTTAAGGCTACAGTATCTCTATTGCTCTCACAATTAATTAAGTCCCAGGAACAAAATTCTCTCTTGTGGGTAGGTACTTGAGAAAGCAGTGTTTTTCCCATAGGCAGTTATAAGTTGGAACTAATGAAAGACAATAAAACATGTAAAATATTGACCGCCCTACGAAGTGGACACGGGTAAGCTAGTCAGCAATATATTCAAAATCACAGCGCTGCACACAAAACCTACCTAGTACTTAAACAAATAAATGAACTTCTGTCCGGAAGCGTTTTGGTGTCCAATTAAGGCTCAACTTCCGTACTACCTATTTACCAGAAAAACAATAGTATCTTTGTATTCAGCCTCCGAGTCTGAAACAACACGCATGTACCTACTTAATTATTCCAAAGTGAGTACTTAGTGTGAGAAAATGAAGCCAAATAAGGCAGTCGTGAGATCGAGAGGGGAAAACAAAAGTCGAAACAGAGTGCGCGCTTCGTCGCTTACCGCGATTTCCCACAATTGGCAATATATTTTTGTTGAGAATGGCTTTGTGTCAACGATAAAAACAAAGCGTTACTTACTAATCAGTGAGGACAAGATATAAGGACAATGGGTAATTTTGTTCATGCGTTCCCAAAGAACCACAATGAACGAACGGCGAATGTGTATGCACAAGTAAAATTTCGCACGGTATGCATTGTGCTCATGGAGTGCTAGTGCTTTATGTACTGCTCCTAAGGAACAGGGTTCACATCACACTCTGGGTTGTTTTAGCTCAGTTGGAAACAAGAAAATTTAGTTACATTGTTACAGAGGAGAGCAACTCGGTAGATATTCTTAACTCGTTGGTTTGTGCGAAACAACTGTGTTGTGTACGAAGGACGCGAGACCATGGCGCTTTCTCAGATCAAATTAACTTTGTTGTGGATCTTCCTCCTCTTGAAAGTGTTCGCTAAGATGGAATAAAACGATAAGTCCTTATATTTGATTGAGCTTCGTGCCTTTTACTTGTTTAATTGTTATTTGTATTTGTATTTTGTAATGTTATTGCAGTTCTAGCTAGTAACGATATGTATTGTGATTACCTTGTCATGAATATAACTTGAAATCGAATCTGGCATGTAACAGATTTGTCAATTTGGTAATGGTAATCGTACCAGCCTACTTATCGTTATTCAAATTATTGTGCTACATTACTAGGCTAACGCTCGTAAGTGGATTTCACAATTGTGCATTTCATAAAGTCGATGATTGCTGGTATTTAGGTAGGTACTTACTAAGAACTTCGCATCAAATAGTTTGGAATCATAGACTCATTTCATTTGCAATGACCTATTAACCTGCATTTCGTGAATAATTAACAACATCATACTGTTCTAATATTCCCAGGGCACCTCACTTAGCATAGAATAAATTAAAACTGAATTTTAAACCTAACAAAATACCCTGAACCTAACTAAATAAACAACGCAGACTTGAAAATTCAATTGAACTCTAAACGTCTCGGTCGACCGGACGCTTTGGTTAGATTTAGGATCAGCGTCCGTTGAAGCTGGTTTCAAATATAGCATGGACAGTGTTGTCCGCAATAAAACTACACAGTTTTATTTAACAAAACCTCATATGTCATGTTTGTAATGTTTAACATCCTGGGAGTTTCCCTTTTTGCGCTGTTTCGCGGCACCCGACACCGGATGTCCGACTGTAGATGCGACATACTTACTCATACATGCTACGTTACACGGTGTAAACGTTTCCAGTGCTGCTTAGTTTTATCTCGAAATGTAGGGTATTGGGTCTATGTAGTGCAGTTGTGACTACAAAAAAGCCTTGTTTCATCTCATGATGACTGGGAAAATTGTCGTGTTGTCTCCTCATTGCTGCACCTATCCCTGATACAACATTAATAAATATAAGATTTTCAGTTATTTCAGGATTTCTCAATTAGAGACGACACTATCTTTCTATGTTAGAATGTATTGGTTATCAGTGATAACCAATACATTCTAACATAGAACTATCACTAGGTTTATGGAAAAGTTGTTTCTACATAGCCTCTATCTATTCTGAGCCTGACTTCAGAAAAAACCGCCTAATATGTGTCAACATTAATAAATATAAGATTTTCAGTTATTTCAGGATTTCTCAATTAGAGACGACACTATCTTTCTATGTTAGAATGTATTGGTTATCAGTGATAACCAATACATTCTTCTATGTTAGAATATCTTTCTATGTTAGAATGTATTGGTTATCAGTGATAACCAATACATTCTAACATAGAAAGATAGTGTCGTCTCTAATTGAGAAATCCTGAAATAACTGAAAATCTTATATTTATTAATGTTGACACATATTAGGCGGTTTTTTCTGAAGTCAGGCTCAGAATAGATAGAGGCTATGTAGAAACAACTTTTCCATAAACCTAGTGATCATCTTGCAGGCACTACAGCGTCTCGTAGGAGCTAATGTTTCCGTACCTTGTATTAAATAATAAAAAAAAAATGGTGGACAGATCACACAGCATCATCTAGCCCCAAGCTAAGTAGAGCTTGTGTTATTGGTACTAGATGACTGATATACTTAATACATTATACTACATAGATTATTATCCATATTGTATTACATTATCTAAAAACTCAAATGGCGCTACCCGAGCGCGTTTAAAACTAGATCTATGAAACTATGAATGCCTAACTAAATGGTAATTACTACCCATACTCATAGGGTTTTGCCTAAAAAAGCTTATTATAATGATATTCATATTGTATGTATTTAAACGAAAATATAAAACATTTTGACTAGTGTAATCCTTCATGGTCGGATCAGGGTAGAGCATATTAAGCAAATAACCCTCCGCATAAAACCGACGCTATCATATATCATACTCAACAATATTGAATGTACTTACATTATTATAACTCTAGCGGTATTATCAGCTCTACCAGAATTTTCAAAAGGATCGTCCCGGCATGGCACGCTGCAGTTCTTCAGTTGCTCTCCAACCGTGCCAAAACGTACCAATCAACTTTTATTTTTCAACGGAATAATGAAAATTCTCGTGATTTGACTTTTTGCCTGGGAAATTATTTCTGATGTGCTGGAATATGATTAGAACAAATTGTAAGTTAGTCTTCTTCCAACCAGGGCTATTGAAATCTGACCGAAATGTCGACAGATGAAGATGAAGGTACCTTGTGCATTATTTTTTTTACTAGCGACTTTACCGTACATGCTATCACCGTAAATGAAAAAAACATAGGTACAAATCCTAACAATTCCAAACATAATACAACCACGAATAAGAAATCAGCGTAATCGGTTGAACTGTTTTCAAGAGATGCCCCGTCACACATAAAGCCATAGATTTTAACTTACGTAGATGGTTATCTACGTAAGTTAAAATCTATGGCATTATGTGTTCTATCTATATATTAACCAATAAGCACATAATATCGTGCCGTGGGGTACCGGCAGTAGAATGTTACCCCTCCTTTCATGCCTGTGGATGCAATAAGAGCCTGCTAAGGGATACCTCCAGAAGTGGGCAGCAGCGTCTTCCCGTGTATCAACATCCGTACTGCGCTCGCCAACCCGCCTGCCAAGCGTGGTGAGTATGGCAACTACCCCTCATTGAGATCCATTGGGGAGGCCTGTGTTCAGTAGTGGACGTATTACGGCCGAAATAATGATGATGATGACATAACATCCAAACACACTTAATTTTATAAAATATTCGGTTCATGCCACCCGTCGTATTGTTTCTGCAATAGATAAATCCTGCTAGCACTGAAAACAATTTAATATCTTGATTGAACATGAATAATCACTGGAATTGGTGTTATTTCAATCTTTGAAATTCTATGTAGCTAAGCCCTCTTCCTCACATTTTTTTTACTTTGGAATGGAATAATTATGTATGACAAATATTTTATTTTGCAAATCTTAAGTATGGTCATTAATTAAGCATATAGCTTGTAATAATTATTCAAGTATAATTTATTTGATGAGTTCTTTCTCGCTAAATTGTGCCTAATGCCTTTTTAACAGCGAATACTTTCGCAACCCAAAATGCTTTAGTTTGCTTGTGTTCAAACTCTAATTCTAGCAATGGTAAACAGATTTCGATTTAAAAATGCCTATTGTGACATCACCGAGAGCACCTACTTATTCGTATTGAATGAGCAAGACGTTTAACCCGAATTGGTTGATTGCCCATCACTCTGTCCGGTGCCCCTAGAGACATCGGACCCATCGTACAACCGATACGTAGATGCTGGCATGTTTATTGAACTGTTCATGTTTTATGCAAATCCACTTGGCAAAAGATATCAGATGGGTACTCCTGTCTTATGCTGCTGAAATAGTAAACGCTGTAGGGTAACTACCTAGCAACTGTAGGTACTTGAAAAGGTAGAATAAAATCTACGACCATACCTTTCGTTTTTGCCTCGCGCTATGAGAAATGCTGTAACTCTTTTTCTTTACAGAATCATAACCATAAAGCACATTAACCATCAGTTAAATTTATCTAATTCCTCATCGTTGTTTGAGTTGATGATCGCTTCTTAGAAGAATACTCTTCAAACGTTTTGTTTGTCTACCTCAAATGAAATGCTTCACAAACAAACGACTGACTTATTTACATAAGCGAATTCGGCGAACGACACCACCCGGAGATTATTTAATGAGGATTTACCTTCGTAACATAACAACCAGATATAAAACAAAGATGGGAATTTCGCACGCGTTCATGTAATTTATGTTTTAGTTGAACTCGTTTAAAACATGCGAGAAAGTTAAATATAAGCGCCAGTAGAAACAACCGTTTCGGTTAGAACAAACAATGCCAACAACGCTACATTCAATTAGCCACCATCTGAACGTTACCAAAACTAGCTACCTACACAGGAGATGATCTGACCCGAACTGTCTGGTGTTCGCGAATAGACCAAATAAGCCAATGCATGTAGACAATTCGCGCCGTTTCCTTATAAACAGTAATCGTGGGCGGCGGCGCGTGGTTTGGTGCCACTTGCCTTGCTCAGTTTATGCTTCCCGAGACCGAAATAATCCCCAATCGACAGCATCCGTTAGGTATAGACGAAGCCAGGCAGGCATGCAGATCTTATGATGAAGCAACTGGCGCGTTTCAAAAATAACATCTTTAATGCCGCACTCGAACGCACTGCATCGATGGCCAGTATAGTATTAGACTGGGCGTTTCCCTCGCCTAGATTCTGTTGTTTCTTTATGCAGGTGTTTGTGAACTGGTTAACGGGTCTGGATAACAAATTGAAGTTAATTACATCAGCGTTCTTATTTGGCGCTGGAGTTTGAAAGATAAATTAATTAAGTTTTCCGGTTTAAAATATTTCATGAATAAAGTTAAAAGTTTATTTGAAGCAAGTATTCGTAAAGTAGACAGTGGAACGCAATCCTGGTAATGCCAACAAAATTCGCGTCTTTTGGCGCACGATTTACGTGAGTAAGGTACCTAGAATTCCCTCGGTCGGAGTCATCTGAAAGTCCCATCGTCTCGGTCATCGGCGTCGGAAATCCGACCGGTTCTGAGCATTCCTATAAATCCAGCCAACACAACCCAACAGACTGCCTATTTCACCGCATCCTATATTAGGAGGCTAAATAGAAATACTATGAAGAGCTATCTAAAACTATGCTGCTTGAAATGTATGAAATGCATTTATCGACAAAGAGCAGCCAGTTTTTCATTCTAAAATTATCCTTCATGTTACAACTCAGTAAAAACTTGGCTTCGTAAATGTGAGACCGTCATACCGGAGCTATGGATTAGAATGGAACTGATTTTGAGACACATGTGCTCGAGATCCATTTAGTTTATTACCTTGCCATTACGTGACCTATCTGCCCACGTTCCGATACCGTGTCATTTATAATTCTGAAGAAAGTGATTGGATACGACTTTAAATGGTTCTATTCTTAAATAATAAAAATTAAAGGTGGAACACCTTCAGCCTTCAAAATGGTAAAACGAAAAGCTCGAGTTTTTTGGCTTGAGTCACGGACATTGTACAATTACTTAACCAGGCAGGTTTTATCTAGAGTTAAATAGAATTTAATGCAGTTTTAATGTTTGTTGCAAAGCGGAAAAGCCGATTAGCCGTAACTTTGTACATAGGCACAAATGGTCGCGTGCTGGTTGTAGATACCTCCCACTATTGCAATAAAGTACCTACTGTGGGTGATAAACGTGATGTCGAAATAATTTCGGACATATTCATTGAAACTATCCAATAAACAAACCCTTTAAAAAGAGTAACGAGTAGTTATCTCTTGTCAGATAGAGCTTGACTTTAAAAACCGTGTTTTCTTAATCTTTAAAATATATGTGTTCATGAAGGGACATCACCTGATGAGGACAACGCTTTCGTGGAGGTACGTTCTACGTTTTTTATTAAGCGTATAACCAGTTCTATTGTGTTAGATTTTCCTACTTACCCATTTGATGCTTCGGTTTGAGTAGTCGTAGTAAAACATTGGTGTAAGAGACAATAGAAATAAGTCTGCTGACATTATTGCCAAGGTACTAATGTAAGTACTTTGATAACGATGATGATTATGGAAAAGTTCATAATGATGCTATTACGTTTGGAAATAATAAAGCAATATCTATAATTCTAAAGGTACATACACTTCAAACATATTGCATTCTTTTAAATTTAGATCAAAGTGAAATTGTGTAACAAATCTTGCGTTCAAAGTAACGTACAAAGGAATACAATGTTACTCGTAGAATGTAACAATATAATACGCACTTACTATGAGGAAATATTACTTACCTATGCATGCCTTTTTATTGGGTCGCCCGTCACGATGATGTGCTTGCGTGATAGCAAAATTAATGTCTTTTACTTATTGATCAACGATTCATGTTGTTGTAACGTCTGACTGGTATGAATGTCAGAGGAGAACATGTTGTGCCAACCCGGCGTAATGTGGGATAAGAGCAGGGAAATTATGATCACGATTCGTGCTTTTGTAAATCGCTTGCGTAATTGTTAACTGTTTTTAAGATATATGGCAAAATGACGTCGTGCTGTCGTCCGTACTCCTTTCTGGTGTATTTACCCCGGCTTCTTCTCCAAGGGTTACTACCCCTGGGTTATTCGATGGCGCCTTCTACAGCTGGTGTTCAGTGCGGCGTGTTAGTTTTTCTCACTTGATGAGGTAAGTAGAAGGTCGTGGCTGTGAGCGCCACTGACCTTTGTGGTCTGGCGTACGGGCGTGGATTAACCAGCAAAAGGTACGACGACCGTTCCTGTTCGCTCCGCAAGAAGCGGCGCCAATCCATAGCAGATTTAGCCCATCTTTGATAAGTTTTACACTAATACAAACGTTCGATTAAATTCAGAATTCCTAACATATTTCACAGTGTGTAAACTAGTAGGTACCGTTAATCATAACGAGGGATCTGAAATAGCCTGGAATTTGTTCTTGTTATTGAATGATGGTTGGTTCTCGTCTCGCCGAGTCCGACACAGATTGTTGATTACAAAAGAGCAGCAATTGAGATCATAAACGCAGGAAACGTAGATTGAAAATTATTTGTAAGTACTTTGCACAATCTCAGATCGACATTTCACCTACTAACATTGTTTAACTCTATCAATTTTGTAGCTAATGTCGCAGTTTTCGCTTTGGGACAATTTTGTGTTCAGAGTTTATGAATAAAACTCACACTAAATCAATATAAATCGTTGTCTTCATAATTCTTAAAACATTGGCCCATTGAAAAAACTTCCTATAAGTATACTTTGTTAGGAGAACGATACCTACGTGGGTACTATGTCCGCCGAGGCTAAGTACAATGGATGCTTTGATGTTAGACGTATCAACTAAGAAGAGCTTTATCATCATACTTCTTTCAGATGACTTCAATCATGTAATCAGCAGAGAAAGTTACATCTACTTATGAGTTCTTAGTACATCGTTTCCGGTTCGCCATTGTTTGTAAATGGCGCATAAACCATTGTTCTTTAATGAATGTAGTTATATATTGCATTGATACTTACCATGAATACAGCGAATTAGAATGTTTGTATAGACAAGAGGCATAGGAGATTGAATTAATTGTTTGGAAAGCGATGAGACTGTGGGCAGAGCAGACGGTGAAAGTGAGGTCGTAGGTCGTGGCCTGCCTGAGGGACTGTGTCGTCTAATCCGATTGTATCACTCTGATGATATACCATTTTGGCTCTACCTAACCATATTTAATCGGTGACCGATCAATTCTTGCTTAGTCACCTCCAGGACCTTAGATTAGCTAATAATAGACAAGTAGGTAAGAGTGCCAGTCACTGACGAAGTTCTCAATATGTTACACAGTATAGCAGAATGTAACGTTCAGACTGACAGAATAGTTTTATTCGTAAACCGTGAAGTAAACAAAAGTTTGGCCTGCAATAAAAGTCAATTTCCCGGTGTCAGCTATTCATGGTGAATAAGACCCTTGGTTTTACGATTGTCTCAGTAGAGACAAGAATCTTAGAAAGGACACTTTTTTGCTTTACGACGCAAGTCATGTAATGAGTTCTTTATAATAGAACTAAAACATTTTGCGACGTTAAGATTTGAAATCTTGGGAGGGAGGTCTTAAAAGGTTGCTGCACAACTATTCTAGTTCTAAATTGTGGAGACATATGTACTTGATACAATATATGAATGTATGTACTACCTACCTAAATGACTAGCAATCGCCAAACAACAACACACGTTTACATTAGTCTTATCTGTCACTATTGTCATCAGAGTAACTACACCTTGTTTAATTACAGTTTCCTCAGCTGTTATAGATATAGTATCCTCAACTGTTTACAGTATTTTCAACATTTTTCATTACAGTCTTCTCAACTGTTTTCATTACAGCCCCAACTGTTTTCATTACAGAGTCCTCATTAGTTTTATGACAGGCTTTGTGACTCCTATTATTGTATTTCATTAGCGGGTCGCATCACAGTACAAATTGCTGGACTCAATCGCGGCACGGGACGATTCTCATTAACGCCAGATCGATAGCCCCTGGAAAATGCTTTAAATTATTTCACGCTACATTATATTGAATATCATACGTTATTACATTGTTGATGTCAGACACGTTATTATTGCCTGTGTGACTACAAAAGTACTGTCATAAACATGTTATATAAATATAAACTTTATCTAAAGGTATAATAATATAGCACTATTATTAGTTATGTAAGTAGGTAGACAAAGTTTCGGTCAGTTATTTTAAAACACAATAAGTATTAATATTAACAACTTAGGTTACTATAGAATATAACTTAATAAAAACCTATGAGTTAGGTGGGTACATAATTAGGATAATATGGAAAATATTGAGGAATATAGCACGCCAAACATTACCTCATCTCATATTCACACTAGGTACCTTTTTACCTAATGGTGGTTTAATAAAATATCAGCAAAGGCAAATTACTATGAATCTACGAATGGCTGATTAATTGTTTAAGGACTGCCTTTTTGCTCTAAGTCAAAACCATACTTCCTAGTACTCCTAAAGCTCGTGTAAACCAAAGTGGCTTCGTGTTCTCGCTGTAAAGATTTGTCTTTAAAAATGCACCTTTCCGATAGCATCAAAGGCTGTCGCAGCGGGTGACATAATTGCAAGAAGCGGTCTAAAGTCACGTACTGCTGCGTAATCTGACGGTTATTGTGCCCGAGACCGAGTTGAGTGAGGCCAAATATCTTGCCGCATGCTTGTTCGACGCCCGTGGTGCTTCATCAAATCAATCCAAGCCCAATTTAAATAGGTAACGGCTTGTGGCGCAATGGTACAACGACCCACGACTAGTGTAGTCCATTTGATTACTTATGCATCAAAAGCGTCCGACACTCTCCCCCCTAGCCGACACCATGACACGCGGGTACGTCCCGCTCTTAATAACACTTTAATAGCTCCAGTCATGTATAAAAAATAGATGGAGCACGCGGTTGCTTCTATATTCAACTTTGTATCAATCAAAAAAAACTATTTGTGCTTTTATTGCAATGACAAAAAGTGTAACTGGATTCCTAGAGGCCTAGTCATAAAAATTGGTCAAAAGCTTGAGTCTCGTACCATGGCAGTCCCTCACAGATAATCGTAAATAACAGGTAAATTCTCGCTATAGCCCTTTGTTTTGGAAGATAAATACTTTTGCAGAATTCATTTTACTTTTGAAGACAATTTTTTTTATCAAAGTAGAACATTCCAGTCAAGTAAAAATATATTTAGTTAAGATAGACAGCATCCACAGACAGATAGCCATCACTCCTGTACTCTGCTAAAATATTTTCGCAAGTTCCACGACTATGTCGACAATAAACGTGCAAAAATACCACCGAGCTACCCAAGATAAAAGAATCAGTCGTATATCAAGATGAGAGCTTTATCCAAGAAACTAAGCCAGCACTAGAGGGCACATGAAAAATGTTTTGTAACAATTTACCTTCGCATTTACCAAAACGGGACCCACCGCTTTATGGGAATTTCTGTGGTGTAAGAACCGTGCTTTTCTAAGGTTAATTGATGGCTTACGGTTTATGAATGCGTGCTGGAATGTTGCCCTTGCAGATTTAGTGGTGTTTAGCTTGTGATAAATTATTGTCTGCTACGTCCGACATCTTAAACGCAACGCTGGCAGACCACCTGCTAGATGGGTGGATGACATCGTTAAGCGGTAAGCAAAACTTGGATGTGATCGGCCCAACATCGGAAGAAGTGGCAAGGAATGGAGGAGGCTTACACCCAGCAGTGGGTTGACACGGGCTGAAAATGATGATGATGATGACGTCCGACATTCTCATTTTACTATTCTAAAGCGGGCGGTATACTGCGAGATCAGGTGGCTCATTTAATGACTCGCTCGAATGACATTCCTGGCATTTATTGTCATTTTTATCATTGACTAAAAAAATAGAATCAACGCCAGCAATACAAGACCTGCGAGTCATTCATGTGCAGTAGTATCCATCTTGCAGTAGAGGACCCGCTTAACACTTTCCAAATGAATAGGTAAAACATATTTACCGGTATCGATAGAAAAGTGACTGGGGGAGGTGAGTTTTTCTGGCAAGAAATTAATCATTTTACGTTCTAGTTAAAAGTCAGCCAATTAATTTTACAAGCGGTCGCACAAGCTAACGGTCGGACCGAGCTGGGGCGCTAAATAGAGCGTAAGATTATTAGGTACTACTCGTACTTTATGGACTTTTTGTAATATTTAATCGGTCAAGCACTTCGGTGCAAGATTTATCCAGCCGAGTAATTGTAAGCATTATAATATCTCTCAAGGATTAGAGAGATATTACAATGCTTACTACTAATTGTACTATTAATTTTATTGTAAGCATTATAATATCTCTCAAGGATTAGAGAGATATTATAATGCTTACAATATAGTAAATTAGGCCAGGTACATGTCGGACCACGCGCTGTGTAGGGTCCCGAAAATTTAACCTTAGTACTGTTGTTAAAGTTAGTGTTTTTTTTGTACGGTTCTCAAAACATCATCATCATCATTTCAACCGTAAAACTTCCACTACTGAACACAGGCCTCCCTCATGGATCTCCATGAGGGGTAGTTGCCATACCACGCTTGGCAGGCGGGTTGACGAGCGCAGTACGGGATGTTGATATACGGAAAGACGCTGCTGCCCGTCTTCCGGAGGTGTATATCCATTAGCAGGCTCTTACTGCAACCACGGGTATGAAAGGAGGGGTAACATTCTAATGCCGGCACCCCACGGCTCTCAAAACATAATTACAAGTATTAATTGAGTTTTCGGTTTAAAGTATTGCGGTATACGAGTATTTTGTAAGCTGTATCAGTTATTGAGAGATGTACAGTTTCTCCGAAATAAAAAAAGCTAGCTTAACCGTTATAGTTTTCCTAGAAATTTCATTGCTAAATCTACATTCATGATTATTTTCAGATTTGTAAAGCTAGCGGCTTGGTCTGATATAACCCTTGCCTAGGGGAGACATCAGGAATGTTTTTACTTGATATCTCCCCTAGGGGATCCAACAAGGGACACAACCAGACCTACATCAGATTTTAGAGGGGGAGAGAACGCTTAAAATATATATTATTAACTAGCTTTATATAATATAATATTTCGCAAGCGGAACCTTAAATTAAAAATAGTCTTATCAACCCCTAAATGGTTTTAAATACCTATACAACGAACCCACATGACGGGAAAATTAAGAAAAAAATTACTTCATACACATCTTACGTGTGTGGGAGGGTACCCCAAATTAACTATATTTTTAGGATTTTTTGTACTGATATCACTACTTCATTATTTTATTATTGTCTATGCAGAATTACAGCTTTCTAAGACTAATAGTCTCTTCGTAGAGCCGAAGACAGACAGACAAAGCGAAACGATAAGGATTCCTTTTTGTAGTACAACGAAATATTTATTTCTTTAACATAAAATACATTACAAACATAGTATTCGTAGTACACCTTGTATAAAATACTTGTACTAGAGGATCACGCTCTCCATATTGATTTTTTCACAGACAACATCGTACATTATTTTTAACCTGTTTATAACAGAGAGTTGCTTGTAACAATTGTTCAAATATTTCCCTTTGATATTATTAAGAATAACAACAGTTGAAAAACACGACATACCTACCTCTATCTAATCTAATAAGTCTTAGAAAGCATTAAATTATTCTTCTAAGCTTATTTTTTGAATTCAAACAGCAAGGTAGCAAGTATATTAAAGCTATTAATTCTCGAGTAGAAAAAAAATTAAGCATTAATTTAGAAAGGTTTGGCATGTAGCATGATTTTCACGCTTGAACGGTGAAATATGTCCGTTGTCGCTTCCTCCTCGTATGGATCACTGGGCATGATACTTACCATGTCCTGTGAATGAACTTTAGCGTCAGTTAACATTTCTTCAGTTAACCTTTATTATATCAGCCGACCGTTTGCTGTCCACGTCCACTGCTGGACAAAGATATCTTCAAAATCATGAGGGGGTGTTGCCATACTACGGTTGGTAGGCGGTTTGGCGAGCGCGGTATGGAATGTTGATACACGGAAAGACGCTGCTCCCCATCTTCCGGAGATAATCCTTAGCAGATGCTTATTGCATTCACAAAATTAAGAAATGAGAGACAATATTCTCCTGTTGGCGGGTGCCATTGCCTTAAGGTTAAGGCAATGGCAATACACAATAGCCTTAACAAAATCAAGTTGTTTACACAATACAATACAATACAAAACACTTTATTGCACACCTTAACAAAATAATTAAAAAAAAAAAAAATTCGATTATCTCTCCAGCACAAAATATTTGCAATATGATCAAATCATCCGCTGATATTTGTTTCGGATCTTGATGTTTTATATATGTCTTTAAAGAAATGAGTGATAAGATGACGACTAACTGAGAGAGGAAGAATAAAACATCTCACCTAGCGTGAGATAAGAGATGCAATGGCAGGGAGGTTTGTACTTATGTATTAAAAAGTAATCTATCAGATTTCCGTACTACACGATTTGTTTCAATTTAGTGCTGTGTGATCTAGTCCAGCATTAGCAATTCAAGTTTAAAAATCTATACATATTTTCTGAAGCGCACCATGTTAAAGCTTGTCAGTTAAAACAATTATCTCATGAACTTTAAACTGTAGCTTCAATAATACGGACCAAGGGCACGAGCGTCATGCTCATGCGAGTATCTACATATTTTGGTTGTCGTAATACCTACCTACGTGTTCTATTAGTAACAGATGATCATACATAATATAAACGAATTCAATGGATCGATTACCTACGTAATCAGATCTCTCGGGAAATAATACTAATGTGCACATACTGCCCACTTCATGCACGTCTATCAACTACCTATGTGTGAGCATACAACTACAAAAAAGATTTGAAATGTAACCTTTATGTGCCAAATGATAAGGTGCAAAATAACATATCTTAGTGTAGAAATAGTTGTGACTCCATAACGAAATTGGGCTTGGGAGTTTTGTAAAGATGCGTGAGGTCAGGCGACTCACGGCTGGCTTTCTTCATAAAGAAGATTTGCGTAAATTTATTGTAGTCATTTATCATTCGCAATGTTGTTTGATTGATGTTATAAATATGTATACAATTAGCCGTATAAAGTGCATTTATTGGTCAATAGTACCACGACTGTCAATGGAAATAAAATATTGAGACCATAATCAATGAGTTGGCGCATCGGTGACAACTCTTACCCGCAGGGAGTAGAGGTCTTGGCTGAAGAGAAGCTGGTAAAATGACCTTCCTTCACTCAGGGAATGGGTTGTGTTGAATAAAGATAAAGTGATGACATTGAGAAACACATTTGCCTGACAGTGTAAATAAAACCGGCCAAGAGCGAGTTGGACTCGCGCATCGAGGGTTTCGTGCCATCATACAATATATTTTTGTCGATAGCTCAAGATATCCATCTGTGATAGACAGACAAAGTCACGCCATAAGGGGTAATTTTTACCATGTTGCCCCGGAACTCTAAAAAAATAATGGTTCTAGCCATAAGTTTTGTTTAATAGCTTCATTCTGATCTTAATCCTCATTGTATCATCATCATCATTTCAGCCGTAAAACGTCCACTACTGAACTAAGGCCTCTCTCATGGATCTCCATGAGGGGTAGTTGCCATACTCACCACGCTTGGCAGGCGGGTTGGTGAGCGCAGTACGGGATGTTGATATTCGGAAAGACGCTGCTGCCCATCTTCCGGAGTTCATTGTGTAGATAATGCGAAATTAAATATAAATAAATAAACTAACATTTCTTGGAAACAACAATAGTGCCCTTATATAGAGTGCTTTATAGGCTTCTTAAATGTTTATTGATTTAACGAGAACAGATATCAACTGGTAAAGTGGTTGTTCACTGTAATTGATTTTTTCATTATGGGTTTAGAGGACCGTCCAAAGGCCCAAGTGTCACATTGTAAGAACTCATCAATCAGGATTTGAGACTCGCAAAAGAAATAATTCTCAACGGGAGACAACATCTCAACCGTTTTATAAAAAATTCTTTCTGCTGACAGGAATAATTGAAATAAGTTACCTATATACTATATGAAACGAGAAGCAGAAGTGATAGCTTTTAGATCTTATTGCGCGTAGAGTTAATTAATAACATTTACTGGTTGTGAGCGTAGCTTTTGGGATCAGTACTTAGTAAGTAAATATTATATTTTTGTTCGTAATTACTATTAAATTAGGAAATCACATTGGTAGTTGCAGTCTTTATAGTTTGATATGCAAACGTTTTTTGGGCAAAGTGAGGTTTTTATACGCTGCGGCAAGTGATTCAGAAGACCGAAGAGTATATCTTGCCGCTATGTCTCGCGTTTGTGGACTATGAGACAGACAGCCTTCGATTCGATCGAAACATGGGCGGTGCTTGACTCTCTCCAACGATGCCGAATTGACTATCGGTATATCAAAGTGTTGAAGTCTTAGTATAGAAACGCCACTACGTCAGTCCGAGTACAGGAACAAAGTTCGAAGGATATTCCCTTCAATAGAGGAGTAAGACAGGGAGACGTTATTTCTCCGAAACTACGACCGCTTTGGAAGATGCCTTCAAGGTCTTGGAATGGAAAGGACTAGGCATCAACATTAACGGCGAATACATGACTCACCTTCGCTTTGCCGACGATATTGTGGTCATGGCAAAGTCGATGGAGGAACTCGGCACTATGCTCGAAGGCCTCAATCGAGTCTCCCATCGGGTAGGCCTTAAAATGAACATGGACAAGACGAAGGTTATGTCGGATGTCCATGTTTTGCCTGCCCCAGTTATGGTTGAGAACTCGGCTCTCGAAGCTGTCGACGCGTATGTACATATACCTAGGACAAACTGTCCAATTAGGTAGGTCCAATTTCGAGAAAGAGGTCAATAGACGAATCCAACTCGGATGGGCAGCGTTTGGGAAACTACGCAACGTCTTTTCGTTCAAAATTCCTCAGTGCCTTAAGATGAAAGGAAAGTCTACAATCAATGTGTGTTACTAGTGATGACAAAAAATATGGAAACGAGACGTGGTCATTCACGATTGGCTTCATGAATAAGCTCAGAGTGGTTCAACGATCTATAGAGAGGGCTATGCTCGAGGTTTCTTTACAGGATCGAATCAGAAATGAGGAGATACGTAGAAGAACTCGGGTCACCGACATAGCCAAACGGATTAGCACGTTGAAGTGGCAATGGGCAGGCCATGTAGCTCGCAGAACAGATGGCCGATGGGTCCGAAAAGTTCTCGAGTAGAGGCCACGGACCGGCAAGCGCAGCGTAGGACGTCCACCAACAAGATGGGCTGATGATCTGGTGAAGACCGCAGGTCGACGGTGGATGCAGATCGCTTCCAACCGCAATAACTGGAAACCCATGAGGGAGGCCTATGTCCAGCAGTGGACGTTCTACGGCTGAAATGATGATGATGATGAGGTTTTTATGTAGCGTTATGGCAGTAAGGTATTCTATCTTCCCATCTACATCTCCCTAATTGTAACTATGGTTATTTATCAAAATTTGCTCCGTCCAATGTGTAGCGGTTGTACAGATGGATTTATGCAAAAAGTTAGAGCTCGGTTTTCCACTATAAATATTGATGGATTTTCAATCTTCCGTACCTCTACATACAATTTTCATTAGAAAGAGCTTAACGATAACCAAGGTTACTTAATTATCAGTAAACACGCGGGCGGTGTCATGTGTGTTAGCATGTATCATAATATACAACCGATGTGATAGTTCTCAGTACCGCCAGGGTATCTACCAGATACTAGATACTAAGCATATACAGTGCCACTGCACGTGGGAAATGTGATCGGAATAAATAAGCACTTGTACACTCAACGGACGGCAATACCATTTAGATAAACATGTACATTCAAGTACCTATGCAAGGTTTGCTATATAGCTGTTTGGTGATAAGATTAACTCTGAACTGTCTAGCTAGTTAAATCAGCGTATGGAGATGACTCATTAAATTTAACTTGCTTTTGTTTGTGATGCGTACTATTTAAGAGATACGTACTATTTGGACTTTTACATGAATGAAAGTGAATCACACAGTTGTGTGATACAAGTACAGTGATTCATTATTGTACTCTCATGCATGACTCAAACTCGACAAGAACATGTAATTTGTCAAAGTATATGAATGAATGGAATGTAAGAAAAATGTTTCCTATCAAGTTATCACATCCAGTATCGAAGAATATGTATTTATTAATACACAGAGTACCTACAACATGAGATTAACAAAAAATATTAAATAACAATAATATTAAACGTAATCAAAAAGTAACGGCGATGCATTGAGACGACAGCGACATGTTTCGTGACGTCATGGCGTGTATCAGTTTATGACGGTTCTCTATTTTGTCTCCGAAATTTTATATCCTTAATATAGTAATCCATAAAATTTATTTTCATAATCATCGTTTGCCCGAATAATCAGGATCTATAATATAAGGATCCATACTATTATTACCATTAATATCGGTTTCCATAATAATTAACATGCATAAAATAATTCCAAATAATTCCATTTAAAATCCTTAACATTATTAACTCATAAACATTACGTTCTTATTATTTCTTGAAATAATTTAAATATTCATAACATTGTATGTTGATGTATTTAACACCTCAACAAACAAGTGAAAACGCTTGTTTAGTGATATTTTTTTAAATAATGTTTCGTCTGCACACTACGCTCGCTCGTATTTAAAATACTACCTACCTACCTTGGCCCCCTAATATACATAGCGCTGTCTGTCTGTCTGTCTGTGTCTGTCTGTGCATGAGATGATTACAACCGAACGCGTTGACCGATTTACATAAAACCTTTTCTGTTAGCACCGTCTTAATGAGAGAAGGGTACTTATTGATTTTGGTGACCCTAGGGTCACAGGGACCGGAGTTATTGTGACCTCATAAGGTCACCAAAAAAATAAAAGTCTTCAAATGGCCAAAAACGTCCAAAAACCCAAAATGCCATTTTTGACCTTTGGTGACCTTTTGTGGCCTTCACCTCCTTTTCTGGTACCCCCGTACCAATGCTTGTATACAGCGTGTCCCGTAATTGGGGTACTAAGCCGAAAGGGCCCCTTCTACCCCCCCTGGCAAACAACGTTTGTTCTACGACTTTCTTGATTTTCAAGTTTTTCAGTGATAAGATAACGTTCAAAGTTTATACCAATTTCATAAGAGTGACAACCCTGCTCTCAGCTGTTACGGGCAATGACCTATTGACCGCCGGGGATTCCCGCGGCGCGCCCGCAACGCGCTTGTGCGTATATTGAGTGTGGGTATAGGCGCGTGGTGTGCGTAGGCACGTAGGTATGTATTACGGACACACGTCTGTTATACATTAGGGTTGACAGCGACTTGGAAAACTTGTAAAGATATTTAATTTTGTATGGAAACCTGAAAATACGTTTTTCTGAAATCTTTCTTCGCCTTTGCATTCCTTTGGTGGGGGGTAATTTGCAGCTCCTGGCTTCATACCCCAGTTACGGGACACCTTGTATAGTTATAAAAAACATAATAATCTACTGTCTCTCCATATCAGTTCTGTCACAGGCAGTGTTTTCGGACAGTTATAAAAAAACCTAATAACCTACTGTCTCTCCATCTCGGTTTTGTCACGTAATATTTTCGGATGGTTATAAAAAAACCCTACCTAATAACCTGCTGTCCTTCCCGTCTCGGTTATGTCATTGGAAGGTTTTATAGTCGTTCGAAAATATTCGGAAGAATAAGTTTTATGATTCGTTAATATTATTTATGACACATAATGTTTATAAGGATAAAAATTATGGAAATAATATTTTAGGTAAACTAACTTTATGCGTAAAGAGCATTGGGATGAACAATATCTTATTGTAAATTATATTTATGGGACCATAATATTATGGATAGTGATGTCTCGGGGACACTTGTTATTGAATTTGATTTACGGACAATCGATTTTAGGAGACAAAATGGGCACCCGTTTATGACATGTTATGAAGTCACGATCCCTCACTTCTAAACTTAATGCGCTTCTATCTAAGTATTCTTCTCATAAATTTGAAAAAGAACGAAAGAGTCTAATATTTTTTATAGTCTATCTGAAGAACTAAATATATTTTTAAGTTTATACCCTATTAACATGCTTCATTAACCTACGAGCCAGAAACTTATTTTGACTAATTTCCCTCCAGACGATAACGTGTAAACGGTTAAGAGAGTTGTATCATAAAAATACATTTATCCGGGTGCCGCCGGCAGTAGAATATTGCCCCTCCTCTCTTGCTCGTGGATGCAGTAAGAATCTGCCAAGGGCTACCTCCGGAAGATGGGCAGCAGCTTCCTTCTGTGTATCAATATCGCGTACTGCGCTCGCCAACCTGCCTGCCAAGCGTGGTGAGTACGTATAGCAACAACCCCTCATGTACACATGAAGATCCAAGAGGGTGGCCTGCGTCCAGCAGTGGATATATGACGGCTGAGATGATGATAATGATGACTGTAATTTATCCGGGGAGTAGGTATTTATCGCGTTAATTACCTTAATAATTTCCCGACGTTTCGCCTGGATTGTACCAAGCATGGTCCCGGGAAGACTTACAAAATTTTAGTTCTACTATTGTGATCTCGTTTCTGGTTAAACAGTAAAGGCTCAAAATAATTCCAATAATTCCTGAATCAATCACTTATATTTGCGGCCAGAGACAGCAGCAGGCATGACACCGAGATAAAATCATTAGATTAATGATGGTCCGAATCCCGGGAGCGCTGTCCCGCGGGAACCCGCACCATTTGTTATTTGCACTTCATTTCCCGAACAATGCATCATTTTATTCGGGAATTTATCGCTTAGAAGGGATTACATATTTGGTAAATCATTCAAGGGATTCCGATTTCGAAATCTCCAAAGATACCATACTATCAGTTTTCTGTATAATAAATATAATAAAGGTAAATAGCGCGATAAATACCCGGTTAAATATGTGTTAATAATGAGTCGCGAAAGTTTAAAAAAGACTATCAGTTTTCTGGCAATGAAGCTCATTGTGGTAGAGCCTCAGTAGATTCGTATTTGGTAATTAATTCTTAAATAAAACAAACCGACTTCAATGAATTTTCCCTCGATTTCCCTGGGATTCCACATCAGATCCTTACTTGGTTTCTTTCACACTTTCGAATAAAAAAATAAATTTTAAATCGTCTATCGATTGACTGAGAACACGGTGAACATACATAGAATAAATAAATCCGGGCAAGAGCGCATTGAGGGTTCCGTGCCATCATACAATAATCTATGATTAGGGCGGTTTATATTTGTTGGAGAACCTTGACAAAGCCATCTCTTGTCTGATAGCGGAACTTATATAGATTTGTTACTTTGTCGATGATTTCTAAAAAACTACGCCAATTAGAGAGTTCGCTATAATTTTCCTATAAACTTTACATACACTTCTATTAGCTATAAAAGTTTCACGAGTTTATCTCCGCAAACTTCGGAGATAAGAGGGGAACTGTCGTTTTTTCAACATTGTTGTAAATAACTCGGAAACGATACAGCTTATAGAAAAACTAAAAACTGTTTATTAATGTGCAAATGAATACCTTTCATATGATATCCCACACGACCTAGTAACTTCACTTAAAAATTTTGAGATCCCCTATCCTGTAATCATAAAATAAGAATATTTTTTAGCATTTTCTTAATTATACTATATCGGTAAAAAAGTGTTATCTTTAACCATTACAAATTTCAAGTCGTTAGCATAATTAGTTCTTGAGATATCCACTTGTGACAGACAGACAGATAAAGTGATTCTATAAGGGTTCCTTTTTACCATTTTGGTCCGGAACCCTAAAAATTACAATCGAACATAAAAAGATCCTCCTGCATTTTGAAGTCAGTTAAAAAGTAGATACGACCGAAATAAATTAACATTTTTGTACCGACAACATTTTGCTTTCTTACTTTTATCTAAAAATCTTTACCTATTTCTCAAAGCTATTCATTGCATAGACCTATGAAAAGAATCATCTAAAATTCAGAAAGCCTAAGAAACATAAGACGTATTCATCAAACACAAACATGGGTCTATTTTCGTTCTACCTAATCTTCAGTATCTGTTGGACCCTGCAAGGTTGCCAAGTTGTATTTTATTTTTATTCATTTGTTTGCGAATGTAACGTGGTCCCATCCAATATGGCTTAAACATAAAGTTTCCAGCATTTATTTTTCGGGTTACAATTTCTTTTTTTTGTCAAGTTTTTGTTACATAAATCGTACAGTATGATGCAAATCACTATGAATCGACACTGAAGCAACCCTGTTTTATTTTTGGGAGCGTGTGCCAACTGCTATGTTTTGAACATGAATGGCATGTTAAGGCTCTGGCTACACAGGCTCAACGATCGCGAATGAAGATGGGTCTATTCAGTGCGCTTGCATGGTTGCATCACCCATATTTTTGCATTATAGCCGGCTTACAACAAGTTGCAGCCGCACTGAGCAGAATGTCAACTCCGAGGTTAAATCGCAATCCGTATCCCACCACTCAAAGCCTGCTTAAAATACAGTCGAACTTCAGCCTCGTATAGAGTTTAAAGTTGTTAAATTGGTCCTTGTTACGGATAAAGGCAAAAGAGAAAATAAGCGGTCTAAACGGTCTGGTAGTTTCCGGAATTATACAGAACTTTTTCTCAGTACCTACAGCTACAGATTTTATTCCGATAGCCAGAGGCTTAGCTTGAAGACTAACTTCGATTCTTGTTTAAATATGCAATATCTCGACTTACTTAATGGAAATATGAACAAAGGCACAATTGGGTAAAAATAAAAGCCTCAAGGTAGTATACCGAAATCAATAGTTCTTGCCCAACTGTAAGGGAACTTTTTGTCAGGGTGTAATTAACAACTAAAGATCAGAATCAGTTACTAAAGGTACCATGAGCCATGAAACAAAAGAATTGCAGTTCTATGTGAATAGATGCAAATGGATAAGAAATAGAGCAAATTATCGGGAACAATCGAAGATGTAAAGACTGTGAATACCATGAGCTCTTGCTCATGGTATTGACTCACGGCGCCGCTTTCAAACAGTTCTGAGAATAGCAAAGTAACCTTGACAATCACTTGCGAAATTTGCTTATTTCGCTCATATTCTAGTAAAGAGTTGATGTTAATCTTGAACAACGAGTTTATTTTGAAAAATTAAATTTTGCATTTGCCAACAGTTTAATCTGTCGCTATTATCTGGCATCAAAATTGTTATGAAAAAGATATTACGACTAAGACCCATATGATATAAAAACTGATAAGCCTCTTTAAATTTGGTATAATATTTAGTCCTATTATATTAAAAAGGTTGACGTCAGTTCATATCTCGCTTCTGATAAAAGAAGAAAAGACATTGTTATGAGAGTTCCCTAGTGCAAAACCATTTCTGCTCAGCATCAACAAATCTTTCTTGGCCCCTTTGTATATAAAAAAGCTAATACATTTATTAACGATTTGTTATTGTTTAATAAATTGAAATGTAACATGGCGGTGAAGAAAGGGTTATCGTCATTGTGTTTTGATGATACTGAAAATCTACTTAAAGTCATCAAATAATTATAATGATTATGGTAGTTATTTGATAATTTATTCTAGGAATACTGTGTAACCTACAATTGCTACATGGGTACAAGTCATCTACTAATTACACAAATACACACTAACCAAAACCTACACATACATAACCATTAAATTGCAATAGGAATTTCTAAATTTATAAGGATGACATTAATAATTATTATATGAAAAGCTATGTTTCAATAAACATGTATAAATTAACTGAATCAACAACTTTACTATAAAGAGTTGATTAATTGAATAAGTATTTAATTCAAATTTAATAATACTAATAGAGTGTATTATAAATTTTGCTAAGTATATAATTGGTATAGTTAATTGTAATAGTTATTTAATTTTCTAATTGTAATGTAATTTAATAATAAAATAAAACTAACTCCTAATGTTATGTGAGCATGTATAATTTAAGTGTTATAAATTAATATTATGAAGTGTAACAAACAATCCTGATCTGAATTTTGTATTGTGATCATAAAAGGAAGGCAGCACCTGCGACACAAGTCTTACCACTTAGTCTAGGTGCTGTAGCCCAGTTTGTGAACACAAGCTATAAATGTAGATAAGATCTTTTTAGATTATTTTTCATGATTATTGTAGTACTTTAGGCTTGAAATGAAATTAATAACAAATGAATTGAAATTGAAAAATTATGATCAATCTGGCAATAAATAGAAGTTCTACGAATAATGGGACATGAAGTCTTCGTTAAATTAAAAACACACCTCTGACTTTGACGAATAGCGTCATAAAATGGCCATAAATTGCAGGTCATTGTACGCTTGTCACAGGCACTAGTTGGGAAAAGTTCAGATCTTTTGAAAAAAAGCCTCGGAATTGGTCTCGTTTTGGCGTTCGCGGGGTTCGGGTGCGTCCTTCCTGCGATTCTATCGGATAAAGATAAATGGGTGTATGTCAGGGTTGTAACCAGGGTGAAGTCAGTGAATAGCTGTGAGATTGTTTTATCGGCCTCGGACCTCGGTTGTGAAGGTTCTTTAAAAGTTTTCTTCATACCGAGAAATGGCCTGCCAATCTCCGGGTGAAAGCGTGACACGGTGACCTATTAATTTGATTGATATCCTAGGTTGAGTTTTGCATTGTGTACTTTTTTTATATCGATAGGTCTTCCTAAATCGCAGTTGTCAAAAAACTCGAGTAGAGTTCGGAAAAGGTTAAAATAAAACTCTCACTTACATCCATTGTATACGCACCAACTGCTAATTATATTTTCGATTACCCGCCTAGGTTTTACCGTCGCGTCGTCATTTCAAAGCATCGTCGAGGTCCTTTCATACAATAAGCGTCTAAATTGTGCGAAGGGTGTAAGCACGGGGGCACGAGGCTAATTGGCTGTCTGTCAGCGATGAGTCCGGCAGTGGTCGAGTGACGATGCGATTGGTATAGACGGCACTAACGCGTGCTGAGTGACGCTGACGCCCGGAGGGTAGTTCGACATCTAACCCAAACCACAGATATAGTAATATTTCGTTGTCTCACTTCATACAACATATTTTTTTCCCCGAAATTCAGTTCTGCAAAGTATTAGGTAGACTTCGAATACATCGGAACTCTTTGTCGTTAAAAATTTCACGGATGGCGCCGTCGAAAGATAGTAAGATATACCTATCCACTTATTGTCTTTTCTAAATGCTTATCATCATCATCATTCATTGAAGTTTCTTGAAAATTTAATGAATTATTCTTAGTAGAAAATTAAGATTTAGTTAGATGCAATACAGACGGCAACAATTCTAGAATTATTTCAAGTCGAAATTTTATCAAAGAATTGGCATCACATGGCAGAATATCACTAAATTTAATCTCACATACGGCACGGGATATAGAGGCACTCCGTAGTTACAATCAACATGGGAGGAGAACAGTTGGATTTACATAACCAAACACTGCTTCTAATTGCCAGGGTGGCTATTTATGTGGAATCAGTTAATGTTAGAGAACTTGATGTTATTATGGGCGTGTTTAGGACCACATTTGGAATCACATTAAGGTTATGTGCGAAAATAGTCAGGACTGTTAGTAGAATGACTAAGGCCTTAAGTTCCAAATTTAATAAATTAGTACAGTAAAAGACGTATGTATAAGTGGTTTATGTAAGAATAAGTATGTTTGTTTGCATCAAAAATAAAAAGCATATTTGCCATTGGCAAATATGCTTTTTATTAAAAGAGTTTATACGTAGAATTTGGTTGTGGGTAGTTGAAGTGTACACACCTAAAAAATTTTTGCTCCTATATTTATTAACATTTAAAATTATTTTCACTATTTATTAATGAAAATAGTTGGTTTTTATTAATCTTACTTCCTCCCACACTCGCTGGTGATATAAATTTCTCCTTTCCACTCACCCCACTGAACACAAAAACAAACAATGGATCTATATGCCAAGCTCACTGCCAACATGGACGAATTGGCTGAAACTTTTGAAGCCCGGATGCTACAGATGGATGGCCAAATCAAGAATCTAGCTTCAACATCAACAGGTTCAACATCTTATTCTACAATACCACAGCCACATAAGGATCTGGAAACACTTTCTCGTGAGTTTATTGATTTCAAAGCTCTCATTTGGAAAACTGTGAGCACAATGCGATCCCAACTTGAGCTTCTCATGCTGGGACTTGACCGCCAGGAGACCGCAGCACGTCGCAAAATTCTCCTATTTCATGGAATTGCTGAATCAAATGAGTCAGCCACAATAGACACTATTTTTAAGTTATTAGCCGACCAATTTAAGATGACTGATATCTTACCTACTCAAATATCATCTTGCCACCGGCTCGGAGCCAACTCTAGTAAGCCTAGGCCTATTATGGTCAGATTTTCAGACTTTCAGCTGCGTCACCAGATATGGAATGCTAAAACTTCGCTGAAAGGAACACAGGTCACTATGTCAGAGTTCCTAACTAAGCCTAGGCACGATACTTTCTTGGCGGCACGTAAACATTTCGGGATACGTCGCTGTTGGACAACCGAAGGCAAAATCGTATTATTGCTGCCTGATAACAAGCGCCGAAAGATAGAATCCATGTCCGAACTGAAGCCTCTTTTGACCGAATATCCGGCAGTGACTCCATCCAACGTCCCCGCATCCCAGCCTCAACCACTCCAGGGGAATGCCGCCGCCGCAGGGCATGTCTTGAGGATGAAGAAAGCCCCTGAGCCGAGAGTTTTCAGAGAATCTAGAGTGAAGCGTGCGGGAAAGTAAACATTCATGTTTCGGCTCTAACAACTCCTCAACTTAGCCGTATAACCTGCATCAAGCCGCGATACTACGGTACGGTAGTCAGTAAACTTTTTATGTACTGCAATCGTGTAACTTCGTTTTTTTCTGCACATAAATAATGTACTCGATCGGTAAATTTCGCTTTTTTATTTACATTTCTGGTGTCAAAGCAAAGCAGTGTCATAATGACATTGACAGCCAATGTCAGTCAATCTTACAAAATGACACCAAAAAAAGAAGAAGAAGACATTTCTTTAGGTGCACGACACTGATAGTTCGTAACACATCATTCGGACTTGGGCTACTAGTTCGGGATCCCGTTCTATATTTTTCTTTTATTGTTTTTTTTTTATAAATGATAGTATTACGTGTCGTCGTTGCTTTAATTCATATTTTTTAGTGTTAATTTTGTTAAGTTGGAAATTATGTTTGTTTGGCTTTTTGTTACTTTCTTTTTGTTTTTGTGTTTGTAAGGTTTTCTTAGCATAACCAGCGGGTGCATTGGAGGTTGCAATGCATTGAACAGTAATTAAGTAGGTCTTAAGCCTACCTTATTTATAAATACTTGCACTAAGTAAGTCCTCACTTTATTTTATATTAAAATATTATTAACTTTATATATTTTTAATAATCTTATTATTATTTTATTTATTTAGGCATTATCATGGATCTACCACCTATTGATGATAGTTTTTTCTCCTGTTCTTCCACCTCTTCTGACGAATATGAAAGCGCGGAAAGTGATGAGTCTTGTGTGGACCCTCCACATCTGAGAGACACTATAGCGCATAAACTTTTAGGCCATTATAAAAATTTAAACATCCTGCACATAAACGCACAAAGCATACCTGCCCATTTTTCGGATATGCTTTGCTCTTTCGATTATAAAATAATTGACGCAATCCTTATCTCAGAATCGTTTTTAAAACCACCCTTGCCTTCCACTCAATACCCTCTGCCTGGCTTCATTCTTATAAGGAATGACCGCATAGGCAAAGGTTGTGGTGGTGTAGCTATTTACCTCCGCGCAGATATCCCATATAAAATCATAGACCAATCTCCTAGTCATTACACTGGTCTCGCTGAGCACATATTCATTGAAATTATTATTAATCACTCGCCTATCTTGCTAGGCGTATATTACCCTCCCTCACTACATGTTGATTACTTTTCTTCTTTCGAAATTAAACTTGAATCCTTCTTACCTCTTTATGATCACTCTTTAATTCTCGGGGATTTCAACACATGCCTGCTTAAAAAAGACTTTCGCGCCAATAAGCTTGAATCTATTTTGAACTCCGTCAATATGCATATTCTTCCCCTCGCGGCTACCCACCACGCCCCTCATTGTAACCCTTCACTTTTAGATCTAATCCTAGTGTCAGATGTCGATCGCGTGGCCACCCATGGACAAATAACTGCTCCTTTCTCTCACCATGACCTTCTCTATCTCTCTTATAAAGTCCGTTCTCCTAAACGTAAACCCAAAATTTTGCTCCTTCGCAGTTTTAAGGACATCGATCTTGAGCGCCTTAAGCTAGACGCATCTGACTTGGACTGGTCCTCGGTGGTAGATAGTAGTTCAGTTGATGAGATGGTTGCTAATTTTAACAAGATAATCACGAACTTGTATGACATCCATGCACCACTAAAACGTGTTAAAGTTAAGCATCCACCGGCTCCTTGGCTGACCCTTTCTATCAAGAAAGTCATGTCAAAACGCGACCGTGCGAAACGTGTATTTAAGAAATCACCTACTGAGCAAAACTTAATAATTTATAAAAAACTGCGCAATCGGTGTAGTAAGATGTGCCGAGACTCTAAGAGAAAACACATCCATAAATCGCTTCAGGAAGCTAACCCTCCACAAATGTGGAAATTCCTTAAAACACTCGGCCTAGGTGCAAAGTCCTGTGACCCTTTGGGCTCGTTTGACCTGAACGCCATTAACACTCACTTCTCCAAATCCCCCATTTCTCTGGATAGCGTGGTCAAGCAAGCGACATTAGAGAAACTGTCTCGCAACCCAAGGCCAGAATGTCCATCTTTCACCTTTAGTGAGGTTGCGGAAGAGGACGTGAAAAAAATCCTTTCCTCTATTTCTACTAAAGCAGTTGGTGCAGATGGAATCAACATACAAATGTTGCTTCTTCTGACTGATGAGCTTGTTCCTGTTATCACCTTTATTATTAACCACTCTCTCAATTCCAGCTCTTTTCCTACTGCCTGGAAAAAAGCATTCGTTATCCCTCTTCCTAAGACTCCTAACCCCACTCTGGTCTCCCAATTCCGGCCTATCTCTATCTTACCTGTCCTTTCCAAAATCTTGGAGAATGTTGTTCAAAAACAGTTGTCCCATTTTCTTCACCAAAACTGCCTGCTAAGTCCACTTCAGTCTGGTTTTCGTCCTGGCCACAGCACTGTAAGCGCATTGACAAAGATTTCTGATGATATTCGCTGGGCCATGGACAATAAACTCTTTACAGTTCTCATTCTGTTAGACTTCAGCAGCGCTTTTAATTCGGTTGACCACGACATTCTCTTATCCATCCTCTCCTCTCACAACATGTCCTCTTCTACAATTTCCTGGCTTCGCTCTTACCTCTCTGGTCGCACGCAGTGTGTTCGCTCGGACGAGCTCTGTTCTGACTGGTGTGACATCACTGCGGGTGTACCACAAGGTGGTGTTCTTTCACCACTTCTTTTTTCTGTGTTTATCAATGCCATCACTCAAATAATAACTTCTCATTATCATCTTTACGCCGACGATTTGCAAATTTATTGTCACTTTAGAGCCGATGAGATAGCAAAGGGTATTGACCAAGTTAACTCTGACCTCACCAAAATTCGTGAATGGGCGAATACATTCGGACTCTTAGTTAATCCCTCTAAATCTCAAGCTCTAATTTTTGGTTCACATTATATGTTAAACAACACTGCTATTTCCCTTTTTCCTCCTATAATTTTCGCGAACGCACCAATCCCCTATTCAGAAAAAGCTAAGAACCTGGGTGTAATCTTTGATAGCCGGTTATCTTGGTCTTTTCAAATTAACGAGATTAGCCGAAAAGTCAATTTCACCTTTCAGTCCTGTAAGCGTCTTCAAAAATTCCTACCTTTTGAAACTAAAATTATTATTGCACAATCCCTATTCCTACCCATTATTGATTATGCGGATGTGGTATTTCTTGACCTCACCGAGGAGCTGCTTAGCAAACTAGAACGTCTTCAAAATTTGTGCATCCGTTTTATATTCGGACTGCGCAAATTTGATCACGTCTCTCAGTTTCGCTCTGAGCTAAGGTGGCTCCCTATACGCCGGCGTCGCGATATGCACCTTCTGTCTTATCTGTATTATATTCTTTATAACCCTCTCTCTCCTTCCTATCTCCGCGACCGCTTTGAATTTTTGGTCCCTCGCGGTGTGCCATGCAGATCGACTAAGTCCCTTCGCCTCAAAATTCACAAGCACTTTTCTTGTCGCTATACTGATTCTTTCACCATTCAGTCAGTTAGGTTGTGGAACTCCTTGCCGCTCTCTATCCAAGCCAGTCCTTCGCTTAACGTATTTAAGTTGAAGCTGAAAGAGCACTATCTCTCAATGTAGTTTTTTATTTTGAACCATGATAATTATTTATGTTTGTAATTACCTTTGTTATATGTATATATAATTATTTATTTATTTATTATCAGATATATGTAGGTATATGCTTTGTATGTAATTTATTATCTGTGTATATATTTAAGTAGGTATTTTCTGTTATTAGGTCTTATTTAAGTAATTTTACTATATCATATAATATAATTTATTTCTTATTATCTCTTAACTCACGTGTGTACACACTCTATTCATAGCATTTTAATATCTTCTCTCTGTACCCAAAGGTTTGCTGTAAGAAAACTCTTTCAGGGTTAAGCTCGCCTTTGTACATCACCTTTATGTATCCTTTTTTGTCTGTATGTTTTGATTTTGTGTACAATAAAGAATTTAAGAAGAATTTAAGAATTAGAATACCGTGGGGTACCGGCAGTAGAATGTTACCCCTCCTTTCATGCCCGTGGATGCAGTAAAAACCAGCTAAGGGATACCTCCGAAAGATGGAATCTGTTCCAACTCCGTCAAAAGTAACATAAGACAAAATAAAATTGTTAAATGATGACTATAACGACCGAGTTAGGTTCTTCTGTTCACTTCTTTTCCTAACTCGCGTGTCATCTGAAGTGAACATATTCAATTATGTGCTATAATCTATTTATTTGTGTTGTTTTATTTTGTAATTTATGACGCGTCAATAAGGTCCATGCGGCCGCACTGAATAAAGTATTTTTTGATTCTTGATTCTTGTTGATGGGCAGCAGCGTCTTTCCGCGTATCAACATCCCGTACTGCGCTCGCCAACCCGCCCGCCAAGCGTGGTGAGTATGGCAACTACCCCTCATGGAAATCCATGAGGGATGGATGTGTTCAATAGTGGACCTTTTACGGCTGAAATGATACGTAGAATGGACAAATAAAAATATTTTGTCAGTTCTTATAGTTTTGCGTTATCTGTCTGTCTGTGGTTTTACGAGGAGAGTATTTAGTCCTAGAGGTAGATAGCTGTAATTTTGCATGGAAATATAAAATAATCACGCCAAGATAACGGTAAAAAAATGCCGAAAAGTAATTAATTAGGAGTACCTACCTCCCATACACGTAAGATAGGGATGTTTTTATTAATTTTGAGTTCAGTTTGCAAAATATTTATATTTTAATTTACTTTGTCGAGCCCCCCAAAATACATATAAACTTCTAGCTTTACTAATCTAATAAAATCATGGATCTAGTTTTAACTATGATTTTTTTAGAAAACTATGACTGTTATGCTAGCTTCTAAACTTCTCGAATTGAGGCCACAGACGTCCTGTCTGTGAACGTGGCCAGATGGGCCGACGACCTGGTAAGGACTGCGGTGGATACTTGGAGGTCCTTAATGAAAGCCTATGTCCAGCAGTGAACGTCCTACGGCAAATGATGATGATGATTGATGAAGCTAGCATTTTTAGGAGAAATTGTCGCTCAACTAAGTGATAACGCGTTAAACATACCGGAATACTTGAAAACTCAATTAAAACGGGTAATATGATTTGGTAAACGTAAAAAACACACCAACTTCTAACAACAGGTCTATGGGTAACTACGGAACCTTACACAGCGTAAATTGTGACGGTTATGTGGCTGCTTGTCCTATTTTTTTTTAGTACCAATAACACTACAATATAAATAAAAAAAAAATATAATGCTGGACAAATCACACAGCACCATCTAGCCCCAAGCTAAGCAGAGCTTGTGTTATGGGTACTAGATGACTGATATACTTAATACATTATACTACATAGATAGATATTTTTATTATATATAGAAAAACACCCAGAACGCCATGAACAAATATCTGCAGATCGTACAGACATTTGTCCCGAGGCGGGAATCGAACCCGCAACCCCTTGCGTCGCAGGTGGACCTTCGCCCGCTGCGCCACAGAGCTCGACAATATTTTGTTTGTATTTCATAATATTCAATTGGGCATGTTTCAGCTTTCTGATATTTTCACTTCCTATTCCTTGTTATGAAACAAAGCTATCGCACGTTATGTAGGTATGTACAATACGCTATTTATAATTTACTAGCAGCGCTACACGGTTTCACCTGTCCCGTTGCCGGTGGAATATGAAGATAAAATATAGCTTCTGTTACTCGCTGATAATGAAGATTTCCATTAGTAATTTTACAGCTTGTGTTACATTATTGAATTTTTGGTAGAGATCCCAAATTTTTCTTGTAATAAATATAATGCAGTAATTTTCGAGTTTATATGTTACAAACATACAAAATACAGATATTTCCGTGCATGTAATATTTGTATATAATATACCTACATAATATATTCTCGTATAATATCCGAGGCAGGCCAGGAGACGCTGGCGTAATGATCTGGATACATTTAGGATTGATTGGTGGGACTTGACTAGAGAACGTGATTCCTGAAAGGACTTGGGGAGACCTTTGCCCAGCAGTGGTACAATAGAGGTTAAAAAAAATATATACCTCTAATACTCATATTATAAACTTTTCTCGAATAGCAGAGCTTAGTTAAGTACATACGTGAAGTTACGTCCCTACTAAGTTAAAGTAAATGTAGTCAAAGTATAATAAACCAAGGTTACTTGCGCGGTTCAAGCTTTGTGTTTACTCGTGCTTAGTGGGATAAAGTTAAGACGGAAATGATGCATTGCCGGGCTACCGGACGGCTCGTCTCTCGGCCGAGACCGGCAGGTGCGCCTTCATTAGCATTATACACTCATTAACGGTAAACTACGGCTCGAAACCACCTCATAAAACATTCACCCACTAAACTTGAACTAGAGACGATGCTGCTTGACAAAAATTCAGTGTTTAGTCCATCATGTTGATTAACAAAACTACTGGAAACGTATTCTTTTCTTTTTTAACGGAATCCACGCGCTGACGTGTTACGGTGCAATTTTTGAATATGCTCTGACGTCACGAGTCCACTCATAACCTTTGTTATGAAATAGCAAGAAAAAGTGTCTATTATTTTTGTATTATCTAACTGACTACTATTACAACGGATAAGTGTGACACGTTATTAGCTAACGGACTAAATATAAGTTTTATTCTAAAACTTTTGCGATCACGACACATTATTAACACATATATGTACATATAACCGGGTATTTATTGCGTTATTTACCTTTCTTATTGCCCGACGTTCCGACAGGATTGCACCCATCTCGATATCGACAAGTGAACAAGTCTGCTATAGCTGAGCATGTAGTGGACTCAGGACCCAATCATTGGATTGAACTCCATAATCCTAAAGTTATAGCCAATGAAAGGCACTATTAAAAGAAATTGGTTCGGGAAGCAATTGAAATTAAAAAGTATCCTTATTTCAATGGTGAAGACGGTTTCCGACTCTCTGCCTCATGGAATCTAGTGATAGCCAAATTGTACTCGACGTGTGAATCAACCTAAGTGTACTGATAAAGTTAGTGTAGTGTGCTGTCCCAGTGTGAAACAGCCTTAATCTCAAGTTCCTACAATTATGAAGACCAACCAAGTGAGGGTAGTCTGAAAAGACGACTTTGCTTTGCTGTGGTTACCTCCAACATGCCAGTCTTCCTGAGACTATAGGGTGCAATCCTGTCGAAACGTCGTCGGGCAATAAAAAAGGTAAATAAATGAACACCCGGTAAAATATATGTTAATAAATATGAGTTTAATTTTAATACCCTGTTTGGTAGCCAATTCTCGCCATAACCAAAGTTCATTCGAAACGAGATGCAGACGAGCGCGACGGGATGAGGCTTTTTGTAGATATTTGTTTTTATCTGACGTCGTAACAGTGTGCCTTAATAAATTCAAGGTCCAGCAGTTCCATTTGCCAAGGCTTAGGTTAAATCATGGAACAAAAAATGCTCTGATATTCATCGCTTTTGATTTCAAGGTAGACTTTACTTTTTATTTTAATATAGCTGAATTGTTGGAACCTATAAGGATTTCAATTTCGCTGGCGTAATTCCGCCTCGTATTTTAATTCTCTTCTAAAACCATTTTTATCCTTATTCATTGGTGCCTATTACCGCGTCCGTATTTCGGCTATACGGAGAGTAAAAAACGCAATTCCGTATTCCAGCCCACAGCAAAACATTGAGGCTCACATAAATCTGCGGAGACATACAAAGCGGACGAGGAGCGTCCCGGGACAAAGTAATGAACTAATTACATTAGTCTCACGATGCTCGCAAGAGATGCGACTGAAATGGCTAAACCGACCGGCTATTAGGGGCGTGATGCTCTGGGAATAATGATGATTGCGTCTTAACTCACAATTACTGATTAAGTACTTATCAAAAACATTTTGCTACGCAGTTGTTGCTGTAAGTTGCTAAACCATTACCAACAGTTGTGAATTAGTACTATTAATTACAATCCTTTAACGAACATCTTAATTTCAATTTGCTAGTTAGTTGCTGTAAATAACTGTACTTGAGATTACCTTACAATCACGCACCCTACTATTGCAAATAAGCTAGTACGGTATAGTTATAATTATACCTCTATTATATGAAGTTTGTTTAGCGGATTTGTGTTTTCGATATCTTGTCATGTTTTGCTGCGGTTTGTTCACGCTAATGCTGGCTATACACCGCAAATGCGGAAGACAGCTAGGTGCCGTTACAGCGACGCCAGGACTGCTCTTGTGGGCGCTTTAGACCGCATGCTGAGCTCGATCTTGCTTGACAAAGCCCTCGCAGCTCTCAGCAGCGTTGGTAAATTACCACTAAACCCATAAAATAACAAATACAGGAAGCAATTTGTGCTAGCCTCAGGTGCTTACCGAGAGCTCTAGTTACTTTATTACTTAGCATCCCACGACTCGATGCCGTCATCGCTATTAATGTTCCAAAAAGTGGCTACTTTATCTACGCATTAATTGCTTCGAAAGGTTAAGGTTGTACCGAACAAGGTCTATTAAAACGTTGATAGCCGAATTCAGAGATGAAACTAGGTTTTTTCATCATTCCCTTATGATTCGTCAATTACCATTTAACGATTGCCAACGCGCTTTTTCTATCGATCTTAGGTAGAATAATAAAAGATAAATAAATTATACTTTATGGCAACAGGGTATTTTTTGCGCGACCGGGTCTGTGCCTTTTTTGTTCCTAATCAATTTTTGATTTGGAGTGAAGTCGTGAGCTAAATGCGTGAGTTGCCGCGGGCTTCCGTGCAAATATTGTATGACGGTTGCCCAGCCTTACCTTTGTTGATGGCTTAGCATTACATGAAAAGAGAATTGAAGACAATATTAAAAGCTCGGTGCCAAGAGTAAAGGCCAGATAGCCTACCTTATTATCTACTCAGTGTTATCCATAGTTTCATCTCTACATTTTTAGGGTTCCGAACCTCAAGAGGAAAAACCAGGACCTGTATAGGATCACTCGTTTGCCTGTCTGTCTGTCAAGAACCTTTTTCTCCAAAATGGCTGAAGGTATCAACTTGAAATTTATACTAAACATAAAGGTCTGCTGGCAGATAATGCTCCTTAAAAATCAAGGTTCAACCTCAGGGCTGAAATATTTTTATTGTGGAACTCTTGTACAAAAGATGTTACGAAATAGGTACATGTTATAAGAGCTTGTCCAATATTATTGATGTTTCTAGCTTCACTTTATGAAATTGTTACCTAGCAGGTAATTGAGTTATTTAATTAATTATAACATGTATTACAAAAGTACAATGTGAATAAGTGAAAAATAGAGAACAGTACCTACAATACACACTCATCAATTTAGAATACTGATGTGTGTGTATTGTTGTTTTTAATTCTAAAATGTTTTGGTAGATAGCTGACTGTGCAGTCGAATGGGGAGCTTTTGTAAACTTAACATTATAAATAAATGTATTTTTATTTATTTATTGATGTAAATAAGTGAAAAATAGAGAACAACAAAAAATAAAAAAAAATAAAAGTCTAAGAACTAAGTACCTACAGAAAATGTTCATAATGATTATTTCAGCCGTAAAACGTCCACTACTGAACACAGGACATACTGAACCCTCCTCCCATGGTGAGTATGACAGGCGGGTTACTGGTTCGGGATGTTGATAACTGGAAAGACGCTGCTGCCCATTTTCCAGAGTTATCCTTTAGCAGGTTCTTACTGCATCCACGGGCATGAGGAGGGGTAACATTCTACTGCCGGCACCCCACGGTGTGCCGGCACCCCATCATGGCTCTCACAAAATGTTATTTGCACTTGCCCGTTTTACTTATAAGGTATGTTCATTTTTACAAAGCTTGGAACTATAACCTGTGCTATAACTCAATTTGAAGCGATACTTTAATAGCTGTATTAGGTTCTTGTCGTACATAAGTAGACTTAAATACCGGCACGGCAACAACGACATCCGGTCCCACTGACCTAATCGCAACACTTTTATAGAGCAATTTTTATTCATCTGCAATTAACTCTATGAAAAGCTCTACCTCAATTCCTCGGTTAATTTATGGAACATTCGTGCGATTTGCATATAAGAAAATAAATTGTGGGAGAGTGCGATTTATAACGGATACGTTTAAAAGTTTTGCAGAGCTGCACATTGTACATAAGTATATCAGCGGGCGGATAAAATAAAATCCGAGACAATTTGTCGCCTCGGCTTTGCAGAGGCAGGAAAGATCTTTGAGGATTGTTATTGATGTGCGGAGCGGGCGGCGGCGGTCCGGACTATTTGATAGTCTTCATTACAGGCGATCATGCGTGCAGGATCCGTTGTGTTGGAAGCGGAAAAATCGTGAAATATTGCCACGGATGTCAGACTTAACGTGTATGAATTGTCGCAAATCCAGCCGTATTGGAAACGATATCGAGTTTCCATCCCGAAATATCCCTCTCGGCAACTCAGTGAGTTAATCAACGCTTTTATACCAGTCTCTGCGCTACTGGTCTGTACTGTGTAAACTGACGTCAACGGAGTTTGTGAAGGACGTCTCGTCGTATTTTTGTGAATTTAGCAAAATTACCGGTTGTGTGTGCCTAGAATTTAACCACTATCATCATACTGTTGACGGTAGTAGCTCTAATTGCATGGACAGCAATGCTGGCGTCCTGCAAAGCTCCGCTATTTTTGCTGCATGTCAATGATATACCGTCCGTTGACAGTATTTATTGTTTCAGAAAGTAGGAACCTACCTACTTATTTAGTGCCAGCAGCGCTCCGCATAGTTCCCGCTCTGTAGCATTCTAATGGTGAAAGAAATTTTGAAATCGGTAGTTTCGGAGCCTATTTAATGCATACAAACAAACAAACAATGAAATTGTCTTTTTTAAACTTTCGCTATCACAACACATTATTAACATATATATAACCGGGTATTTATCGCGTTTTATTTCCCGACGTTTCGCTTGTATTGCACCAAGCATGGTCCCGGGAAGACTGAAGATGGTGACTGTCGGGAAATAATAAAGGTAATTTACGCGATAAATACCCGGTTATATGTATGTTAATAAAATAATGAAATATTTCCTCTTTATTATAGTGTAGATGTAGATTATTGTAAATAAGAAGATAAGATAAGAAAAAGTTTATTTTGTGTCACACATAAAAGATATACATTATTTTACATGAAAAAAGCAGCTATTATAAATGATTGACAACAAAATTTGATCGTCACTCAGCATAGGCAATAATAGAGAACCTATAATAAATATAAGAACCCTACCATGGCGCTGGTTTTCAGTGACGCCAGCTTAAACTACTATGCTGCACGACGCAGAAATACAACTTACTAAGCTTGTTAAAAACAAAACAAATAATAATTATTACAATTTCAACACTAAGGAGGAATTACATAAAAAGAATAACAATATAACACAACAATAATAACAATGATAAATCGCAAATACTTAAAATTAAGCCTATAAAAACCGTAGCTCAGAACGACTGCCTACATTGGATAAATTTATTTGAGAGTTCAGTAGGAATATTTTTAAGCGTTTTTTGAAAGTCCAAATAGATCCAGAGTTTCCTGGCAGCATATTTAAAGCTGCCACGAAAGGTGTCGGGGATTCAAGGAAAGCTGTAGAGGCCGAGATGAATAAAAGATTCTTCTTGTTGTAACAATCGTCTAATCGCCTAATTTTCAGTTTGGTTAACTTATAAGAAAATGTATAAAAAATATGGTTGGCACTGTGTGTGCTCCATGGCGTCCGAAGGCTAAATGATCGAGCGTCGTGATGCCAGCTGCAGTAGCGCCGACCGCCGTGAAGTTTGTTCACGTTGTGCGTGGATCCAAAGGGGTACAAAATGCATGCGCAAGATTTTGTTTTGGCATACCAAGAAGAGGTCATGTAACCCCTTATTTAATTAAAAATCAAATCCTGAATATGAAGTCGCGAAGAGAACTCCATCTAGCTTGCATTGTTCAAAAGGTGTTATGGAACAAAAAACCTGAATATTTATTTGAGAGGTTTACATGGTCGGAGGACATCCATTCCCTTAATACCCGAAGTAAATTTCTGCTTGCTGTTGCGATTATTTTTCACCTGCTGTTGCACCTGCAAATACGAACCCTGGGATAGACTAAAAACCAGCCCTGAGTAGACCGTAGTTTACTCAGTCCAGTGCTGAGTCTACTCCATTTGTCTAAGAGGATCTTATTTTATTGTAATTTTATTTATTATTAACGGTGTTCTCTTTTTGGCTATAAATGTATTTGTATTATTGTTGATAACATTGGGATCATTAAAGTTGGATGGAAAATAAGAAGATTTTTGTTTGAAGTTATCTACGTTCTGTTTAATGTTTTTCCATAGGATACGTGGACTATGTATGTTAGAATAAATATTTTGACTAATATAAAGTGATTTTTCAGTAAAAATTGCAAGGTTCACAGCGCTTTTTAGGTCCTTGTAGTATTTCTTGTGGGTATCAGAACTAGACAAGCGGTAGCGAGTATAAGCCTTATTCCGGGTTTTCATCTTTTCCCTCACATTATAAGTAATAATTCAGGGGTGTGACTGCGTCTTAACAAAATATCTTTTGAAAGGCGCGTGTTTATCAAATAGATGTAATACATTTGTTCGAAGTTCTTCAACCATTTCATCGATATTATCGGTTATAAAGTTATTCCTTTTTTTAATTTAATTGAGTTGAGATTGACGATAATAACCTATAATTTCTTTTACTTTTAATATGCCAAAAAAATGATGCGTCTCCGTCTAAAGCTGAAATAAAAATTATTAATAATTATGCAGGCGATACCAAGTCGATAAGTAAATGTGCGGACGCATGTTATGAATACATTCCAGTCCTGCACAAACGAGCGTCGCTCTCAATTATTCCACCGGCTATGTCCCGGAATGTCTAATTTGCTCACGTAATTCCACCGGAATCCGCCCCTCCCGTCTCTCAACTATTTTTATTACTTGTTTCCTATTTTCTCCAGTGGGAACAATATAACTCAAAGCTCGCAAACTCTAACCAACTTGTCTCCGGGCAAGTGTATTGTGAACTGCACGTAGACTGCAGGCGGGTGCGACGATGCTAAATGTCGTTTCCTTTCAAGTTTCCTGCTGCCCCCGTGGGAAATGTTACAATGTCAACACTCTCAATCACAATGGATATAAAACGCTGAGATAGTCGTAAACGGTGAACGGGACAGAAAATTAAAAGGCGAAATGAACACGCCTTATTTGTTAGCCGGGAAACATAAACTCTGTGAAATAAAAACAGTAGTCCTGGAATGAACTCATTGTGAGCGAACGATAAATCGCATCGACAGTTACGGTACTGAGCTATGGTACAGAGGCAGACATGTATGTACACATTTATGTCTCCCTCTGTTATATGTGTACTATACGTACCTATCACCATTGCAGTTCCTGTTAACAATAAAGCGAGATAAGTGATTTTGGACTGATGCCAGGACGTGGCCCGTCTAGCCCTACTCCATTTGCTCTTTACATAACTCAGTATTCAAGGGATCATTAATCTTCCTAGTTCCACGCCAGGCCGAGTTTAATTTTAATAAACGGCTTTAGCCTCACTACGGTATTAATTTACATGCCTTAATAAATGGTACTTTGAAATCGTAGATTTATTTCTTGAACAAAGTTTTTTTCTGTCCGCAAGCTGAAACATAATTTAATTAAGATAAAGGGTGTGATTCATAAAGTGTGATCCGTTGTCGAGTTTGAGCATTAACTTTACCATATCGAGTCAAATCTAAATTAGCCATGCTCAAGAGCATTGCTTTTATCTCGGATCGATAAAAAGCTAGCTAGCCATCCCTCTGTGAGTCGTGCTTTCTGGTCGCTTGCCAAGGCTGTCGAGGGAACTTCAGCGATAACCTGGCTGCTGGTCTGGTGCAAAAGAGAAAGTGAACCTTCTGGAGAATTTCTTTGCCCCGGACTCGACCAAAAACGATGGATGAACCGTGTCACCTAACATCACGTGTTGCGGTAATACCATGCCGGAAATCACAATAACTCAACGATAAGTTTGACGGGAGTTACTTTCTATAGATGTCCATAAGTCGAACGGGCCTTATAATATACCGGCTGTAGTGCTAATACGGTGTGCTCCTGGATGGTGTCCCATACTAAAACGTCTCTTGTGCTCTCATACACCAATAGGCATGTTCCATTTTCGTGGAAGACTGCACGAGTCCAATTACAGGCCAATCGCCTGGTGACCTTTTAGTGTATCTGGCAAATCGGTAGGCTCAGTCCATTAAGATTCAAAGGGATGGCAATAGGGAGCCTAGATATAGCAAAAGCCTCTGATCGGAGCTGGTATCGGAGCCTTCTTTCGAAGATGCCATCTTACGGTCTGCTTGAGAGTTTGTACAAACAAGTGCGTAGCTTTTTCTCCGGCCGAAACATAAGATATTACACTATTACATTTTAATAAATAATTCATGTTTTAACTTTAGGCATTGTTATATCCTTTTTATTGAGCATATAAATTATTCTTGTTCTAAAAAAAAAAGAGCCGTTGTTGACGGCAGTAGCTCTAATTCAATGGATATTGAAATTTTCTACACGTTTATGTATTCTACAAAACATAAAACTGATTTAACTGCGAAGGATTTGTTTTTAGCATTGAGATTTCACATCGAAATCACCGCACATTTCACAATAATTATTTTTTTTAGCACAAATCACCAAAACCAGCGCTTAATTTCAATATAAAACACATTTTCACACAATTATGTTATAATTTGAACTATAAAACACATTACACTAACTTCAAAACAATTAACAAACTTTTATTTTGTAAACATAAAATCTGCCATGTTCGGCCGCGAAGCGAAAACTGACGCCATTGTTAATTTTTATTTGCGAACTTTGAATATTACTTCCGGTTTTGCAATCAACCAATCACTGAAATTTAGTTTGTTTTGAACCTAGATTCGTATTAGATGGAGCCACAGACCGTGAATCTGAGCCGTGAATCCGGTATGAAAGTATGAAGTTGACAAACATTGCAACCAATCGTCGAGCATTTCTTATGTACACCCGTCGGTACATATGGCGCGTCGGGGGTTAATTAGCTGTAAGTTTTCTTAAGATTCTAAAATAAAAATAAATACATATAAGTTTACTATAAGTCGCAAGTCCTACCTCATTTGGAGAACTGCTGTCATTTATGGGCAAGGAGTACCTGGATAACAGCCCCGGCCATTTTAATCTACTGAGATGGAGTGAGCTGAGATGAGTCAACCGCGGCATGCGTGCCGCGGTTTTTCTCAGAGACAGTATGGGGTTCTTCAAAAATACCGTTTTGGAACATTTACCTAAAGGGTCGGTAGGGCAACTAGACTCCTCTGGTGTCGCAAGCGTCCATAGGCTATGGCTACCGCTTACAATCAGGTGTGCCGTATGCTTGTTTGCTACCTTAGTAGTTTAATAAAGTTTTGCAAAAATACAGCTGTAATTTCAACGCAATCTAGAGTCAACTACTCCAGCGTCTTTTTGAACTTTTGCTATCACAACACATTATTAGCACAATACGTAACCGGGTATTGGTAATATTATTTACCTTTGTTATTGCCCGACGTTTGATGGAAATGCACCCATCGTGGTCGCGAGAAGCCTCGGCCTCAGGTACTTAGCTACCGCAGCAAAACGAAGCGTTCTTAAAAAGTAGATTAAATAACGTGACATGTATCTGGTTAAATAAATGTTAATAACTCTAGCGGCTGTTGAAGCTAGTGAGTATAGCAGTTATGATTTACAGTAGGACTTTTTATTCGAGCCGTGCCGCCACCCTCTAGATTTCCCAGGTTCTTTAGTCGTAAATGAAACCATAATTCACGAAAAGGCGGCTCGCTCGTAATCCAGTAGTGGCCGCTGATGTGGCACGTAATACAAGATTTTAGACGCTCCCAACCCCTGGGAATGACCCCCGAATGTTCGAATTCGTCCTTCATCGCACACGCTGTTGTTTTATAGCTTACGGTCAAAATTTTACTAGTGCCTCCTCGACACAGGTGTGCGATGCCATTAAACCGAAATTTGCCGAGGATAACTTGCTGCTTTGTCATTTACTGCCAAATTACGAGTACGTTGGCATCTCAATCCAAATAACTCTAACGCGTAAAATAAAAACATAAACATAGGCTACTAGCTTCAGGCCACGGCTTCGCACGTATTGTATCCTAATAAAATGTATCAGGCTAAAGTTTCATTTAAGTTAGTTGTTTCCAATGTAACTTTTTGCAAGGTTTCAACATAATCCGTCTAGTCGTTTCTGTGATAGGTCTCAAATAAAATAAGAAAATAAGTAGATACTTTAACGCAGTTTTACATGTTTATAATACGATTTGTGTTTTCGTATATCGTCAAATACCCTAATCTTCTTATCGAAGAAGGTAGATTTCATTTATCCGCTCCTGAGAAATCATCAAGCATAAACTCTTGTATTCACACCATCAGTGCGTTTCGTTCTTATTTGTACGATACAAATATTTTCTGGAAGCAAAGGAATAAGCCCAACTGTAACCATGAAAAGCGTAATTTATCCGTCTTCGGGGAAATCCTTTGGATGCCGTCTGTCGGTGTCGATGCGGGCGTAATACCTTAATTCGGATAATCTCACTCTCGACTCGAGCCTGTGGTTAACCGACTTGGAGATACTCCCCTAATACTGTGCCTAAACATCTCTTTGCGAAAGCTATTTGTCATCTGAATTATTCATTCGCTGGAGCTACTTACTGTTGCGAGTATTATTAGATTGGATGCTCAAAACATCTCAAGTGTTCTGGTTATAAAACAAAGTTAGACACAGACACGTTCGAAACGCGAATAACAATCGTGTTTAAGATGAAAACAAAACTAAGTTTTGGTCAATAAGATATATCACGCAATAAAGCAGCTGTGTTTTTTTGTGAAGAATAATTATTTGTTTTACTGAACTGAAATTACAGAAGCATCATGCAACCTTAACTTTTATCGTTGCTTAACATCAAAACTATGAGTACACACAGTACCTACTTAGATACTCGTTTAAGAGAAAAAAATATTTACAAGAAAACAGAAGATAACTTTATGTCTCTTGTGAACAAGTTAGTAACAATGTTAGCCAGTAGCTGGTTCTGCACCTATTTTTTGAAGCTTTTTTTTTAGCTTTCTTTTGTTATGTAGTGGTTTATAATAGTTGGATGTTGTTGTAAAATCTGGAATTTAAGCCCGCCCGGAATACTTATTACATTTATTTGTGTAATAATAAGTATATGTATAATGTTAGAAATATTTTTACAGTAAAGTATAGTGACAGAAATTCTAGTGCAGCGATGTTGTATGCATTCAAATTCAAACACGGACGGAGTGGCAAATCGAGTTGGAAAGTGCACCGAACGGTACTTTCGCTAGCGCCATTCCTTATTTTGTAACTGCTATTTATGCTATCCACTCCTTAACAGGCAAAGTAAGACAATGGACTGAATTTCGACGTCGGTCGGATTTCTAATGATCTTGAATAAAGGAGAAATAATCTAAGTAATGCCTGAAAAACTGGAAACCTTGTGCATCAGCTTTACTGAAGTCACTTGAAGCGACGACGATAAGAGGATTTACCGAATTGTAACAAAATCTTGCGCCATTGGAATCCTTCTTCAAGACGATGTGATTACATACACTCTCACGCCAGATGCTCAGCTCAGTTCAGAATCCGTTTAAATGCTCATTCTATTGTTTATATATCATATATATCAAACATCATTGGTCAAGGCATCTGCAAAAAACGTTTTACCAACTTCGATGTTCAAAGCTTTTTTTCAGAAGAAAACAATCTGTAAGAAGCAAGCGATGGCGTTTGTTTTCCAAATAAATATTGCGTGTAGGAAAACTCGTTTAGAGAGCTTATCTCTTGCAGAAAATTGCTTTGCATCTCCAAGGAAATATCATGAGAACGGAAACCGTTTTTTCGTGAGTAACGCGCGCGTTTGGAGCAGATTATTTGGTATCCGTTACTATTCCAACTTTTTCCCGATTCTGAATGAGCTTTTTATGGCCCTCAAGGAAAGGCCCTTTGAACAAAATATGACGATACATTTGTGTGTGAAAAGGTTTAAATCTACGGCCAAATAATAAAAACCTCGGAAAGCAAAACAATGGATTTGAATATACAATCAACAATAGGTACAATGTTTGTGAAATTCCCAAAGCCTTTCCCTTTTCTTATTGGTTTATGTTACACTGAAATCTACGCCTGAATCCAAGTTATAATGAAATTCGTTGATTGATTAATCAAAACGTTTAAAGAGTGCTTGTTCTTACCTTGTTCGCACGGCAGTTGCATAAAAACATTCGTTGTGTGACGGTGCTGGCTTACGTATAGGGTAAACAAAGTAGACGCTGATATTTTAATAGGCGGGGTTCGCTAAATTAGTTTCAATGCGGGAAGGGATGCAAGGGTGCAAGTCACGCGATTGCCCCTGGCACTCGCTTTTACATTAGTATTCATTTGAAGCCTAGAACCTTGTACTCTATTGAAGATGATTATACAAAGGGCTGTATGCTTGGGGCATGATAGCATCATCAAAAACATTTATTTGGGAACATAAAACATGGCATTTTACCTAACATAAATTAAAAAAATGATAAGAAGCTTTCCTAGCACTTACACTATCATTAATTTAACCATATCCAGTCGAAAGAACTAGTCCTATGTTCAGAGCCGAATAATCTGCAGATTTCGACACCATTTTCATGCAATACGATTGTACGATTCTAATTTTGATCTTTGTCTTACGTTGCATTATTGCAGCGCTGCTTTTAAATAAAAGTTCTTTGCATCACCGACTATTCACCTAGGCGAGTTATACATAACTCAAACTACACAATCTAAAAGATTTGCATAAGTTACGCCTTAATAATCTATTACGACGCTGATTATTCTGTTTTAATTATGAGTGTACTAAAACTCATAATCTGGGGAGCGTACCGCATCAATTATGGGGTAAAATGGTCGTCGATGAAAGGGGAGTACGTAAAAGCATGGAGAGCCCAGTGAGTCACCCGCCTCGGCCAGACGGCGCCATGGTATCACAATACCACTTACAGGCATGGACAGTGTAGGTACTATGGAATTTTCTCCAACGTCATTGAATTTATGATTTTGCTAAAAGAAAGGTAGTTTTTGATGTGAAGCATCTTTTGCGGGGGTTAAACCGATCGCAAGAGATTGACGCGAGAAAATGACGCGTGAGCCAGATGGATTTTCATGCAGTTATCACATTACCAATAGACAGAGTGGTTAAAGAGAACAATTGGTGTGTTTAATTTATTTATGTTTTGTGTATATTTGTAGAAATATGACGAGTATTGTTGAATATTTCAGAAAAAATCAAGCCGACTGAAAATTGTAATCAAAAACGCTGCCTTACCTTTGGGAATATAACAAATCAATGTAGGTACAGTGGAATTGTTCCTCTTTTGTTAGTTTACAAAAAAGTCAGCGATGGCATATGTTTATCTTTTAAGGATAGCTACTAGAACAATTTTAATGTTAAAGAGCTGATGATATAATGGATGGCATCACATTTAATGAAATTATTAAAAATAAATTTTGGCGGATGCGATATTAATTCTGCGCAAATAAAATACGTTAGTTACCTTAAACAATTAATGCACTGTATAATTTATCTTCACACTACCCAATCTAAACAAATGTTTTAGGAGTTATCGATAAAAATGTATTTTAAGCCAGGCGTCCCACGACCAATTTTTTTAATTTTGTGGCAGTTAACGGTTCTAACGTTCTAATTTGAGCACTTACGAGTATAATGTTTCGTTAACTTCTCCTTATTTTATTGTACTTAGTAGTTTGTACGTCGTCGTACCGTGTATTACTGTGAAGTAATACCACAAGAAATACGATTTTCGCCGACTAAGGTCTGATTATCATAATAATACATTTTGGCTTTTACTGCGTTCCATTGGGTAGCCTTCACGTCGATAGATAATCAATTAGTTTACGCAAGTGTCGCGACACTGGCGGTTGCATTGATGGACAGCTCTACTTTCGATTACTTTGATCTCATTGCATGAGTATTTGAAGGCTTAATCAGATGACCCACTCATATAAATTGACAAGGTTGCGAATACTTACACGAATAGCATCACAATTAAAATCGATCGATATGTAACCTACCTTCTGATTGGTCGGATTTGTTATATAATATACCTACTGTGGTTCCATCTTTAACGGTGAGTTACCTACGGCTTAGTTAGCTCCTGACGTATTGAGATGTTCTTTCCTCTGAATAAAGCCGGCTAAGCTTACAGGATGGTATAGGTGCTGGACACGCCCAATCCATCTGAAACGCAGTGTCCCGTACAGCTAGCTATAACGGAGATTCTAGGTTATCTCAATTAGACTTGAAAGGCCAATTTACTGACTTTTGTAATTTAATTCGCAGCATTTTCACGCAGGCTACCTGGAGTCCGCTGGTGGTTTGGTCTATTATTTTAAAAGCTTTGATCCCATCGCTTACATTTGGTTTTGCTCGTAAAATCCGCAACTGGCTACCGAGCATAAATTCATTTTATTATAATTTGATACTGGGAAACATCCCGTTGCTGTTTCTATGCGGTATGCTACATACATCCATGAGATTGGCTAGCGGGCCTCGTGTACTGGTGTCGGGTGTGACCGCACTCTCATCAAGATAATATTACGAGTTGAGAGCCCCGTGTGGTTGGGCTCTAGAGCCGTGATATGCCGTGGAAGCCATCTTGATAAGATGCTTCTAGGCGTAACGGTTATTAGATGCGTTCCTATTGTTCCCAAGGTTTAGTGTATCATGAGATTAGTAATTTTAGTAAATTCAAACCCATTTAAGTCTGTACTTATTAACTTATCCGTTATACTTACAAAATATTTTTTTTATATTCCTACCTTATATTTGTGGTCGGGATATTGTCATGCTAAAGATATATGTTTTCTGATATACTCTCATTGTTCGACTTTACCGCACTGTTCATGTTAGCATGATGACGCTGAAAACGTAAAATTATCTTTAATAGATGTGAGAGGCCAATTTACTTAGAAGATTGAAAATAAATCGGTGTCGCTAGAAATCTTTATAGTTAAATTACAGTAGTACTGAATTACACGTAGAATACGTAACTGAAAACTTGTGCAGTTGCAATAGCTAGAAGATGGCGTGGCAGACTCGGTGTAAGGGTATTCTAGATCTTTTTATAGACGGCGCCGCTGAATATTTATACCGGGATCAGCGGGACTGTGTAACTGCGAATTGGCTTCCGTTTCAAATTGAGCTTTATTACACAGAAGGCAGACGTGAAGTTAGTACTACATTTATGTCCCTAGGAGGGAACTGCATTAGACGATCAGTGCAGTGATCCACAGCTAGAGAGTTCTTTTAACTGATGGCTTTGCGCATATCTGTAGTAAATGTGTATCGTTATTGATTATACTATATATATATATATATATATGCACAACCATTATATCCATAGATAATACGATACACAAATCCGACTTCTTTGCAGAGAGATGCAGAACATAGGTTGACGAAGATAACTAGACACATATACATAGTTTGTGACTTAATAAATTTGCCGTCATTTTGGGAGATGCATATTCCCAAAATGACGGCATAATTGCGAGGCCAATGTGGAACTTTCCTGCATCAGTGATGCTTATATTGTCTATCCCGAAATCAGACTAACTTGGCGCGCGAGACATGTGTTGTTAAAAAACTTCGAAGTTTAGATCGAGAGTGGTTGCTATTTCCGCGTTTCATTCACTGTTATTTTCAGAAAGCTTAGGACTTTTTACCATTGTTATGTTTGAAGCTTAAAAAGTCTAAATAATACCTGTGTGATTCCAATAAACCAAACGAAATATACGGTCCTTTTTATGAGCCCATGTCTTAACTGCTGGCTGAATTATTATTATTACCTAAGGTAACTGAAATGTGAATGTGATCGATGAGTTATATGAAGTAAAATTTACTCGAAAGTTTTATAATAACAGCAAATGGTTGTTTAGTTCTTGCAAATCTTATCTAGTAGAGTAAGATCGTTATATGAAATTAACCATGTATTAACCTAATTGACTTGAAAACTACTGAAGTCTTCGTGTATTTGAATGTTCCCGTTATAGATTTATAGGTCTAAATGGAATACAAACTAGTTCAATCAGCTATCAACGATTTTAAACATCCACATCAAGAAACAGTATACACGGTCTCTTCCAAATCTGGAAGGATTGCCATATTTCCACGTTTCGCATGCGGGTTGGAGATCTCAGCGGAAACTATGCTGCCCATTTATTTTCCACAGAGGTGCTAGCTAGATAATTCTCAATATCTTAATAAAACACTGTTCGCTTTGTACGATATCCGTGGAAGGGGTCGGTGCTTTACTCAGCCAGAAACAACACGGAATATGTTATAAGGTAAAAATAATTTATTTATCTAGCTACTAACTAGCCAGAGTTTATACACGGATGCAGTTTTTCGATATTGCATGCGCCACTATTACAAAATAACTGAAGTCGAATAAGCAACCACTTTTACTTCAAAAGCAGATACAAATGGTCATGCTAGCAACTCATCATTTTAAAAAGGATTAGTAGTTTCTGGAAGCACACAAATAAGTTGAATCCACGAGCGGGCTCTCCTGTGAGCATGAATGGTGTGTGTGATTCGGCTGCAATTGCAAATATTTTCTTAGATCATTTTAAAGTAATCCCACCAATAGTCAGCTCGATGCTGGATGAGCCTTCTGCTGAGAATAGTCTGTCTGAATGTCATGTGCAGGTAAGTGCTAAAGATATTGCATCTATTATTAAAGACATGAAACATGTAAATCACCAGGACATGATTCACCAGGACAGGAGGGCTCAGTAGGGAGCACCTCCAGTATGCGGGATGTCACTTACCCAGAGTGCTTGCTATGTTGTTTGGTTTTTGTATTGGTCACTCTTATTTACCTCCAGATCTAATGAGAACTATTGTTGTTCCTGTTATTAAAAATAAAACCGGTGATGCCTCTGACAAATCAAACTATAGACCTATCTCGCTGGCGACGGTTATTGCAAAGGTATTGGGTGGCTTGCTTGATAATCATCTTAGTAGGCACCTGACTCTGAATGACGATCAGTTTGGCTTTAGGCCCGGACTGTCAACAGTCAGCTATTCTTTGCCTCAAGCATGCCGCCAATACTACACAGGTAAAAAGACGCTCTTTGCGTACTTTTTGGACTCGTTCTGAAGGCGTTCTGTCAAAATTTCTATACGTGCAGTCTGTGGTGTTAGTATACAAAAAAAGCCTACAAAGCGCTACAAGTACAATATAATAATGGCATTAGGATGCTGATGGGACTGCCGCGGTTTTGCAGCGCATCGGGGATGTTTGCCGGTGCTAGAGTTATCAACTTTAATGCGATAATGCTTAGCAGGACCTTTCTCTGATGCGCCGCAACTTTATATTAGTCAAGGAGCTGTGAACATAAATATGAATCGTGTAATCTAAATATACCTAGCGTTATAAAGAGAACACGAGAGCGTCGACGTCGCGAGTCGATTTATTGCGCGAGACATTTGCGTTGCATGCTGCTCCATTTACCTTATACCTACTACAATTGTGTTGTATAGTATAAACAGAACAATAAATTGCAAAAGCATTTCTCGAAGTTTTTTTTAATTCAAGTTTTACACGAAAGTTCTTGAAATTTTTACTGATTTGGCATGATGATCCCTGGGTCTAGAAAGGACTGCAACTTTGTGAAAACCCTGATGAATAAATGGATAGGTATATACGTAGCTAAAAGCTCCTTAAAATTATAAAGTAGTTTCTAAGGATGTTGTCGAGTATTAAGCAAGACTATACCTACCTTCCTACCTACCGATATATCTACCCTTAACTAATTAAAGAATATATTTTAAAAAGTAACAACGTATATTTCTATAACATTACCAAATGCATGAAATCAAAAGAACAAACGAGGCTATGATAGGCAGACGTGATTTCGGCAAAAATTCTGAAACCCTAAAATGTCGATGTTATAGTCGACCTCGAGCACCTAATGTAGCCGAGCCATTACTTGCCTACCCTAATGGATATTTACTCCGCCAAACATAAAAAGTCACATCTTTCAGACGAGTCAATTGTACCCACAGTTGAGACGTTTACTTAACAGAGAATAAAAACACTTGCGTTCACTCAAGATTTTTCACTCTGCTAAACACAATTTAGAAAGAAAGTGTAGTTTTATTTTTCAACCGCTTCGTTGGGACCAAACAAATTGAATTTAGTGAATCGAGAGCAGCCGATTTAATTTGACTTACTTACCTACTCAGTGCATACTAAACTTGCCTTCTCTTTACCTAATTAGTAAGAAAAACGGCTCGTAACATGGCCTTTAATTTAGTTTTTCCATGAAACGTTTAACTAAAGTAACTAAAGCGAACAAATTAGTATGTTTGTAACATCGACCGGAAATTACCAGGCTGTGTTATTTTAACCGATGCTAAATAGAAAATAGTTTGTGGGCGGGCCAACACGGCTGGAACGCATTTTCGGTGCCCTTGAATAACATTGAAATCGTTGTACATAGGTAAAGTTTATAAATAAAAATGCAATATGTTGCCTGTACTGTTAGCAGTAGAATGTTGCCTCTCCTTTCTTGCCCGTGGATGCAGGAAGAATCTGCTAAGGGATACCTCCGGAAGATGGGCAGCAGCGTCTTTTCGGGTTTCAACATCCCATACTGCGCTCGCCAACCCGCTTGCCAAGCATGGCGTGTATGGCAAAACCCCCATGATCTTAGAGATCCATGAGGGAGGCCTATGTCCAGCAGTGGACGTCCTACGGCTGAGATGATGATGATGATGTCATCACCATGATGGTATTAGTAAAAATATTCAGTTAATACTAAGTAACCAAAATTACAATAATTTATCCACTCATAAGCATTAATGAGTCTTACTTAAATTGAGTTGGATAATGGATTGCCACTAGGATCACGCAACCATAGTAATTATGTGTTCAATGTAGCTTTGATTACGTCAACTACAGTTTGCGTTAACGGTCACATCACCGTTGGCCGTTCCATTCCACCCCACAACAGGATGCACGCTCAACACACCGCCCGTTTCAAAATGCGTAAATGCACACGCAATTACGCATTTTGAAAAACCCCAAGTAATCATACTTTATACATAACATAGCAGCGTCGACATATGCATACTTGACCGAAGGTAACCTAAAATATTGAAAGATATAGCGGCCATAGGTATAGAATAAATAATCGTACAGAATGGAATCTTACATTCGCCTATGCAGTCGAGGCATTCGTCAAATGCTATGTGTCAAATTGCATCACAAGATTCACCAGACCGAGAATGCATATTCAAAAATAAATTATGTTTAAGTAGTGCGCAAGAAGCCTGATATATGATTTATAAAGCTGGGCTAGTATCCGATGGTATGGGTAACGGTCGCAGAACGACCGTTGATTCAGAAGACTTAAAAGTTCTGCAATGCTAAACCTACCCACGTAATCTTATAAACTGACTTCAAAAAAAGAAGATTAACAAGTTTTTTTCGTTATCTCAAAACACCGTCATTTATGAAATGATTTGGGGAAAATATTTTTGGATTTGACAGGTCCAGTCTTCAAACAGATTTTTCTAATGTTGGGATTGATGAGGAACTAGGACACTCCTCAAATATAAAAGAATAACATAAAGCGATTTTAGTATTTCCAGCGTTATGCATTTTCATTACACATAGATAGATAAAAAGATAAACTCTTTTGAATGATATGAAAGATAAGATAAATGGTGAATGTACAATTCACCATTATACATTTCACAAAGAGAAACACAGACAAATATAACATAAAATAGGCGGTCTTATCGCTAAAAGTGATCTCTTAGAGACAACCTTTGGATGGACAGGATATAAGATAATAAAATCGGCGGTGTACGAATAATACATACGCAAAAATAAATAGATAAAGTATACCTACATACTTATCAACTTAAATACTTAGTACCCATAGTGCCATCGAAACTATTTAAAAAATAAATTTAAGGCTAGTACTTGTATATCAATAGTTGATGAGGAACTAGGACACTCCTCAAATATAAAAGAATAACATAAAGCGATTTTAGTATTTCCAGCGTTATGCGTTTTCATTACACATAGATAGATAAAAAGATAAACTCTTGAATGATATGAAAGATAAGATAAATGGTGAATATACAATTCACCATTATAAATTTCACAAAGAGAAACACAGACAAATATAACATACAATAGGCGGTCTTATCGCTAAAAGTGATCTCTTAGAAACAACCTTTGGATGGACAGGATATAAGATAATAAAATCAGCGGTGTACGAATAATACATAAGCAAAAATAAATAGATAAAGTATACCTACATACTTATCAACTTAAATACTTAGTACCCATAGTGCCATCGAAATTATTTAACAAATAAATTTAAGGCTAGTACTTGTATATCAATAGCTTGAAAGATAGGTAGGTAGTTAAGGTGTTAAGACATAATTATCCACTTATCATCAAGTTCTTTTCAATAAGTATTGAAAAATAAAAGAGTTACGATGGCTTTGTATAGTGAGGTAATTCTAACGGGAAGTCAATTACGTCTATCTATTAACCACTCTTATAATAAGACTCCAGATGTATGTTAAACGCTTCCATCCATCCCAAGTAACGGAAAAGAACAAATGACTAGAAATACCGAGAGTGCCTCTGTAATGCTATGAAAGTGTCTGCCTAGCGGAAAAGATGTGCGTGTGGACTGAGAGCTCACTTTTGAAATCCTTTCAAATTGAATTGAAAATAATCACAGATTTAGTGAAAAATATGTAAAACCTGAAGCAAAGGTCCATAAATTTGTACACCTACATATTTTTCAATTCAATTTGAAAGGATTTCAAAAGTGAGCTCTCAATCCACACGCACATGCGGAAACGTTATCGCATGCTTTTTGTAGGGTCTGTAGGGCGTTTGCCAGTGAGTCTATTGATCTATTACTTCTAGACTTTTGGTGTCAAAGTGAAGGGCATAACTCGAGCCCTAAACTCCATACAAAATTCAAACGATCCAAAGTTGTAAAGAAGGTGTTCTTGTCGTTTACTCTCTCATTATTACCTACTAGCTGACCCTCGTGGTTTCACCTACGTATAGCCGCGCATATATTAACTTAGGAGACGATTTTGATAAAACACTTAAACACGTATTTAATATTTTTTATTTGAGCAAAATTTCAAGTCAATCAAGTAAAAAAAATGAGAAAAATATTCCCCATATACTTACATCCAATCCAATTATTTTCATTTAAGGAATTATTTGTGAGAAACGCTGAACATGTTTTTGGTTAATTTTTATCATTAATATCTATGCAAACTTTCAAGTACATTGAGTGAACGATCTTACGTACAAACTTTCATCCCTTATTTTATAAAATCGGCTGACATTTGATGGTTGTCATTATACCCAGGTGCATTAAATTTACTTTTATTAAACTTAAAGTCCCTGGGTGCATTAAGTTTACTTTTAAGTATACAGTCTCCCCTAATATTTTTTACGTATGAAATAGTTGGTACTTGTGAATCAATCTCTAGATGTTATGACGCCAATATTCTGATAAAATTAATTTCCACCGCAGAAGTATGCTTACCTGCTCACAAAAGGTAGAAAAGACCTTACTTATTTTTTGCTTGAGCGAGGGCAGACAACATCTGCCAGTGTTTAATACATTGTCAGGTGTTTCTATTTCTCCGTCACTCGGCATTCAATGCAAAATAAACACTATTATAAGCTAACGTTAATATAAATTCTTAGAAGCGAGTTTGGAAATACCAATTTTGAGACCAAGGTTATTGGTCGACAGCTTGCTTGAAATGATATTGTAATAGTACTATGCGCTGACTAAACAGAATTTTGCATACACCTTTATAAACCACAAATCTAGAAATTGCTGTGCTCTAGCAGGGTTTACTTTTGGCACAGCTTATAAACATAAGATCTTGGTAACCACAACATGTAGGCTAAGCAATAAATATTATTAGTTAGTTAACGCTAAGCTGGCTGTGCAATTGATATACGCCTGTATTTATTACAATTAATAAGCTCCACAGCGTAATTCGTAGCGTCTCTTGCCTGTAATAAATTAAATAATTATGAATACATAAGTGATATCTATCAACGAATGTTGTTTTATTTTCTTCAGCAGGTTCGAATATGTAAGCTACGTGTGCAAAGGTTGAACGGGTTCAGTGTTCCCTGATAAGGCAGGTGCTTCGACACAGCTGCTCCTGGCACGCGCCAATGATTAGAAATAATTGCTAAAATAATAAACGATGTAAGATGATAACTAACCATAGCCTTTGAAAATATATTCAATTTAGATACTACTACACGTACACGCAATCTACTTTATTTACTGCATTTTGTTTGCTTCTTCATAAAACTAACGCAAATTATAGTTCACAAAAGTAGGGGACTTGATGAGGTTGCATTGCGACGGAGCGGCTTATACCACCCAAGCTGTTTTCAAAGCGGTTTCCGCTGCAGTCACCCCTATAACTGGACACTGAGTCTGTAGAACATGTATTATTTATCTTGCAGAAACTAACTGGTAGAGTCCACGGTAACTTGTTTTATACTTTAATCAGAATTCCACATTCCTCCAAGATTTCTAAGGCAACTTGGTTAGCAATGCAATGGAAGATTAGGACATAGTGTATGTATGAGGCAGCACCCAAAGTAGAACGACGTCGGCGGCACTCTCCTAACTTTCAGTTTACGGTCATCAATCATCTTAAATCCATATACTCATGCTCCCATTTCATTCGCTTGGAAAGGTTTCCCAAAATAGAATATCACAAGAAAACGTAATAAGTAGGTATCCAAATTGATGCTTTCACATAATCCCCGATTAATGGGCTGCTAGTATTATTAATCGGCATAAACACTGCCGGTTGGAAGGTGTGCGATAAGTGCAAACAACGGGAATCGGAAACCCACCATCATAAATTCCATTTAATTAGAGTTCGATAAATGTCAGCCAGCTGTGTTCCTTTTATTAACCTCTACAGAAACCGTTTTTACAGTTGAGCGAAACGAACTCGCCACGTGGATTTACCGGCTGTCTTCTGTGAAAAATAGTTAACAATTTCTTGGCACCGGTTACGGGCATGGCATACTTGTTATATTTTGACACTGATTGGCTCCAAGGCGTAGTGCACCAGAAGTTCCATCTAACGAAGAAAAGGTCGAAAAACTAGATCAGTTGAGTGGAGACATATTATTGTATTCACGAGTGAAAAGAAGGCCAATGACTGCCTCTTGGAGCACCAACAATAAGAATGCTAATTTCGGCATTTCAGCGTGACCTCCACTTTTCATTTCTAATTCGTTGGTCCTCCGATTCAAAGTTTCTAACACGACACGATTTCACAATTACCGAACTGGATTTGAGTTTATTATATTTAAAAACATTATTCTAAATGCTTGGGCGGGAATTGAATGTGAATAAAATATTAATTTAAAGCATGTTTTACGAACTCAATAAATATATTTTGCCGCCTGATTGTCTGCAAGAATAACGCCAGAAGTAATTGGTGTGCTTTATTGCTAGGTTTTTCAAAGCAATGATGTCAGCAGCTTGCCTTGAGATCAGCATTCCGTAGTCCTATATCATTCTCAGCACGTGGATGGAACATACCGGGCAATAATTACACGTGCAATTTGCAGCAATTGAGCATGCGTCAATAGACTTGATTAGTAGGTAAGCTGAACCTAGAACTAGACACATGTGTTATGGTGGCTCTATTGTCTATCTAGATAGCAATTGACAATAACTACTACTCTAGTAATTTCCTGTCAACATCAGGTTTTGTTTCTTTAAAGGGCGTGACATGATAAAAGACGCTCTTAAGACGATATAACTAATGCCATAAATAATAGCATTGTCATAGTAGGTATCAATTTTGACTTACTTAGAAGAAACACTTCTTGTTCTCGGAATAAATACAACTAAATTATGTCTCCTCATCGATATACCACTTGAATCATCGATCCCATCCGCTGCCAGTCGAGTGACACATATCACGAAGGCTTTTAATAACGTAAACAATATGGTTGCTAGGTTCCAATGAGACATGGCATGTTTCGAAATATCTTTCAATCAATCACTGTGGCTTATATCATTAAATACTGTGGCTACTTAGCCACAGTATTTAATGATATAAGCTGGGAATAGGCTACTTGACTAAATTGAAATTTTTAATTAGTTAAAAACTATTGGACACGTATTTTTTAACGTAATCCAAAAATAGCGGCGACACGAAATGTAGTTTAAGGCTATGCTCTGACGTCACGAGCCCCAGTTCCTAAGCTTTAATGCGCTTAATGTAAGTAATCTGAAGGTGTCGATTTTGCAATTGCACTTCTTAAAGTTAATTATAATTATAGATATGACGTTTCTAAATTGAGAGCTGTCAAAGTAAAATTTGGCAAAATTGTTCTGCTTTAATTTTAGAACCACATCAACCGAATAACTATCTGTCATGCCCATTTTACGCAACTTTAGTTAGGAAGTGCGCCGACAGACAGACACCATTGTTTAATTAATTTGAAAAAGTAATTAAACGTCTCTATTCATTATTTTTAAACGGCGAAAAAACGGAAAAGCTTCTCAAGTCAACGCGTATATTTTTTTGTATGATCTGATCACGCATTACTTCAACTACAGAATATTCCGATTTTCATAATTATTTTAATGGAAAGGGTATATAAGTTGGTCCCATATAAATTTGGAAAAAAATCCAACCCTAAGGAAAACAGGGGGGATGATTGATTGTTCACTCACTGGTTGTAATGTATGACCACGCAATACTTTACAGAGTAGTCCGATTTTGATAAGATCGTTTCAAGTCGATTTTATTTAAAAAAAAAATTGTAACTGACGGACTGTATAGAATTATTATACCCTGATATCTGTGTATTACCCTGTCAGCCTAATTGTCTCTTATTCGTATTATATCTTCTTGGTAAAAAAGCGTCTATGAAATTACAAGCTTTTTACAAGCTTTTATTTAGCTTGCTCTGTATGTATATAATGTAATATGTATGTATGTAACTATGTTTGTTCGCGGAATCTTGCAACTCAATTTTGAAGCAGTTATCTTCAACCAATTGAGCTATAATTTTGTATACATGTTTTTAGGGTTCCGGACCAAAATAGTAAAAAGGAACCCTTATAGAATCACTCTGTCTGTCTGCCTGTCTGTCAAAACTGGATATCTCGAGAACTACTAATGCTATCGACTTGAAATTTGAAATGGTAAAAGACAACACTTTTTTTACTAATATAGCATATATAAAAATGTTAAAAAATATTCTTATTTTGATTGTAGGGGGGCGGATAGGGGATCTCAATTTTTTTAAGTGAAGTTACTAGGCCGTGTAGGGTATCATATGAAAGGTATTCATTTGCACATTAATAAACAGTTTTTATTTTTCCTTTAAGCCGTATCGTTTTTGAGATATTTATAAAAATGTTGAAAAAACGACCGTTCCCCCCCCTTATCCCCGAAGTTTGCAGAGATAAACCCGTGATATTTTTATTGCTAATAGAAGGGTATGTAAACTTTATAGGAAAATTATAGCGAACTCTCTAATTTGTATAGTTTTTTAGACAAGGGGGTGGGAAGGGGGGTTTTCAAAAATTTTGTGAAGTTACTAGGTGATGTGGGGTATCATATGAAATGTATTCATTTGCACATTAATAAACAGTTTTTACTTTTCCTTTAAGTCGTATCGTTTTTGAGATATTTACAAAAATTTTGAAAAAACTACCGTTCCCCCCCCCCCCTTATCTCCGAAGTTTGCAGAGATAAACCCGTGATACTTTTATACCTAATAGAAGTGTATGTGAACTTTATAGGAAATTTATTACAAACTCTCTACATAACATACTTTTTTAGAAATCATCGAAAGTGTAAAAAATCTACATAAGTTCCGCTATCAGACAAGAGATGGCGCTGTCAAGGTTCTCCAACAAATATAAAACCGCCTTTGTCATATATTATATTGTATGATGGCACGGAACCCTCGGTGCGCGAGTCCGACTCGCTCTTGCCCGGTTTTATTTTTGGATGACAATGCATGGTCAGCTATGTGACGTCACTCTGAATCCAACATGGCGGAACACCCAAGATGGCGGACTACTTATTTTAATGTACTCCTATAATATGGGTATCAAATGAAAGGGCTTGCTGAGAATAACTCACAATTTATGTGATGAAAAAGCTTGTCGCGAGATTTAAGCAGGTACTCGTATTTACATTGTTTCATTCGTATTTATTGTAATGATTGATCAAGTTACAGGTACACAGGTTAATCTCGCGACAAGCTTTTTTATCACATAAATTGTGTAAAGACGTTTTAAGTGGAAATTATAGCGTTTTTATCACATAAATTGTGTAAAGATGTTTTAAGTGGACATTATACTTTAATGGAAAATGTTTATTTTATTATTTTTAGTAGGTAAGTACGTTCAAATAAAGGCTTGTTTGTTAAAAAGTTTTTTTTACTTTTTAATTTATATTCAGCTTGCCCTGTATCTATGTTGGTTCGGGTGGAATCTTGCAACTCAATTTTGAAGCAGATATCTTCAATCGGCGGACCGAGGGAAAAATATATTTTTTTATTTGCAGATTGTATCAAGTCTGGGTGATTTTCTATGTATGATAAATATAAATATAAAACAATGTATTTAAATATCTGGTACACACAACACAAGCTCTGTTTACTTTAGGGATAGATGGTGATGTGTGAAATGTCCAGCATTATCTAAATAATATTTATTTATCTGAAGGTAAAATTGGACGCTCATATTATATTTGACTTTTATTTGACTTGGACAGTTGTTAAGTGTTATTGAAAATGGCTCTGGCCATTAAAATTTGAGTGAATGCTGTTCTGAAAACATGTTGAAAGTTCGGTAGGTATTGAATTGTTAAGGTACTTTGTTCTTTCATTTGAGCAAGGTTGAATGAAACGAAAATGTTTCACTTCATTGGCTCTTCAAAAGGCTTTTGTACCTAGGTTGCTTTTATTTATTGGATAGTAGCGTAGTGCGTAGGTACGAAAGTGGAAACTTTCCCAAACGTTTATTTCATATTGGAGTTTTCACTTAATTTTGTGAATAATAATTCAACAATAAAGTATGTTAGTAACATTATCACTAGAACGTAACTTTTCTTCAACAAGGCATCATACTCAGGTAACTTATTTACTTACGGGCTTTGGTTTATCTTCATTATGATGTTGATGTAGGCGTTCCCCCCACTTCCCTCTCACCGCCTTATGAATGAACAGGTGCCTCCACCCACGCTCCTTCATTTAATTCAGACAGCGATGCTTATCGACACTACTTTATTATCTCCCGCTGAACTGTCATAAGCAGCATACCTAGTTGAGTTCTACGTGCCTTATTTTGCAATTTGCAGTAGATACCTAGATGTCCTACCTTACGATTCTGTTATTACGTTTGAGAGCTTATCGAAGTGTCCTACACAACGAACGAGGTTTATAAAGAATCTAGTTTATTATCATCGGGTTGTCGAAGTGGATAATCTTATGACTTAGGCTCAAACGTACATATATATGAACTTACCATGGAATAAATAACAGTGCTTCACTCTAATTAATAATAACGCATGTAACCTATAACGTCCAATTCGATTTCACCGAAAGGCAGAATAAAAACATGCAAAGTAGGTAAATATTTTCAACAAACTTACCCATTAGAACTTTCGTAGAAGTTGTAAAATATTCGCAATCAATCTGAAACAAAAATAACTTTAACTCGAGGAAAACCTAGGACAAGGAGGGAGATTTCCGAAATTGTTAATAGCAAAGTTATCTTCATAATCCAGTCTTTTTCCTGTAGCAAGATAATTGGGAGGCAACAAGTGACTTTTGCCTACCACTTAGACAGGGTAAACATTACCCATTGCGCTTGCGTTGACATTGACAAAGTGACGCGACCAGTCGTGGCTAATCCGCGTGTTAAATCTTTCATCACGCTCTTTGCCGTTCCTAAATCCAGTACAATTTTCGTGGTGTTATGAAATTATCCCTGACTAGTTCTTGGTAATATTTGTCTTTATATACATAAATGTCACGTATTTGGATGATTATGTAATAATGAACATCTTCATTAATGGTTCTAGGCCATATTTTAAACTTTTAATTTGGAACCTCGTCTTCGTTAGCGATGTAATTAAATGCAAAATTTTAAATTAGTTGCCAAATTCAAGGTGCTTTGCTTTACTCAACCCTAAATTTCTTATTGAATTCTTTGCTCTATTACGAAACTACAAAAAAACAAACCACTCAGGCACAGTTCAAGAAATTTCTCGAATAGTTTAAGGTAAATTATAATATTTAACTTTATTCCAAATTTAGGCAACACAAAACCACCAATCACATTTAATTTCCTAAATTCTACGACATATGTTAACTAAGTCAGTGATGTACTAAATTGCTTAATTTATAAATCACAGTCGTTAGTCAGAATATATTCCATTAATATATCATTGGACATGATATTTTGGCCATAAGCAACATCCGCAGTGGGTGCTAATAGGGCCATGCCGTAGGGTCAATGATGAGCCAAGGTTGTTGTGCAACTCGCCTTATAAGTCGTCCTACTAACACGCCGCACCTAAATGAATATCATGAATATTCATTTGGGTGCATCATTTTGTTACAACTAAGGCTGCAGTCTTCTACGGTAAACACCTTGTATTGCATTTCATGAAAATGTATAATAGTGGCTGATATGATAACCTCTACCTACCTACTGATACTTTTATCTCAGCTGAAAAAACGATGGGTGTTATACAATGTACGTTAAGCTTAATAATGTGCGACATAATGTGTGACATATTTTCTCACACCTAGTATTAAAGTGACTCGAAAATCGCTTGTTTTGTGGGAAATGCGAAAAAACTGTTTTATGATACTCATGATTTAATCAAAATTATACATTATATATCCAAAATTATAGTAGGGGCAACAACCCCTCATGCACTTGGATCTCTAAGTCAATGAGGGAGGCCTATGTCCAGCAGTGGATATCTTACGGCTGTAATGATGATGATGATATTAAGTACAGCTTGGTTAGAGCCTATTCTCGATTTTTTTTAATAACATGTATTTAGAGTTTCGTCTGCTTATAAAGTTTAAAATAGTTATCAAATATGGTTAATTTAATAAATAAAATGATTTAACTGTTAAAAAAAATCTTCCCAAATTGAGTCAATTTTGAAGTCTAAACATTGAATTAGCAATGACAGAGTTTAAAAAAAGTATTTAATTCTTAAAGTTGGGTAAAATAAGTGACGTAAAAACCAAATTGTGTGATACATTTAGCAGTAGGTAAACTGACATAATTGTCAAATTTAAATCAAGCCTATACATAATGTCGCTATATTACGGCTCATTATCAATATACCTACTTATAGTTTTAGGGCACATCAATGTTAAGCTCCAAGTCATAATACCTATTGTACTGTAGTCATTATTTAACTGTCGAGGGATGCGGGACGCGCAGAAATTAAAGAGACGCAGCTTTTTTTTTGATGCATTCAAACCAAAAACCATTTTTTGATGTACTAGTCGATAGAGGATTTTTTTCCGAATCTAATAGCGTATATAACTCAATTATCCAATTTTTTGAGTTAGGTCACTTTAATACTAGAACGTTAAGTTTTTCTTACATTTTAAATTATAACACCTCTACCTCACTCACCTACAGACAGACGTCTGTGGTTTGGTAACTTCCAATCTACGAGTATTGAACCGAGTGTTTTAGGTTTAAAAGTTGACTGAATCGATATTGTTTATAATATTTATTATAAACAATATTATGATATTGTTATCATACCATTATATCAGTCCATTACCATAGTATACCATTAATATCAGTCAACTTTAACACATTCCCATTATACCTACTTCATGTTTATGTAATCTTATACTATCTCATAATAAGAGGCAAGAGGTTGCGGGTTCGATTCCCGCCTCGGGACAAATTTCTGTACGATCTGCAGATATTTGTTCTGTTGTTTTTCTATATATAATAAAAATATATTTCTATGTAGTATATGTATTAAGTATATCAGTCATCTAGTACCAATAACACAAGCATGATGATGTGTGAATTGTCCCTTATTTATAAATAATAAATGAATAATGCTGGACAAATCACACAGCATCATCTAGCCCCAAGCTAAGCAGAGCTTGTGTTATGGGTACTAGATGACTGATATACTTAATACATTATACTACATATAAACATATTTTTATTATATATAGAAAAACAGATCGTACAGACATTTGTCCCGAGGCGGGAATCGAACCCGCAACCCCTTGCGTCGCAGGCGGACCTTCGCCCGCTGCGCCACAGAGCTCGTCAATTTATTTATTATTTATAATATTTTATGTTGATTTCAATTTAAAGGTGCGGCTATAACTCTATAAATAACATGCGGCCAATTTGTGTATCAATAAACAATATAAACCCACATTTCAACTCAATTTATAATTAAAACTCGTTTGACCTGTTGGCACCGTTAACCCGATTCTTACAAAATGTTGTAGATGTTATTTTGAATTTTAAAGATGTTATTTTTAAGAGATCCGTTTTTATTCCTTTTTGGTGCAATAATAAATAATACGTATGCTTATAAATTATCTGCTTAAACTTGAAATACTGCTAAGTTTGTCGTGTTTATGCGTAAATAAACATCCAATAAGTATAGAAAATAATTATTTTCTTCTGCTAAGCTAAACTATCTTGATCATATGCATAATTTTAGGTAGGATTATATTTTTATTTACCAAATGTTTTACTTCGTTGATGGATTAGGAGTATGGTAGAGGTGCATGGCAAGCCTAATGCATCTATGAATGTCCCAGCCTCCCGTATAGTAAAAAAAAGTATATTTAATATAAACAACAAACATAACGTACCATGATTACGTATTGCTGATCTATTTATATATAATTCAAAGTCCTGACTGACTGACTGACTGACTGATATATCAACGCACAGCCTAAACCACTGGACCTAAAGACTTGAAATTTGGCACACATATACCTTGAGTATCCTAGAGGTGCACTAAGAAGGGATTTTTCGAAATTCCTACGGGATAGGGAGTAAATGGGATTTATATTTTTGAATCAAAGTGGCTCTGCGTGAAAAAGGGGATTTTACGTTTTATGACTTCCACGCGGACGAAGTCGCGGGCAAAAGCTAGTACTGCATATATTAACTACATTAGCTGTGCTACTACCTACTTTTTAGGTACGAGTACTTTTGCGCAATATTTGTGCTAGAACTGCAAAATCTTATTAAGTAACTGTCGTTTTAATCTTGGCACACGTAGTAATCGAATTTAACGGCTATTTGCGCCGATAAAAAGAAAATAGTGACTATCAGCAGTCGACGGTGTCGGCCTGTGACGAACTGCTGAACCGTGGACAGGTCAGTTAAACCTAAGTTTCTTTTATAGCGGCCGACGTCATTTGACGATCATCCTAAGAATCGATTATGTAAGAAAGAAATCCTATTTTTAACCCACGACAAAAAAGAGGCGTGTTATAAATTTGACCGCTATGTGTGTGTGTCTGTGTCTTGACCACCGAAGAACCTGCTTTTAAATAAAAAAAACTGTATGCAAATCGGTCTACTCGTTTAAGAGCTACGGTGCCACAAAAAGATTTTAATAAAACATGTTTTATAAAACACACAATTTTATAAATAAACATGTTTTATCAAAATATTTTAAGAAATTTACAAGATATGGGGTGTGAAAGAGGGGTTAAATAATCAATTGTTTCCAAATATCGGGTATATTTGGAAACAATCGATTATTCAACCCCGTTGTGTGTGTGTCAAATGAAAGATAATAATGAGTAGAATGAAAAACTGAAAATTATATAGAGATCGGTCAAGCCATTCATATAGAGATATGGCGGTTGAAAGTAGGGGTGAACAATTGAATGGACCATTACCGTTTTACCTCCGAGACTAATTAAAGTGGGGTAAGGTTACTTAAAATTTCTAATTTTGTAAACTTGTACCTAGTCATAGAAAATAATCCCTGTGAACCAAGTAGGAAAATATCGTTATCTCGCTAATAAGTTATTTAGCGTAGCTATGTAAAATAGTGTACCTAATTAGTAACTGTTTCGTCACAACCTACTCGTATTACGCGCTGTGGCACCCTGTAATTGAGAGAACACACAGACATAATTATTTTAGTATCTATCGATAACCCTTCTTAATAAATAATAAATAAAATAAAAAAAAATAAAAATAGTTTATTTCATCAACTTAATCTATACAAAATCTTAAATTTTTATCAAAACCCTATTTTAAGTAATGAGATACCTGTGTTAGAGGGTTTGGCTCTCGCCTTAATTATTAACACGCTTACAGATTAAGAAAAATAAAAGGTTTACATTATGTTTTATAAAATATTAAATCTAATGTTAGTAAGTACTACTTTAAGTATTCTAAGTACTACTATAAAATAAAATAAAATAATGTTGTGCATGGAGGTTGAGTAACCTAGTGATCACGAGACTATCTCCAGAAGATTTTCCGTATCCTGGTAGGAAAGGGTAAATAGCCATTCAGTTAGTTCTTTTTTAGCTCTTCTTGTGTGACTTTCTTGTTGGGCGCCCATACCTAATTGATAAATAAGTAAGGTAAGCTTAAATTTTTGTAAAAATGTCGGTACAAGATTATATAAAACTAGCCGCACTCCGCGGTTTCACCCGCACAGATGCCGCTCCCGTGGGAATACGGGGATTAAATATAGCCTATCAGGGATCAGGGAATTTAGCATTTTATTGATGAAATTCGGTCCAGTAGTTTTTTAGTTTATTCGTGACAAACATACAAAATACAACATACAAATCTTTTCTCATTATAATATTCAGAGATGAGAGACTTGTACAGAAATAACATGCTTTATTGCATTCCTTAAAAACGTAAAAACAAAGAGAAATTGTGAAAATAAAGTGAAAACTGGCAATCTTTTCGCTAAAGAACGATCTCTACCAGACGATCTTGTGTCATGTCATCGATATAAATTGAACTGTCAGGTTAACGAATACTAATAGTGAGATTATTTGTATGAATCTGAGGACAAATTTTCTGAGTACACCTACGATGTTTTGTCACATTTACATGCCATGGTCACGGAAGAAGACCTTTTCCCGCTTTATAACCTGTCAAGGATAGTGTCCGCAAAACAAAAATTATGTTGATATAATGACGGTAGCCCATTTTTAAAACCAGTCCGGTCAATAAATCACCGATTGTGATTGCAAAAAAGCCGTTATGAAACTATGACGGATATTTTTCATTTTGATTTCCGCGCCTTTAGCCGTAACTGGTGATTGCATCACGGAGGTAGGTACCTATCGTAATCATAACCTGTCTGCAAGTGGACTGGACTAGGATTGGTAAACTTCCTCATTATACAGACACCTGTTTACATCGGGTCAGTAGAGGTCTTACAATGTGGCTCAATAATGCACACGAAATCTATCAAAATAAAGTTATTCAATAATATGCTCTATTGTTTTAAATTTCTACTGCGCTCGCCAACCCGCCTGCCAAGCGTGGTGAGTATGGCAACTACCCCTCATGGAGATCCATGAGGGAGACCTGTGTTCAGTAGTGGACGTTTGACGGCTGGAATGATGAAACCAAGTTATGATGAGGGGATCCATGATAAATCGAGGGAAATACTCATATTTATATATATATTTTACCGTTTTTTTTTGTAAAAAAAATTAAGAATCATCTTTCTCCTCGCTACAGTTCGTATTGTTGTCAGGAAGCATACCACATTCCACACTCGGCTTCATTGTCCATCACATGAGCTAATTAACCCAGGGAGAGGTTATGGCATTGCTAAGCGGCGGCCGGCCATTAGTCAGCGTCATGTGCACCACGTTTCTTTTGTCGCAGCGCCATTCATAACTGGAGTGTACCACAGAGATCAGAAGACAAAAGTCCTTTTCTTACTGTAACGTTAGTCGACGTCCTAGGTAGGTTAATAAATTATACCTACAAATGTTAGTGTAGGCGCGTCTTCCGCCAGCGCTGCTAAAATGATTAGTGCGTCTAGCGTGAACCCGCGCATCCCGCTACTCTATACCTTAGCACGCCCGGAATAATTTATTGTATTATTCTTGGTGACCGATCGAAGTTTCGGTTTCGGTTTCGGCCAGTTTCTGCCAAACAATCGAGGTTCGGCCACAGTTTCGGTTTCGGCCAAAAACCGGCGAATCTTCGGCTATGCCGAATCTCGGTGTTAGTGAATGATCGCACGTCATTCCGCTGAATTTGACTGGCTTTATGGCTCAAATCACTCAAGCTCACAAGCTGAATTCGGTGGCTGGTGTTTTTATTGTGTTTTTTCTCGTGAATAAAAATAGTAAAAAAATATGTTGGTGTGGGATAGATAAATATTCAATTGGTTTTAACATCAATTCTTATTAATTATTTCCCTCACTTGGAAAAAAAGTTATCTGAAGCGAACGAATTCAGTTATGTGCTTTATGTTCAATTTTAATGTGTCTTGCTCTTCTTTTGTAAATTGTCAATACCATGTAGCGTTTTGCTCTATTGAAAAAACACTTATTGACTTTGACTTTGAATTATCCGAATTATCTATTGAAATTGTTTATATTTAATTTTAAAACTGAATTACAGTTCTATTTGACAGCTCCGCAAATTTGCTGCCAAACTGTTTGCGTAACCGAAAATTTGAATCATCTGTTGGTGAACTCTTGTCTATGACCCTATGTGTTAAGGGTCAACTTATATTCAGTTAGTAGACCAAAGTATAAAAATGGTTCTGTAGTACATATCCAATTAGGTGCCACAGAAACAGATACAAGTCAATATTGTAAGATATTTAATAAAGCAAAATCTACAGATTATTTGAAAATGTTGGAGCCGTGTTGGCATAGTTAGTAGTATTTCCGGCATTTTCATTTCCTCGTTGTCTTTTTAAACTTGTTTAACCGTAATGTAAAAACCGTAAGGATATTTTCAGCTCTACACTTTTCTTTCTCGAAGTCTTTTACGTTAAGGTAGACGTGTTTTAGACACATTTTGTTAATTAAAATATTTACTTTTAATCTACACTAAATTAGCTGTCATAGATAATAATAAAATTCCAGTGGAACTCTTTTCTTACTTCTTCAAACTTATTCTACCCCATACCACAGATTACAAAACCCCTAAAAAAAGGTTTCTTGCCTCGGTGTCCTAAGAATGCGCGGAGATCTCTCTGACTCCTGCACTACGCATGTGTGAACCAGTCACCCAGGAGTGATGATCTCGATTACTCCAGGGCCTCACATCGCTATGATTAATGCTAATTACCCACACCTCGATTTCCTCGCGGTTGGCGATTAAGAACACCATTAGACTATCTCCCGGGGCGGCCATTTACCTGTACTTTTCAAATATAACAGTGTTTCCGTGATGATGGCACCTAATATAACGTGTACTGTACTTTCTACGGTAACGTGCACGACTTTACCTATCCGCTTTTTATTTATTTGTTTACTATTATCCCCCTAACTATAAAACGCTGTTAATTGCTGTATAGCTCAGCTGTATAGCATCAGATAGTTCTCAATATATCCATTTGTGACAGACAGACAGACAAAGTGATACCATAAGGATTCCTTTTTACCATTTTGGTCCGGAACCCTAAAACGATCAAAGTGTATATTTGTTTGATCATTGCTAAAATAAAAACTGGAGATTGATGTGATTGTTTAACAGAAGGGTAATATATTCTGCATAAAAAGTGACCATAGACTTTATTTTCTATACTGTGATTTCTCGTATTTTTCGAAAAGTAATTGTTAAATAGCACAAATTCGTACTACCACTTCTGTTGTAAGTAGTACGAGTTTCGTAGTGATCGTACATCAATCCGATCAATACCATTTAAATCTTACGGTTGGCAAACCTGGCAGAACCGTGTTATGTTAGAATACCTATTTCAGTGGTATTGTAAGTTTACATATAGTCTTTTTTAAACTTTCGCGATCACGACACATTGTTAACACATATTTAACTGGGTATTTATCGCGTTATTTACCTTTATTATTGCCCGACGTTTCGACAGGATTGCACCCATCCGTGTTCCCGAGAAGACTGACATGTTAGAGTAACCGCAGCAAAGCAATGACGCCTTCGCTTTGCTGCGGTTACCTCTAACCCCGGGACCACGATGGGTGCAATCCTGTCGAAACGTCGGGCAATAATAAAGGTAAATAACGCGATAAATACCCGGTTAAATATGAGTTTACATATAGTGAAGTCAATCAAAACAAAGAAAAAGATAGCATCGCCTCGCGTCGTGAAATGCAATGACTGAAGACACGAAGAACCACCTAGTTTCGCCTGTTGTTTGGTCGAGCACAGAAATATATTTCGCAACTCAGATAAATTTGCCAAGGGAAACAAATTCGATTCGTAGTTTCGCCATAATTTTGATATAATATCAGTTTTTCTCAGTTTTGTGGTGATATCGCGTGTGGGCAAGGCCGTGCCTGGCCCCGCGCCGCTGTCATGTACCCAGTCACGCCAGACTGCGGAAGGTATGAAATACCTACGTTAAAAACTGTCTGTCTATTACCACCACGAATAGTTGGTGCCAAACAAAATGGTGATGATTTTGTAATTGACTCACAGTGTAAGTACGAAGATAATGACTTAACGCTATAGTAAGGCCTTTGCATCTATTATAGATGATTTATACAGCGTCAGCAACTGGTAATCATGCTGTACGGGACGCTGCAGTGCCTGGGACATTGTTAGATGGATTAGGCTTATAATAATAGTAACGCTATAATAGTTTGTTTAATACCACCACCACAAACCGTTTTACACAAACCAAATGGTGAGATTTTTAATTGACTAACAGTACGAGCACACCAGTTACATAGTTAAAATAATTTCTCTTTCCCCATTATCAGGACAAAGACGTCGCATAAAATACTGTTGAATATCAAGAACTCTAGAACTTAGGATTTCGTGGAAAATTATCTGACGCAGAAAAGTCATGTTACAGTGACCTTCTCATATTTCGTAACGGTAAAGACAAGTGGTATTAAATTGAAAGGTTTTATTCAGTGCCCAACTTTGCTTTGAAACAATGCAATTATCCGCGAAGCTAAAATCTAATTAGCAGCCTACCAGTGATTCTATTACCGATAGTAAGCTACAGAAGGGTATCTCGAAATGCTGTTACAGAATTAACCGACCTTTGTGAACTTTTTGAAGTAAGATCGGAATTACGTATTTACCAGTAAAGTAACAGCAGGTAGGTAAGGGAATTCATATTTCATTTCTATAAAACACACGTATGAAATGGGGACGAAAAATCGGCCAAGTGCGAGTTAGACTTGCGCACGAAGGGTTCCGTACCATTATTTAGCAAAACAACTACTATACTATAAATATACAACTAAATATATTGGGAATATTTTGTTGCCGTTATTATTATCGAGCAAAAATCGTTTGTTGTATGGGAGCCCTCTTAAATATTTATTTTATTTTTAAATTTCAACTCTCTTGCTATCACGGTTCATGAGATACATCCTGGAAATAGACAGACAGACAGACGGACAGCGGAGTCTTAGTAGTCCCGTTTTTACTCTTTGGGTACGGAACCCTAAAAATTGCTCAAAATTAACTAACTGCAAGCGTTGGTAGGGTGTGCGACCTCCATTATGAGTGGTTTTGAGGATAAAATATACATACCTGTTTACTATATAATATCAAAGCATGACTTTATATATTCATATTATTGAATTGTGGTCTCATTAAGTTTCTACAAAGTAATAATTATTTATTAATATTTTTTTTATTATTTCTTTTAAGATAGTTCAGCCAAATTGAATGAGGAATGTTTGTGAACAAACTATAAATATATTTATTTGCATTGATTTTTTGACGAGTGAAGAGATTTGTCACCAGTTGGCATTTTTTTACATTTTGTCAACATTGGCTGAAGTTATCAAATAAATCTAGTGCGCTGACTGTATTTCTCTAACTCTATAACTCTATTATTGATTCAAGTCTATGAAATACAGGGTGGGCCAAAAATTTTTGCACATTTGAAACATGTATATAAATAAAACTACAAATGTTATTTTGTTGGTAATTTATATAACGTAATAATAATTAATTGAAATTTGTTTTTTAAAAATGACATCGTCCAAATGTGCGCCTTTTCGTTGTTGGCACTCCTGCAATCGTTTACGCAAACTTTGGAAAACTCGCTGATACATGCTGCGGGGGATCGCGGCTATCTCCTCGTGGATGTTTTGTTTTAATTGGGATATTGTCGTCGGTTTATTAAGGTACACTCGACTTTTCAGGTATCCCCACAAGAAAAAATCGCATGGTGTTAGGTCCGGGCTTCTCGGAGGCCATGTGATATCACCTCTTCGAGAAATCAATTTTTTCGGAAACATTTCTTTGACTACCGGTAAACTCACATTTGACGTGTGGCATGTTGCTCCATCTTGTTGCATCCAGGTCCTGCTGTTGTATCCTGAAATTCATGCAACTGCGGCGTCAAAAAGTCTTGCAACATCTTGACGTATTCCGCTGAATTCACAGTTACATTATTTTCATGATTATTTTTGAACTCTCGAATATTCTCATCGCTTTTTCTTGAACGTGGCCGCCCTGTTTGTTTAATATTCGTTGTTGATCCCGTTTGCTCGAACTTCTCGACCCAAGCTTTGATCAAATCAACACTTGGACATTCACTTACACGGCGTAATCCGTATTCAATTCTAAACAGGCGTCGTACGTTACGTAAGAATCATTGTTTTTGTAAAATTGTTTTACACAAAAAGCACGCTGTTGTCCCGTGAAGCTCTCCATCGTCTTTAAAATTGCATGAAGTGACGTATAGTTTCCCGCCAACCACGCGCCGCTCCCTTGAACGGTTCTCAAAAAAATCTAGTGTTGCTATTTGCAAAAATTTTTGGCCCACCCTGTATAATAATGATTGGTAAGTTCTTTTTGACGAGGGATCTCTGCAAGTTCCTCTATCTGACGTATCTAAACATTGACTTCCTAACTCAAGTCTGCCCTTAGCACCTGCTTCTATTCCGGTTGCATAAGGCCTTTTCCACACTGGTGTAGTGATATGTACGGTAGGGATGTAGTATAAACTTTATAACCGTCATGCACTGCATGACGGTTTTAAAGTAGCAGAAGCGTCATAATTATTCTTCTACTTACTCCAGACTTTTGACAAAGATTTCGCTACGAGGTTACCTACTTATTAAATACACTGTTTCATTATTTTATGTATGATCTAGATTAGTATTAGTGATTAGTTTGTTAAATCAAATTTATACATAATATTTTTAGATATAAGTTTTACATATTTTAATTTTTTTACTATCATTATAGATCTTCGTATCTTAGTAATTATTTTGTGATTCTGAAAAAGTAGCCGTAACAGTATTTATAGTTTATTATTACATAATAATGTTAGTCTCTAAGGTATGTTTTACATATTTGTAAGGTATATGTATGTATGTGCGCATGATTGGAGAGACTTTACCTTTCCGTAAATACAAAGCAAAAATACATTATGTAATCCGTTTTTAACTAGCACGGGAGGTAAGGTCTTGAAAGTTCCGCTTATTATGTTATTTGTAAAGATTTTAAATAAATAAATGATTGATTGATTGATTTATGATTGAGACTAGCTGGGGTTGGCACAAGACATGTTCATCTATCATTCACCATCTTTCAGACGTAAAAACAACACTCACGAAAAAATATATTCCGTAAAAATTAAGTTTTGTAAAGAGTTTTCAGTAGCTATCGCTATAAAAGTCTGCATAAACCTTTAGCTGCACCCGGCGTAATAAATCCGAACCTGTGATTATGTGCGTGCGCATCCCGCTCCTCCAATAGCAACGTAACAAATGCACCTGCCGGCAAAGGAAGCTGTAATGAAGCCAGTGGCAACTGAACTTTAACGCAACTGGTAAATTACGTCACTATTATGTAATGTATTATCAGGTTTTGGTGTCGCGTTCATGGGAATCTTGCGTTGAAGGAAGCTGGTGGGTGGTTATTGTTAAAAATTTACAGTTGTGGGTTTTTGCTTTGGTGCGTTGTGAATATCATCTAACACTCATTTTCTTAATAATTAACCTACTTGTTGTTATAAACTATTTATTATATTTTTTCCCTTAACAAGAATATCGTAGAAGTTTCTTGCTATACTTACCCCGCAAATGATTAAAATTCAAACCCCGTAGAGCGTAATTACTTCTGTGTCTGGTCAGAGCTTTAACTTTTATTACCTTTCTGTAATTAACTTAATGCATAATATAAGGCAAAGATTATGTTCTATCATCATTAATTAAATGCTCTTGCGGTAATCCACAAGAGCATTTAAGTTTTTAAGAACATAATCTTTGCCTTATATTATAGATGTAATCATCAAACTACAAATGGACATTTCTTAGGATCCCTCACATTAATTTGACTATTATTAGGAAAATCTAAAAACTTAGTAGGCATTTGTCAGGTTGACTAAGTTTGGATGCTTTTCGCCTCTAGATCATTCAACTAGTTTGATATGATATGACTTGAGAATTAAATAATAAATAAATAAATAGTGCTGGACAATTCACACAGCCTCATCTAGCTATGGGTACCTTCTGGATGGCTGATATACTTAGTACATAAAAGTACCTACACAGATATAGTTTATATTATATATAGAAAAACATCCAGAACACTCTGAACACATATCTGCAGATCATACAGACATTTGTCCCGAAGTGGGAAACGAACCTTGCGGGTTGCGTACCTCTTGCGTCGCAGAGGTCGTCTGTCAATTATGTGAAATGTATTCTTCTACCACTGTTTTTTTCTATTGTATTTCGTTCTTCAAACAAATTATTAAACCTTACGGGATTAGCATCATTTTTACAATGTTAAATGAGAAATCTACGTATTGACTTGCCTTTTGACTTGACTACCTTTACTGTAAAATGCTGATAAAATAATGTCAGCCGTCGACAAAAGATTTGCACTTTATAAAGTAATGATTTAATTGCGGTGTTTAAATGCTCTTTGAATTCCGTTTTCCCGATAAACCCCGAATGCTCAAGTTTTCCGTCTCTAAAGTTAGGTTTTGGTGCATTGTTCATAGTTCATAGCTGCTAGCAGTTGGCTGCTCAGGTGTACGGAACACAATCAGCAGTAAAAACGAATGAGCAACTTCAAGATATCCAAGCATTATGTTCTCCAAACGTTTTGCTAAAATTTAATAGGCATTGTAATGGCTTTAGCTTCAACAGCTTAAGCTAAATGTGATAAAATAAAGGTGTTATGGTCAATATAATTTCAGCGTAGAAGTTCCCGGTCATTCTGAATTTCCGTGGCATAAAATATGAGATGTTGAGAAAAGAATATTGAAAAGTCGTCTGGCCGAGTGGTACGCACCCTCGACTTTCGATCTCGAAGTTTCGATAGTACTTTTCCGTGCACCAATGGATTTTTCGTTCTCGAAAAATGTACATTTAACACGTGCTTTAACGGTGAAGGAAAAAATCGTGAGGAAACCCGAGGCTTGGTCCGCTTCAGAGGTCTTGAACTGTTCTTCTCCTCTGCCTAATAGCCAATGAAGCTGGGAGGATGGTATAGGCACACTTTAGCGTCCTGTACAGCATGAATACCAGTTGCTGACGCTGTATAAATCTTAATGAGATGTGAATGCTATGGTCGCTTTTATTTTAGCGTTTTATTTTCTGATCTTTCTGACGCTGCATCCCATAACAATATATCAGATGATAAATTAAAAAAAAACAAACAAGGGAAAAATCAGATCATGGCGCTTTAAGACGAATTTTCTCTACAATTGCTATGGCACAATTAAGTTCTGATGTTTCTTTCTATTTTATCTTAATTTTGTACCAAGTTCGCAGCTCCAGTTTATAAAACCAAGCCCTCCAGTTGGCTTTTTTAATTTTAAATAATAAACACTTTGTAGAACATACAGCGTTAAGCTTATTGTCCTAAGTTTTTTCGAATGATTGTATGTTTTATTGATCCCATTCTTTCTCGCTGCAGAATAATGACTGTTTGATCTGTAGTAATTTGTTACAGATGTTTTATAATAACTATATTGGAAATATTCATAGAATTTAATTCGTCCTATGGCGAGATGGGCGGAAGACATCACAAGCGTACCAGGGCTGACCTGGATTAAATTGGCACAGGACTGTTTATTATGGCACACACATAGGAAGACCTAGTCTTCATACACCAGTGAAATTGAGCTGCTGCTGATGATGATGATCATGTGACTTACCTACACTAAAGGAAGAAACTATTTAGTATTAGTTGGATACCTGTACGTACAGGTTCACGCTAATACGAAAACTAACGCTGCTTAGTTTTCGTATTGGATAATGACTGGTCTGATGTCAGACATTATTTACTTGCTAGGGTATGCTGATTATCCCCTTCGCAGGGGATCGTCGCGGGGTTTCCTGGAATGATCCATTCTTCTTATTTAGTTATCTCAGGGTACTGTCAACAACAGAACCACCAGCAAACCTTGACAGCGTGTTTCTCATCTCACAGGGTATGTTAGCTCTTGATGCAGCATTATGGTATATTCTACGTGCTTTCTGCGAATACGTGAAGCAAGTCCTACTACGTTTACTTTAGAGCGTTTATCACATTGCTTTTGTTTACACCACGTCTAGTCTTGGAATAACGAATGGAGCTTTGTTCTAGGAATATTTCATAAAACTGTTTCTAGAATATAATTCGAGATTCTCAGGAATGTTTTTTCTTTAGTCTGTTTTTATCTAGAATGATCTCGTTTTATTACTCTACATAATATATTACTATGCTAATTCTACAAAACAGCGTGACCCTTGCACCGACGAAAATTGAATTTAGTGAAAATAATTAGACTTAGTACTTTTAAAACACATAAATAACCTGTAAAAAAGTAATGTTTAGGAAACAATAAAGCTTATACTATTATAAGTCTAAAATCCGAGAATATTACATAAGAATTTTTATTCCATTAGAGCCACTAACTGAAATAGTTTAAAAACACAATAAAAGTTAGTTACAAAATTAGGATTTTTTTCTTTAAGCCTTTATAAACTAAAATTGTAATAATCATATTGTTTTTTTTCCCGACGTTTAGATAGGATTGCTATCCAAGTCACGGGTAGACATGTTTTTTTGTAAATGTAGACTTTTACGTAAGTATACCTACAATATAATACAATAGAAACCACTTCATCTGTCAGGACTAATACCTGACGAATATACACATTTAATTGTTACGTACAACGACCACAACTACGGAATTCCACCTATTTCTATAAATCGTAGAACAGAAATCATTGAAAACTAAATCGCGGCCTGTTACCGACCATTCTAATTGTATATTTCTGTGAACACTCGTAGGTATACAACATTAAATCACTGGATATCGATAATATCCACTCAATGGCCGATAAAGTTTAATGCCCGTGGTATAAGTACCTGAACACAGTATGGATAGCGAAATAAACGCAGTAACCATGCCTCAAACATAAGAACACTTTAGTGTTGAGTCAACCCTTTGAAGTGTTTAGGTTGCCAACATTTGCGCGATTGTTGAAACGCTAGCCTATCATTGTTCTGCCATCACTGTAAGTGGGTTTACTGTTTGCAATGTACCGTGCTGTTTCTGTTTCTCTATTTACTCTATGCCTGTCAGAGATTAACGCGTTAACTAGTTCCTTTCATTAAAATATATGATGCTCTTAACGACTTCGTTGAATTAATGGTCCGATTACCGCATACAGTTTTAGCCAATATACTTCTTGTTATGGTGCTTAAAAAGTAATGCCTAGGACTATTCACGTTATGGTCTAGTTAATCCACGAGTCTCTCAAAATGTTTAAGAACCCAGAAAAGTGTATGTTATCATTTGACTTAACTTATCTCCCACATTGTTCTTCTTTCATCAAGATTCGTTTAGTGGTGTCGACATTCAATGGTAAAATAACATCTTGGCAACCATTCGCGTGCATGATATTAGCAAATCTGTGTACCTACAGTTATTATAGTGTCATAATCACTTGAAATGTCTAGAGTGCCTTCGAAGACTGCTTGGCGACGCGGGCGCAGGTGGGCCCTATTGCATCAGTACCGCATTCTTCTCAAGCAATCCAACTCTATATGATACCTATGAATATTTAATTCCGTTGCATACAGATTGTAAATTGAAGTGGAGTTACGTATACCTAAGCTGGATTTTAGTAATAAAATAACATCATTTTAGCTGTAGATTGTAGGTTCAACAATTCTTGATTAGGTTCAAGAATTGTTAAGACTATTTTTTTTAATTCTATACAATAAAGTTAAGTTGTTAATTATCATACGTACAGTTAATATAGTCGCGTGGGTGTGGAAGTTGTAAAACCTGCGAAAATTACTGGGTGAAAGTCGTGGGAGTAGAGTGTTTAACATGTTGGTGTTGTGTGTAGTGTGCAGCATTATTTATTTATTTTAAATCGCTTTTTTCTGCTAATCGGTTAGTTTTTTTATATCGACGATCACACAATACATTTTGACGCGGTTTTTAATAATATTTTTAATTTTTCAGAATATTTATGTGTATGCATTGCGGGCCACGAAGCCGGAACGGATCACTTGTTTAAAAAAAATGTATATGTAAACGGAGAATAATATATTAATAATTCAAATTAACTTGCAAAATAATGTTTAGGTGCGTAAGCAACATAAAGCAACATTCTACTGTCGGCACCCCACGGCATACATTTATTTTATCGAGCTAAATTTCTATACATTTTAGCGAACATGTTAATCTCTATGGCAACATGGTTGTGTTAAAACGTACGCACACCTTGCTTCTACCTTTTAAGATTAAGTTATTTACGTGCTTAAGTAGTCACTTAGTCTATAACCTGTCGGTTGTTTTACTTTAAAGGCGTGAATTTGCACCTTGGTATGTGCTAAGATTAATATCTGGGCCCATATGGATATTAATTAAGTTAACAATGTATATTTCGCACCTGATCAGTGTAGTTCTACATAAATGCATATATTCTAAATGGTTTTTCATTTGTGTATCCATTAAAATATTTTATTTCTATGTGATAGTTTATACATCATTTCTAGGTAGATTTTTACATATAAATTACATTGATGCATTTAATTAAAATAGTGTAATTTGAAATTATAACATACTACAACAATATACAAGGGAAATATGGTATGCCACAAAAATCATGCTTTACTAAGTTGGTTAAGTTGTCACGCGAAAAAATAATATAAGCAAGGAATTAAACTTTTACCTTTATTTTTGTAATGTAAGTTTAAAAAAGTAAAAAATTACAAAAGTCATAAGACCGGTTAGCACGATTTCCTTGTGAGGTACGTTGCACTGAGTGTTTCTTGTTTTTAATCCATACCACTCGTCGACTCCTTTCAATTCCTTACGATCGAGACCTTTGTATTAAAATATCTTCCTTTTATAGTGTTTATTTATTTAGGCTGAGGCTAGGCTATGTCACTGCAGGACAAAAGCCTCTCTCCCATTTCAGACCGTCTCGGTCTGTAAGAAAAGCATTGAGCAGACACTCCATGTTTTACGACGTTCGACATTTTGCGGAAACTTTAAATTAGCTGTCCAAATGATAACGTGACTCGTTTATATTGCATATCTTGTATTCATACATAAGCAAGCATAGATGAAAGTTTCTTAATTGTTAAAAAACATAAAAAAATATATGAAATATATTTTAACGCTGCCGCATCATTAGTTTTCCTTACATATTTTGCTATAGCAACATTTCGCGGCCCACCTAACCGAACCTAACTATATATTTTGAATCATCTGAGTTTTTCTCGCAACGCCATCTCATCCCAAATATAGCATTATATGTACAGATATAATGTCTTATCCCGAGTCATTTCCCAGATATATTTAGGAATTGGCTTGGTATTGGGAAATGAAAACTAGAATTGCAATTAATTTAGTAATCGTTAAAGATTGCGAACACTTCATTTAGCACTTCACTCCTTAACTACGGTATAGATGTGGATGAATCTTAATATATTAGTTTATTATTTATTTATTTATTAGGTACTTACAAAAAAAGTTAACAAATTGACAAATATTTTAACAACTTGATCTTATTAATATACATGTGTATTAATACAAAAGGGGGCTTGGCCCTATCTAAAGCAAGCAAGTCTTTAAGCAAGTCTTTTTGGAGGGGAAAAAATCGGATATTCGTATTTCTTTGAATTTTTTTTTTTACATTTTTACCTATTGATGTGATGTGAACTGTGTGTGAAATGAGTTAATGAACTGTGTGTGAAATGAGTTAATTATTAGATTTTTGTATTTGATTTAAAAAAACCTCTCCGTTCTTATAGGAAGGTATTTAGGTAGTTAGGTTGTCATTATGGTTTGCCATCTCATAGGTAGTTCATTGATCCCTTTACTAAAAAAAACCATTCGGACGGGAATCAATACAATCTTTGAAGGTGGTTTGGACTGCCCCATCGGAGTTGAATGTTTTCCCTTGCAAGAAGTTATCCAAATTTCGAAAAAAATGGTAATATGTTGGAGCAAGGTCCGGAGAGTACGCTGCATGTCTTAGATATTCCAACTGAAGCTCCTCTAATTTGGTAGCCGTCTGTTGAGCAGCGTTGTCCTGAAGCAGCAGTAGCAATTGATCAGCCTCGGTTGCTTAGCAGCTAGCTTTTTCATCATGGTTTCCAGTTGCTGACAATATACACCTGCCGTAATTGTCTGGCCAGATTTAAGAAAGCTGTAGTGGACGACACCGGCACTGGTCCACCAAACGCTCACAAGTAACTTTTTTTGAGTCAGTTTTCGCTTGGGACATGATTTGGCTGGTTCGCCAGGGTTCAGCCATTGCGATGAGCGCTTCCGATTATCGTATAGGATCCACTTTTCATCATAGATAATGATTCGTTTTGTAAAAACGGGAATTACTCACGTAGTATTGTAACGTCGAAGATTATTCCGACACGTTTCGATTTTTCACTGTCGTGTCGGCCCCACGCGCGGACGGGCATTCAATCCCATGATGATGATTTTCTTGAAAAATCGAAACGTGTCGGAATAATCTTCGACGTTACAATACTACGTGAGTAATTCCCGTTTTTACAAAATGAATAGTATATCTCACGTTAATTTTGAAAGATAATGATTCGATTTTAAATCCCTTCATTATTGTGCCGGTTTAGTAATGTAACGCAGCCGTCCACGGGGCTTGTTCTGCAGGTCGAAATTTCCAGAAAGAAAACGTTGAAACCAAAAACGCACTGTGTTTTCTTTTGCGACACCGCCGCCATACACATCAGTAATCCTTCAAGCCGTTTCTGCAGCACTGGTGCTACGGTGGAACTCGTACTCGTAAATAACGCGATATTTCAAGTTTTCTATTTTGTAAACTGAGTGACGCAAAGAAAAAATACAAAAGAGGAAAAACAAATGAATTGTGGTTTTCGAAACACATATGCATGAGTAAATGGCTGTATAAATTTGAATTATGAATTCCTAACCAAAAAGGAGTTATTTGAGATCAAAGTGGCCAGTACGACAAAACGCCAATTTCATATGTAACGACCTTTAAGTAAAAACAATCTACCAATATAATTATATTTATTTATAATCAAAATACCTACTTGGCTTAGTACTTGACTACGAAGAAAAACAATGGGACAATAGCAGACACTCCATGTTTCACGATGTTCGACCTTTTTTTAGTCAAGCCAACGCTGCCGCATCATTAGATTTGCTATTCAATTAACTTGATTGATATTTTGACGTTGAATAAAACTCATAATTATTCAATGCCTTCGCTGCCAGGAAACGATTATCAAGGTACCTACCCAGTTTCGACGAAGCTTTTTGCTTGTGTATTTTTCCTTGGGTAACAAGAGATTGTCGCGACGAGACGAATCGCTGTAAAGGCAAACTGACACTGCTAATGCTGTGATTGCTCATCGATTGCCAGTATCGAGTTAATATTTTGTTCTGCTGTTTTCATATTTCACGGTTTTCTAAGTCTACCGTACAATCAGTTTTTTCTACATTCAGCCCATGCGATAACTTACCGGGCTTTATAGTTCTGCGACAGAATTGAAACGAATATGCAATATGTTGAAATGTGCCTTTTCCTGGAAGCCATTCACTGTTATGTTACATCACGCAAGTTTGATGCATGTGATCTCTTAACCTGGTATTAGTTCATTAGAGTTAGTAACGGACATCAATGGGACACATTTCTTAGCAAAAGGCCACCTACGCAGCGTAGCTATAGGCATGTTCAAACGCTTGCTGGACAAACCGCGACTTGGACTAACTGCATGTAGGACGAACGGCTAACAAATCGTCCAAACATCGACCTGGTCTGTCATGTTTTACACATGAACCAAAGTATTTGTCTGTACTATTTCTTAAAACAAAGTTAAATATAGTCCACATAAAATGTTCTTAAAAGGATCTTACTTGGCAGTGTGTAAAATGGAGCGGCATTCGAATTACTATGTTGTAACTGTCCGGATAATTTATAGGATCCCCATTTTCTATACCCATTTGTGGTGATAGAAATTTACTGACTACTGCATCTATACAAATGCTCGGGTGTCCTAAAAGGTGGCAGCCTATAAATGGGTCCCGTAAAATTATAGGGTAGATGTAGATAAATGCCAATACTAATGAGGAGCTTACTAGAAACCCGTTCTTATTTCTCATTCGGACTTAGCAACAAGCTGCGTTTTTTTAAAACGCCTCTTTGTCTTACAAATTTATTAAATTTTAAAATGTTTATGATTTTTTCCAAGAAAGTGTATGTATTGTATATTATGCCGTGTTTCTCAAATTTAGTCACGTCTAGAATTCCTATGAAAAAACTTGTTAAATAAAGCTAAATAACTTTCGATTGAAAGTAGTCGGGGCTCGCGCTATTGTTATTTACACAAAAGATCAAGGTCACTAACACTTTACTAAAGATCTTCGATAACAAGCTGGTAGCTTTTATGAGTTTAGTCGACTGATCGCAGGTTAACAACTCGCAAACATCCACAGCATTTCGAAACTTGTCAATGAGTATTATGTGGATTATAGCACCTACGTGGTACTTACTCTATCAAAATTAATATTAGCGTTAAGATGTAGAGCACGAAGTTCCAAGGTTTGAGTTGATTAATCGAGGTTTGGCTTGGTTGCCGCGCTCTGTAACACAGATAATATAATACACTAGTAGTAATACCTACCTATCTATTATACTACGACTTATTACCGCAACTATTATATGAATGGATAATAACATGCTTCATAATTACATAAAACCTTGCATAGGGACGTGCAACATCATTGTGTGTTTTACAATGGTATCTACGAGTACATTATGTTATTACGTCTATTGTAGGAGTAATTAAGCACTAAAAGCTTTTGTATGATGAAAAAAAGATTAAAACAAAGTTCTTGAACCTGATATAAAAAATATAAAGGTGAATAATTAAGTAAGTTATTATAAAACACCTATGAACCACCTAGCAGTGGAACAATCTATAACATAACGATACAAATTTAGAGTTAGGTACTCTTTTTGTTGGAGTAGTTTTTAATTTAAAAAACACTAATCCGTAATTGTAGGTATTGGGAACAGTAATAGAGAAAGGTATGGCTTGTTTAGAAATACAATTTCCAATGATATTACCATATCGGCCCATTTGGTTTATTATCATAATGTGCTTTACATAAGAGATTTTGTAGCTTTGTACCGTTTTCTCTGTTTCCATTACGGAATCAATAGTAACTATCTAACAATAGTAAACATGACTATTTGTAGCTTGGTAGCTTCTAGCCCCAAGGCGTCGCACGAATCCAAAAGTAAACTATAAGAAACCATTATTATCAACAGAAAAGCAAGTACGTCTACTCATAAACATAGCTTGTTTTGCCATATTATTCAGCAAAGGTTTGCTTTTTCCTGACAATTTAGCACTATTCTCAAGTCTGATGATGATATTCGATTTGAATGGACCCATTATTGTCTTCTTGTAAACAGAAAAGCATGTACTACACAAATAAATATCCATTCATCGTCTCTTTGTTCTGCAAAGGCTTCTCTTCTTTCCTGACACTCTGCTCCAGCAGTTTCATTTAAAATGATTTGCATTGCTCTCTAGTGCGACGATGATTTGCCAGCTCTAGTGACATCTTAGTTTCATATGAGATGAGCTATCCAAGCATATTTAAATCATTTAAGTTCTTTGCTGATCATCATCATATCGGTCGTAATACGTCCACTACTGAACACAGGCCTCCCTCATGGATCTCCATGAGGGGTAGTTGCCATACTCACCACGCTTGGCAGGCGGGTTCGCGAGCGCAGTACGGATGTTGATACACGGAAAGACGCTGCTGCCCATCTTCCGGAGGATTTGCTGATCAATTGGAGCCTAATATTTTTATTGTAAAGATAACGGGTACACGAACGATAAAATACCACGCTCCGTGAAAAAAACTGGGATCGCTGGGGTGAGTGTAAAAGCGAAATAGAGTTATTGGACCGGATCGATTTGTCACTATCCCAATGGGGAAGACGTGTGGCCTTCCAAAGTTACGCTGGCGTGATGACCAATCCAATGAGCCCCAAGGTTGTCTGGTAGAGTTTATCTTTCTGTTGTTATTTTTATATTTAAGGTGTGCAGTAAAGCATTTTCTATTCTATTCTATTCTATGACCTGGTTTGCTTCGACAGGGAAGAGGAAGAGTTGACTGAAAACCGGGGTTGATGGATGACAATAGGAAAAACCCTCAAGAAAATCTTTGCACAGAAGGTTAACAAAATCCTTACCTACTTTCCTGGTTGAAATGAAGAAACCTTTGCCCAGCAGTAGTAGTACGTAGGTACGTTCCTAATAAGCTGAGAAAAATATGTGTTTTTGGAAGCTGCATTATAAAGGGCTGATATTAGACATACTTAGGTACACTTTGTTTTGTTTTCCGTGCTCCGCTATGCCACAGACCGGAAATTCAATCCTTTGTTTTACTTTCTCCCGTCGCCGTCGGTCGGTAAGAGCCCTCAACATCGAGTTACTATTACCGAAAATATTTCTTGTATTTACTGTATAAATGTTTTATTGTTATTTCGTTTATGTTTTAAGTTCATGATTATAGGCATAAATTAGTTCAAACCTTTCGCTATTTGCTGTCTTTGGTGTGCGCTTTCATGAGACAAATTTATAATGAGTCCTTCTACAACAAATCTAAGGAGTAAAAGTCTAGGTAACGAGAAAAAATCAAGAACTATTTGATAAAATTTTTGTTATCTTTATTGCTGCAATCAGTGGGTATATTATTAAATGGAAAATTAGTTTAGATATATATTTTAACAAACGTTACATTCAAGCAAAAACTTCCTAACAGATCAACCTGAAACTTTCTACCTGTATTCTACTACTTTTAGGCTACTTTTATGCAGGAAGAATGTGTGTGGTAGAGCTAAATATATAGCGAAAAGAGTTATGAACAGAAAAATCGTTATCAGTGAAGTTTGCAAGCCATTCGATGAACCTTTCATAGGCAGTTGCATTGACATTTGCGAGGAATTAATTTTCAAAATCTGTCTGCCGGATTTTGCGGTAATAAAACAACGAAAGCCACATAAAATTCGAACGGGGGTTAATATTCCAACAACAAAGGCAGTGGTCAGACAGGTTGATATAAACACTTGGCAGAGGGACAATGCAGGTCGGATGACACCCCTTCGAACAATGGTCTCGTTAACTGCAACAATAACAGTTCACCTGGCGGCCACTCGCACATTATATCAGAGTTAAAAATATTTCAATTGGAAGCCGTTTAGGACGTGTATAAAATAGAAATACCTTCTATTTTCCATGCGTAGTTCATAATTATAGAAGTCTTTAACCGTGTACGAACAAAAAGATGGTGAAAACAAACATCAAACACGCAGTGCGTACCAATAACGGACATCAAATACTGCGTTCGTCAAAAATGTTCGTGGTGATCCAACGGTGAATCCATGGTTACTGAGGGGTTGAGCGCGAACACTAGGAGAATTGTGTTCGTAACGTGTGTACGAACTAAACATTCCATGATCTATGTTTGTGTTCACCACGTTTTGTTCGTTCGTGCGCACATGGCTAATTAAGTTTTGCTGAAGAAAAACAATTGCTTTAAATCGACATCATATGAAATCACACCAATGACATCAATCAAGTAACACCTAAGTACAGCATTTGATTACCAAAAGCTCCTGAAATTTAGTCTTATTGGCATTATTCATAATGATCTATAAGGTATTTCATTTGAAAGTTGCAAAAAACGAACGTTTCTGCAGTTAGCATATTTCAAATGACCTTTAAATCACACCACTGTGGGGCCTCAATTCACGAGATCAAAATATTGCATGCGTACTCAGATATGACAGGCAATCACATGCTGGATGAACTTGGCAGCAAACGATAAGCCACTCCAAAAAGCTAAATTTTGGTTCTCTCTATAACGTGATGTGATTGGAATTTATTAGTAAGCTCTTATGCGAGCTGTCCGCTCAAACTCCAACTTAAAAAAGCCTTTATTCGGTGGGAACGCAAATTAAATATGCAAGTCTTTCTCTCAATCTCTTTCCTTCACATGTATTATTCCCATCTGATGGCGGGGTCTGCTTTTCTGGTCTTTTCCTTCCACTTTGCTCTATTTAACGCGTCGTTTTGGGGAAACATTGTAGTATTCAAGGTTTTCTTTGATGAGTCTGTCCACTTTTTTTTGACTCACCGTCTCTCACCTCTATGTCTGGACTCGGGTAGGTTCAGCATGATCATTTTCTGGGTTATGCGTTCTGGTGGTCTTCTCAGTACGTGTCCATAGCAGCGGAATCTCCTTTATTAAGTAAGTCAATTTACAATATAAAAACACAATTTAATTGAATAAAGAAGTAAATTGAATTGTTTCTGTTCAATGACACGCGAATTAGAAAAAGAAACGAACAGAAGAAAATTACTCAGTCTATAAAGTAAACATTTTCATTGGCATTGATTTAAATGTTTTACATTGGTTCAAAAAATGTCAAGCAATGCCAACAATGTAATGCTTGTGAGTCCTTATTGACCCTGTATCTCGCAATGGACAGTCCGCTTTAGCATTCTCTAGTCTGACACACAGAGACAACGAGCATAAACAATTTACTGTAGGTACCTATAGCATTTTACGCCATAAATAATTTTCACCAGAGAGGATAAAATAAATCATTAATGCTAAGTTGTTTAATCGTTGTAATTGGAGATTATGAAATTGCTTCTTTTAATAGGGCGTAATCTGATAATCTTTGTAAGATAAACAGTTGTCGAAGACAAAGGTCCACTTCCTGTTCCTGCTATCTTTTTGTTCTCTCTACATTCAGAGTATGTATACAGCCTAACCCGACCCTCTTTGTCCGACGCACGTGACAGTCCCGACCGGTCCAGCGGGTGTAACAGCTATAATGCCTAGTAATACCACTATCTAGTATTGTGAGCTGTAGCAATACCACTATACGGTTCAAACTAAGCCCGATACATAAACTAGCATGTTGCGGAGTCGTTGTATAAACATCAAGTTTTATTGCTTGGCTGTGTTCCACGCAGGGACGTTAAACCCGATTCAGCCCTGGAGCTGTTAGTTTACTGGATGGTTTGTCGATGCCAAAACATGCTAGAGTGTCTTGCGTAAACGTGCTCAGTTTGGCTTGTCAGATATCTGCATCTATATGCTGCGCGCACGCGGGTCACACACTTGACATTCACATGTGTGGATACTGGTTGATCATCATACACTTTCTTTTGCGTTAACTCGGTAAGTGTGTTTGTAGAATAACACATCTCATGTAATGTGTAAACGCTTAGCATTCGACATTATTACCTCCAGATTAAGCTTTTGTCATCTTCTTACTAATGTGAAATTTGTCGCGACAAAACAAGAGAAACCTCTTAGAGCTATTGACACAATCAATTTAAAATTATGTAGCGTAGAAGCCTATTTAATCGAGAAGTTGCCAACAAAGATATATACCTAAATAAACAGTTTAACAGAATGTTAGAATGTAAGCCGAACCCTACGAATATTCTTAACATAACAAGATTCATGTTATTTTTAGCCCCTGACAAAATAGGGGGGTGTTATAAATTTGATCGCTATGTGTGTGTGTTTCGTAGCTCTTAAACGAGTGGACTGATTTCAATGCAGTTTTTTTAATTAAACGAGCAGGTTTTTATCGGTGGTTCTTAAACATGTTTTATCAAAATCGGTTGAGTCGCTATCAAGATATGAGGAGTAATAGTTGGGATGAACAATCTAATGTTTCCAAATATACCCAAGTTTGGTATCTAAGGAAAGGAAATTAGTGATGAGTAGAAAGCAGGTTTCTAGCAGTTCTCTTATTTAGTGTTGGGGGTAACCTACAATTTTTAATATTACAAACTTGTGTTCGGAGCTGTTTCACAGAAGGCACTAAGTAATTTCGATCAGCACGGTGTTGGCGGTGTTCGCGCTCGCTCCTTGCGGTGGTTTCGATAGTTACTAATGGACTTCTGCCAGGAAACTACGGGCGCTACAATATTTTGATGCCAAAATGTTTACAGGAATGCAATGCTGCATCGGTTTCCACCGGTATTATTGCTTTGTTCCGACGATAACTTCCTTATAGATAAATCTGGACTGTTACTAGAATATTATCTTTCAGTTCAGTATTTTTATTAAACGCAGAGATTTTTAATTCTCAACCATAAATAAATACAGACTTTTACAAACTATAAAGAATAAATCACTATCCAAATTGGATAATCCATGATCCATTTTTGTAAAATTTCCAGACGATTTAGTTTTTGTTCAGTGCCGTTATTTATTCGAATTAGCTCGATAACGCACCAATAACACTCCGGTGAGCCCATTATCAACGATCACCGATTCGGAGAGATTGCGAGTAGCGATTAGCTCCGGTTTAGCTGAGCCCTAATTTATTATTCAGTTTCTGTCGCAGGCGGTAATTTATATAGGTGCATTCACAGACGACGCATTGAGGTGATTACAGCCATAGAGGTGAGATAACACGGTAGCGCAGTGTGGTTTGCATTTGCAAGACTTTGACACAGTTTCAGCTAATCTGACATGCAATAATTGCCAAGGAGCTAAATATAATGCTGCATTGGCATTCTGTCCACCCGGCCGCCGCGCCAGGCCGCTCGCTCCGACGACCACGTACCCCACACGCATTCAAATCAAGCTAGCCTTCCCTCAGCCTACGAATGAACGTTTAATTCAATGTTTTTGATTGTAATGCGTTTTAATACAATAGAGATACTACGGCATTGTTAACAGTGCTCATAATTGGCTACTACTATTTCACTCGGTTCACGTATTTAAATTCTAAGCGAGCCCTCCGACATTATTTTTATGTCCACCAAGTTAAGTGTTTTATTCAAGCAAGTGCTGAATTGGTGATATATTGAACGTACAATCAGACAATGAGGTTCTTTGAAGAGCTTGTCGTGATAATGAGCTTTATCGTGTTGCGATAGGGTCTAGTTTGCGGAGCTCTTCCGCGGTTCACTGTTCAACACTATTAGAGTAACAGCTTTGATAATAGCGTCCAATAGCACCTAATAGGAAGCTGTCATAAGTGCTTATTCACGGCGTGTATTTGAGTGGAGTGTTCATGTATGTAAATATGAAGTACCGCTATCGGCATCCCAACCAGACTAATGAAGAGATTTGGCACGAAGCACGAGCTTTAACGGGTCTGTCGCTGCACAGATAAACATGTTTGTTACACGTAATAATTACACATACACGATTCTGTGTAACCTATTAAAACTGTTGATGAGTTGAGTTAATGTTTTGAATTATAATTACGACGAATATTTGTTTACTGAATTATTTAAGCAATTATTTTCCATATTGTTTGATTATCCTTACGTTACGAGATTAAAATCACGATATATGAAGTTAATTTGTGATACTGATAAACCTTGAAATGTTAAAGGTCGCAACATGTTGAATATACTTTACGTATTGAACCTAAGACAATTATTGGTTTAATACATTTTTATTTTAAAGATTCTACTGCAAAAGAGCACCTAATGTATTTTGCTCATTTCTTTACTCAGTATTCAAGCTAATGGAGTGCATTTCTCCTGATGGGTTCTTCAAATTATACGCTCGTATTGGTCACGAATGCCGTCACGACAGACGTAGTGGTAAGAACCCAACAGATTTGATCACGATCCGGACAAATACTCCGGTACCGTTTTGTCATGCGGATGATTGTCGCTTCGGACCGCACACATTTGTGTACAATCATGTGGGTCGGCCTTCCGATGAAATGATTTGTGAAAATACTTGGTTGTTGGAAATTTTATATGAGGAAAACCAGCTTCTGCGTACAGTTTGCACCCGGATGAAAAATAGCCTGTATTTGAATTCCAGTCTACATCTGCTTAAGTGCATGTGCAAAGTTTCAGCTTGATCAGTTAGACAGCTTTTTCTTAAAGACGAGACAAACCTTCATAATCATCATCTCTTGTCCGTGGATGCAGTAAGAATCTGCCTAGGGTTACCTCTGGAAGATGGGCAGCAGCGTCTTTCCGTGTATCAACATCCCGTACTGCGCCAATGATCATGAGCTTGGAGATCCATGAGGGAGGCCTATATCCAGCAGTGGATGTGGAAAGCAGTCCTACAAGCTGCTGAGATGATGAATATAGGTGGGATTGGTACTTTTAAGAGTAAAAAAAGCTATCCAATAACTCTGGTTTTAGCTTTGAGTCACAAGGTTCTTTATAAAATATTGTACGTTTAGTTGTAACAAACGGTGAGAAACCCAACGTCATATAAATATATATCCGGCCAGTGACTGTTGTTTTATCCCTTTAACCAAGTTCTTAAAATGAGTTTTCATATAGCTCTAAAAGCGTAAGAATATTCTACGTCACTGTACTCACATATCAGAGCCACAGAGCCCACACAATGGGAACGACGACAATGGCACAAGCCGCCCGACACCGCTACTCCCTATATTCTTCATTTGCATACTGTCGTACCCTCAACCATTGATCGGAGCCTGTAGATACGATACTCATTGGTTTAATTATTTGGTAATCATAGTTTATGCGTTTTGTTATTATAGCTAGCCACTTTTCACACAAGTCTATCTCAACCAGGGTCTACATATTTACCTACAAGTGCAAAGTTTCGCTGTCGACAATTTTTATTTAGAAGTTCGAGGTAACAGTCGTCCATGAAGCAAACTTTTAGATTTATATTTTATTTTATTTTATTTTATTCGGAAGACAAACAGTTTTATAATCATAATAGTTAACTTATTAAATATACACGAACCAATTATACGTCTTCGCATAAAAAAAACTAAATATAGCTTGCTGAAGTTAACTATCAAACTAATACTAACATATTATAAAATATAAATTTAGAAAACAAAAACTAAAAAGAAAACACAAGATAAATACTTAAAAAATAAAAGAAAACAATCATGATGAGGGAACCAGCGATCCGACAGGATGTTTTTGACTTTTTGTGGACTTGTATTAAAAACTGTATTAAAAAATATCTAGCTAATTGAACATTCATCTAGACACTCGACCAACTCTATCTAGACACTTTCTTGACCGTTCATCTAGACACTTGACCATCCACGTAGATACTCGACCACCCAATCTAGACACTCGAAGCTCGTTTCTTAGAGCTTTGTCCGTTCCAGCGTTGTAATTCATAATTATATAAGACTAACTCCGCTCCGCTCCGCCTATTGGAAAGGCACCCTTAGAGTTGTATTGCCGTTCTATCTGACTTTATCGTAGATACAAAGCTTTGTCGTTCGTAGGTACCCTTTAGCATACCGTCGTTTCAACACGTCGATACGTACAAAAGTGAACATCGCGATATTATCCCTATCTCCCCGGTGATGCGAGTAGGTACGAACATTATTGTTACGTACCTCTAATTCTAATTCGACGTCCCGCATTGGGGTGTATTGTGCATTGACCCCCGAGGTGCTGCCTCGACCCTAACCTAACCAGCCCATTGTTACGTACCTATCCATTGGAGATTTTCGGTCATAAAAACGAAGATTATGTCCGTGCGTGAATTGAACGAGCAACCGTAACATTAATTGAATTGAAACACTCCACTTAATTTTCGCGAAAAGAGCGCACGATGAAATTGTTAGAATTCTCAAATTTAATAACGAAAGATAGGCGGCCCGGTGTAACAGTGAAAAAGGACGAACACGAGAAGACAATTGCAAAAACGACAAAAACACGGGAAGCAATCCAGCGGGCATGCTCTTAATTGGATGAGACCACTTCCTCTAAACGACACCACGCGCCGCCGACTACGGCTCTTCCAGCTTTTCATATTCAAGTAACAAGACTTAATCCTAGTGGCTGAACGAATTACAGTTTCGGCTTCGGCCAGATTCTAAGTAAAATTCGGCTCTAAGCTTTGTTCGTCTCTGAGAATAATTAACGTATCAATATCTCTTCTACCTCACTACCTAGATCTCAATTCTTTCTGACCACACTCATGGCGTAGGCGGTCAGATAGAGAAGATATTTATTTATGAAATGTGTTATTAGTAAGAAAATAGAATGCATCATTCATTATATTTTCTTATTAATAAATCAACCATCTGGTACCAATATCACAAGTTCTGTTTTCTTTGGGCTACCCCAGACGTTGGTTATGTGAGTAATGTCCAGTTGTCGTGTGTTTTCATATTAAATTATTTTTGGCTCTGACTAGCTACCTAAGTAACAGTGTTGCACGTCCCACTTCAGAGTAATTATATAAATAGAATCTTTTTCCGAACCCGAAGAAGCTCTAAGAATTGTTTGCTACAACACTGGTACAGAAAGTGTCTACTATTGTTACTGAACTTATTTAGAAAGTATGTTGCACTTTGGTGATTCCTGCAGGGAAATACTATCACAATAGCGTAAGTGCAAATGATAACATCTAGTTTATATAACGCTTTAAACTGGACTGTAGAGGATTGGTATTGTAGATGTTGAAACTCAAGGTTTCTTATACAGGTATAGTAATGTAATACGTTTAGTAAACTACAACTATTATAAGCCCGCATACTATGAGTATGAGGGCCAGTGGTAGAGCATAGTGTGTATTTCCCACCAGTGGGAGAAACCCCTTTAACTCCCTACATGCCGTAAATCACAAAAACTCAACGAGAAGTCCGTCGGGAGTTACTTTCACTACAGACCATAAATCGAGCGGGTTGATGGGATACCCTCTGTAGTGCTAAAGGGGTATGCTCCTGAATTGTGTCCCATTCTAACGTGCCTCTTTAACCTCTTATACTCCACTAGCAAGTTTAATTTTCCTGTAAGTCTGCACAAGTCCCCCTGGTACCCAAAAAGGGTGATAGATCAGATCCGTCCAATTACAGGCCAATCGCTATAATTTTCCTTGTCTCTAAGATCATGGAACGTGTACTTACCGCACAACTCCTCAGATACCCAGAAGGATACAACTTGATCAGCGACCGTCAGTAGCGCTTGCCACGGTGGTGAGTGTATCTCACACACCGGTGGGCCCAATCTATTGAAAATTAAGGGGAGGCTTTGGCTGTTAGCCTAGATACAGCGAAAGCCTTTAATCGGATCTGGCATCGTGGTCTTCTTTCGATGAAGCCATCTTACGGACTGTCTGAAGGTTTGTGCAAATAGGTTATCTTGCTTTTCATCTAGTAAGATTAGGAGCCGTAATTGTATCTGTCATCTATGGGCGGGTGCAGCTGGATACCAGCTTGTGCCCCTCGACCCGTTAAAAGAGGAGTTGTGAGAATGGTTGAATTGTTGTCTCAGGCGGTATTGAAAATCTGTATCTTAGGAAAGACTTTCCTCTCTTTGTGTGTACTCTACCGCTTGTATAATGGGTTGGTTTCTGGGGAGTTATTGAAAATGGTGCCAACAGCTCCCTTTTCCATCGGAATGCTCATGATCGGCAGGGGATCCATCCTCACAACTCGGAGCCAATGTGGTCTCGCACGACATGGTTCCAGAGGAATTTCCTCCCGCGAACGGTGATGTTGTGGAATGAGCTGCCTGCGCGGCTTTTTTTAGAGACTAGAGTATCGGGTTTTTCAAAAAAGGTGTTTTGAATTTTTAAAGGTTTGGCAGCGTGAGTGTGTTTTCACTAGTGTCGCAAGCTGTCATAGGCTATAGTTACCGCTTACCATTAGGTGGGCCGTATGCTTGTCTGCTATCTTAGTAGTATAATGTAACAAGTTTATGGAATTCATAATTTTAAGTTACCCTTTTTTTACCCCTTTAACCCCAAATTATTCGTTTTATAAAATTAATAGAAGGTTTTAAGAAAAACTGAACATTTAATATTCTTTTAAACCCTATTTTGAAGTAAGTACAACCATAAAAACGAACTAATATTTCTTAACATCAGGTAAAGTGAAAATATCGCGTTTTCAATCGTAAAATAATCAATAATGTTTATCCAACAACATATATTTTGGTCCGCCCAAAACAAAGGATATTAATTTTGATCGCTTAGTACTTCTTTTGTTATTGTTTCCTATTTCTTGTCTCAGTTACCAGTTTGTTTATTCATTACAATACAAGCAAGCTCTGTTTAGATTCCATATTTGGGTAAATTAGTAGTAATTTATTCATTCATAAGTAAGTTTTTAGTTATTAAGTACAAAAAGTACTAAATAACTAAAAACACCTATCCAAAAGTCCAACAATATAAAAATAAAATATCCAACAGCTACAAGACAATTTGTACGCAAGTGCGACATTCAAAAGATTAAAATTCGAACTGACGCTGACGCCGCCACCAAAGCGAAGGTTCAAAATGCCTGCGGTGTCATGGGAGTCGTTCGCGTCCGTCGTGTCGACAACAAGGTCGAAAAATCGAAAAGCAGCTTACCTACCTATGCTTGGCACCCATTACACGGCCGAACCGACTCCCTGTCGTAAAACTCCCTACATCATTTATTTATCTGGCAAAATATGAGCAAAACATAACGTTGTTTTATTAACATCTGTTTGTAACATAAAAATACTTGGCCTATTTGGTTATTGTTCTTTGCAATGTCGACCGACAACTCGTTTGATTGGGGCAATTGTAAGCTAAAATTAATAAGGTCAATGTCAAACAAACACGATTGAGGGAGACTTGATGTTCCAAAAATCGTTATATTCCAAACAAACTGTCCTATATTACGACATTTATTCGTGCTTAAATAAAGGTACCTACAAGATAAATTTCAAAATTATCTGTCTTGGTACTGTAAAATTTTGGATAGTAAACAAGTTATGTATATTTTAATAAAGGAAACAAGCTATAATGGGCTGCACCCAAAAAATAATTTCAACATTTAAATTCTCGATCTATTGTCACTACATCGTAATTTAATGTTTTGCGATGTAAACAGGCCTACAAATCAGGTCGTTAGAGTTTATTAGCATACAAATGGCTTAGCCGGGTCTGAAAAGGTGTTTAAAAACCAGTGCAATTTCAATACTTTGGCCTATTCTTAAGGCGGACTGTATTCTCTAACTCGTTAAATATGGAACCTTATCAGATTTACATAAATACAAAGACCGCGTATCCAAGGGTTGAATTTTAATTTTCTACGAGTAGACATACTGGTCGGACGCCATCCAAAAATAGGTTCGACGAGGTCATTGCCACGGACGCGACGGCAGGTGTTTTCTAGCTAAATATTATTAATACCGCGTCCGCGCCCAGCTTATCGTGTTTAAATATGGTTATATCTATGCTATGGCTTTTAACTGAAGCGAGCTAAACAACTGCCAATTAGAGATGAAGAAAAGATGTGTAAACTGGCGAGTTGATTTATGAAACAGCATCCGCACCTCGTGAGAGAGCTTCCACCGTAAGTACTAAAAGTCGTGAACTAAAAGCTTTAGTATCATTATTTTATTTAACTTTATCCGGACACCTTCGTTCGTTAATTAAGATGTTGATTTTTTCCTTTTTTTACTCTGAATGTATTTTCACATACACTTTACTACTACTTACTAAATTCAAGTTGTTACGGTTAGCTAATTATTAAATGCAAACAGCTTCAAGTTGTTTACTGGTTTATTTGTTTACATCGAGTTGCATCCCAGTGAAACAATTTAAGGTAGTGGCGTAGATCCAACTAACTTCTACTCATTGTTGCTCAGTACCGCGGTTTGTGAGTATTAAGCGAAAATTGCTCTTATCTCACAGAAAATACGATCACCCCTGGTCTGGAACCCGGACGCTGCTTACAAAACAGATTCAGAGGTATTTTATTAAAAGTTTCTCGCGTTGTCTATGACGTCCCTCCCTAGCTTTGTCCCTTTTTCTTTTCAAAGTTTATTTACTTTAACTCGTTTAGTGTCTAAGTCACTTTAAAAGAACAACAGTGAATTCAATCTTTTTCTCTGGTAAGTATGTATTAAAGCACAAAGACTCTTCATTCTACTGTAAACTGGCTTCAGAAAGGTATAATGACAGGCAATAAGGAAAAATTACAGTGAACAGTCGGCCTACTTCCATGACTGCTAAGGCTAATCTGCTAATCTTGAAGGCTGAAAGATCATTATCTACTACAAAAGACTTTGCGTACTTAGCTTAATTGGATCAAAACACCAACCAACTAAAGGTAGCGGATACTTTAAATGTGAATAAAAAGAATACTTTAGAAATTACTTTGCCTAAAACAACACGGTGCAATGACCTATGAGTTTCAATACCTCGTAGGTACGAGTACGTAATGGTCAAACAAAAGAACCACTAAGTATTCAGCACCATGAGGTGCAGTAAAAGGCGAGTTGCATTGAAAGACTGACGTTAAAGCTCCGGTAGTTAAACAAACGAGGCAAACGAATGGCTGAATAAAATGGGATTGAATGGAAGCGTTCGAAAAATCACTTTAATTGTCCTGTCTTTGCGAATGTCGGTCAGGCTAAGTCAGCGATCTGACCGACTTACGGCAATTGCCTCGAATTGATCCTCACCCTCTTCTATCGTATCAATCAACTTCTTTTACAGTCGACTCATCAGTATTTATTGTTCTTGCTGATGTATTGATTGAAAGGTAAATTTATATTTTACTCCATATTTTATTAGTCTTAAGAAGGTTACCGTGGGGTGTGGTTGCCGTGGGGTGCCGGCAGTAGAATGTTACCCCTCCTCTCATGCCCGTGGATGCAGTAAGAGCCTGCTAAGGGGTACCTCCGGAAGATGGGCAGCAGCGTCTTTCCGTGAATCAACATTCCGTACTGCGCTCGCCAACCCGCCTGCCAAGCGTGGTGAGTATGGCAACTACCCCTCATGGATATCCATGAGGGAGGCCTGTGTTCAGTAGTGGACGTTTCACGGCTGAAATGATGATGATGATGATGAAGAAGGTTAAACAACAGCAGTCTGACCAATAGTATGGATTGATAGTGTACTATTTATCAATTCATTTCTCCAATTGGGTCTCTCCAATATTTTAAAAAACCTTCAAATTGAACTCTGAATTCAACAAATTCGAGCACTACCAGATTCTGAAGTATTACCAAACTCTATTGTGTATTTGGAGGTGACACAGCTACACTTCTAAGGATTCTAGCATTAGGAATGGCATTGAAACTTGCTAATTCAAACGTATTTTCAGTCATAGTATTGCCCTAACCGCGCCAGCCACTATTGTTTGCCAGTGGCCGCTTATATAAACTCAAGTAGAGGGGTTAGGTTACCTTGGCTAGAACACAAGCTTCTATTGAAGTACTCATGATTTTCAACGTTTGGATTTTCATCAAATAACATAAATATGGGTTCAAGAATTGATCTGTATGTAATTTGTTTATCATTTGATGTACCTACAGAGACAGTGAACATCCTTTTTATGACACAACCTAAAAGAGGTCAAGAGGATATTTATATTAATCAAAGTTCGTCTAGTCTCAAGTAAATATTGGCATTATGTATTCAAGTTGAATAAGACTGGTTAAGTTTGATAGGGCCGGAGTACAATAACTTATTTAAACATTTTAGAAAACAATTCATTACTTACAATCTAACGTTAGACAGGTTCTCTCAGTTCAGGTTTAAAATCAACGTACCTAAAGAATCCAGTTTATAAGCTATTAAAATGAAATTGCTTTGTTATTCATTTCACATTAACTACTCACGGTGCTAACAATTATGTTCCCTATTAATCTCTCTTTTTAAACCGGAATGGAATTCAAATTCAGTACCTATGCGTATTCATGAAAAATGTTTTAAAATGGCGTATAAAATAAATTAGGCACCGACTAACAGACTTTGAAATTGCCAATTTGCATTGCAGTGCAATTTGCTGTCGTTTTGTTAATCTTTTATCCTTTCATTGGGAGAATTTCAGGGCTTTTTAATTGTTTTAATTTGTAAAGCTACTAAGAATCGTTGGTTAAATTGTTAGTTTGCAATTTTGTCGCATAGCGGAAATAGTGTAGTACCTATTTCATTGTATTAAACTATTATAATTATAAGTTAAGCTAAGTCATGTTTAAGCTGAACGCCAATACAAGAAGGTACTGAATAAATTTAAAACTTGGCAAATAACACGTAGAAAAAAGTCCAAAGTACCTTAGACAAAAAACGTATTGTTTGTCGATCGCTATACCTTAAAAAGAACGATAAAAACAAATAATGTATAAGTAATGTTTGTATCACCACCCATAGTTTTTGTTGATCAAAATTAAGTCAAAATTAATGTTGGTAGACCTGTCTATAAATAAAAACTTTAGGTTTTATTAAATTGACAAAAACTAAAACCAAGACTCAGTAGATATCAAAGTTCTGATATACGATGTGCACGATTCTCGTATCAAAACAAATGTCATTGTTATTTACAATCACGTCCATCTCTCAGGTCAGATGGGTGCGATAGGGCACTGAATCGCAGGTCACGATGCTTCCCCATCTGATATAGCGAATGCCACATAATAATGTTAACGAGTGTATCATATTAGATACATGCGCAGGAGTATAGATGCAGCATAGTAACGTATTCATTCCATTGATTATATCAATGATTTATTCAAGTGAACATACTACTTGTACCTACACATACATATATTGGGTGTTATTTATGTAATTATTGCTGATTAATCTAATCTTATACTCCCGTTGGATCACACTGCTGGCAAAGGCCTCTCTTCTTCTTTTCCACGGCTTTTATTGGTGTAGAATGTTACCCCTCCTCTCATGTCCTAATATGTGGATGCAGTAGGGCCTGCTAAGGGATACCTCCGGAATCTTCTGGAGGTATCCCATCTGGGCAGAAGCGTCTTTCTGTGTGTCAACATCCTGTACTGCGCTCGCCAACCCGCGTACCAAGCGTAGTTAGTATGGTATCTACCTCTCACGGAGATCCATGAGGGCGGCCTGTGCTCAGTAGTTGACGTTTTACGGCTGTAATGATGATGATGATGGTGAATAAATGGTCTCGGTCGGCCCAGACGAAGATAGTGGGAAGAACTGAATGCACAAACAGGTAGACAAAAGCCGTGGAAGAGAAGAGAGACCTTTGCTTGCAGTGTGATCCAACGGGAGTATTAGATTAGATTAGATTCCATGGTTCAGAAATACTGTCAATTTGACGCATATCCTCTGACAGGCCTCGAATTATTTATAATACGCTGTCGTTTCCAATAATACGACAACCATAGGCACACATAGGTACCTATTTCAACAAATACAATAAAGGTGGGTACTTCGACCGGTAGGGTACCGTTAGACAATGAACTGCAAACCAAGCAGGCGCAATCCGATCGAAGATTGTCTGCTCCTGTTCTTAGAACAAAGGCTTAGGCAATATACGTTATATTGTACTAGGCATAGGCACCTTCATATCAAAGCTTACTGAAGCCTATAGGACTTCATCGTATTGTGTTTGTGTGGAAATCTAAGGTAACACACGTTAAAGTGCTTTGTGTCTTCTGTACGTACCTAGTTAATGTTTATTGAGACCATTATTGTAACCTATGTTTCGTACAAATAAAGTTCTTGTATCGTGTATCTTGAGTCTGATAAAGCTAGAGGTACCTAACTTAAATTTATTACTGTGAAGTTTTCGTGAAGTAGGAACATATCCAATATTGGTTACGGTTTATAGGCGCGAAATTGTTATGATAACACTTCTGTGTTTTAACTTTATTTTTCTTATTACGTACCAATTTAGTTAAAAAAATGTTACTCACATGTAATAAATACTTATACACAAGAGTTGATGCAGACAAGCCATTTGTCTGCTGTGGCGACCTATCGCTGACCGCGCACTGTGTTCACAACATTTTTTATATAGAATTTGCGATGACTGCGACTTTCTTTCCATAATTAGGTACCGACAATTCACCATTATCAACGACTTTTTTTTGTATTTCCAGTTAAAAGTAAGTTATACCTAATTAGTTTTTAGTTATCACATAATTTTCTCTATTTTTAGTTAATAAAGCAATTTTGTTGTGAAGCGAACGTTGACTAGCGCTCCGCTGATACGACCGTAGGATGTCCATTGCGGACGTAGGCCTCCCTCATGGATCTTAAAGTGATCATGAGGGCGTTGTTGCCATACTCGCCACGCAGGAAAGCTGATCTTCCGGAAGGTATCCCTTGGTTGATTGTTACTGCATCCACGGGAAAGAGGGGCACCTCTCTCTTTCTCCACATTTTACTGTCGGTATTATTGCCATACTGCTGCCAAACGGCAACACTAATGAATCGTGGCCACTATTAGTAGCCCGTTTGTGCCTTATCAAAGAAAAGCAGGATCGTGCTGTCATGGTGTGGTGGGCACGAGGTCACGGGTCGTAGACAACGACCTCATCTGCATGTTGCGTGGGACCCTTGTGCCTAATTGTTTTTGCAGCCATTTCTGCAGCTACCGTGCTCGTAAAACGATGGTAGTCATATTGCTAGCTTAATTTATGTGTATAATTTAGTAATAAAATGTTTAAAAGAAATGTAGAAGAGCTGATTTAACGAAGGGTACCCAGCGTGTAACGCTGACTCTTTGGGAATTATTTAGAATCGTGCAACGCTGGAAACACTTCGATGTAGAAGATATGCATCCAAGTTGACTTGGTAAATTTTATTATAGATGTACTGAGCTCCGGACTCTTTCATTTCTGAAATTAATCTGAGATATAATCTTTTTGTCTAATACAGGTTTACTAACTACTTGTACTACTAATTAGAACGTCAAGCTTATTTTGGCAAGCTTCTAAAGTTGTTTGTACAATATTTTAGCTGATAGCTTAGGAAAATACTACAGAGTGGATCACTATATCCATCCCATACAAGATAGGCCGAACTTCCTACAATCGAAGAACTTCCTACCATCGAAGAACTTCCTACAATCGAAGAACTTCCTACAATCGAAGAACTTCCTACAATCGAAGAACTTCCTACAATCGAAATAGTACATCATCACGCCTTCGTGTTAAATCTTAAAGGCAATGATTTAGAAATAGCTGATGCATAATAAAAGGATGGTCCCCAAAGGACAATATTTCTGACCGCACTTGAAGGAATGGATTTGACTGAACCGGAACGACCGGCCTATGAAATTTCGAAAGATCTAGTATAAACATATTTAATAAAAATACGAGATAATCGCAGTTCTTATTCCGATCACGTAGTAGCGAGCGATCGACCTCCATGGCGCTTTTAATACCCGACTAAGACGCAGGTTCGATCCCGCCGGGGACAAATGTATTACTTTGCGGCAGAAATTTATCTCGGGTTTGTTTTTCCATGTATGATAAGTATGTATTTCCATGGACCAAATATTATTTCATAATCATCTCAGTCGTTGCCCGTCCACTGCTGGACAAAGGCCTCCCTCATGGATCTTCAAGTATCATTATCCTGATACTGTTATAGCCATACTCACAATGTTTGATAGACGAGTTGGCGAGCGCAGTAAGGGATGTTGATGTACGAAGAGACGTTGCTGGGCACTTTTTGTGTGTATTTTTAATACATATTTATGCATTGAAATCACGAGACAAGCTTTTGACTAGCCCCCTTTTCTGTAGAGGAAGAAAAGGGGGCGAAGGTTTCCGAAAAATGCCATTTTTAACCTTTGGTAACCTTTTGAGGTCACAATAACTCCGGTACCTGTGACCTAGGGTCACCAAAATCAATCAGTACCCTTCTCTCATTAAGACAATGCTAACAAAAAATGTTTCATTCAAATCGGTCAACGCGTTCGGTTGTAATCGTGTCACGCACAGACAGACAGACAGACAGCGCTATCCATAATAGGGGGCTTCGCCCCCTAATAATCGCCGTTCTCACCCCGATCATGTAGTAACGTACCCAGGCGGACACAAGCAATACATTTTTAATAGGGTGTTGCGTTTAGTCAGATATCCTTTGTTGGCTCAAAATTCCCTTACAAAAACAAGACTTTTTATTTATACAAGGCCATTTTCTTCCCATTTCATTAATTATAAAAAACATAGCTACGGTTGGAGACGGGTACCGGCTTATATAAAATTAATAGGTTAGGGAAATTATACCGAGATTGTTTTCAGATTTTCTTTTTCGCAGAAAATGCCTTTAAATGTTTTTGTTTTGAATTCTGATTTAGGAGTGTGTTACGATGTAAGCGGAAGAGTTGAACTCGCCGGGCAGGCGTAGGAATTATTCTAAAACATCTTTAGACTTAGAGGAGACTTGGGTGGAGCTTGTAGACTGTCACGGACCGTTGATGATAAAGACGAATTTAAGAGACAAAAAATATTTTATAATAAGTACCTACTAGGCGACTTACGCGGGCTGTGTACTAGGAGATAAGATAGGTTATTAATGACATTCCGTGGGGTGCCGGCAGTAGAATGTTACCCCTTTTCTCATACCTGTAAATGCAGTAGGACTCTGCTAAGTGATACCTCCGGAAGATGGGCAGTGGCGTCTTTCCTTCTATCAACCACCCGTACTGCGTTCAGTAGTGGACGTTTTACGGCTGAAATGATGATGAATTACTTTCACGAATAGCATAACTGTCATTTATTCGCATTTTAAGTATTGATTTGATAAATTACGATCATCGCTAGCAATGTAAGGCTTGCGTTGCGTTTCATTAATGAGCCATACATCTCGCAGTGAACGGTCGGCTTTATATATTTTTTTTGCGATAAGCATGACATATAATATAGCTTAGCAAAACCTCATAAAAGATTTTCTTTATGGATATACCTTGATTGTAGTCTATATTAACCCCTAAATTTTTATCTTGCTTAGCTTCAACAGAAACAATAACGAAGTTACCGAAACTTCAGAGGCTCGTACAACATAGCAGCTAGTTTACGCCGAAGCAACAATTATGAACTTTCAATGAAAGCTCCGCGCTGTTATGGATTTAAGTTAATTGGTGAACCTTCACGTTCAATGTTACCGAGCTATAACATTCACTCGCCTTCTTACCGCTAACACAGTCGCGTGCAGAATAGCTGGAACTGTTTAAAACAAATCAAAATATTTTGTCGGTGCCGGGGGGCAGTAGAATGTTGCCCCACCTCTCTTGCCCGTGGATGCAGTAAGAGCCTGCTAAGGGATACCTCCGGAAGATGGACAGCAGCGTCTTTCCGTGTATCAATATACCTGCCAAGCGTTGTAAGTATGGCAACTACCCATCATCCATGAGGGAGGCCTGTGTTTAGTAGTGGTCGTTTAACCGCTGAAATGATGATGATGATGGTAATTTGAAACAATTCAAAACTTACTAATGTTAATATAGTTAATGCTCGTAGATGTAACTGTAGTGAGTAGGGAGCAAGACTTACATTGTACCTACGTATTATGAAGTAAATTAATTTTGTATTTGTATTGTATTTTGTTAAGCTTGGCTGTAATTATCACGATATTGATTTAACTGGAATTATGCCGTGAGCAGTGGAATAAGGCTTGTTGCCATACTCGCCACGCATGGCAGGCGGGTTGGCGAGCGCAGTACTTGACGTTGACACACGGAAAGACGCGCTACCCATCTTCTGGAGGTATCCCTTAGCAGATTCTTGCTGCATCCACGGGCAAGAGAGGAGGGACAACATTCTACTGCCGGCACCCCACGGCAATCGGGTTGCGTCCGCGATCGTTTAAAAAATACTTTTAAAGATTTTATTTGTATTTTGTAGTAGGTACTTAATATTCTTCCATGCAATAAAAGCAATTTTTCACTGTTAGCCTCGCATAAATAACACTGAATTAACTTAAAATTTTCAGCCTGAGTGATTGAGATGTGCTCCGTCAGCTGTGAGTGAATTATATAGACAGTACTGACACTCACCCAGTTCCAATCATGCAAACCGGTCCGGACAAAAGCTTGTTTCTTAACGCGCTATTGCGCCAAAATATATTTATTGCCTGGTTGATATTTTAATAAAGCACTGTTTACCTTAATTATTCCCTTGACGATTGTTGCCACAGTCACAAAAACTGCATTGCGAGGCTGTAAAGTTCAAAACATTGAAAGTGCTAACTTACTTTGTTCTCTATGCTGACCAGTGATATTTTTAAATTGTCCTCACTTTTTATCTTTACGGCTTTGCCTTTTTTTGTGGTCAGGTTTTATTTTAAAAGGTAAATGTTGTGCTACCACAGGTTCTATATTCAAAAAGTTATTTTGAATCTAACTGCGAGAGTAACTGCATAAATTATGGTGGACACTACCATCTAGTTCCAAACTAAGCAAAGTTTGTAAGTACCTACTATTGGAACCAGGTGATTGATAAAATAGGTAAGTACCTATACTTTTTCTTGTTAATATGTACTAAGAAAGCTACCAGACATGTATAAGTTGGAGTCATGTAATAAGCAAGTAAAAACTGTCTTTATAAACTTTCGCTAACACAACATTATATTACTACCTATATTGGATTACCATTATTAATTTTTTTTTAAATATATCTCGACATTTCGACAAGATTGCACAATAGAGTCTTCCCGCGATAACGATAAGTAGGCGTAGGTAGTCCTGTAGAAACGTCGGCGTGGGGATAAAAATAAAGGTAAGCTATAGGTAAATACCCGATAATCCAATAATAGTTATAAGGTAAAAACTGTATCCCCGATTACGTAAAATCAAACATAAAAGCCAAAAAATTATCAATGAATTTACGTCATGGTAATAGTCTGTGGGTGTCGTTCTTAGACGCGAGACAGCCGGCTGCGCGGGCGGCCGGAGGGGTGCGGGGCGCGGGCGCGGAAGCTTTACAAGCTTCGCTTCGGTTTATAGCTTCGTGGATCTTCGGATGACATCGGTCAACTTCGCTGCATTAGCGTAAGCTCCCACTCCCACTCATGAGAATACTCCAACCAACAGATTAGATCGCTGAACCAAAAAAGAAATAAAGACGCTGTTGTCGTCCGGTCGGGTGGAGTTGTAAAACCGGTTCTGTATTGTGTTTCCAACGCTACTGGAGAAGTGTCACTTGAAAATCGAAGCTACTTCTCGGCTACAATTTAAAATTTCCTTGTGTAGGTAAGTACCTACTTATATAATAACTAAAATTTACTTATCGAGGGATGACGAAATTAAAATAATCATAGCTATTTCTCGGCTATAATTACCAAATTTCTTGCGTAACTTAGATAATAAATAACGTTTACTTAAGTAGGATGTCGAGCACCTATGCTTTTGAACCTTACTTAACCTGCACCGAATCATCATCATTTCAGCCGTAAACGTCCACTGCTGAACACAGGCCTCCCTTATGGGTCTCCACGAGGGGTAGTTGCTATATTCACCACGTTTGGCAAGCGGGTTAGCGAGCGCAGTTCGGGATGTTGCCCATCTTCCGGAGGTATCCCTTAGCAGACTCTTACCATCCACGGGCATGAGAGGAGGCATGAGAGGATTCTACTGCTGACACTCCACGGCGCACTGCACCGAATAGTTTAATTCAAAGAGTTTTTATAAATAAGGAAGAAGTGTTTACGTCTTATCAAAAGCTACAAACGAGATATATAAGAGCATTCTATTTTATTTGTAAGTCAAAAGTTCTTCCTTACGTTAGCACGTTACCTGCCAGAATGACGCCAGATTATTCTACAGTTGCATAAGCTGGCAATACCATTACATATTGTATCTCGTATCCTTACAAATAAAAACTCATGCATAGATAATCACAGCACGCTCGCAACTTACGTCAGGGCGCAGATTGAGCAGTAGTTAGTATACAGGGTGGGATTATGTGATGTCAAAGGATTTCGCGATTTTTGAATCTTCTAGTACTTAGTTGGTCCAACAGAGACTTTTGACCCTCATGCGAAACAAGATCGATTCAACATGTCAGCCGTACACTTGCACGTGAATGCAGTAAGAATCTGTCAACGGATATCTCCGGAAGATGGACAGCAGCGTTTGTCCGTGCATCAATATCCCATACTGCGCTCACCAACCCGCCTGCCAAGCGTGGTGAGTAAGGCAACAATCCCCTCATGACCAGTGCTTGGAGATTTATGAGGGAGGCTAAATATGCCAGTTAGCCTCCTTATAACGTTTTTCTGTAACTAAAACGGTTAAGGTACTATTAATGCCGCATTTAAATATCCACCCTGTATCCTGGCAGGTACCCCAGGCTCTGCATGGAAGGAAACAGTTACTGAGCGGAAATGGGTCGGGTGGCAACCCATTAAAATAGAATTACAATTTAATACTCCCTGCCTTTCAGGATTTACATTATTTGATTCAAATCGGATTAGGCTCGCTACAATTATAATGGAGAAAGAACAGTGTGTCTACCATGAGTTGTCACTGTTAGATCGCATGCCGTTACTACAGTAGTTAGCACGTTACTATGACATCTGTCAGATATGTAACTCATGGTACTAAATTCTAAGCAAATGAAGCCCAAACTGCAGTCGCTGTAGTCTAAAGTTTGCTGCGTATTTTAGTACCAAACTATCCGCTAGAGGCGCTGTACAAGTTTTCATACATTTTTTACTACAGTCGCGACTTCGCGAGTATACATTGTGAAAACTCATGGTAGACCTACTGTTCTTTGTAACGAGTCCAAATAACAAAAAAACCAATTTGGTATTACAAGAATGACGAAATGTTTAGTTTCGCTGGGACCTTGACTTTAATTACTAAGTACTATAAAAGCGATGGCATTTATTAATTGAGTAGATTGTGTGTTAATTATGTATAGAAAAATTTCAAAGTACAAGAAATATAATAGTTTAGTTGATTTAGAATTCTTATGTTTATTTATTGGGTTCTTGGAACTGCGGTTGCTTGTTCTGTTAACTCAAAGGCGGGAAAAACTTTCATGAGGCGAGAAATATCCGAGAGTAATTGCTTGGCGGGAACTAGTTATAATTTCTTAAAAACATTCCTTCCTGTTAGGTAATACTTTCCGTTTAAGCTTATCACATTATGAATATGCTCGTATTCACTTGCCAACTAGTAGTAAGTATGACTAGTATTAATAACATATATTTTTTTATATGCCCTGGGGTGCCGAAGTAGAATGTTGCTCCTCCTGTCTCGCCCGTCGATGCAGTAAGAATCTGCCATAATTTTTATTCCGTCACGTAGATTAACAAAAACATTTGGACACGCATTTGATCTTTTTAACGTAATCCAAAAGTAACGGCGATACATTATGTCGAAATGTAGCATGACGTCACGCGCCGACGTGTTCCGGTACAGTTTATGCCTATGCTCTGACGTCACGAGCCCCCATTTCTTAACTTCAATGCGCTTTATTTATAGACGGTTTTATTCATTAAAAAAAAGCAAAATATACTGGTCTATGAATTAACTGACGAAATAAATATAAATATTATTTTAATTACCTGTCAAGTAGCCTGTTTTCAATACCGTATCATAGACACATTTTTCTGGAGCGGCTCCGAGTGGAACTGTTTCACCGCTCTCTGATTGCTAAAAAGGTAAGCTGAGATTTCTTTCACTTAGGATTTTGTCAATGTAATTAATTTGGAGCTCGATCAGTTTTCCTCTGGTTCAATCCAGTTATAGCGTCTTGGGTAAAAATAAATGTAATAATGCGATTAATTAGCGCAGATTGGAGGACAGAATTGGATGAGAGCCTTTGCCTTTTCCCAGCAGTGGTATCCAGCGGGCTGTTTAGATAAGCGCTAAATATCCAAATGACATTGTGTGATATTATTTATTTATTTTTAGCCTGTGTAGTCCCACTGCGGGGCAAAGGCCTCCCAATCCTTTTTCCAACAACCTCGGTCTTGGGTGAAATGAATGTATGACTATAATTATGTATCTTTGTTGCACACCAAAACTAAAATTAAATAATACTGTATTTTGAAAATTACAAATAAACACACTTCCAGGCAACTTCTGCATGGACAGGAAAGAGTAAACAATATAAAGGCGGTGGCGTACTTAAAAATCAATGAGAAGCAACGACAAAAATAATTATGCGATGTTACCAAAATAATTACAGGTATAAGTAAGGCCTTTGCATCTATTATAGATGATTTATACAGCGTCAGCAACTGATAATCATGCTGTACGGGACGCTGCAGTGTCTGGGACATTGTTAGATGGATTAGGTTTGCCCAGCATCTATACCATCCTCTCAGCTTAGTCAGCTATTATTCAGAGGAAAGAACAGGTCAATACGTCTGAAGCTAACTAAGCCGCGGGTTTCCTCACGATGTTTCCTTCTCCGTTAAAGCACGTGTTATGTGTATACATTTTTCAAGAAAGAAAAATGCATTGGTGCATGGCCGGTATCGAACCCACGACCTTCGGATTGAAAGTCGGGGTACATAATTACAGGTATAAATACATATATATTTAATATAAATAAACTTATTTGACGAAAATACTTAAGTTTAGCCAGAGAGTCTAGATAAATTTGATGAACCGTGCTTTTATATATAGAAAGGGCTTTGGCATGTCTAATGGGAACAGGAAGTGCGTCCAGAGTCTAGTTACTAGAATGGCGAGAGAATCACCATATAACTCTGAAGTATGAAGAGGAGTTTTCACCACGATTATTTATTTTATAACGTGCTGCATTTTTATGCGGACAGGACATGTTAAGTGTATAGTAAACAGGATATGGCAAGCATTTACTAGACGTCATAATGTTTGCTTTTCATCAGACTTTATGGGTCAAACGAAAACCTATACAAACAGTTTGAGAAAACTGGGTATTATCAAAGTAGTCTATAACATTATGCTACTATATACATAGGTACCTTTTTCGTTTGATAAGTTATCTTAACTATGTTAAACTAATTAAATAAATGTTAGAGAATTGCAGAATTTAATCAATAGTCTTCTGTAACAGATAAAGATTATATACCGACCTTTATCTTTTTAAATACATTGACCGTTGAAAAACAGCTTTCAATATAATCGAAATTAGCTACCAAAAGTTACCTTCAACAAAACCACTTCTTAGAATATAAGAAATATAATATAGAAAATCAGGGTAACGTCTAAGCGAAACTAATCGACAAATGTTACAGCCCCTGAGAGAGAGTGACATTGTCAGTCGGAATGATAGTGCTATCACGTCCAAACAAAGCTCAAATTTGAATGCAGATTCGGGTGACAATTGTCCTGTCTCCAGTGTTTCCAGTGTACAAGAGTCCGCTAACGAGAACAACGGTTGTTTGTTTTCCCACGCCTCTTGGCATCCGAATACACGGTGCTTCACTGAAGCTGGTCCAACTCACGGCTGTCTAAAGTTGTAGGTAAGTAATGTGGTAGGGGTATATAATGCCACTGGATACCGAAACTGTTGAAAAGTCAATTCGGTGGAACTTAGCACATTGGTGAAAGAAGAGACTTAATTTCACAGTTAAAATTGTTCAGAAAACGCCACAAATCGTCTCGCGAATGAATTCACGCGTTGGATAGGTAATGGGTGCCAATATATCGCTTCCATAAGCAACGGGCGAAACTGCGGCGAAAACGCGCCTTGGAAGGCTGATAGCTTTTTCATCCAGGAAAAATGCGTGCAAAGCTGCAAGCAGAAATTAATAGACCATAAATAAGCGGCTTCATCGTTGCCACAACCCCACGAGTCCTGTCGTATAAAAAACGTCACGACTGCAATTGCATCTAATTTCAACTCACACGACTATGATAGGCGCAATGCAGTTCTTTCAGGAAACCAGCTAAGAGGTTATATTAATAAAGTTCTAACGAGTTATATGGACTACTGAACTAATTTACTAGCTAGTGTTTGAGATATAGTTTGACCCTCACTTTGCGCTGAACTGGTGTTTAGTCTTGATAATTGTGCTCACTGTGTTACCACAGTATAGTCGAGTCGGTAATAGCCAGCCATCTAGCAAGTACGTCGGATGCGGCAGTTTTATAAAATCGCGTCGCGCCGAATCGCCGATCATCGGCTGGAATGCTCTTCAGGTTCGGAAAACCCTCAGTTTGCTTTTATCTTCCAAATTGACCGTTTTTCTAGCACGATTTCCGAATATCTGACGTTAGATAGTATTGACAGCGCAGTGTAGCGTGTCTACCATGAGTAGTCACTGTTAGATCGCCTGCCGTTACTACAGAAGTAATAATACGTTACTATGACATCTGTCAGATTTGTAACTCATGATACCAAATTCTAAGCAAAGGTAAAGGCAAAGACCTACAGAACTAAAATGATTATACAAGACTAGCTCTTGCCACCAGCTTCGCACGCGTTGTACCCGAATAAAAAGTAGCTTACCTATGTGTTAAACTGGGTCAACATCAATAATGTGCAAAGTTTCAGCTTCAGCTTATAATATTGATTTGTCTTTCGGTTGTTTTTGCTTGAAAAGGTAACAAACATCTAACCAAACAAACTTTCGGATTTATAATATAAGTGGAATATATAATAACTTAATGTTATTATCATTCTTTTATTAGCTTAAGTTAATAAGAAAGTAAGGCCTTTGCATCTATTATAGATGATTTATACAGCGTCAGCAACTGGTAATCATGCTGTACGGGATGCTGCAGTGCCTGGGACATTGTAAGATGGATTAGGCTTGCCCAGCACCTATACCATCCTCTCAGCTTAGTCAGCTATTATTCAGAGGAAAGAACAGGTCAATACGTCTGAAGCTAACTAAGCCGCGGGTTTCCTCACGATGTTTCCTTCACCGTTAAAGCTCGTGTTAAGAGACCCGTACCCCCCGACTTTCGATCCGAAAGTCGTGGGTTCGATACCGGCCGTGACCAATGGATTTTTCTTTCTTGAAAAATTTATGTGCACTCAAGTTAATAAAATCATGCTAATAAAGCTAATAAAAGATATAGATAAACCTATATCTATGCAAGGGAAGGGGAATCCTTGACTTGTATCTATGTAACGTTTTAACGGAACCTTCGGAATTGAAACTTTGCATACTTATCAAGGACCGATGTTTTTATTTTTATAAGTGTGTAAATATGTCAATTAATAAATAAATACTGTACTAAATGTTCAGTTAGGTAACAGTGCCATTAGTAGAAAGTTCAGGCAGCCTTTTCAAATTGCTAATGACTCTGGCATTTTGTCCACCAGACCACATAAGTAGTTGACTCTCTTAATTTAAATCAATAGTAAATTGTATGATTGGTACTTACAGATTTACGGAATCACTTAAAGCTTTAAAATGTTCGTCCGGCATATAGTTCGGCCGCACGCTGCCTAAACATTAATTGAGGCTACCCCTGCCTACCCCTGTCTCTACAATCTGATTTGCTAAATGCGCTTGGGGTTGATGTGGGGGCCTTTTGACATAGGGAATGTCAAAATTTAAAACAATAGTCATGATAATAGCCAAGTTAAGTATGAATATGTGTAATGATTTTTATAAAAGAATTATGAAACCTCTGTACAATAATGGTAGAGACAAAAAGCGCGAAGCATCTCTGGCAGATTGCTAGAATAGAATGAATCTTACGATCATCAGTGCGACATAAACGGTGATACTAAATAACTCCCTTTTAACTAAAAGCACAAAAATTATGTAGCGTGACTTTCTGAACAGCTAGATGTATCCTATCCATACTAACGTCGATTATTATAATAAAAATATTCAGATAATGGTATATAGAGGTATACTCGTAGTACATCCTTACTACGTTTTTTAGTACGTTTAATCAATTTTAAAATGATAACAAAATGTAATAGTCTCGTTTACGTATAAATTGACTTTACTAATTACAATAGAGATTTCTTTTAATTACTTACTACAGTCGTTGACCTCTTTATTCTCGGTATTGGTACCTTGTCAATAAAACGTTAAGGTCCCAGAACTTCCAACTAGAAACAAACATTGGATTTGTTTGTTCTGCAAACAAAGTTTACTGTCGTCGTTGAAAGCCAATCCCACACATTTATCCTCTTGCCACCTAGGTAGTTAGGAACCGCTGCAGGTATATTCTCATCTTTCAAGCTAACTTGCATTGAGGTTAATATGATATCTACCTTTTCTCCATGCTTTTCTTCGCGCGCAAACTTAAGGCCGATTGCTAAAGCTATTTTTATTATATAAAGCGTGTACTGTTCCACTGCAGGACAAAGGCCTTCCTTTCTTTAAAATCTTTTAATTTTTTATTATTATCTTAATTTGCGTAAGGCATTTCTGTTTTAATCATCATTCCACTTAGGCATAGGTTTACATGTATTATATGTACATATAATACATGTTAAGGCCTATGACCTACATATACAGCGTCAGCAACGTAAAGGTATTCATGCTGTACGGAACGCAGTAGTACCTGGGTCATTGTAGGATGGTTATGGCTTGCTTAACACCTATCTGTTTTAATATCTAGTTATTTTATACTGTTTATTTACTGTTTTTCTTTTGTTTGGGTAAAAAGTATACATTTATTTTCTAAAGCTATTTCTAACTTTTTGTCATGGAAATCTTAACTATACTAGATATCTATTACGACTAATTATATAACATATTTCAAACTTACCTTGGCTGGTCCCAAAAAGTATTTTACTTCACGTAAAATTTGAAAAAGTCCACTCTGAAAGTTCTCGGAATATCCGAAAAGTTTGTTCACTTTGATTTCGTTTCTTGCTTCAACCAAAATATATTGTTTATGAAACGTTCAGAAAGTTAAACTTCAAGTGGCACATATGGGTTTTTATCCCTGTTAGATGTACAAAAACGCTGAACTTCTTGGTTTTTTATAAGATAATCAAGCTAATTCAATTAATAAAAAATGCGTTTCTTAATTGGCTTACATCTATAAATAGGCTACTTATATCCTAAAGCGTATGACTATTTCTTTTACTTGTCTAATCCTATAACGTCAACAATCAACCTAACCTAGTTCTGTTTGAAAGCGTTCACATTTAGTACTGATAACGTCATCGTCACTAAAATTAGTCACTGTGCAAATACTCCCAAAGTATTTACGTAAAACATGTGTTCCCGAGCGGCGGCAAGCGTTCGTTGCGTTGGGCGGCTCGCGCGACACTGGGCGGGAGGGTATGACTCCCGCCCGCCCTTGCGAAAAGTTCATGGTAACGCTTTCTTTCTGCTCAGTGACATTATTACATTTCAATTGGACTCAATGTTTGCTGAGTAAATATTACGTTTATTCTATCGGCAGTGTGTGCGCAATCATGTCGAATAACAGTTAGACCTTTTTGTGAACGATATATTGACAGAAAAAGTACACGATTTGTTTACAAAGTTACGTAACAAATAACACAAAACCTATCCGAACAATAATCTCCATTGTTAGCTGCAGTATGTCTTTTTGGTATATCCGACCCAGTTCCATCACAAAGACGCAAGTTATTCCACCTATTCGGCAATCGACAACATTCCAGCGAATTTCAGCAGCGTTTGACAACGGCCCGTAAACCTCGTAGTATGCAGATACAGCTTAAACGCAGCTTAATCGGACCCAGTGGGTATTCCGAACTGGCAACAACAGATGCTTACTTTGGTGAACTGCTCTAGTTAAACAGACAAGCAATGTAAGCCCACATAAAATAAAGACCACGAACAGTCGAACGCAACTGCGAGCGGAATAAATTAGAATTGGCTTAATGTTTCGTGCTAGTTTTACGCTGCAAATTGTTTTGGATTTCACAAGTGAAAGATTTAGATTGGGGAAATCTACAATTATAATGAAACCTCAAAGGGTTTATGCGCACGACAACCTTCGTAGCTTCAGCAAACCTGCAGGACAAACGTTTGCACGATCTACAGATATTTTACAGATTTATTTCGTTATATTTTTCGATATGTTCTACTACACTAGCAAAGCAAGATAAATATTTTGCACGATTTATATTTTCATATAAGGACTGAGATGCATGGAGAGATGAGAGGGAGGCCTTTGCCCAGCAATAAAATAAGCTTCTTACCGTTCATATGATTAGGTTATGTCAATACTAGATACGGTAGATCTCGCGTCGGAAACATATATCGTAAAACACGTACACTAACAATATTTCATGTTGGATAATAGACAAATAGATATTACGTTTTCAAACTACCTTCCTAGGGACGTGTCAGCCGCCTTGTCACGTAACAGTTCTCCGTATTCGTTTATTTGCAGTAACAATTGGAGATTTATGTGAACCCGAGACGGGCCTTTGCCCAGCAATAAAATAAGCTTCTTACCGTTCATATGATTAGGTTATGTCAATACTAGATACGGTAGATCTCGCGTCGGAAACATATATCGTAAAACACGTACACTAACAATATTTCATGTTGGATAATAGACAAATAGATATTACGTTTTCAAACTACCTTCCTAGGGACGTGTCAGCCGCCTTGTCACGTAACAGTTCTCCGTATTCGTTTATTTGCAGTAACAATTGGAGATTTATGTGAACCCGAGACGGATCTCTGTCGATAATATCATCTCGATTTACGAGCAAAACCTACTTAGCAAATGGATATTTTATCTACCTATAACCAATAAAAAATGACGTCTGCTATTTTCTAATACATTAAAAAACTAATGAGTTTTCCTCCGACTACGATACGGTGCAATTTGGTTTATAGGTACTTTGGATATAGGTAGAGATTAACATTTTTAAATTAATTAATTAATTTTAATTAAAAGGCTAACCACATGCGTCCTTCCGTAATTGTATATCCGTTTAATGCATTAAGTGCTTGTTAAGCAAGCTGACCTAAGTGTATCTTTATGTTAGGTACCTATTTGCGTTTATAAACATTTTACAGCATTTTAATGAACTGACTACTAATTTCCAATGCCATTTCCGTTTATCTTTTTCATTTTATTCACAGAGTTGAAACCGTCGGTGAAAACTCGTATATTTTATGTAAATGTCAAAGGAGATATGACATATTGACATACATCCGCGTCAGCATGTTATGAGATAACGTATAAAGTTGATGTAACGGGCATCCGCAATCTCAAATCTCAAATCTTGCCAAATGACTTCGTTACAAGATAATATAAAATGGAACCTATTATGTCATATAAAATATTTTATACTAATTGATTTAAGAAACTCTCCTCTTAGATCTTATTATATATATCATTAATATAGAGTATAAATAAATAAACTTTATTTCAGGCAAAAAACGGCTCATATAAATGTATACCTATAGACTTACATACATAAAAATAAATCTATAGATATTATAAATAACAGGTGTATTAGATAGTCATAGATAGGGCGGTTAATTCATTATTTTGTTAATAAATCGGAGTACAGATAAAATAGGGCATTTTTTTATAATAACCAAATATCACAAAAAGCTTACTTTAGTTTTAGTAAGTATTTCCAAAAGCTACAAAAAACGTGAATACTGAAATAAAAGCTTTTTGTGATGTTTGGTTATTATAAAAAAATGCCCTATTTTATCTGTACTCCGATTTATATATTCATATTGTAACTGCGTACTGCTGATATAATTTCTATATACGTTGAAGATCCAGTGGTTATTAAATATTCATCCCGAATTCCCCGGATAAATTCCGAGGAAGTTTAAATAAAGGCTAACGTTTTAATCATCAAAGTTTGATTATTTTAAGTATTATACAAATCGTCAAAACCCGTCCGATCTGAAGTACTTAGGTGCTTAAAACAAAGTAACCTAATATCCAATTTTACGGTACTGCATTATACTCTAAGACTTTAAGACTTGGTTCTCTTAAAAGAGGTGGCCGCTAGATAACGTCAGATTAAAAGATTTGGATCTAGGAAAAGACACAATTGATGAAATTGTTTCATCAGAAACCACCATAGAACCATGGAGCTAATGAATAGAACAATCCCCTTTTTCGCTTTTTTTCTTTCGCACACATTAAGGTAAAACTTCAAACCAGAGATCTAAATGTACCTGTAGAATGCTAATTGCCATTAAACTAGAACAACAAGCATCATCACTAGAACTAGCATCCTCCTCAAACTAAATAAATAAACCTTGGCATCTCGCAGGGACATACGTCACTGTTTCTTGAACAAACATTCATCAGAGGCCAGAGCCTCTGGCTCTGGCCTCTGATGAATGTTTGTTCAAGAAACAGTGTTGCTATTATACTAATTAATTAAAACAAAAGACTAGGCACTCTGAAGGAGATGCGGCGATGTCTGCCCTACATCCAGCTACATCGAATCAGCTGCCCACAAAGTTCTGGATTACGACGAAGTAACCGTACAAGGCCAAGAAATAAGGGCAGTAAAAATGCACTTTGAAGGCTCCAGGATGTGTATAGGCATTTGCCCAATATAAGCCGGTCTCACTCTCTGGACACTTTGTGCTTAATTACTCAAAAAGCTTTTATTCCGTGGGACTTTATTAAGTCTGTTTACATAATAAAACAACACATTTGAATTTAATAAAGCACACAGGTAAAATTGTTCACATGGACTAGTTTATATTCTAAATGCAGAGTCGTTTAGAATCACGTACGTATTAATATCAGGCATTCGTAGGCTCATCATCATCATCATCATCATTTCAGCCGTAGGACGTCCACTGCTGGACAAAGGCCTCCCTCATTGATCTCCAAGTACTGCGGTTGGAAGCCGTCTGCATCCACCGCCGACCAGCAGTTCTCACCAAGTCGTCTGCCCATCTTGTAGGTGGACGTCCTACGCTGCGCTTGCCGATCCGTGGCCTCCATTCGAGAACTTTGCGGCCCCATCGGCCATCTGTTCTGCGCGCTATATGGCCTGCCCATTGCCACTTCAACGTGCTAATCCGTTTGGCTATGTCGGTGACCCGAGTTCTTCTACGTATCTCCTCATTTCTGATTCGATCCCGTAGTGAAACCCCGAGCATAGCCCTCTCCATAGCTCGTTGAGCGACTCTGAGCTTGTTCAGAAGGCCAATAGTGAAGGACCACGTCTCGGTTCCATATGTCATCACTGGTAACACACACTGGTTGTAGACTTTCGTCTTAAGGCACTGAGGTATGTTGGACGAAAAGACGTTGCGAAGTTTCCCAAACGCTGCCCATCCGAGTTGGATTCGACGATTGACCTCTTTCCCGAAGTTGGACCTACCTAATTGGACTGTTTGTCCTAGGTATACGTACGCGTCGACAACTTCAAGAGCCGAGTTCTCAACCATAACTGGGGCAGGCACGACATGGACATTTGACATGATTTTCGTCTTGTCCATGTTCATTTTAAGGCCTACCAGCTGGGAGACTCGATTGAGGCCTTCGAGCATCGTGCTGAGCTCTTCCATCGACTTTGCCATGACCACAATATCGTCGGCAAATCGAAGGTGAGTGATGTATTCGCCGTTAATATTGATGCCCAGCCCTTTCCATTCCAGGAGCTTGAAGGCATCTTCCAAAGCGGTCGTAAACAGTTTCGGAGAGATTACGTCTCCCTGTCTTACGCCTCTTTTTAAGGGAATCGCCTTCGAGCTCTGTTCTTGTACTCGGACTGACATAGTGGCGTTTGTATACAAACACTTCAACACTTCGATGTACCGATAGTCAATTAGGCATCGTTGGAGAGACTCAAGCACCGCCCATGTTTCGATCGAATCGAAGGCTTTCTCATAGTCCACAAACGCAAGACATAGCGGCAAGTTATACTCTTCGGTCTTCTGTATGACTTGCCGCAGCGTATGTATGTGGTCTATGGTACTGTAGCCTTTTCGGAACCCGGCTTGTTCGGGAGGCTGGAAGTCATCAAACCTGCGTTCGAGACGGTTTGCGATGACCCTTGAAAACAGCTTATAAACATGGCTCAACAGCGAGATGGGTCTGTAATTCTTAAGTAAGGTTTTGTCACCTTTCTTGAAGAACAGAACCACCACGCCCTTGTTCCATGCTTTTGGCGTCGTACCTTCAAGCAAGGCGGAATTAAATAGCTTCTGAAGGACTTTAAGTACCGGTGATCCACCCGCTTTCAGAAGCTCTGAAGTGATTCCGTCCTCACCCGGCGCCTTGTCGTTCTTAAGCTGTTTCAAGGCCATCCTGATCTCGTACAGGCTGATGTCCGGGATATCCTCGGTATAATGTCGGGTCAGTTTAGCTCTTGGGTCGTTGGCCGCACTGCAAACAGGTTTCGTGACCGAATCGTAGAGCCGTCCATAGAACCTTTCGACTTCCCTTAACACTTCTGCTTTACTTGACGTTATGCTGCCATCTTCCCTCTTCAGCTTCGTCATCTGGCTCTGCCCAATAGAACTATCTCTCGCGAACACTTTGGAGCCTTTATTCCGCTCTATCGTAGCTTTAATACTGGCTGTATTAAAGGTACGAATATCGTGCCGCAAGGATTTCCAAATTTGTCTATTGAGCTGCCTGTGTGACTGAGCATCATCGGGAGACTGCAGTCGCAAAGAACGTCGTTCAGCCATGAGGTTTAGGGTGTCATCAGAAAGTTTCTGAGGTCTATTAGTATGGGGGGTCTTAAAGAACTGGGACCCCACCGTATGGACGGTTTCTACGAACCTGTTATTGATCTCGTCCACCGATGCATCTACTCCTAGACAGTCAAAGCGATTTGCGAGTTCGAGTTGAAAGCTCTCGAGGTTTTGGATATGTGCGCGAGTGGGTCGGAGCGTAGATTTCATCAAACGGGACCTTTCAAGTTTAACGTTTATATTCAATGTGCCCCTTACAATTCGGTGATCACTGCCGGTTTTCACCCTGTGAATCACAGAGACATCATTGAATATTCGTTTCTTGTTGGTCAGGATGAAATCAATCTCATTTCTCGTAGAACCATGGGGACTCATCCAGGTCCATTTCCTGTGAGGCGGCTTCTGGAAGAAAGAATTCATCATAAAGAGTCCTTCTTTCTCCAGAAAATCGGCCAGCCTCTGTCCCCTGGGGTTCCGATGCCCATACCCAAATTGCCCCACTCTCAACTCATCATTGCTTCTCATGCCTAGCTTTGCATTAAAGTCCCCCATTACAACAGTGAAGTGAGTGTTGTTCGTATGTATGGCTCTACTGATGTCCTCATACATAGACTCTACTTCTTCATCTGGGTGTGACGAGGTCGGCGCATATACCTGAACGACCTTCAGCAAATATCGCTTAGATATTCTGAGTGTTAGGTACGCGACCCTGCTCGACACACTGTCGATGGTGACAATGTTGTTAATGAGTGACTTGTGAACGAGAAACCCGACACCACCTTGGGACTGTTGGTCGCCCTCCCGGTAGTATAGTAGGTTACCGGACTTAAGGGATATCGTGTCCTCGCCCTCTCTACGGACTTCTGATAGCCCCAAAATGTCCCAGTGTAATCTACTAATTTCTTCTTCCAGCTCAACAATCTTATCGTCTGTCCTCAAAGTGCGGATGTTGTGTGTTACCAGGGCCAGTGGTCGTCGTAGGGGTTGGTAGCCGATCGTCTCCCGGGGATTCTTAGCACCCCTAGCCCCGCCGTTACCGTGACTGCTACCGTAGCCAGGATTAGCGGGGCCGCCGGGGACTCGGGGCCTGGTTTTTTGTTGTGTTGTCATCATGAGGGGGTTGATGCCATACTCACCACGCTTGGCAGGCGGGTTGGCGAGCGCAGTATGGGGTAGTGAAAAAAAAAAAAAAAAAAAAAAAAAAAAAAAAAAAAAAAAACACGGAAAGATGCTGCTGCCCATCTTCCGGAGGTATCCCTTAGCAGATTCTTACTGCATCCATGGGTAAGAGAGGAGAGGCAACATTCTACTGCCGGCGCCCCACGGCAGGCATTCGTAGGCTCAGGGAGCTCATATACAAGGTATATGTGTATCATCCACTAAAGAAGGATTCTGACCTTCTCAAGGAACAACTTTAGTATTATTATAGAACGATTTTCTGAGTTTCATAAACTGCCGACCAAGAATGAACTTTATATTTTTTTTTCTAAAACTACGAGCGTCATCTAACGTCTTTAGCTTTCCAGGACTTGAAGGCTTCAGTGCCGACTCAAGTATTCCCTCGGCACCCTTAAACCCAACTCCAATTAAACCGTAACAAATGATGCTCCGTCTTGGAAACATGTGCTCGTATACTGACATGATAATGAGAAAACGCGTATAACAGGCTGACAACAGCCGTGAAAGCCCGATGGGAACCCTTCCGTCTGATTTAAGTCCTATAATCCTAGAACATAACCTCAGTACTCTAGCATCCTCTTATACCAGCTTACAAAACAAATCGAATCGTATTTCCTAGATACTCGAATTTAACAGATGATTTTTTACCTTTAGATTCCATTAAAATGGAGCTTAAGACGAAACTAAGAAGATTATCGGTTTATTCAAGCTTTTATATAGGTTTTGGTTTAAAATGAGTTTGTTTTTTTAACACACTTTAAAGAACAGTAAGTAGGTTGGATTTAAGAAGCTTTACTTCTACGACTTAGTCTACATAAAAGTACAATGTGTTTCAACTGAATATTTTACTATCTTTACGTGATCCATCGATAAAACGAGTAAATCAGATGTGATCATTGATCCTTCAGTCCAGAACGAAACGAAACTCTATCAATTATCAAAATATCGCATCGCACCTTCTTGGTGCAACAGTAACATTTCTAGAAAACGTATGTGACACAGGAGAATGTTTTTGAAGAAATGTTTCTTCGTAAATCAATACCCTTGCTGACTTTGAAAACCTCCTTAGCGCAGATGGTTTAAGAGCCGCCTGGGATGCAGGAGGTTGCGGGTGCGATCTCCGTCGAGGGGAAAAATTTATGATTTATCTGCGGATATTTGTCTCGAGTGTTTTCCTCTGTATTTAAAAATATCTATGAACCAGCTGATATATCCATAAAACCATTTTAAATTAATTTGTATCATACTAGCGAATTTTAACTTTTACTGGCATACACGACACATGGATCACACCAAAACATTAAATGTAGAGCTAAGCTTCTAACTCTACAAGCCACACCTACAGAAAGTCTACTCCTTAGTCAAAATATGTGGCTTGGCCGTGTCACTACTGTAACGCGGGCGTAGGTATGTTGAAAACAATATTTCGCTACCGTCACATATGGGCGTAAAGTGAAAAATGTATTCACTCTTCATTACTTTTCGGTTATACAATAGTTCTTGTAGTTGCGAAACCGTCAATTCCATCCCCTTATTTAAGGGGGGGGGGGGGGATTTATAAGAAATAATCCCTATATAAATTTTCAGGCCACTAGCATCAAAATATGTGGAAGTCTTACAAAACTTCCATCTTCCATCCCCTAGTTTAAGGCGTTGGGGGACAAAAGATCCCAATTTTTTTATTTTTGTAATAATATTTGCTTACATACCAAATTTCAGCTTGGCAGCAACAGCAGCTAGGACCTCCGGAATATTTATGTCTAAAATATAATAGCTATGCAATTGAAAAAAATATTAAGTCTACTTTTGTTTGACATTATATCACAAAAATTCTGTTTATCTATATACAGGGCGTCCCACGGATATGCCACATGGAGGGAAAGTACCTTGAATATTATAGATGGAACATTTTACTGAAAGGAGACATTATTTGAATTTAAAAAGCAATTTAAGCTGCATTCATAGATATTAAAATAATTACATGGTTGAACCGGGAATCGAACCCGTTACACGAGAAAAATAAACTACAGGAGTTTTATCATACCGATCGAAAGACTTAATTATAAGGATTATATTTTACTATGTAACATAGTGTCAGAAATAAAAGGTCTACTGAGGTGATTGCTCCTTAGTTTCTCGTTCGATTGATGTTGCTGGCCCTTATTACATTTTTTAGCATTACAAATACAAAATTTCAATTGCATTGATTCAAAAAATTAACAATCAATGCCAGAAAATGTTAGGCTTGCGAGCCGTTAATGAGCCAAACATCTCGCAGTGGACGGCTCGCTTACTTGTTGTCTTTTTATTCCGATATCACGAGTATGTATGTATTTTATGAGTACGGGATCGATGAAGGAAAACATCGTGAGGAAACCAGCGGCTTAGTCAGCTTTATACGAGTACGTATTCACCTCTTCTTTCAGAGGAAAGCCAGAGGACAGACTAAGCTAAGAGGATGGTATAGGTGTTGAACTAGCCTGGCACTGCAGCGTCCTGTACAGCGTGAATATCAGTTGCAGACGCTACATAAATCATCTGTAATAGTTGCACCCTTACTTTGTAGGTACTTTTGTAGAGGAAACTTTATTATCCGTATGATGAATCATGCCATCATTTCATAAACTCTTTTGATTTCATAATTATGATAGTTACGTTCAACCGCGTCTTTACTACGGCGTAATATATCTGACGTTCATAGGTGTATAGCATTCTGGTATGCGTTGAAAAAATTACCGTATCGAATTGATAAGTCGTTTCAACATTCCTGGCGTGATTATATTCATTGGTCGAGTTTACATGGAAATCTGATCGGCGCTTACTGACGCATTTACTTTTGTACAAACCAGTGATTTAAATAGGTGAAAGTTTGCTTACATTACCGCATAATTGACTAAACATAAGGGAAACAACAAAAAAATAAATAATAAATGAAACAAAATTACATATCGTTGCATTGTTGCCGGTGTCGGCCCGTGGATGCAATAAGAAGGGCAGCAGCATCTCTCCCTGTACATGCCGTTACGTGCTCGCCAACCCGCCTGCTAAGCGTGGTGAGTATGGCAACATAACAACCGCTCATGATCAGCACTTGAAGATCTATGAGAGGGCTTTGTCCAGCAGTGGACGTCCTACGGCTGAGATGACTATGACGATGGTCACCCGATATAGGATTTAATTATTGGATCGCAACTATATTTACTTACAAATTGGAAATAAATTGGCTTGTGTTTTACTGTTAGGAAACACAATTTGACAATGACAGCAATTGTGATTAATCACAAACTTGCTTTCTCCGCTTGCCAGCCCCATCTGTTAGGGTAAGTAGAGAACACTTATTCTTTTTTACTGCAAATGGCTCATTCTTAGTTTATTAAGTTACTTTGAACATGCTTCCTGTATAAAAGCGACCTTTGTAGGCTACTGCGGAAGCCGAAAACAGATTGCTTTAGAAGACGTGTCGGCCACTTCGATGGTGTATCGTCCCTAATGAACTGTTTAAAATTCATATGATTTGTATCAACGTGGTCTATATAGTGTTTAAAGGGTGTGTAGCATGTGTCTGTCACTGACACAGGGGTATGTGCCCATCAACAAATCGTTTTGTAGAGGTAAATATCAGGTGAGTATGGAAACAACGTTCTCATCACCAGTACTCGGAGATTCATCAGGGTTGTCCAGCAGTGAATGTCCCACGGCTGAGATGGGGGTGACCTTTCCCTGAAAAGTAAAAATAGGAAAAATAAGTGCCAGAGGTACTAAGGAAAATGGAAAACTAATCACGATGAACAGTTTCAAGAAAGCTTTATCGGCACAATAAACCATTAGAGAGACTACGTCGACTATAACCCGGAGATTTCATGATCATGATTAAATGTTATAAAAAGTTGCTAGTTAACTGGCGATCATGCTCCATTTATGTATTGATTGAGTCTCTTCAGAGCGTTGCGTATACGCATGGTATGTGACCACAGGCATAGATGATTTGCTACAGAATGGACGTGAAAGATCTGACGAAGAAAACTTATTAATAAAGAGAACAAACGACAGGCTTTTATATCACAAAATTTGTGTAAAGACGTTTTAAGTTGACATTAAACTTTAACGGAAAATGTTTATTTTATAATTTTTACTACGTTTAAATAAAAGCTTGTTTGTTAAAAAGTTTTTTTTACTTATTAGTTATCATATCACTGGACAGTTGGTTTCTTGTCCGTTCATCTCATGCCCGCCATGTTGGATTTAGAGTGATGCCATATAATTTTTCGAGTAACTCTCAGCAAGCCCTTTTATTTGATAAGTATCCATATTGTAAAAGTGCATTAATAAAATAACTAGTCCGCCATCTCGGGTATTCTGCCATATTTGATTTAGATTGACGTTATTTCATTTTTCGAATTAGTCTGCCATGTTGTGTATAGCACCATCTTGGATTTAGAGTGATGTCGTTTAATTTTTGGGGTAACTCTCAGCAAGGCCTTTCATTTGGTACCCATTTTGTAAGAGTGCATTAAGAATAACTAGTCCGCCATCTTGAGTATACCGCCATATTGGATTTAGAGTGATGTCATTTAATTTTTCGAGTAACTCTTAGCAAGGCCTTTCATTTGATACCCATATTATAGGAGTGCATTAAGAATAACTAGTCCACCATCATTATTCTCAGCAAGCCCTTTCATTTGATACCCATATTGTAGGAGTCCACTAAAAATAACTAGTCCGCCATCTTGGGCGTTCCGCCATGTTGGATTCAGAGTGACGTCATTTCATTTTTTGAGTTGTTCGCAGCAAGCCCTTTCATTTGATACCCATATTATAGGAGTACTTACATTAAAAATAAGTAAACATGCACCTATACTGGTTTATTTGGTTTAAGATATCCGCTTCAAAATTGAGTTGCAAGATTCCACCCGAACAAACATAGTTACATACATGCATAGATACATACATACATGGCAAGCTAAATAAAAGCTTGTAAAAAAAAGGACGAATGCGAGCGTTACTTGCGCCGAGTTGCGCCCTAAGGGTTTTTAAAGGTTTTTCGAAATTAGAAGATACTTACAATATTAGATGAAATATTAGAAATGTTATAAATAAATGAATTAATTTCTGAATTTCCAATTTGAACTACTTCGTATAGAATAGATAATACTTCGATTTATATAATACCTAATCTTGATATATCTATACCTCTAATATTTGAACAAGTTATGTTTCCTCTTGAGGTTCGGAACCCTAAAATTAAAGGGGATTTACCCGGCTTTAACGCATTCAAACGCTTTTTTTCTTCAAACTTGACTTGGTAATAACAGGGTAAAAAAACGAAAATCCCAAATTTCAGAATATTTCTTTTAGTTGTGCCACAAAAGAATTCTAAATTTCAGAGTCACTGAAAGTACCCTAGAGGTTTCGGTTTTTGCCCTTGACACCTGTTGCTCTATTCCAGGCGTAGGACGTCCACTGCTGGACAAAGGTCTCCCTCATTGATCACTCACAGATCATGAGTGGGTTGCCGTACTCACCACGCTTGGCAGGCGTGTTGGCGATCGCAGTTGTTGATAATGTTTATACACGGAAAGACGCTGATGCCCATCTTCCGGAGGTATCCCTTAGCAGATTCTTACTGCATCCACGGGAAAGAGAGGAGGGGCAACATTCTACTGCCGGCACCCCACGACATCTGTTGCTATAACTTCTGAATGCTCCGTGGTAGAACCTTGATTTCGGAAGGGCATCATCTGCCTTTAAATTTTGATGTTTGGTATAAAATACAAGTCCTTACCTTTAGCCGTTTCGGAGAAAAAGGCTCCTGACAGACAGACAGACAAAATAGTGTTCCTATAAGGGTTCCGCTTCTTCCTCTTGAGGTTTGAAACCCTAAAACTTAGGGGGATTCACGCAGAAATACCCGGAGACCTGTGTGTTTTAATAATCTACAAAAACTCGAAAGCTTGTGCAGGCAAATGTTACCAGTTAACAGCAAAACAATACAACAAATTAAGATGTAAATTGCCAAAAACGTAGGAAATAGCAGAATAATATGGCCACTAGACACAATCCGTTTGCAACGCTTTCAAAGTCGCGGTTAGGGCTACTAATAATTTGAAATATCAGAAATGATATTTTTTTTGCTTTCTCCAGATATTTGTCTTGAGTCCTTGTTTTCTATACCTCTATTATAGATTTCATCAATTATCTGCTTTATATATTACAAATTCTGCTTAGTTTGGCTAGATGGTTACTTCTGTGCGTAGTGCCTATCATAATCATTATCCACTACCACTATCATTAGAGCGGGTAAATAATGAACCTATCGTTTAAATACTTGAAATAACGGTCTAACCCGCTAACTTCCTGTGATCGTCACAAATCCACGGTCAATAGGAATTTCCGATTAGCGTTTCGAAAATGTGTAATTTCCACATTTCTAAAAATTAATAGAGAAAATAATAAATTACTACTAGATATTCCCTTCAGATTCTTGGCAGATTAGACAGCTGAATAAAAGAGTTACCATATAATAAAAATAAATTTTATTTCTTGTTCCCATTTGAGCACCACGTTAATATATTGATTGGTGCTCAAATGGGAATACTAAAAAATAGGTGCTTAAACAGGAATACTTCCATATTGATGAATACTCTTGTATATGATAGATTTGTGTCGTGTTTGTTTGCCATGGACAGAAGGGGGTACCTACCTCTCTAGTCCGCAGTTCAGCTTTGTTTGCAAGTCCCTTTAATTAGATGCCTACATTTAGATAAGGTCATGGTCTCACAGGCAGGGTACCTACAACATATCATCTTTGACAAATTACATGCAGCACAACACAAGAAGGCACCGGATGCCGTCTCGCCTTAGGGAAAAACAAGTAATTGCTTCTACGTATGGCTGGTTTCGCTATCTACTCGGTATTAATCTACGGCTCCCTGTAATGGTTATGCTACTAAGTCTCAACTCAACTGTGGTTTACTGGTCCAGGGGCCGCCCTAAGAGGAAGTGGCGTCCAAGTTACCCGCAAATCTGGTCAATCTTGTATCTACTCCTTTGGAAATTGTAACGATTATATACGTGTCCGGCTCAACCACTGCCGCTGTAATAAAGTATCTGTCTGGTTTATTAAGTTTGCCTGCATTCTCGAATGTTTTTCTGTGGTTTCTCTACTTGTTTTCAAATTGGTGGCAAAAGTGTTTTAGTCCAAACGCATTTTAGGCATAACCCGTATGAGGCATAAGCCGTTTTAGTCCAAATGCGTTTTAGTCTCAATACAGATTAGTTCAACAGATAAGAATGCATGTTGATAATTAGGAAGTTAACGTTTTATGCTAGGTGTGACATAGACTAAATAGCTACTTAGGTCAACAAAGTTTAAGGCAAGCGTAGAACAAAGGATCAAATTGAAATTAATAATCAAACTCATTATTATGTTTAACTCAAGTTAAATCCCTTTCAGAAAACACTTATTACAACGGATCAAAAAGTTGAATTATTAACTAATTTGTTGGAACATTCGTAGATTAATATGAATTATCATAAAGTTATCTTGTCAATTTTCAGGCTTCACCAAAACATAATTATGAATTTTCCTGAGGCACACTACCGGCCAGAATATGGAAATATGTAATTGAATTAAACGACAATAATATTTCATCGGATCATATGACGACCCGACATCAATTTATCATCAAAGTGACCCAGTTCCAAAATTAATTTCCACACTATCTGAGCGGCGCACGTAAGACTGTTTTGCACTTTCAAAAGCTTGACAAGGGGAAGGTTGTACATAAAATTAACTGAGGATGTTGGAAACACGCATTGAATTTTAATCCAATCAGTTAATACGGATGATATCGGTTTACAAGCGTCTCTGCTATTTGCGAGATGAATTATTCAGGTCACGTTAACATTTACAGCGCTACAACAAAACTAGATCATCTCTTCCTTGATATTTATACATCAACAATTCAGGCGGAAAATCAAACCAAGGAACGTTGTCAGAGTCGTTGTAGTGGCGCACGATATTGCGACGAACTTGCAGTAAAAGCGGTCTCATTGCATCGATGGATGTTGCTACAAAGGGCATGGGGACATGCAAATTGCCTGTATTATAATGTCGTTGAATGCGGCGACGTCGGACGGGATTTACATAGGAATGGATGCGACGTTAGTGGTAGTTAGGCGCTTCCGTGTGGGCCGCGGGCACATCGGGCCATCGTCCAGCACCGCGCCGCCGTCACCACCCACCCCCGCGCCGCTCTGCCACCGACGCGCCGCAACAGCCTGTGACCGATTACAGACGCAAATCTACAACCCTCATTCATAACTCCAGGCGACGTTCAACTACGAGAAAATCTACATAAACGGCCCATTACTACCCTGAAAATCTAATTCCAAGACCTAGATAGTGAAGAACTAAAATTGTCACGTTTCGCTGAATAGACTCCTTTCAATTACATGGTTTGCACCAGAATTTCTGGATTTTCTGTGAATTTTGTGAAATTTTAAAGTTTGTTCAGCGACGACAGTGTAAATGAAAATTCCACTATCAACACCTGAATACATTTTGATTAACTTGCCAAATCTTCGCAATCAAATACTTTAATTGCACATCATTACTTACATACTACTTTTTGTCAGTTTCTCAATAGCGGCGATCAAAGTTCAAATTGGTGTTAGGTGAACCGAGGCTAATGCAACTATCAACATTGAAGTTTTAACTTTATCTTTTGCCATAATCGTCCAGTAAGATGAAATAGATTTTCTTGTAAACATACATGATAAAGCATATTAACTATTAAAGATTTTACGTAAAAATAACATTGAAGAATGGTATATTCAAGACAAATTTACAATATAACCAATGAAAAACACAAAAAGTTACATTGGCCCCACTTTGGGGCGAATGAGACTTTTTAGTATAACTTCCTTATGCGTATTCCATATAAGCTTATATTTACATAACATTTACCTTGAATTAATATTCATGCGTAAATTATTTCAAATAGTACTTAAACGCAGTATGCAGCACAAAAAATGCTATTGGTTTTTTTCTGGGCGAATGCAACTGCGCTCCATAGATTAGTGTTGGGACTACTTTTATCGATCACTTTTTCCTTTGTGACTGATACCGGCCACTAAACTGGCAAGGATGGGTTCGAAAAATAAAACGAGGTTTCATTTTATTGAATTGTATTAAGTAAAGTTATGAACGCATAAACCAATCATCACCCGGTATTCCATCTTTGAATGGGGTCACAAGCCCTTTTCTTCTTATGAATTCCGATACTAAAGTTTCAACTTCCTTTTTAGTTCAAGGAAATCCATGTTTTTCCATAATGTGCAATTGGGAAACAATTATAAAAAAAAATAAAGGGTAATATTTTACAAAATGTAATACGTAGGATTACGTTTATTATCGCGAAAGCTACTTACGATTAGTATTTCCACTCTTTCACTTTTAAAACTGCACAAAAACTACATTTAGTATTTTTTCGACAAAACCTTGCGAGGAGGTTGTCAAAAAACACGAATCTAAAATGGCGACTTTCAAAACAAAATATGTCAATCAAACAGCTTTATAGATAGTAGCACCACCTGCTATTTTTTGGGACAAACACTTATTTTTCTGTTCACCAATAGATGGTGTGCTCATCAAAAACAATTAGAATGAAATCTGTTAGTCACATACGCCCCATAGTCACATACGCCCCATAGTCACAATCGCCCCGGGTCACTCTTTTAGCAAAGTTTGTTTCATCACTTCAATCTATGTAAAAACATCGGTCAGTAATTAATTTGGCTGGCGGCCTGTCTGTACATGAGACGTGGTTGTGCAACCAATTGCACTGCCCGAGTTCAAATATAACTGCCCTAACCTTGGATAAATAAGCGCAAAGTGGAATATAATTACATCTTTATTTTTATTTTTTGATTTATCTACCTTACTAGCGATTATTGTTATACATCAAAACTATAAAAAGCATTTATCTTTACACTCCCATGTCTCGTTCTGCATCGTTCAAAAGCTCTTATGAAAGAATAGAATGTTACCATAGACCGACGTGATAAGCAAAATCTATATGGAAATTTTAAAAAACCCCTTTGATGAATCGTGATCGAGATACCAACGTATCTGGAAAGGTAAGGCTATTGTCGCACGATCCTACTTTGTAACAAATTTGATAAATCCTTTATCTTGGCGATCTATAAACAATAGCCGTTGTTCAATAACTCGCAGTTCCCAATTTGGTTCTCGCCTGCACGCTTTCGATAAATGGCTGTCGAGTAACGAATCCTGATTGAAATACATTTTAACCATTGATTTAAGATACTTATTACCTTCATTCATCATCATCATCATTTCAGCCGTAAAACGTACACTACTGAACACAGGCCTCCCTCAAGGATCTCCGTAAGGGGCAGCTGCCATACTCACCACGCTTGGTAGGCGGGTTGGCGAGAGCAGTATGGGATGTTGAAACATGGAATGACGCTGCTGCCCATCTTCCGGAGGTAACTCTTAGCAGGCTCTTAATGCATCCACGGGCAAGATAGGAGGGGCAACATTCTACTGCCGGCACCCCACGGCATTCTCTTCATTGATTTAATGAAATTCTGATGCTTTTTGAAGACTTAAGCGAAACTTCCTTTACGAGCGTTGCGGAGTCATTAACGACACATTTTACCCAGCAGGCTTAAGCTTGCGTTACATTTCTGGCTTTTATCTCTCAATTGCATCGATGCGAAAAAAAAGTACAATCAATGCCAGCAATGCAAGGCTTGCTCCGATTACTATCGATTCTTATGTTTGTGCTCTGTCGACTCTTGCGTTGAAGAATCAAAGGTTTTCTCGTTATTAAAGCTCTTTAAAATCAGTATGGCGCTAATAATAAATAAGGATATAGCCAATTAATGTTTAACGCCCTACATTGTTGCTGTTTCCAGCCATAAACTTCTTTCTTACTTTACTTATAAGCACTCAGCTCCTATAAGTTGTAGAACTGTCGTGAAATAAGTTCAAGTCTAATGCTTGTACGAGTATGTAGTTTTAAAGTAACTTCTGCTTTGCCTCTTATATGGAGACAGCATGTACAGGAGAAGTTATGTGTTTCCGAAGAATAAAGAAGGCAAGAACTAGATTTAAAACGTGACCAACTTAAAGCAAGACCGCCTTAAAATATAAAATTTAACATTTTTTTAAGGTATCCTAAACTGCGCTACTTGCAGTCGTCCCACAGTCGTACGCTAAGCGCCAAGATCGTGTACATAAGCCAAATCAAAGGACTACGGAAATCGTAGATCCGTAGTCAAGTCACTTCAGAACCAAAACGGTGTGTATTATTATTGTGGTTTGCCAGTTGTCTAGAGTGAGGTCTTATCTGCACCATCAGCCCACAGTCACTGCTACTGCTTATAATGGACAATAAAATACGCAATCTTGATCGTGTTACTAGATACTTATTAACGTTGGATAAGCGATGGCATTGACAGCCGAATAATTTGATCACTTATAACGGAATGTGGGTGTTGTTCTGTGGATTACTGACTAATAAAAGTACCTTAGGCTTAAATATTATATCGCAATTCCTAGAATTAGTAAGCGTGATTATAAATTTACAATATATTAATAAATAAATGATGCTGGACCATCACACATATTGCTCCAAAGTAAGCAGATATCATAAATAGAAAACACCCAATACTTTAGTTGTTACTAATCACTATATAATCTTGTCGATAAATTCTCTCACTAAATCTCGATTTTATAGTTTTCATTATATACCTTTTTTTTTATTGGTTCTAAATATTCTGGTGGCAATAGAATTAGGACTATAAAAACAATAACCATAACTTATCCAAGTGTATCATGTATCTAAGCATCTTTCCTTTCTACGGTTCTGTTAACAAATTATCAGTTTATCTGATCAGTCAGCAGAGGCCACTTAAGAAAAGTCCACATCATCTTAGAATGATCCTTGAACAAAACTAGCTAAAGCATTTCTAATGTTTTTATTTTTGTATCTATTGTTGTTTGCTTCGAGTAAATAAATAAATTTTTAAGAAAAATAAATAGGGCTAAGTGCGTGTCGGGCGACGAGCTGTGTAGGGTTCCGTAGTTAACCGTGGACCTGTTGTAAAAGTTAGTGCGTGTTTATTACGTTTACAAGCGACATCTAGTAATGAACTTTTCCGGTATGTTTGGTATACCGTATAACTTATATGCGCAACAATTTATCCGACAGTTACGAAGCTAGCATAACTAAACTAGCGCTAATAGTCTCTAGGTAAGAGTTCCTTGTTGTACAACGGAACCTGCAAATTTTCATGCAAATCACGCTTTACATCTTGAAAACAATTATAATTTATATGAGTTTTGCTACACAAGCATTGGTACGGGGTACCAGAAAAGGGGCGAAGGTTTCCGAAAAATGCCATTTTTGACCTTTGGTGAACTTTTTAGGTCACAATAACTTCGGCCCCTATCACCGGGTCACAAAAAGTCAATCAGTACCCTTCTCTCATTAAGACAGTGCTAACAAAAAAGGTTTCATGTAAATCGGTCAACGCGCTCGGTTGTAATCGTGTCATGCACCGACAGACATACAGACAGCGCTATGCATAAAATTGTATCATCATAATATAATATATGCTCTAAGACAGGCCAAACGGTTTGATACCCAAACTGCTATTGTATGTTCATGATATTTGGGTATTTATTTCCTTCGATTTATCATGGATCCCATCATCAGAACAAGCAAACATGGAGATACATGAGGGAGGCCTGTGTTCAGTAGTAGACGTTTTACGGTTGAAATGAAAAACATTATTACGTGTAAAAAAAAACACAACTGCAAGTTTAAATTTTGGTCTTATTTATTACCTTGAGGGACTCTAGAATTCACACTAGGTATTAACATTATTTCATTTCACTTTATCTCATTTCTCTTACCCTGATTTTGATGATGAAGATGATGATGTGTAGGTAAGTATGATAATTGGAGCAAAGGTGTAATATTATCTTGCCGTGTCGTTACTCGTGAATTTTGTAATATTAATGAGTTTCGATTACCATCTGTGGTCTTCTTCATCAGCTCCACTTCACCAAATTATGCTTTCTATATGCAAAGGCTTTGACCTTGAGCTAAATATGCTAAAATCGTTATTTTGTTTACCTAAATTCGAGGATCAAGACACATTATTAACACATATTTAACCGGGTATTTATCGAGCTATCGTCTTCCCGGGACCACGATGGGTGCAATCCTGTCGAAACGTCGGGCAGTAATAAAGGTAAATAGCGCGTTAAATACCCGGTTAAATATGTGTTAATAAATTCGAGGAGTTCCCTCGACTTCTCCTTTTTTGAAGTCGGTTAAAAATGGAAGACATGTGACCATTATTAGTCCCAATTGCACTATTTACCTAAGAGATAAACATACCGCCTTATTCTTGTTCTCTCAATATTATAGAGGAAAGATTTGTATTTTGTATGTTTGTAACGAATAAACTCAAAAAGTACCGGACCGATTTTAAATATGATTTCACCATTAAAATGCGACATTATCCCTGAGTAACATAGGTTATGTATTTTATACCCGCGTGTTCCTACGGGAACGGGAACTACGCGGATAAAACCGCGGAGTGCGGCTAGTAATGAAAAAAAGATGAGAAAATGATAAAAATTCCCAATACTTACTACGAGTGTGAACTCGTTTGTACGAGTTAATAATATAAATGAGGTAGGTACAAGTTTTGAGTTGCAGCATATCCAGATTACAGATAAAATAGATTCGTTAATTATTTTCTTATCTATTGCGTTCTGTTTTAGATAGCGTATCAGTAGTATCCTCGAGTTGACGAGTGTTTTTAATTAAGATCTTTAATGAAAATAGTGATTGTTTGTTACCCGACTGCCAAGGAAGTGTATTGTTTTTCACGCGTACCTTGTATGTTTGTAAATGTATTTATAGCCCATTTGTCTTCCATACGACTGGCTGGATTTCGACAATTAAGGTATCGTTAGATTCGTTTGAAAAACCAAAGTGTCTTTATTTAGGTAAATGAAAAAATGGCGGATTTTTAGGGCCAAATTGTAAGTAGTTATTTTTTTTTTACCAAAACCCTATCGAGTAGGTATCAAATTAAAGGGAATTAAAAGGAAATTACAAAAATATACATATGTCATGTATTTAAATTTAATCAGGAATAATTACAACCATTTCAATTCAATCATCCAATGTCGTGTTTCCTGTAATTGGTTTAACATAATCAGACTGTATCCCTATAAATGTTTAAGTGTAATTTTTGATATGTAAACTGTTGGCGATTCTTTTCTTAATAAATAAATAAAATAAATAAATCATTCGATTAAATTTGTAGTCGATGCATTGGCCGTATATTCGCTTTAAATCGCCCAAGAGTGTGTTGGACCTTGCAGTTGGGTTTTCGTTTCACTGTATAATGTTTGTTTACTATGTACGATAAATTAAGTTATACAGACTTAATCTCTTGTACATAATTCAAACCAAGGCTTTGTGTACGCAAGATTTAATTCAGATCTGTCTGTGTCGGGGCTAGATAAAGGCAGGTGAGTCTGCAAATGAACTTGTATAGTTGTATAAATACCTAAACTTTGCCTTCCAAGTGGCCGACCTGAGGTTGCGGTGCTTGCCAAAACTACTACGGTATCGTGACTACAATTCACGCCAAAATTATAAGGCCGACGACCGGTGCACGAACTTTAATTAACTATGTTTTCGTAATTGTTCAAAAACTTCGCCAAAAATCCCTAAATTAACCAATACTTTCGATAAACTTTGAGTTTTCGATCGGATGGAGGTCATTGCTCATTATTTAAGTAGTCTGGATATCTTAAATAACAAAGTTTTGGTTCACTTATTTGCAAAATTCGATTTCAAAACCCACGCGATATCTCCACCGCAGTAAATTTCAGAAATTCAGAAATTCATTCATTTATTTTCATAGTTTGCAATAACAAAACTTATACACTTAAACAACATAGATACTAGACACTAAAACATAAACAAAAATACTACATTGTAATCCCATTACTTAGAAGAATATTCTTCAATGCTTCATTTATTTGGGACATTTCAGACCGCAGAATACGCCATGCAAACTTTTTAATTTATTTAACTTTTCAATTTATTTTACTCTCTGCGGTACAAAATTTGAATAGTTGATAGTCCTAAAGAAATGTTGTTATCATCTTGGTGGAGATATTCGTCCCTGTAGGCAAGCTTCATTATTTATTTCAAACTACACAACTCTCGACTCGTACACAAATTCTGTAGTCTAGACTTAACAAGTTTCAAATGTTCTTTAATGGTTACCTAACTAGCTGTTATCTTGCGCATTGCCAATTTATTTTCGTGTTTAATAATCTATACCTATTGTAAATGTATGAATAGATAAGTTTGCGAAAATGTAATATGTATGTATGTTTATGAGCGCTGACTAACAAAGGGCCTTGTAACTGGACACAACACGTGCAAAGTATTACATTGTAATTATTTATTCAAAATTACTTAATTCACTAGGTACTTACTTCATACTGCTGTAGGGTGCCGGCAGTATAATGTTGCCTCTCCTTTCTTGTCCGTGAAGGCAGTTAGAATCTGCCACGGGATACCTCCGAAAAATGGGCAGGAGCGTCTTTCCGTGTATATACATCACGTACTGCGCTCGCCATCCCGCCTGCCAAGCGTGCGAGTATGGCAACAATCAACATCGCCTTGGAAATCCATGAGGTAGGCCTTTGTTCAGCAGTGGACGTGGACAGTAATTCTACAGCTGAGGTAGTGATGAAGACTTCCTTCAAGTTGTGAAATATCTGCGTTTTCTACGAATGCTGCTTTGAATAAAGTTGGGCATCTCACTACTCTAATTTGATTTGTTGACCGTTGTCATGGTCACGCGCAATGCGCGATTTCCTACAGCAGCGTCTGCATTTCATGGGACAGTTAAGAGAGAATCTTTAACTTAATGTTCCAACTAGCTTCTCCCCGCAGTTTTGCATGCATTGTACTTACATAAAAAGTAGCCTGTGTTAATCCTGGTCAACGTTTATATAATGTGTAAAGTATAAGCTTGATCTGTTCGGTAGTTTTTACTTGAAGAGGTGAGAAACAACCATACAAAAAAACGTTTGCATTTATAATATTAGTAGGAATATTTTTCCATAGTAAGGCCTTTGCAACTATTATAGATGATTTATACAGCGTCAGCAACAGGTAATCATGCTGTAAGGGACGCTGCAGTGCCTGGGACATTGTAAGATGGATTAGGCTTGCTCAGCACCTATACCATTCACTCAGCTTAGTCAGCTATTATTCAGAGGAAAGAACAGGTCAATACGTCTGAAGCTAACTAAGCCGGGGGTTTCCTCACGATGTTTCCTTTACCGTTAAAGCTCGTGTTAAGTGTGCACATACCTCTACATTTTTAATTTGCCATAGTACAACAGAAATATTAGGTTGTTTAATGCATTTAAAATCGGGTCGTCAAAAAAAAAGTTTAATATTTTGCAAACGGAACTCTACATCAAACTCTTTGCAAGCCTTCAATGGCTTTAAAGACCTATTCAACGATACCCTACATATGGGATAAACAAGAAAATAAAAAATCTTAGGGAGCTCTCCCAAATTAATTATTTTTACCTATCTCAGCGTGATTATTTGATATATCCATGCAAAATTACAGCTTACCACGACTAAGTCTCTTCGTAAAGCTGTAGACGGATATAAAAAACTATAAGGGTTCCTTGTTGCACTACGGTACCCTAAAAATGGCATGGAAAAGTTTGTTTTGAGAACCCAAATTGGTGCCATCAATCGAAATGTGAGCCAGCATTGTTCATAAACTGTTTATCTCAAAGCTTTCTGTTAAGAATATGTTTAAACGCACAAAAGATCACGTTATATCCAGAATAGCATCCAATACAACTCGGAACTTTCAAGTTCTATAAAAACGCCAAGTAAACAATATCGCTCGTTCAGCCAGCCGAGGTTCCAAAAAGAACAAGAAGATGGACGAAAAAACTTGTTATCTTCAATTAGTTTCCGAAGCGATCGATCGAGGTCAGAATCATAAGGGCGCAATAGCAGGAGCAGCCAAGGAAGACTATAGTTTGACCACGCTTGATCAGGTAACCGGCCGGGGCAGGCTGATTACGTATCTTGCGACAGGTTTGCAACAGGCGTAAATCTCGCGATAATCGTATCGATAGCGATAATCAAAATATATATTTTACGAGTATATTAACAGCAAGGAATTGTCCTTGCTGTTAATATACTCGTAAAATATATATCTTTTTTAATTAAAACCGACTTCATATGGTATAAAATCTTTGACTTGTTGCTGAAAATACCCTATAAGTACGAGTATAATGCATTTACGCCTATTATATTTGAGTATTTTCCTCGTTGTATTATGGATCACTACTATTACACTACATCAGATCTGAAGTATAATGCATTTACGCCTATTATATTTGAGTATTTTCCTCGTTGTATTATGGATCACTACTATTACACTACATCAGATCTGAAGTATAATGCATTTACGCCTATTATATTTGAGTATTTTCCTCGATGTATTATGGATCACTACTATTACACTACATCAGATCTGAAGTATAATGCATTTACGCCTATTATATTTGAGTATTTTCCTCGATGTATTATGGATCACTACTATTACACTACATCAGATCTGAATCTAAGTAAAATACAAGCAAACATTTTAAAGTGAAACTAAAATTACAACCGCAAATCTTAAATTTAGGGTTTGAAACTATACCTTGAGGGACTCCAGTGTCTGCTATTACAATTATTTAATTCCACATGGATCCCATCATCAAAATCGAATCATATAATCTAAAAATAATTGTTTTTAAGAAATGCCACCTCTGAAACATGTCCGACCTTATAAAAAAAGAATCATCAAAGTCCATTCACAATTGGCGGAGTAGTCGCATAAAAAGTAAACAAACAAAAATAAAAAAAAACATACAGTCGTATTGAAAACCTCCATCTTTATTAAAGTCAGTTAAAAAATTACTTTTCACAGCGATGATCTCGAGATTTACGCCTGTTGCAAACCTGTAGCGAGATACGTAATCACCCTGCGGTTGGTAAAAGTGCGGTCCAGTGGGTAGCCGGAAAAAAGGAAGGGTAAGGTTTCTTATGGCGATGCCACCCTACACCTCAGTACTGCCAGTAAAAAAGTGGGTAATGACTAAAGAGTTGAAACTTAACACTCAACTTTCTTGCACGTGGACACTAGGACGTTGCTAACACTCTTTTGTTTATTTATGAGATGAGGCAGTGTCCCTGTCGCTTTGTTTCTTTTGTGCAAAATGTCCCTGGTTATTTGAGATAAGAAGCCTTGTAGCCTATTCTTAGGTTTCTGACAAAAGCTCCCCTCAATCATCTTCATGGGACCAGTGTCATTTGACTCTTTGATATCATTCATTTAAATGTTGAGTAGGATGTGTTTATCGCACTCCAATCAGAATAAAATAACGGTCGAAAGCCAACTCATTTAATCAAGAAACCCATTTTAATCAACCATTTTTAAGGTTGTAACCATTATAAGTATGTATTTGGGTTACGCGATATAACCAGTTGCTTTTGTTATTTTGGTTTCTTCTGTTTTAAAAGTAAACAATTAGTTTTGTTTTACATTAATAAGTTGCTTAGCGATTAAAAAAATGATATCTACATAGTAGGTTCTACCCGCAGATTCGCACGCATTGTACCCGGCAAAAATAGAAGCCTTATTTGTTAGGTAGGTCTTGCTTCATCATCTCAGTCCAGTGTCAGACATAGGCCCCCCTTATCGATCTCAAAGATAATGAGAGAGCTGTTTTGTTGCCATACTCACCATGCTTGGCAGGTGCGATGTTGATACACGGAAAGACGCTGCTACCCATCTTCCGGAGGTATCCCTTTGCAGATTCATACTGCCTACGCAAAGAGAGGGCAACGTTCTACTGGCGGCACGGCAATTTTTGCTTACAGAGGTGTTACTTAACTCACTACTCAGTTCACGCAACCATAGGTGCTATATACCTAAGGTCAAACCCTGCCACGTGAATATTTTAACACCAGCGGCATGCCTCAAATGTAGAAAGGTCTTGTATTTTATGTTTTTAAAACAGCGTCCGAGGACGGACGTTTTACAGAAGTTGGTCAATATTTAATTTTGTAAATTGTTCCAGTTCGTGTCCACATAACCTTTGTGGACAATATATATGACCTTTTGCATCATAATTTGATTATAACAAAGGCATATTTGTTTGAGATACCATCTATATATATAAAATTAAAAGTCCTGACTGACTCACTGACTGACTGACTGACTGATATATCAATGCACAGCCTAAACCACTGGACCTAGGGACTTGAAATTTGGCACACATATGCCTTGAGTATCCTAGAGGTGCACAAGGAAGGGATTTTTCGAAATTCCTACGGGATAAGGAATAAGTGGGATTTATATTTTCGAATCAAAGTGGCTCTGCGCGAAAAAGTGGATTTCCATGCGGACGAAGTCGCAAGCAAAAGCTAGTATAAAAATAAACAAAGATGTGATTTTTCGCATTTGTTATAAAAAATGCGTACCCATAGATTCAGTGACAATAAAAACCTTCCATAACGAGTAAATGAGGACACATAGTAACGCAATTTATTAATAATGGCTAACAAAAACCAGTATCTATATTCATCATTGTAGCCGTAAAACGTCAACTACTGAACACATGCCTCCCTCAAGGATCTCTATGAGGGGTAGTTGCCATACGCACCACGCTTGGCAGGCGATTTGGCGAGCGCAGTTCATACACGTAAAGACACTGCTGCCAATCTTACGGAGGCTCTTACTGCATCCACAGGAATGAGAGGAAGGGTAACATTCTACTGCCGGCACCCCACGGCATCATCTATTTACCTTACTTAATATTTAGTAACAACATTACTTAGTAGAAAGTAACAAACTGACACAAAAACGTGTTAGCTATTATCGAAACCCGAGCACGTAATACAGCTGATTACTGAGTAAATACCGGTTAAAATACAAGAGGATTTTATGAGAGAGGAATAACTGTACATATTTTCTTATCGCAAATAAATCATCGCTTAGAAACTTGCCTTTGCAAAGTAAAACAATACAGTATTTTTTCGCCAGTCTGAGTCAGCTCGGGTGTTCGTGTTGTCACGTCATAGTAGTTCAAGTGAAGTGGTCCGACCGGACCGAATTGACCAATCTGTTGGTTTAGTTAACCCGTGAATTTCGCCGTGATTCATTGACGCTGTGACTAATTTATTTCCTAGTAAGTGAGCACTTCGTGAACTAGAATAAATCATCAACCGATAATGTGATCTTTATAAAGATTTCCGAGCCGAACTCACAGGGCTGCGTAGTTTAGTTGGTCAAAGCATTTCCGGCTTTAGGAATGCTGAAGGAACCGGATCACTCACTAGATCCTGACTGGATCTGTAGTAGTGGAGTGGTAGTTATTAGTTGTAGTAGTAAAGTATTAGTCAGTAGTTGAAGTAAGGCCTTTACATCTATAGATGATTTATACAACGTCAGCAATTGGTATTCAAGCTGGTCAGGACGTAACTGAAGTAGTAGAGTAGTAAGTCGTTGATCGACGACCTCTGTGGCGCAGCGGGCGAAGGTCCGCCTGCGACGCAATAGGTTGTGGGTTCGATTCCCGCCTCGGAAAAAATGTCTGTACGATCTGCAGATATTTTTTCAGGATTTTCTGGATGTTTTTCTATATATATATGTATATATATATATAAATGTCAATCTATGCAGTACTTATCATGTATCAGTCATTTAGTACCCATAACAGAAGCTCTGCTTAGTTTGGGGCTAGATGATGCTGTGTGAATTGTCCAGCATATTTTTTTATTTTTATTTATTTTGAAGTTTATTACGCGTGGCGCAGTAAACCTTTTATTCTCTCGCATCTATTTTAGACTGTATCCGATACAACGGAACCATTTAAATCGAACTATTGTCACGTGGTTTGGTCATTATTTGATGCCAGCCAACTGGAGTGTCTTCGTTACGAACAGTTGAATTTCTTGATTTTAAGATTCTTAACGGTTCCGTAGTAATGAGGTGTTTAACTTGGCTACCATCCATCTTCTTAGTACATCATTAGCTTCTAGATCTAAGAAAAAAGACAGAAAGAAAATACATTTAATTTTGACACACACAACACATCATCATCATCACAGCCGCGGGGCTGATGTCCATGTTAACTGCTCCATGATCATGATTTTTGCCATACTCGCCACACTCATACACAACAACACGTAAAAATTACAATATAAGAAATACACAGTAACAAGGAAGAGATAGGTACAACGTGTCAGATAGACTTATATTATAGCTAAGGACGACACAATAATGTATCAATCGTGTTACGTGGGGTCAAAAAATTGGTAATGCCTCAGTATTACCGCAAAATCTAAAGCAAATCGTAAAATTAGAAATCGTAACGAATCTTATCGTGCTGTAAGATAAATGCATTTAACAATGTCCTCGTTACTGCTGCGTACAGGATGAATCAACTCGCCGATTTACAAATCATCTAGAGATGTGAAAGGGCAATTTCCTCACTATCGTCTTATGCCCGTCACCGCTGGTTACTAAGAGGTAACCAAGCTTGTAGCTAGATTTCTGCCAATTTAAACCAGAGCGGCATCGTCGCAACTCAACTCAATTTTAAATCTCTGCATTTAAAATTTCAGATTCATCGAGCTGAGAAATATGACATGCAGTTACTGAGGCCTTTAAAGCGCTTGTGAGTACTAAAAAATAGAGAGACTATATTTCTCTCTATTATATTTCATCTATATTTCATCGCTATAAATCATAAAGTCACCGTAAAGTCCAAATGGAAATAGCTCTTATTAAAATAGAATCGGTCTTGACTGATTCAATGTGTCTAGATCAGCAAGTTCTTTTGCCCCACCTGGTAAAAGCGTATTTGATTTTTTGCATAATAATTATAAAATAATTTCGAATTTAAATGACTTACGGGACGAAGACGATTTTGAGAAATTATATATGCGTATTTTTTTCTCCATTTGTATCATTAAATGTATAAATAAAACAAACTTAGGTTAGTTACATTATGTATAAGTCGAGACGGCTGGACAGATTTCAATAATCTTATATTTAAAGGTTGCGTTTGAAAAGTTCATTTGTAAACCGAAAGCTAGCAGTAAGCTAACAGCTGCTAACATTTTTGGCTAATTTAGGTAATAGTAGAGAAGTATTAGCAGTTAATAGTAGTTGTACTAGAGAGAAGTAGAGTTGTTGAATATCAGTTGAAGAGTAGTAGTACTAGTAGTAGTTGTATTAGTAGAGTAGTAGCTGAGTTAGTTGATTCTGAGGCAGTAGGAAGTTGGCCAGGACAGCTAGTTTATAATTTTCGTATATAAAACGAAGTGTCACTAACACCATTTATAACTCGAGAACGGTTAGACCGATTTTAATAATCTTATTTTTTATATCTTTTTCTGCGCCCGGATTTACAATATATTGAGGCTATTGATAAACATCGTAAAAGTTTACATAATAAATAAATAAATATAACGTATATTAGTATCTCAGACATTTGTATGGCATGGTTGTATAGATAATGTTTCGAGAACGGACTGACTTGATTACGATACTTGCTAGTAAATGCTACTATACAGTTAAGGAATTTTTAAATGACAAATCTTTTGACAAATAATTTATTTTAATTCTTTTTAAATTTTCACAATTTTATTGCTGTCAACATTTTTTATTTTATTGAATGACATTATTTTTGATTATTATATGACAAGCATGCACTAATATTATTGTTTTTTTCTATTGTTATTTTTAGTTTTTTGTTATTATTAGTTTTGATTTTATTTTTATTAGTCGTATTGTTTAAATTTTTAAATTTACAATAACCATTATTTTATAAATATAAAAGAAAATGTAATTTACAGAACATTGCACACCCATTATGGGTAAATTACATTGAAACAATTATAAATGTGAGATCTTTAAACATGTAATTAAGCAATAAATATACTTTGACTTTGATGTTTTTTCTTGTCATGGAGTATAAGTTAAGTTAGAATTAGTTTTTACTTGTAGTAGTAGTAAGTAGTCATAGTGTAGTAGTTATAGAAATACAGTAGTATTTATTAGATTAGTAGCAAGTAGTTGTAGTAGTAGAAACTAGTAAATAACTAATTGGTTGTTTTTGAGGGCGTTACGAAGTTCGCCGAGACAGCTAGTTATGTACAAACGAAAAACCTCCTTTTTGAAGTCGGTTAACAATGTATGAGATCGAATAGAAAGTGTGTCTACGCATGATCAGAAATAAACGACTGCCTATTTTGGTATGTGAAAGTGAAACTGTAAGTACTGTGTTATGGCTTGCTTATTGTGTTTGTTCTGGCTCCGTATCGAGTACCTATTTGAATTTACATAGTATTAATTCTTATATTTTTCTTATAATATGCAAATTCTCTTCTGTTATTTAATGATCAGCTGACTAAACGTGCTGTCTACTCAAAGGAATAAAAAAGAAGGAGAATCTTAATTGACATTGATTTAAGTCTATTTTATGATGAAGAGTTCTCAAAATGAAAGTATAGAATTTTAAGTTGATGCCCTGCTCCAAAATTACAGTGACAAACGCTTCATAAGTCGTTTTAATTATATTTTCCTTTTACTTGTCTAGGACAAACCAAAAAAGGGGTTTATTACTTAGAGTTAACATGGACCATTTGGTCCATGGAGTTAGTAAGTATAGTAAATTTCTATGTCTATGGTTTATTAGTCTATGTATCAGTGTGTACGTGAGGGAGGCGATTTTCTCAAGGATCCTTATAAAATGTGTTCAGCGGCTAAATACTATGAGCCGTTTTTAGCATAGAGTTCGTTAAAAAAATCTAAGTCTATGGTTTTGAGTATAAAAGAAAAAGGTATTTACAAGTGAACCTAATAGATGGAGCTAGCCTGAGCTAGCGCGCGGAGTAAGCGAGGTTACAAAAGCCCTTTTATTGTCAACTGTGTATAATATGAGAAAAAACAACACTAAGGCCAATATGGCCAGCCAACAACATAAGAATTTATAAACTTGACACTGGCGGAATTGTGTAAAACCAAACACAAAAAGCCATAAAATAAAAAGACAAAACATAACACTAAGGCCGCACTACGGCTAAAACGCCGCGGATTTTAACCGCCTGATTTTGCGAGTAAAGGAAACTAATGGAATCGGCCGCACTGACGGTTTTTTTCCGCGACTGATTTTAAAACCGCGTTTTGTTACAGAATGGCTAGCGGGAAAAAACGCGCAAAAATTTGCACATACAGCTCTCTTGAAATCCATCTTCAAATTATGAAAGTCTTGGCCAGTTTGGTGCGGTTTTTAAACGTAGTGTGTGCGTCTCGAACGGTTTTGCGGTTTCGCGGTTTACCGCTTGCGGGAAAAAACCGTAGTGCAGCCTTAGCCTCACGCTGCCTGTTGAGCGATTGGGAACTATCAGAATTTGACGTTTTTTTTATTGAATTCCTCCTCATTAATTTGTCAGTGTTGCAACAAGTGGCAAGCTAAAGTCATAAAAAGAAGACGAAGAAGAAAGTTTGTCACTTTGCAAAGCTTTGCAATTGTATGATACCACAAAATGCTTCAATGCATTTTGATTCTTTTCCTGGATCCTTGCGAAAATCGATTTAGGTTCACTCGTGCACAAGTCAAAATCAAAGACACCGATACTTACCTACTTCAATATGTCTGGCCATAACCAAATTCTAATTTGCCCTAGTTAAATTACTTATTTGGTACCATTATTACATTGTACCGGCTTAATTAAATTCAAAACAGGTGTCGTGTAGACACTGGTTTTATTGCGTCTTGCGTAAGTAATGCTTGTTCATATTGCCGAGTGTCACGTAACAAATACTTTAAAAAATGTATAAAATGTAATAAAAGAGCCCTTCCATTGCTCGTAAAAATATTTGGGATTGTTCTTTGGAGGTCATGGGTCTAGAGTATTACGATGGTAGCAATTTTTATTGTGGGGCTGAACTCTACAGAATTCTCGATATTGAAATGAAAATCAAATTTTTTCAATAACTTTTTACTGTAATTTAATTGAAATGCTTGAAATTTAAAGTCCAAATTAAATTAGTGAAATAACTTATAAGATGTTTGTTAACAGTTCTTAAGAGTAGGTACTAAGTTTTTAGGCGGCTTACGCTTATTATACCTCTATAATGTTTAGGTAAATGTTTTCATTTTTATCCCCCGACAAAAAGACGGTTGTCTGTTTGTCTGTCTGTGGCAACTAGGCTCTTAAATAACGAGTGGACCGATTTGAATGCAGTTTTTTATTTAAAACCATTATCAGGTTATCTAGTGGGTCTCAAACATTTTATCAAAATCCTTTTAGACTTTTTTACAAGATATGGTGGATGATAGAGCGGATGTATAATCTAATATCTCCAAATATACCCAATTTGACATCAAATTAAATGTAATAGAGTGTAGAATGCAAAACTGATGGCTAAGGAAATCAGTTAAGCCATTTATAAGATACTAGCTTCTGCCGCTTCGCATGCATTGTAACCGACAAACCTAGCCTATGTATTAATACTGGCCAACATATATACCTCAACATCATCATTTCAGCCGTAAAACGTCCACTACTGAACTAAGGCCTCCCTCAGGGATCTCCATGAGGGGTAGTTGCCATACTCACCACGCTTGGCAGGCGGGTTGGTGAGCGCAGTACGGGATGTTGATATACGGAAAGACGCTGCTGCCCATGTTCCGGAGGTGTCCCTTAGCAGGCTCTTACTGCATCCACGGGTAGGAGAGGAGGGGTAACATTCTGCTGCCGGCACCCATATATATATACCTACGTACACACACATATAAACCTACGTGTGCAAAATTTCAGACATATACACCTACATTTCAAACATATATGTATACCTAAGTGTGCAAAATTTCAGCCCAATCCGTAGGGTCTATACAAACAAACTTTCGGCTTTATAATATTAGTGAGATGTGGGGTAAAAGTGGGGATGAACAAGTTTTCGCTTTCCATTATATTTTATAAGTTTAGTTTAGTTACTAAGTAGTTTGTTGAAAACCTATGTATATCTATTTTATTTTAATTAACGTTATGCTGAGGCAGGACCTTTTGGTCCACAAATTTTAATTGTGTTAGAATTAATTTATTATGTCATTATTAATTTTATGTACTTAAGCTTATTGTGGATCAATAAATGATTTTGTTCTTTCTTCTTTTCAAATATAACTAAGTGTAGTATCAAATGTAAGGACATGATGCGTCATTTTGATTGCGAAACTGAGGGGACACTTTACAAAAAAAAAAATCGGTAACTTCCGAAACTAGAAATAATACCAAGTATAAATGTCTCACATCGGCATACCCGGGAATGAAGAAGCCGATCGTTTAGCTAATAATGCATTTGCTGATGGAATTCCTTTTGATTGTCAACCATTGTTCACGGATCATTTGCACTTGGTCAGAGACAAGTGTACAGAAATGTGGAACGAGTACTTTGACGAGAGGTCACTGACTAAGGGCATTTGGTACCGCACTATACAACAGACATTGACGCGATCGCCGTGGTTTGCTGGATCCTTACTGTCTAGGTCTGAAATTGTGATTGCTTTGCGACTTCGGTCCGGGCACATCCCACTCAACAAATTTGGTTTTCTTATGGGTAAAGTTAGCTCACCTAATTGTGAAGAGTGTGGCGTATTGGAAGACGTCTATCATATTTTAGTGGAGTGTGTCCGGAATGAAGCCGAGCGAATAGAATTAATATTACGATCAGGCATCGATTTATATGAATTTGGTAAATGTAATAAGATTTTGTCAAATCCTCTATCAGTTGATGCCAAAATGATAATTATATAAATTAGTTAAGTTAGGTTTAAAGCGTAGATCGTAAATTGAATTGTTAATTATGAGAGTGACATGATCATGTTGATCAAACTCTCTTAAATAAATAAAGATTAAAAAAAAAAGTATAAATGTGTAGGTTACCTAAAAAAATATAAACTTTTAAGTAACTTGCCCAAAATCTAAATAAGTATTTGTTTTTGGTCTTTCCAAAAACCACTTTATATTAATGGGAATACTATGTCTTTGTCTCATATTAAGATAATTATCTTGAGTATTTCACTGAGTCCCTCGATAGACATCGCATTATACGAAGGGAATTGGCATGAGGGAGCAGACGACTGCTAATGAACGGTTTACAAAACTTTGCTTGTATTCTTGAAGTCAAAGCTCTTTGTTTAATGAAACATGATAAAATATCGGGAATAGCGGGGTTTCGTACCATCACACAATATACTTTGTATAATAATAGGAGGTTTATATTCGATAAAAACTCTTTAAGCGTTTGCCCCCTTGCCCGCTACAGTCAAACACTAATGAGGATATTTTAAACTTTCGATGAATTCTAAAAAACAATGCAATATTAGTTCCTAGCTGACAGAGTCAAACCATAAGTTCCTTTTTACTATTTTGGTTCAGAACCCTCAACAAAAGCTAACCGGGTATTTATCGCGCTATTTACCTTTATTATTGCCCGACGTTTCGACAGGATTGTACCCATCGTGGTCCCGGGAAGACTGACATGTTAGAGGTAACCGCAGCAAAGCGAAGGCGTCTTTTCAGACTACCCTCACTTGGTCTTCATAAATATAGTAACTTGAGATTAAGGCAGTTTCACACTGGGACAGCACACTACACTAACTGTATCAGCACACTTAGGTTGATTCATACGTCGAGTACACTTGGCTATCACTGGATTCCATGAGGCAGAGAGTTTGAAGCCGTCTTCACGATTGAAATTAGGATACTTCTTAATTTAAATTGCTTCCCGAACCATTCTCTTGTAAGAGCGCCTCTCGTTGGCTATAACTTTGGGATTGTGGAGTTCAATCCAGTGATTAGGTCCTGAGTCCAACTACATGCTCAGCTATAGCAGACCTGGTCACTTGTCGATTTTTCACCGCTGCTATGTGTTCCTTTACACGTTCAGCGACTGTGCGCTTCGTTTGGCCTATGTAGGACCGTCCACAGCTGCAATCGATTCTGTAAACACCAGGAACTTGCAAGGGTACTACATCCTTAGGTGTACGTAGACGCTTAGCCACTTTAGTGTGTGGGGTGTAGATTGACTTTATTGAAAACTTCTTAAGTAAGTTTCCAATTTTATCCGTTACACCTTTCACGTACGGCAAGAAGGCTGACTGTCTCTCGACTTCCGTTTGCTTATCTTTGCGCCTACGACTGGGATTCCATCTATGAGTCATTTAGCCATTCCGCTTGAGAACTCCATGAACATGATTCAGCTCTCCGGGTAAATGTTCAGGGTCGCAGAGGTCATAAGCTCTATTCATCAGTGACGAGACTACTGACTGCAGATGTGACGGATGATGGTGCGACGCAGCGTTCAGGTATCTATCGGTGTGTGTCAGCTTCCTGTACAGGGTATGACATAAGAAACCATCAGGACTCACCATGACTTTCACATCCAAGAAAGCTAAAGATCTGTTCTCCTCTATTTCATGCGTAAGCCGGATCTTCGGGTGTATGGAATTCAGATATTCAGTAAGCTGATTAATTTCCTGGCTATTGTACCCGTTGATCACGCAGAAAATGTCGTAGACGTATCTCTTCCAAAGTTTTATACCGCAGGCCGTAAGATCAATCATAGTTTCAAAATGTTCCATCCAGATATTGGCTAGTACCGGGGCCACCGGGCTTCCCATAGCTACACGAAATGTTATTTAATTTTCCTTTTAGATTTTGGGGTCTCCTGTAGTATGTTTTGTAAATAGACATAACATTAAAAAAAACAACACAATCAGCAATAAATATAATAAAAACTCTATAATATATCTTGCACTCGGTAATATTTAGGCAGTGTCCATTTTTAGGGTTCCGTACCCAATGTGTAAAAACGGGACCCTATTACTAAAACTCCGCTGTTCGTCTGTCTGTCCATCTGTCTGTATGTTTGTCTGTCTGTCTGTCTGTCACCAGGTTGTATATCATGAACCGTGATAGCTAGACAGTTGAAATTTTCACACATGATGTATTTCTGTTGCCGCTATAACAACAAATACTAAAAACAGATTTAAGGAGGCTTCCATACAATAAACGTGACTTTTTTGACGTTTTTTTGCGTAGGTAAACGCTTGAAATATTCACGTGAAATATTTACAGAATATTAATTTGTATACTCACTTTAAAAATAAATAATTAAATTAAAATAAAACAAATATTCCAATATAACAAACGTGATCTTTTTCCGTTTTTTGATTAATGTTAATAACGGCAACAGAAAGACGCTTGAAATTTTCACAGAATATTTAGTTGTAAGTATATTTGTTTTGAACAAGTTGTTTTGCCAAATAACGCTACGGAACCCTTCGTCCGCGAGTCTGACTCGCACTTGGCCGTTTTTATTTTAACCCCACGACACACGCTTACATTATTGTACCGTCCTTAACTTTATATCTATCTCAACGGTTACCACCGGAGGATGGGCAGCAGCGTCTTTCCGTGCATCATCATCCTGTACTACGCTCGCCAACCGCCCTGCCAAGCGTGTTGAATATGGCAACTACCCGTCATGGAGATCCATGAGGGAGGCCTGTGTTTAGTAGTGGATGATTTACGGCTGAAACGATGATTCCTTAGCGTAGAACTCTCTAAAATATTGTCTACTTTACTGTAAAATATTGCAATTTTCTTCTAAAAAGTTTTCAATTTTCTTCCATTGGCTACTTTCCCCTCCAAAGCTGCGATAAATAACGGGGGGCTATTTGTGGCATTGTCCCTAGCGCATTGTACCGACGATCAGATTTCAAACTTGACCTCCAATGTCCATTACTCTGCCTCAGGCTAAGGAAGTTACATTGTTACCATTGAGATTAGCTGTAATCTAGAATGAATCGTGTGACTGTTTCCATGATTAATTAGAGAACTTTGGCATAAACGAGAATACGTGCTTACGCTACGCTTGTGCTCTTAGGATCGTGGTTTTAAGGAGTATTAAATATACTCTTTATGAAAAGCCAATTATAGATCAGCTTTTCTTGCAAAAAACTGTTTATAAGATATTATAAGATAAATATTAATTTAGAATTAGGTTACAGAATGAACATATTAACTAATGTGACGATGCTGTAGGGTTTGACTTGTATCTACCATTGCATTCATACACTATCTCGTGTGTTATGTTATGTATGACACATGGGATGTGGAGACTTAGCATGGGATGTGGAGGCTTAGCATGGGATGTGGAGGCTTAGCATGGGATGGGGAGGCCTATGTCCAGCTGTGGACGTCCTACGGCTGAGAAGATGATGCTGTTGTAGAATGCCTACCTACTAAATAATAATAAACAGTATATAGACGTTTTGGGAAATAATATAGATGTTTTGGGCAAAAGGTCAAAACAATTATAAATGAAGTTGTTGGTAACTAGCAGCCCTAACACATGTTACTTTTCAAATTTAATCAAAACTCGTAGAACTAATTAGACTATGCCGATTGAGCTAAGGTAATTCTGTAAAAGGCTTTCGGAGTTATTTAGTGACAAACAAACATTTATTTTCAGTCGATCGTCATAAATAACTAGCCGTGGGTTGCCAGCAGTAGAATTTTGCCTCCTCTCTTGCCCGTGGATGCAGCAAGAATTTGCCAAGGGATACCTCCGGAAGTTGGGCAGCGGCGTCTTTCCGTTTATGAAGATCCCGTACTGCGTTCACCAAGCGTGGCGAGTATGGCAACAATCCCCTCATGATCTTGGAGGCCATAAGGGAGGCTTATGTCCAGCAGTGGACGTGATCTATTATTTTTCTTAAACAATACCTACAGTCTAATATGTTTAAAGTTTAGCATATGCATAAAGCATTGCCAAGTTTGAAACTATAGATGATGCTGTGCTCCTGAGATTTTCTGAAACTGAAGCTCTTTATTATATACTAGCCGCACCCCGCAGTTTCACCCGCGTAGTTCCCGTTCCCGTGGGAATTTCGAAAAATCCCTTCTTAGTGCACCTCTAGGATACTCAAGGTATATATGTGCCAAATTTAAAGTCTCTAGGTCCAGTGGTTTAGGCTGTGCGTTGTCTGTCAGTCACTCAGTCAGTAACGGAAGAGTATTATATTTAATAAATATTACAATATCGTATAATATTATGTATTCCTTTAATACCTCCTCATCCTCCCTATTAAATTTCGCGATGTAAAAACGGCGACAAAATTATTTTCTTACTTCTATTGGTTCTACTGTCTTCCTCAGGTCCAACCTAAGGTCAAACAGCGAATTCTGAAAGCACCTTTGTGCGTCTCAGTGAATACAGTCCAATTAAACTTGGCTAATTAACACGTTCGGCTGTTTCATACTCACACAACAGGTTTTCATAAAAACCACTTTTTAAATTCACTTTGACGTGGCTTTCATATAGTAACTAAGGTTTTCTTTCAAAAAGATCCAGCCTGCCAAAAAGCTTAAGCCAAATGAGCGAGCAATAAGTACTTCATCATCATCATCATCTCAGACTGCGATCCATGTCCACTGCTGGACATTGGCCTCCCTCGTGGGTCTTCAAGATTATGGGGGGTGGTTGCCATACTCGTCACTCTTGGCAGGCGGGTTGGCGAGCGCAGTACGGGATGTTAGTATTCGGAAATACGGTGCCGCCCATCTTCCGGAGGTATCCCTTAGCAGGCTCTTACTGCATCCATGGGTATGAGAGGAGGGGTAACATTCTACTGCCGGCACTCCACGGCGCTAAAGTTAATTAATGTAAATTAATCTTGAATAAAAATAAGGTGGAATTCTTATAAATATTGTAACTGTCTCGTACATAATAAATGATGTCTATGATCACAAATTCACTTCGCTTTTAGAGATTTCTTAGTATTCATATAATTAAAAGATGTGATGTGCATAGCATAAATTGCTATGCACATCACATCTTTTGATTCTACAAGAAACATAAGACAAGAAACAAAAATAAATTTCACATCCCTAAATTTAGGCTCCAAAAAGTAAATAAATCATTTATGGGAAACTGTGTGCGTTTCTTTATACAGCGTGTCCCGTAATTGGGGTACTAAGCCGAAAGGGGGGTTTTCTACCCCCCTGGCAAACAACGTTTGTTCTACGACTTTCTTGATTTTCAAGTTTTTCAGTGATAAGATAACGTTCAAAGTTTATACCAATTTCATAAGAGTGACAACCCTGCTCTCAGCTGTTACGGGCAATGACCTATTGACCGCCGGGGATTCCCGCGGCGCGCCCGCAACGCGCTTGTGCGTATATTGAGTGTGGGTATAGGTGCGTGGTGTGCGTAGGCGCGTAGGTATGTATTACGGACACACGTCTGTTATACATTAGGGTTGACAGCGACTTGGAAAACTTTAATTTTGTATGGAAACCTGAAAATACGTTTTTCTGAAATCTTTCTTCGCCTTTGCATTCCTTTGGTGGGGGGTAATTTGCAGCTCCTGGCTTCATACCCCAGTTACGGGACACCTTGTATAAGCTTCCATCCAAGGCGACCAAACTATCGATTCATAGGTTTAAGCTTTTTAAAAAACAATACTCATAGAAAAAGCTTTTTATTCCGTAGATGATTTTTTAATGAAATTGACCCTTGGCAGAGTGTTGCTCGGTTCAGCCACGATAAGAAATGAAGTCATCTTGCAATATCCAAACTATCAAATATCCTCGCGGACATTAAATTAAGCATAATATTGAGACAAATATTGTAACAATGAATAGAAGTGAAAGAGTGAGGTTTCTTATTCGCTTCTTTCCCTCACTTGGAAAAAAAAGTTATCTGAAGCGAACGAATTCAATTATGTGCTATAATCAATTTAAATGTGTCTTATTCTTCTCTTGTTACTCTTGTTTAATTGACTATTCTATGTGGCTTTTTTCTTTATTGAAGAAACACTTATTGACTTTGACTTTATTTAGTATTTGTTAGATGTTAGGCGCAAAACAAATCATACGACTTTTCGTTAATCTTATTTGCCCCTGACACAGAACGTACTTATCGTACTTAGCGCATCTAAAGCTCATTGTAGTAACAATTTATTTAGGTATTTATTTATTTCGAAAAGCAAACAGTACAAACGATGGTAACTACAGAAGACTAGAGCTGTGGTACGACCTGCTCTGCCACAGCACATGCTGAATAGTGGCCTTTTTGTCACCGTATTCTACCTAAACTTAATTAGTTTTAAGAACCCACTCGTAGTATGTTACTTCTGTGACAAAATAAACACATTTTTATTTTATCTAAATTCTATTGTTTCCTACGGGACTTTGTTAAAACCGCAGCGTTCAGATATCTCAACCGCAGGCTGCCTTTACAACTTCGGCTGCGAAGACACTAACCGTGCGTTGAACGACTGTGTCTTAACGGATTACTAATGTAATCAGTAATCACACTAACGATAATTATGATGTCGGGTGCCAGCAGTAGATTTTTGCCTCTCCTCTCTTGTCCGTGGGTACAGTAAAAATCTGCCAAGGAATACCTCCGGAAGTTGGACAGCAGCGTCTTCTCGTGTATCAACATCCAGTACTGCGCTCGCCAACACGCATGCCAAGCGCATCCATGAGGGAGGCTTTTGTATGAGATGATGACTAAAGATATTTTTATATTTTTACCAAAAAATTATAAGTAACTAAAACCCTACCTAACTTTAAATATCGAAGAAGCAATCCCACAAACGACTATTTAAATTGAATATTTGAACAAAACGTAGGTATGAAATCGTTACAGTAACCTAACTTAATCAAAACCCAATTTCTGAAACTTGCTTCAATAGTTATTATTAGCACGATCCCAACTATGAGGTAACTCCATTTAAATTATATTCATGATCATCATCAGCCTTAGGACTTCTACGGTTGGACATACGTCTTCTTCACAGATCTCCACGTATTGGAAGCGGCTATCACCCAATGCTAAAATGCGGTTTTTACATGATTTTGCCTGTTCATCTTGTTGGTGGACGTCCTACGCTGCGCTTGTCAGTCCGCGGCCTCTAGTCGAGGACTTTTCAGCCCCATCGGGCATCTTTTCTTATTCTAATTCTAGAGTGGGTTACCAGATCTACACTGACACATTGGGGTGTATTGTGCATTGACGCTCATGATATTACCCCGACCCCAGCCAAGTCAACACCTAGAACGAAGTAACGGATAAGAACTCTGGGCCACTGGCAGCATTCCACAAGCATCGCCAAAGGATGTGCAGATGTTGTAGAATAAAGACATGCCTCTATAGCTCCTGTAGCACCATTTTTGATCTAACTAAAATTTGTGGCAGTATTGTGCAGTAGCACGCGCTCTACTATCTCCTCTTCAAGACACAAGCGGCATAGTCCTCTGTGTGTGATTCCCGTCTTGAGGAGATGTCAGTTGAGATCACAGTGTCCTATGATGATACCCACAATCTTCCGTAGGTCTTGTTTCGTCTACTTAAGCTTACCTTTTTGTTTCTCTCTGGGTGCACTAGTTTTGCATGCTTGCAGTGCGGTATGCGTTACCATATTTTTTGGTGTTCTGCATATCTATAGCCTACGCATTGCCTCTTCAATATGCTTATCCGTTTAGCTATATCAGTGAGCCCAATTCTTTTACATATCGCCTCATTTTTACATTTGTTTTCGTGCGAAAACCTAAAGTACAGCACTCTCTTTAGTTTGTTATGCGACTAATAGGTAAGCTAATTCATAAGGATGTAGTAAGGACGCAGTCTAGGTTTCATATAAATATTAACGTGTGAATCTAGTGGTTCCTACTATCTATGAAGATCTTCAACAAAGAAATATTTTTAAAATCAACTTTAACATTTTTCAAGTTTTATCAAAATCAGTCAATAAAAATATTTCAGCAGTTACATTAAAATGGCATTCTGTTTTTTTATTTTCATATGTGAAAGCATACAAAATTGTAACCAAGACTTTAGGAACAAGTTTAATAGTTAACTGCCAATTAGTATTTTAATTAATAATAGCCATAAAGAAACAATAACGGCGCGATTTTTTTCATACTAAAAGTCAAATTGTGTTTTGATGGAAACAGGTTTGGAATGGTGTTACAAAAATAGTGAAAAACTGTACAGTATCTGGGACACTCTCTCAGCTTAGTTGGCTATACTCGGATAAAGAACATGTCAATACGTCTGAGGCTGACTGTGCCGCGATCGCCTAGCGATGTTTTACTTCACCGTTAAAATGCGTGTTTAAATGTATACTTACATTTTTCAAGAAAGTAAAACAAAGATAAACTACATTAATAAAATAACAACGACCACTATCGTTCCTGATAAAGATATTCAACAGTTAAATATTTGTAACTTTAACTAATATTTTATTGAAACAATTCTCAAATAAAAGACGCTTTTGCGAATGATTTGCCTGATTTCTCTCAGCACTAGTTCGTTTCTGTGAAATAGAATCATTATTTTCGTCCAATTTGTTACAGTAATCATACCGTTAACGCTACGACAGCTGGGATTGGATTTCAGATCCAATATAATTTTAAGAGTTTAAGTTTGGATGAATTTGTCACGAATTTAAATGGAAATTGTGATTCTGCATGATTTCTAAGAGAATGTATCAAATAAATTCTAGTTATTTAACGAGTTGCCGAAGCCATTTCGTTTGTAGAAGCTACTTTTATTTCTTTAATGAACGAAAATAAACTAAACAACTTAACACCCACAAAATCGTGGTTATTGCCTTCTTGTAGGTCTGCAACTATTTCGTAAAAGACTATGTACACCTTAAATTGATTAATGATGAAAACTCGTGCGAACGCAGGTTATGAATATCGGCAGGCACCATAAAGTACTGTAATAATAATACTGGGCAAAAAAAGATGTACCATAAAAACCAGATGATTGTTAGAATACTTATATAATTTTTTTTTGTTCTTTTTTCGTTGCCTCGTCGTGGTCCGCTCGTACATATCTTAGACTCGACTGTCCTTCTCAACTCCTGGCGAATTCATGCCTTTAACTTAAGATTTAAATCGTTGCCCAAAACTGTCTACGTCCATCAACGTCATTCAGTGGTGGATAGCGTTTTTTGAGGAAGGCTATAACATCACGCTACACTAAGAAGAGCGGAGTTTGAAAAGTGTTTCAGTAACGGGGATAGCAGTGTATACATACTTACCGTACATAGAAAAGACATTCATTATCAAGTTGTCACGTCGTGATACGCTCGTGCATATATTATACTCGACTCTCACTCTCAACTCCTGGCAAATTCATGTCCATATTCTGAAACCCGTCCGTCATCGTAGTCCACCTAGCGAGCGGTCATTTGTCCGCAGGGTGTTTTATACCTACTAATATAATAAAGCTAAAGAGTTTGGTGGAACGCGCTATCTTAAATTTGTATTTTCCATTGTTTCTCTGTTTTTGACATTATGTTCATTCTTGCTCTGTGTTATTGACATGTTATTTGCAAATTGTATCTTATTATCTCATCATCATCATTTCAGCCGTAAAAAGTCCACTACTGAACTAAGGCCTCCCTCATGGATCTCCATGAGGGGTAGTTGCCATACTCACCACGCTTGGCAGGCGGGTTGGTGAGCGCAGTATGGAATGTTGATATACGGAAAGACACTGCTGCCCATCTTCCGGAGGTGTCCCTTAGCAGGCTCTTACTGCATCCACGGGTAGGAGAGGAGGGGTAACATTCTACTGCCGGCACCCCACGACTAATATTATCTGAAGAAACAATATGCATTGAATTAAATTGAATAAATATTTAGTGTTGGATAGCATTTATCGAGGAAGGCAGAGTATCAATTAAAAGTGTTGCAGTAACGGGATCATATATTCCTGGGCTGAGGGCTTTCCGAGCTGTATCGTAGACGCAGCGTATGCACGCTGCGTCAACGGTCAAGTTGCTCTAACCCTCATTCTCAGACGCAGACAAAGTTGCCCGGGTCAGCTAGTGTATCATATAGCAGACATAACAACATTAATAATAATGCTTGGTAGAACCGCAAGAAGGTAAAATAGATAATTAAGGCGTCGTACAAAAAGGGACACTGAAACATTATAATTAGCCAAGAAGTAGAGCCCTGGGACGCTGCAGCTTGCTTATCGGGTGCATAATTAATTCGGAAGGCCTCCGAGGATCAACTTTGTGTATAAATTCATTTGTAGATATAATCAGGCGGATATCGCCTGACGGACGGACTATTACGTCCTAAGTTTACGGAAACCGGAATCGTTAACAATTCACATTCTCATCTGTGTTAGTTTTTTTTAGCGACTATAGTGTCTTCTTGCTACGCGAGTTTGAAAACGTCTAGTTCCTGCTTTAACAAGTAAAATATGGTAGCTATTTTATACAGTGCTGCAGGGTGCTGGCAGTAGTATGTTGCCTCTCCTCTCTTAAACTTAAAAAAACTGCCAAGGGATACCTCCGGAAGACAGGCAGCAGCGTCTTTATCATTGTATCAACATACCGCACAACGCTCGCCAACCCGCCTGGCAAGTGTGGCGAGTATGGCAACAACCCGCTCATGATCCATGGAAAGGAAAAAAGGAATGGAAAGGAAATCCGTGAGAAAGGCCTATGTCCAGCAGTGGACGCCCTACGACTGAGATTATGATGATAAAGCTTCCCATAACCTACACAATGTCATGTCACAAATGTTTAAGAAAAGTCTGCACACCTACAAGGTCTACAATAGTCCGTAGGCCGGCTCTAGGTCAAACACATAATTCGTTAAGTATGACCAATTTCATCAAATCAACGTAACTGGGTCGCATTATTGCGTGATGACCGAGATGAGACTAGAAGTTAGTTACAGCAATAAGGTGTCATAGAATAAAAATAATCTAGGGACGTTCTGTTGCCTGTTGTTTTGATTAGGATTATATATTTATCTACAGAATTAGCAATTTATATAGACAGCGATTGTTAACTTCCGTTAGATATTCTTGTTGAAACAAGAATATCTATATAATCGCAGTCTGATTGGAATGTTCTTAGAATTTGTTTTTAAAGTTATGTATGTAAGCTCTGCTGCGGACACATCAAGCGGTAGGGAGCGGCGCGTTTCAATACATACATTTATTTGGAACTGGCTTCGATGGCAGCGGCGCGGGGAGCGGTGTACGAGCGATGCGCGGCGATTTATCTCGTTTAAGTGCGCGGCGCTTTAAGCGGTGCCAGCGTGTTTGCATTGACATCGTGTTGCATTGTTTTGAAGTGATAACTTCTTATGGGAGGGTAAACCGCTTCGTTACGTAATGCGTTACGGCGCCAGTCTGTCTGGCTTCCCTTCCTCTCACGCATACGTCAGCAGTAGGCAGGCTCCTCCTATCTCACTCTAACTCGTAGCGCTAGCCTATATACATAAGTTATCAGTTCTGTCGTGCGTCCCGAGACGCACACGCTGCTTTATTTTCTAGAGCGAGACCCCGATTTTAGATATTTCGTTCGCAAACAAAAATACTAATTTCTCATAAACACAACACTAGGCCGCTCTAGCCTTCGCTCTAGCGTTTTCGCGCCGCTCCCCGCGCCGCTGACTTCATGACCGCAGTCGTTAGACTTATAAGTATAAAGTTGACGATGGAGCGAACTTTCCTAGCTAATTTTCCTTTTCCCTGGTCATAATGGTAACAAAACCGTGAACCTCTATTTAATGAGCGCTTGAAAAGCACTCAAAAATAATTTAACACGTGATTCGCCTGTGCCAGGAGAAATCGACTTCCTATTCGTCACGAAGTACACAAAATAATCACATACCTACAAAGATCGGTCAGTTCAGATGCTTAGAATTAAAAACGCATTGCTTTTTTATAGTTTATGAAATTAAAAAGTAAAGATACCAAAAACAATATCATTAATAATTAGCGGGCGGGAGAGTGGTGCTCATGCATCTCAGCATTAGCGGAATTAAAACTAGATATTTTCATTGCATTTTATTGCCATGGATTTCGCCACGCTTGGCAGGTGGGTTGGAGAGCGCAGTATGGGATGTTGATACACGGAAAGACGCTGCTGCCCATCTTCCGGAGCAGAGCAGACCCTTAGCAGATTCTTACTGTATCCACGGGCAAGAGAGGAGAGGCAACATTCTAATGCCGGTACCTCACGGCAAAAACATAAAAACATAACCAAAAACATAAAATATTTAATTTTTATGACTCACAATGTTATAAGCCCCGTGTTCTAAGTTTCTATATTCTAGCTAAGTTACCATCACTCTGCCACATGTCTAAATCGTTTTAGTTGAACCGTTAGCGAAATTACCTTCCTCCATTACCCAACTGAACTTATTATTTCATTTTCCTAATTATGGTACAGTAAGCTAAGTACCTAATTTACCAAATTGGACACTAATATCTGGATTTAGGTGAACTAGTAAGTGGAGCTATTTGGAAATTATTACGAATTGTTAACTATCCTTGCGTAACTTTAGCTTTGAACAAATTCTAGCTTGCCACAAAGGTGAAAGTTCCCTAACTAAGAATATTATCATTGCTTAGATAAAGTATAGACGCAGTCACTACCACAGGTAATATAAAACAGTTGACTCTTTATTTGACCTTGTATTTGATATTTTATCTATAGTACTTTGTAAACTTTCGATCTGAAGACATAATTTTAAACCTTTTTAAACTATTTAATTTTATTATAAATTTAATTATTATTAATAATTTTATTTACAGGTAAATAAATAATTTCGTTGTTGCTGCATTTTGTATCTTATTTAATAATAAGATATGTTGTAGATTTTTTACATATTAATTTTAATAAATCCAATTCATCAATCCATTAACTACCCAAAACGAACACTACATTTATATTTACAAATTGCTATAAAAATTAATTTTCCTTAAACTTGGCCACTTAGTGTATACCCAATTACCCAACCTTACAAAAAAAGTTTACTCACTATGCACGCACACAATCTTAGCACTAGAAGAGACTAGCCCTCCACAACACAGGGAATCCTAGTGTGGAGGCTAGTAAACCACTTACCTTACTCTTAATTAAAGATAAAGATAAAGATAAAGATCATTTATTTGCATAAACATGTGTAAGCTAGGATGACAAAATAAGTAATTAGTAACAACATGTTTTACCTTCGCAGGCGTACAAAATTAAAGTGTGGCATGCTACAAAACAAGTCCATAAAAATATTAATTAACTAAAATATGATGTCACTGTAAATAATCACATGAATTAATATAATATTACAATTTGTCATTTAAGAATTCGTCAATGGTATAATAGCATTTTGAGATCAGTAGTTTTTTAAATTTAATTTTAAATAAGCTATCATTAAGTTCCTTATATATAATAGGAATTTTGTCATAGATAATAGGAGCCATGCATATAACACTTTTGCCTAACATTGCAGTTTTAGATGGGAATCTACATAACATAGTGTTATTGCGTCTGTTGCGGACTATTTTATCACACATACGTGGAAATAGGTGTGGATTACTTCTTACAAATAATGCTACTTCTAAAACATAAAGAGACGGAAGTGTTAGAATTTTATTTTCTACAAACAATGGTTTGCAGCTTTCAGTAGTTTGAATTCTAAACATAGCTCTTAAACAGCGTTTTTGCATTTTAAAAATAGTTTCTCTACCGGATGAATTACCCCAAAAAATAATACCATATCTGAGAACAGATTCTACTAAGCCATAATAAGCCATTAGTAAAGCACCTTTATTAACAATTTTTGACAGTTTTTGAAGGGCGAAGGCAGAACTGCTTATTCTTTTACTTATTTCTTCTATGTGTTTTTTCCAATTAAGCTTTTTGTCAATCTGTAGTCCTAAAAACCGTGCGAAATCAACTTGTTTTATTAAATTATTATTATATGTCAAATTAATACTAGATGGTGTCTCAGCTCTTTGGTTGAAATGCATTATCACAGTTTTAATGAAATTTATTCTTAAATTATTGTTATTTAGCCATATTATTAAAGATTCTAAAGAACTATTAACGTCAAATTCATAAGAGTTTACATTATTACATTTAATTGAAATTGTGCTGTCGTCAGCAAATAATGTCATATTATGTGGAGTCAGTGCATTCGGCAGGTCATTAATATAGATAATAAATAATAACGGTCCCAATACGCTTCCCTGGGGTACGCCATATTTTAAATTTCTATGTGAAGATTGGTATGTTTTTTCAAATTTGGTTAACATGTTTAATCTAGATATTTCGGTGAATTGTTGCCGATCTGTCAGGTAGGAACTTATAAGTTGCAAAATATTGCCTCTTATCCCATATACGTCCAGTTTTTTTATCAAAATGCTATGATCTACGTAATCAAAAGCTTGGGTCATGTCACATAAAATGGCACAAACAGGAATTCTGTTGTCGACTTGACATGCAACCGTTTTGTAGAAGTCGTAGATTGCCATATTGATGGATTTATTTTTACGGAAGCCTTTTTGCTCGTCGCATAAAATATTATTTTTTTCAAGATATGAATAAATTTCTTGATAAAAATATTTTTCGAATATTTTTGAAAATATGGATATAAGTGCAATAGGTCGATAGTTCTCCACCAGATTCTTACTTCCTTTTTTATACAATGGCCTCAGTAAGGTGGTCTTTAGGCCCTGTGGAAATACGCCTAATTGTATACTCAGGTTAATAATATGGCATATATGAGGACAGATGTATGTATTTATTTACCGCTTTTATGATTTTTGTTGACACGTCGTCAAAACCCGTAGTATTTGTATTTTTTAGATTTTTTATAATTTTGTATACATTTTCAGGCAGACATGGTGCCATAAACATTGAGTCTTTATGATGGTATATATTAAGGTTGATTTATTCGATTAATTAATTAATTCGTAGTTCGTAAGGTAAGGTTATCATAAGCAAAATGTTTCTTGTATCTAATAAATACATTTTTACTTTTTTTTTTAAACTGATTAACAGGACTTTATCGCGTAATTACACGGAAAGATGCTGCTGCCTACATTCCGGAGATCCCCTTCCCGGTGATTCCCTTTGGGATCATTGAGTAGGTATCCTTTTGGCCCGTGCAGTCTACCCGTGACCACGAGGGTAGCAGGGCACTCGAATCGTCTATCAATCGTGGAAATAATAAAATAAGGTAATTACGCGATAAAGTCCCGTTAATCAGTTTAAAATTGTTTTATCTACCTAGTTCATAAAGCTTTAGCTGCGACAGCTAGTGATCTAAAACCCGTCTATCAAGTTCAAAATTTTGTAACGTTATAAATTAGGTAGGTACCTAAGAAGAACCTAACCTAACCCACCTAGTAAGAATCTGCCAAAGGGATACCTCCAAAGATGGGCAGCAGCGTCTTTCCGTGTATCAACATCCTGTACTGCGCTCGCCAACCCGCCTGCCAAGCGTGGTGAGTATGGCAACAACCCCTCATGATCAATACACGGAGATCTTTGAGGGAGGCCTATACCCAGCAGTGGACGTCCTATGGCTGTGATGATAATGATGATGATAAATGACCTGTGGCAGCGTAGTATTTTATTGGTGGGATTGCAGTGCACGAATAGTGATGTGCGATGGCGTTCAATGCCATTCCATCATATTTTTAACATCGTCCCAGCCCTAATTGTGTCACTTGGCATCTGTCGCAGCGATCACGCTAAGTTTTACGAACTAGTAATATACAGTGCACCGATGTGTCTTATAAACGTATTTAATTAAAAATAACTGGACTTCACTCAGCATTATATATTCAAGTAAGCAGAGCTTGTGCTATGGTTTATAGAATAATTAAACAAGCATTGGTACGGGGGTACCAGAAAAAGGGGCGAAGGCCTCACAAGGTCACCAAAGGTCAAAAATGGCATTTTTGGGTTTTTGGACGTTTTCGGCCATTATAAGGCTTTTATTTTTTTGGTGACCTTTTGAGGTCACATTAACTCCGGTCCCTGTGACCAAAATCAATCAATCACCTTCTCTCACTAAGACGGAATGGTGTTTTCTAAAAAGTTGATTGTTTTCTAAGCAGTTTTAGTGTAAAAGGAACTTGCTGACTTTTTGTAAATGAATAAATATAAAAGAAAAGTCATAAAAATAAATGACATTTATTTTGTTTGTGGATTATTTGAGCTGTTTATTTGTATAAATGAAAGGCCTACTTGTTAATAATTCTATTAAATATGGATAGTCTTTAAAAGGAATGACTAACTTGTAAAGTACTTAAATCATTGTAACAATTGGTTTACACTTAATGTAGGTTAATCTAGTTATTCATGATTTCAGCCATAAAACGTTCACTGATGAACACAGGCCTCCCTCATGGATCTCCATGAGGGGTAGTTGCCATACTCACCACGCTTGGCAGGCGGGTTGGTGAGCGCAGTATGGGATGTTGATACACGGATAGACGCTGCTGCCCATCTTCCGGAGGTATCCCTTAGCAGGCTCTTACTGCATCCATGGGCATGAGAGGAGGGGTATCATTCTACTGCCGGCACCCCACGGCGGATGTAGTTATTATTACATAATATTTATTTCAAATATATCATACCTTATTAGCCGTGGGTTGCCGGCAGTAGAATGTTGCCTCTCCCCTCTTACCCGTAGAATTGTCAAATTTAGGGTTACACTGTACCTATTATAGTTATCGACTTATTTACAAAAATGCACAAAAATACCGCCCAACCCCCTTTATCTCCGAAGTTTGCAGAAATATAAAAATTACAGGAAAATTAAAACGAACTCTCTAAATACTCGTAGCATAGTGCTTTAGAAATCATAGAATTTTAAAAAATCTACATAACATATATATTTGAATTATATAAATCAATTTAATATTTGGGTGCTTTGGCGCAAGCTGTTAGCCCATCTGTGTATGTTTTAATAAATAAATAAAATAAAAATAAATAACAAATACCGCCTTTCATACAAATTATTTTTGTTGTACGATAGCACGGAACCCCCGGTGCGCGAGTCCGACTCCCTCTGGGCCAGTTTTATTTATTATTTGTGTTTCTTTGTGCATAAATAAAGTGTTAATTCATTTATTTATATAAATTTTCCGTGATCGGTGTTAAATGTTAATACGTTCACCGTACCTATCCATTAGCTTCCAAGAACTTGAATGCATCATCATAAAATTATTAGCTATTCATAGTTTAATATTCAACATAACATATAAGTTTAATAATCAGACTCAGGAAATGCTTTACATGGTAACAAAACGAATGCAAAATCAGAGAACCATTCACCACTTTACATTAAAGTGCGCCGTCCACAGCGAGACGCGATGGCTAATTAAGGCGATGCATTGACATACTGACCGCCGTGGGGTGCCGGCAGTAGAATGATACCCCTCCTCTCATGCCCATGGATGCAGTAAGAGCCTGCTAAGGGATACCTCCGTAAGATGGGCAGCAGCGTCTTTCCGTATATCAACATCCCGTACTGCACTCGCCAACCCGCCTGCCAAGCGTGGTGAGTATGGCAACTATGGACCCTAAGACCCCTCATGGAGATCCATGAGGGAGGCCTTAGTTCAGTAGTGGACGTTTTACGGCTGAAATGATGATGATGATGATTGACATACTACACTAAAACGCGATTGGAGGCATCAAAGTTGCATATAATAATATCTTGCTGAATTTCTTTGGTTTGGAATGATACTGCAGCCTTTAAGATATCTCGTCTAAGGCTGCAGCGCCTCTGGAATGTTTTTGGAGGCGAGAGTAAACTACTTTGATGCCATCCAAAGAAGCCGCATAGCTTTTATGTCCAGGGCTGGCACGTGTAAGAGTTGGATAATAACTAATCTATCTGATAGTGTTTAACAAACTGACACGTTCAAACGCTAGATGGAACTAACATCCTAAGATATACCTACAATTAGGTATGTTATTGTATCCTTATTATATCAATTAAGTTAAAATTGGAATTGAAAGGCTATTTATTTCTTGTGTCTAAAATAAAGATATATTAATATTACTAATTATAAACACCGCCGTGGGGTGCCAGCAGTAGAATGATACCCCTCCTCTCATGCCCATGGATGCAGTAAGAGCCTGCTAAGGGATACCTCCGGAAGATGGGCAGCAGCGTATATCCGTGTATCAACATCCCATACTGCGCTCACCAACCCGCCTGCCAAGCGTGGTGAGAATGGCAACTACCCTTCATGGAGATCCATGAGGGAGGCCTGTGTTCATCAGTGGACGTTTTATGTCTGAAATGATGAATAATAAACAATTATTTGATTTGAAGGTATTTGTTTTAATGACAATGTATGTACCTGTAAAATTAAAATCTATATATTTATGGAGCCGTTTTTGGGATTTTATTTCTGTTGTTATAGTTAACTAATCGTGAACCGAAACCAACTACTAATATTTACCTCTATAGTAAAAACATAACATGAAAAAATCATAACGTAAAATATAAATTCCGAGTATTATTAACACATATTTAAACGGGTATTTATCGCGCTATTTACCTTTATTATTGCCCGACGTTTCCGAGTATTTTATAATTGCTGAAAAAAGTTGAAAGCCGTCCACTGCGAAATTCGATAGCTTATTCATCATCATCATCATTTCAGCCGTAAAATGTCCACTACTGAACTAAGGCCTCCCTCATGGATCTCCATGAAGGGTAGTTGCCATACTCACCACGCTTGGCAAGCGGGTTGGTAAGCGCAGTATGGGATGTTGATATACGGAAAGACGCTGCTGCCCATCTTCCGGAGGTATCCCTTAGCAGGCTCTTACTGCATCCATGGGCATGAGAGGAGGGGTAACATTCTACTGCCGGCACCCCACGGCTAGCTTATTAATTACTCGAAAATTTGAAGGTGCCGTGGCGTGGGGTGCCGGCATCAGCAGTAGAATGTTGCCTCTCCTCTCTTGCCCGTGGGTGAAGTAAGAACTCGCCTGGTTCTAGCGTGGCGCGTAGGGCAACAATGTTATTTTTATGATGATCATGATGATGAGCCATCACATCTCGCAGTAGACGACCGTTTAAGCATTTTTCCACGTACTGCCATCAAATGTAAAGATCAAATTCAAATGCATTATAATGCTTCAAACGTGGCTTTATATCGGTACCTATGAATATGGATGATGACCTCGGTAGCACAGCGGTCTAATAATCTGGCTCAGACGTAGGAGGTTCCGGGTTTGATTTCCGCCGGAGGATATGTTTCTTTTTCGCCTCTTCACTTGGATAGAAGTGTTCTGACTCGACTGAATTCAATTATGTGCTCTATAAATTTTTTATTTGATTCGTTTTTCTAACTATCAGTTTTTTGGTGTTATATCCATATGTTATGAATTTCATTAAAATTGGATGATCTTTTCACAAAGAAATGTTCTCGGACAAAGATAAAGATTTGTACAGTGTTTAACCACACTTAGGTAGAACATTTCAATGAAATGAAAAATATTTTGACACGGGTTCCGTAGCTTAGTGGTTAAAGCACTTCCGGCTCTAGGAAGCGTCAAGGATCTATTTAACGGACGTGGGTTCGAATGCCACCGGAATTGTAAATTTTTGATAAGGTTTTCATTTCCTTGAAAATATCGAGTTAACTAATTTGTCCGAGGATATTTTGAAGAGTTATTCTCGGACCAAGTTTGGGATATACATACTTACAAAAAATCATGCCGAAACGCCAAGGTGCCACTAAGAACTACGTTCGCTTCGCTCACTCGTTCGATTAATTGATCGTTGTTTGCATACAAAATTAGCAGTCTGCAGCCCCGAATAGAGCAATCAATGGATCTTTATATGGTGCCCTTACTGTTTTAGATAAGGAAGTGTACGCACGCTGAACTGCCATTGCCATACTGATAATAAGCGATTGTCTTCAACAAGGTAATCAATGTGGGTTATTGTGTCATTTGTCCTAATTAGTCTTCAATGCACGTGTTTTACATACTGGCTCTATGATGTAGGATGCTACTCATGACACACAAAGAAACTAGACTTTTTAAGCGTCTATTGTTGAGACAACGTCATACTTTGACGCAAAAATAGCGCAATAGTAATAACCTGGTTGATGAGATGTAGAAGGTTGTGGGTATGATCCTATATCGACTTAATCAATATATATAAAACTCTTCCGTTACTGACTGAGTGACTGACAGACAACGCACAGCCTAAACCACTGGACCTAGAGACTTGAAATTTGGCACACATATACCTTGAGTATCCTAGAGGTGCACTAAGGAGGGATTTTTAAAAATTCTAACGGGAACGGGAACTACCCGGGTAAAACTGCGGGGTGCGGCTAGTAAATAAATAAAGCCCCATTCCCAAACTGTCCAACGTTTGTACTTTGGAAACCAGATGATGATGGATTATACTTGAAGACTTTTTTTTTCTTTATACATACATATATGTAATTCGTAGAAATAGCAGAACCGAGACATTTCTGCTGATAAAGCAAAGAATTTGTCCTCCGGCGGAGATCGAACCCGCAACTTTCAACTTAATGATGATGTTTTTACAAAAATCAAAATGTGTCGGCAAAGGCTCGGAAGCCAAAAACATATAATTATTTCAAAGATACCTCCGATTATTAGATTAGATCCGTATTTGTACCTGATACACAGGTGCTGCATGATATGTATATACACATCAAAATGTGGTTTATGCAGCAACTAATAAATCAGAAACATTTAAATCCAGTCGAATATCAATCAAGTCACGAGCATTAGATAAATTATTACAATCAGCCGTCACTTTGAAAGTTTATTATGTCTATGACTTGAGAGCATGACCTTCTGATCTCAGCTCAGCATATAGGTCACCTTCTGAAATGTAAAACATGAGCACAATGACGTAAGCACTTCGGAAAACAGCTTCAACACTCAGCGAAGCTCATAAAATTGATAAACTTTGTGCAAGTTTCCGTGGTTACACAGCGTGCATACAAATTCACGGTTCCTATCGTAAACTTCCTGAAAGTTATTGATGAAGTTGAAGGTTGTAATCAAACAACAAAGCATGGGAAGATGGATGAACCTACCGGCTTAGCTTCAAATGAAACTGGAATTTTCTTTGTGAAAGCAGTCACGAAACCCACTCAACCTGTGACAAAAAAGAGGAGCAAGCTTATTTTTCTGTTTTTTATTTCAAGACCTCTAGGTGCCTCTATTGTCAAGGTTAACGTGAGCATTCTAAGAGTTATTATTCTTAAAACAAGCGAGTTCCCAAACTACGTCGTCGACAGACGTAGAATATTTTTCAGAGAAATTGCTTGCTACGTGAGCCTTAGATTATTTCAGCAGGTGTAATTATGACCTGCTGAAATAAGCTAAGGCTCACGAAAAAAATACTTTATTTTCATCTCAAAAAATTACGTCATAGGCTTGACTCGCTAACCTAGCGGGGGCGGGCCTTGTTTGTTCATACGTGCACACAGTAAGGTACTCCTGGCTTGAATACGCGCATCTCATTAGAACCATATTGTGTGAGTTAAAGTGGCTCTTTTTAGAAGTAGCTCGAAAAGGCTACATCTTCCTTTTTGAGTTGAAATGTTCTGATCAAGATGTATTCAAATAAATGTTGCTTTTAAAACGCGAAAAATTGTTCTTTTAATTACATATTGTGACACTAATTTTTATAGTGTTTAACCACACTCATCTTTAATTTCTAGGAAATGTCACACTAGAGGTAGTGTTCGCAAACTGGTTAAGAATGCGTCTTGATTACTTAGTTGTAAAGTAATGGTTCTTACCACACCGAAGTTATTGATGTGAAACATCTATAGCCGCACGTAAAACCGATTTCAGGCGTGGCAACGCTGGCAACGCATGCCGTGGCGCTGGCGACGCGTCACCATCGTGGTTTCTTTAGGAATTTTCTTATATGGCTGAATGACGAGACAGCCGAAGACTCTAAGATCTTTTATTTATACGACGTAATGACGAGACATGCCGAAGGCTGGACTGGACTGGACTGGACTGAACTAGACTGGACTGGACAGTAATTTTTGTATTTAATGAAAATAAATGTTTATTACATAAACAGTCATCATTTTCTGGAAAAAAAAGTAATATTTTATTTCATTATTATGTCATATAGTTCCTATCGTAATCTGTTCTTTTCTGCATATTACTTTCACAAAATAATGTCGATGTTTCTCATCTGCCAGGCGTCTCGTGACAGCTTACAATTTTTTTAACCGACTTTGACATTTAAAAGGAGCATGTTTTTCGTAAACTTTCGCGATCACAATTCATTATAATATAATAACATAAACACGGGAATTTATCGCGTAATACCTTTTGATTATTCCCGACGTTTCGACTGTGTTTCAACAATCGTGGTCCCGGGTTGACTGAACCCAACGTCAACCCGGGACCACGATTGTTGAAACACAGTCGAAACGTCGGGAATAATCAAAAGGTATTACGCGATAAATTCCCGTGTTTATGTTATTATATTATAAGGAGCATGTTCTCAAACTGTCTGAATGAAATAATTTTAAGTGTCTACGGGAGTGCCTTAAGGCGTAGTGTTACGCCCTAAATTTTAAATTGCTTTTGGGTTTTTATTTCACATAACAATGTTTCCTCTCTCATGCCCGCGGATGCAGTAAGAGCCTGCTAAGGGATACCTCCGGAAGATGCGCAGCAGCGTCTTTCCGTGTATCAACATCCCGTTCTGCGCTCGCCAATCCGCCTGCCAAGCGTGGTGAGTATGGCAACTACCCCTCATGGAAATCCATGAGAGAGGCCTATATTCAGTAGTAGATGTTATATGGCTGAAATGATGAACAATGTTTGCCTTCTTTTAAATCCAGTTATTTATGGGATTCATGAAAAATCGAGAAAAATACTCAGTTGTAATACAAGCATACAAGCATAGATATAGCGGTCTGGGTAATTTTAGATGGTAAAAAATTAAAGAATTGTTGTTGATCGACATTATGCAAGACTATTTAAGTCAATTAAAATAATTGTTCATGTTGAAATTTATAATTGTTACTTTATGGGAATCAGTCCTAGCGTACTGATGCATTCGTCTGCAGACACTGCACACGGGATGCGGGCTTGTTGACCGATTAGGTACTCCGCTTAGAACCTGTTCATTATATCGCCAGCGAGATAAAGGGGAATGAATAGATAAATATAGTTATTTTATTTTAGTTTTCTATCATGAATAGTGCGTGTTTACCTATAGTAGTTACCTATAAGATTTTGTTAAGAGGAGTTAATATTATGGCGTATTAGAATGTGTGGTAGAAGAATGTTGCCTCTCTTATATTGGCCGTGGATGCAGTCAGAATCTGCTAAGAGCTATCTAAGAGCCTGCTAAGCGTGGCGAGAATGGCAACAACCCCCTCATGATTTTGGAGATCCATGCAAGGCAGGCCTATGTTCAGTATTGGTAGTGGACAGCAATCTTACGTCTGAGATGATAATGATAATTATTTCAAAACCCGCTAAACTATCTTATGGTAATTTCAAAGCAATACGAACTTATAAATTTTATACTTACGCCCCTGGCTGAGTGACCCGAAGCGGATCTTGATTGACCTCCGAAAGAAGGCACTCTGCACCATACGATCTTTCCCCATTCTTTCCAGATGGCTAAGCCAGAGTTGTCGGTGAGCTTGAGTATCCCATCCTCTCTCTGAGTAGGTCCTAGAATTTTTTTATAGTGCCAATAGGAAATTACACATTAGCATGGACACCTCCGGAAGATGGGCAGCAGTGTCCTTCCGTGTATCAATATCCCGTACTGCACTCGCTAACCCGCCTGCCTAGCGTGGCGAGTATGGCATCAAATTCTATAAGATCTTTGAGATCTATGAGGACTGTCCAGCTGTGGACGTGAACAGCAGTCCTACGGCTGAGAAGAATGAGAAATGTATCCGAAGTCACTAAGGTTTCGGAATTACTTCTCTCATTTATAGAACTTAAAGCCTATTAAGTTTTGTTATCTAGTACAAGGCAGTGTAGTTAATCTCAAACTTGCTCCAAACACGCGCTGTAGTGTAGAAAGAGACATTACCGATCCATCAATTTCTAACCTACTTCCAACTCGATGCATCATTTGAAGGATTATTCCACGCTTCGTGGCTTTAGTATGAGAATCGAAGATACAGCCTTTAATTATTTAGAGAATATTTTGCCGCACTATCACTCAAGAACAAATATGTACATTTCGAATTATTAATTGAGGTTTTGTAATTCCCTTTCACCCTTCAATTCAAATATGATGTTAATTAGTATGAGTATGTAAATGTATGATAGTATACTCGTAACACAAACTCTGCTTACTTTGGGACCTCCGGAAGATCGGCAGTAGCGTCTTTTGTAAATCAACATCCCGTACTGTGCTCGCCAACCCGTATGCCAAGCAGTGTGAGTATGGCAAAAACCGCGCTGTGATTAGTAGGGTACTTCGAGATGCACGAGGGAGGCCTATTAGACAGCAGTTCTCCGGCTGTGTTGATGATGATAAAATTAATCCTGAGAGTTATCAGAACCTTTGTTCTGCCCTCGCAGACGCCACAGACGCAGGCACTAAATTAGCCTTTCACATTTACTATACATGATTGGTACTTCATCCATCAGTAACTTGTATTCATGATGTATGGAAGAAGCAGTGTACCTGGGCCGAAAAACATTTTGCTAATATTCAATATTTATTTTATTTATTTATTTTAAAGAAAAAACCAACAGCACGATATATATGAGAAGTAACATAGTTAAAAATAGGAGGCTAATTAAAGGTTTTCACGTATAGATACAACATAGATACAAAAAGGTGTGAAACAAATCAAAGCAAACAGAATGTAATACATAGTAATGGAACCCTATTACGATGTTTGCAATAATATGTATAATATAAATATGCAGTGATTACCGTATTCATTATTTTTTTTGCAGTTTTTTAGAAATCATCGAAAGTGTAAAAAATCTACATATGTTCCGCTATCAGACAACAGATGGCGATGTCAGGGTTCTCCATCAAATATAAACAACCTTTATCATATATTATATTATATTATGGAACGGAACCCTCGGTGTGCGAGTCGGACTTACTCTTGACCGGTTTTATTATAATATGAAGAGCGGAACCTCATACATAACACAGGTGTTTCATATTTAAAAAGAGGTTACCACCACTGAAAACCCTATAGTTTTACTTTTGTTTATGAAATAATTGCCGTGGGGTGCCGGCAGTAGAATGTTACCCCTCCTCTCATGCCTTTGGATGCAGTAAGAGTCTGCTAAGGGATTCCTCCCAAAGATGAGCAGCAGCGTCTTTCCGTGTATAAACATCCCGTACTGCGCTCGCCAACCCGCCTGCCAAAGCGTGGTGAGTATGGCAACAACCCCTCATGATCAGTACTTTGATCTCTAAGTCCATGAGGGAGGCCTTTGTTCAACAGTGGATTTCTACGGCTGTGATGATGATGATGATGAATGAAATAAATGCATTTTTATTTTGGATTTGACTTTCTTTGGTTTGTAGTCAAATGAAGCGTGTGGCCAATGTAGTTTCATTTCCGGCGTTTGATTTGTTCCCTGACTTCACTAGTATGTTACATAATTTAATTACTTACTCAAGGAGATATCCGAGCCAAGTGGCCATAAATTTGACCGATTATACCCAACAGCCTCGTAGAACCTAGGCTTCATTATGAGCCTCCCATAGATCAGTAAGGTGTTTTCAAATTTAACTATAGCCATAAGTGCTGAATGACATTTCATGTAGGCCGTATAGTTTTCTAGGCCATATACTCTTACGATCTCGGGTGATTTAAAGTAATAGGACCTTTACAAAGTTTATGTCTAAGCGAATGTACTGTCGACCGCCCTGTACTTACAGTTACTTTTATTGAGGTAGAGCTCATAGTTAAGAACCGACTCAGAATACCTTATTGAATTACGGGTTTTCGATTAAGTCGTAGTAAAAGTTAAATAAGATTTAATCGCATATATAACTAAACATAGAGAAAGATTTAAATATACTCGACTTTATTATATTAGTTGTATTTTCACAGGAATTTCAAGAATGTTTTGGAGCCGGATAAAAACATTTTGCTAACATTAAATCGTGAGTGCCAAAAATTCATTATTTTACTTGTCGTGACGAACATTTACTGGACGACCTCCGTGGCGCAGTTGCTTTGAAAGCCGGCTGAGATGCAGTAGTTGGCGATTTCGATTCCCGCCGCGGGACAAATGTTTGTACTTTCGGTAGATGACACAGATTACAGAACCTAACCTGGCCTGGGTATTTTTTATAAGTTGTTAAATAAAACAAATTAAAGTATTATATCAATCATCTGGTAATCATAAAACAAGCTGCATAATTTCCATTTAAATAAATGTCCTGCATATTTGTTATTTGAAAACGATTGATCCACAACAGAACATAACCGGGAGTTTCTAAGAAGGTGAATGCCATTAGTAATTAAAAAACAAAATAAGCTTGTAGTTTCCTTTGATCTAGTCAAGCCTATGTTCACCTAAATTTCAAGCTTCGACCCCAACAAATAAGTTAGTAACTGTCGCCGCTACGAACGAGGTAATTGTATGGTCGCCGTAAATGTTTTTGTAATAGCAAAGCCTACAACTAGGCAATGTTTTATTCATTTCACGTCATTAGTGTGATTAATGTACGGGACGACTACGAGCCGCGATCTGAGACGACTTAATAGGACTATTGGGTCATTCGAGGTCAATGTTATCAATCTTATATTTGACACGCTTGCATGTAAAATAAAGGTATATAAGTACTATTGTAGTTATATTACATTTAACGACACCAGCGGCGCAGCGGTCGAAGGTCCGCCTGCGACGCAAGATGCTTGCAGTTTCGATTCCCGCCTCGGAACAAATGTCTGTACGTTCTGCAGGTATTTGTTCAGGGTGTTTTGGACGTTTTTCTATATATAATAAAAAAAACTATGTATGTAGTAAATATCTCAGTCATATAGAACCCATCATCATTCCTGTCTTCCGGACCCCTTCGGGGGTCTCCGGGTGGAGCCTCGAGGTTAGACCTCCTTACCCCGGCTTCAACTCCAGGGGCTACTGTCCCTGGGTAATTCAATAAATACCATTGAGGCTGGTTGCATTATTTCTTCAGTTATTTTCATCTCCTTGTGTGAGGAGGTCCCGTGGCTGTTGGAGCCACCGTCCTTTATGGTCCGGTGGTCGGGCATGCAGTGGGGCGAGGCCGTTGAGGTGTGTGTGCGGTCCATTGTCGGCGCGGTCGAACATCCGACGCGCCGTGTGAATCACAAAGCCCTCGATGGTTTCGATCTGCACGTCGCGGGCGATAACGTCAGTCCTGACGTAGCGGCCCGTGCCTGTGCAGATCCGCAGCGTGATGTTCTGTTGCGATTGTAGGCGGGTATTGTTAGTTGCTGAAGCTAGGGCATATCATAATGGTGCAGCGTAGGTCAGTCGTGACCAGATGTACATTTTGTACATCCACAGCTTGGTCCTGAGCGGGAGATGGGGGTCCAAGACAGGTCGGAGGAGCCCCTGCGCAGCGCGGGCTTGGCCGATCGCACGATCTACCTGGGGCTACATTCTCAACGACCGGTCTATCTCCACTCCAAGGTACCTTGCGTGCGGAACCCACGTGACATCCTGACCACGAAGCTGCACAGGGCGAAGAGTTTTTCGCTGCTCAACAGCGGCGCTGCTCAACCGACGGTGTTGAGCAGCGCCGCCGTCTTACCCACATTGACGGCGATGCGCCGCTTGTCCAGCCACAACGGGAGGAGGCTGAGGAGCTGCTGCATCTAGGACCCATAACACAAGCTCTGCTTAGCTTGGGACTAGATGGTGCTGTGTGAATGGTAGCATTATTTATTTATAATTTGGCTCCTTAAAATATTGTGAATAGATCTGGTTAGCGCCAAATAAAATTGGGTTTTTTTTATTTGACACAGACGTATTCATTAAAGAGAAAGGTCAATGCGAACGAAGTATAACTCATTTTTTATCGTTTTGGGTGTTGTTCAGTTCCGATCCGAGCCAAGATAGCGCTTTCGCAAATGACAGCATTTGCGAAAGCGCTATCTTGGCTCGGCTTGGGGGCGACCGGTACTCTCCTTGGCGCTGCTGTCAGCGCCAAGGAGAGTACCGGTCGCCCCCCCAGAGATGAGTCCCTTCCGATTCCGATGACGTGACATCTGAATATACCCCTATAACCTACATACCTTCAACCATAATACTGACAAAGAATATGCGTATAACTGTAGGTAGCGTAGGAACATGAAAATAAATGTAACCCATTTATCTGGACAGATAAGTTTTACGCGTGCTCCATACAGAGCGCCAATGCTACACAGAATAGGGTACAATAGCTATTGTGTGCTTCGACGGACCAAAAATTTATTGAATGGATTTGTAAAACAAATGGCATCGACTGTGCGACTGCATGCTGCTATTTATATTTGACTTCGAGCATCGCTAGAGATTAGGTACGCTCATAATGAAAGTATAAACAAAGGGATGAAGTGACCGGACCTTAAACTGCAGACAAAGCACTGCCGCGGTCAAGTTTGTGTTGGCGGCGTATCTCCTGACCGCATTGCGAAACACCATTGTTAAGCTCACCCAGACACCATTATGCAAAATAAATAGCTTTTAGCGTAAGTAACGACGGGTAATTAGTATACATTGCCATGGGAAATGAACACTGGACAGCGGCGCGTGCTTTTAATAATTTGAGTCGAATGCCGTGTCGAGGTCGATAGGTGAGCCTCGTGTGAACACTGAACGTTTCTGTATGAAAGTTGCAAATGCTTCTCGTTAATCGCGCGACTGGAATAAATTCGCAACAAGCGACAATGTCGAGATTGCCCCGCGAGAGTGACGGCCGCGCGCCGCGAGGAAATGCGAAAAGTTACGAACTTACCCTCTATCTGAAACCTCGCATCTGCCTTGACGACGTGCCAAATGGAAAAGTGGACTTTAATTCCTACCATGTTGTACTTACCGAACAACGGGTAACTTGCTTGTCGCTCGTATGTAAAGCGAGTGAGCGAATTGTTCAAAAGTTCTTAGAATATTTGACCAGAACATAAGGTATTCCAAATATTTATTTAGATATAAATAACTTATTCGAAATACATTCTTATACCATCTTTTACAAGTAACACACAAAAAGTAAACATACTTTAGCAGCCGTGCTAGGTTGCACCCACAGAGGTTGCACCTGTGTTACGGCTGCTAACTTTTTCCATCTTATTATCCATCGCTAATGAGCTTCTGGCGTTCATCCAGAACGCCATCGACACCATGGACGAAGTGAGCATCTTGCAGATCTGCAAATCCAATTTTAAGGAAGAGGACGTTTGCAGTGGCAAGGCGCTACTTTTCAAGACGCTGGGCAAAACGGCCCAGATGCCCTCACGGCGAAGGGATGGTGGTGAGAGAAGTCTCCAGGACATCATCAGCCTTTTCAAGGAGACAGACCCAGATGACGTACCGGATTTTGTTGCTAGGGAGCTCCATAAACTGCCCCCGGTGACATTTGACCACGTCGACGTAACCAGATTGCTGAAAGATTACATCCCTTAAGGCAAGTCAGGCTGCTATGAAGTTGAAGATGGAGGAGTCCGAAGTCATCATTGGTGAACTTCGTTCCGAGGTGGCATCCCTACGTGTCGCAGCCTCGATAACTAGGTCACCGGAGGCTACCTCAAATATCAACATGTGTCGTGGAGCGGGCAACGTGAGCTTGGCGTCGTTCGAGTCAGCAATACTCGATGCGTCGTCACCGAGCGCAGTGCCGCGCTCCCCCGCCCCGCCCCCCACCGCTCCGTCCGAGGGGCCGTCACGTGCGCGCGCGCCCTCCCCTCCGCGCCCCTACGCCACCGTAGCAGCCGCGAGCTGCCCCGCACCCGCTGCGCGCCCGCAGCTTGCGGGCTGTACAAAAAAGGGGAAGAAAAAGCGGCCCTGTGAGCCAGTTCGCAGTGCTGCGCCAGAGCCGGCTCCAACAAAGGAGCCCAGTAATATGGAGGGCTTCACGGAGGTGGTGCGTAAGCGCCGCAAGCCCACTAACCGGAACCAGTGCGGAACTGCATTGGCATCCAGTAATTTCCGAGCGGAGGTACCTACCACTCAGCTCTACGTGTCTCGCGTTCACTATGTCGTGCAGGCCGTGGAGGTGGTAGAATATCTACGCAAGAAGACAGGTTTCGAATTAAGGGTCGAGAAGTTGGATTCTCGCCATAATGTGAGTTTTAATTCATTTGTGGTGAGAGTTCCGACTGAAAAGCTATCGACCTTTTTAAATTCGGAATTATGGCCGAAGGGCGTCAAGTTTCGTCGATTCGCGGGACGGCTGCGACGCGATCCCGCGCAGCGACGGAATGAGACACCGTGTCTGCGTCACTCGTCGCCGCATTCCCAACGAGTGTCTAGTAATTAAGATTTATTTTTATGTATGTTAGTCTATAAGGTATATATTTATATGGGCCGTAGTTTAAGCATTATAACATCTTGTACTAAACTAAGTTTGTTGCCTGAAATAAAGTTTTATTATTATTATTTTGGATTTAGATTTTCATCAGCTCGGCACTGATAGGACCGGAATTTATCTAAAACGCACGGGCCTAAGCCAAGTGCGCATTAGTTGTGTTTCTAGATGCACCATGGTGAGAAGACTGTGGTGCGTCAATGGAAACATCAGTTTGCAAAAACTTTCTAACAATCCTACACGTGTTGAGGATAACTGCTTTTATTATTACTTACACATAATAAATAACACATAAAAAAAGTGTAGGTACGAAACATTATTAACAGAACATTTTGTGTCTAGCCACGTAACACATTTACCCTAGACCACAGATTACATAAACATTTTTGTGAATGGTAAAGAGAAAAAAAAATTATATAAGTACTTAATATAGAATTAATATTAGAAAACGAAAAAAATAGGTATTTAAATTGCTACGTTATTATAAGAATTTGAATATACGGTAAAACAATTATTATATGAATATTAACATGATAGATATACGTCAAGCTCATTTTTCTACACGTACACGTTTTTCAGTACCTACATATATACTATTAGTTACAATCAAACGTTATTAAGAAGATGCCTAAGTTATATATTATATTATGATATTTAGATTGGTTGAGTGGATATGTTACGAATTTACTTATTTTGTGATACAGATGCGGCCCCAAAAAGCAAAAATGTCGATGTGCATAGGCTGACGAGTATGCAGAAGGCACAATCATTCGATCTTTACGTCTCAATCTAGAAAAAAGTTCTCGGTCGAAAATAGATTGTGAATGAGCTTTTACAAGAGCCTTTCGAATTAATTGCACAACAGGAAAAGGTTTGTAATATCGTCAGTTTAATGGCATTGCAAGCCAATCTGAATAATTGCATGTTTAAGAGACACAAAAGAGAGCTGTAAATCAATGATAGTTCCCGGGCCAGGCATCGCTTCGTCTCGACGCTCATTTTCTTTCGGACGAAAACTTGTTTGTGTTAAAAAGCCCCGTGAACATCAACTGCGATCCGTGGGTGGGTTGAACAGCAGTAGCCCCCCAAACCAGTTAAAAAATATATTTTGTTAGTAATTTCCTAACGATTGAAACTTTGTCAAAATAAATCAAAATGAAGAATAAAAATGACTAACTCTAGCCTAGTGGAAAATACACTAGCTGGTCACTCAAATATAAAAAAAATTGTATTTGTATTTATTTATTGCATCATGTACAGGTTTGTATTAGGTCTAAGCAATACATATTATAGGTAATTACATGAACCCTGTTAGGGCGCTGCAAATTTGAGTTCGATTTATGTTTTCATGCAATTTAATTAAGGATAATTATTAGAAAAAGGGCCGCCGTGGGGTACCGGCAGTCCGCTGTGGGATGCCGGCAGTAGAATGATACCCCTCCTCTCATGCCCATGGATGCAGTAAGAGCCTGCTAAGGGATACCTCCGGAAGATGGGTAGCAGCTTCTAACCGTGTATCAACATCCCATACTGCGCTCACCAACCTGCCTGCCAAGCGTGGTGAGTATGGCAACTACCCCTCATGGAGATCCATGAGGGAGGCCTGCGTTCATCAGTGGACGTTTTATGGCTGAAACGATGATGATGATTAGTTAGAAAAAGGAAAAGGTATATAATTAATTTGTGTTCATGTCAATAGATGTCTAGAATTAGGTAGATAAGTAAATAAATCACATAAGATCGAGTTCAAATTAGGTCAAGTTGGTACATACTTACATATACACCTACAGGCTGGAGTTTTATTTTATTGTAATGCCACCTGAAGGAAAAGTTCTCTAAACAACGGAGGTAGCATTTTTTTTAAATACGCTTCCCACGTCTCAATAATCGAACCGAATAAAATTCTAAAAACAACAATATTTGTTTCTACCTCTATACGTACTAAGCATCAATCGATGAGGCCAATCATAAGGATCAAATTTATGTCACGAACACAGTGAGTTGTAAATAGTTAGAGTAGCTATACCAAACAAAAAACGTGTCGCAACTTGATGACAGCGGGGGTGCCTGCGCGGGGCGCGCTCGCCCCCGCACACAAGTATTCGCTGCAGCGCTACACGATTAGAATGTCGTCTATCCATACCATCAATACATGCAGCGCTAGATCGCTAATAGAGAATAGTTTTCTCGCGACCAAAACGTCGTAAGCGCCGTGAATTTCGTGGCGCTTACACGTTTCGTTCAACATAGTGTAACAACATGTCGCTCTAATAGATTTTTTTCACCGCAGAAGGGACACTTCAGACAACTATTAATGCAGTAATGTTAATGCAGTAGGTACCTATGAATATTATATTTCAAAACGTAAAAATATTTAAGTACATTAAATTAAAACGAATCGTTAAGCGTTTAAAGTCATTTTTTAAATAAATTGGTATTTTATCCAACAAGTACGTACATAGGTAGGTAGGTACTTACACTAACTAGACCCCACACTTTATTTCACTCTGCCCCTCCTCTCATGCCCGTGGATGCAGTAAGAGCCTGCCAAGCGTGGTGAGTATGGCAACTACCCCTCATGGAGACCCATGAGGGAGGCCTTTGTTCATTCGTGGACGTTTTTTGGTTGAAATGATGATGATTATCTAGCCCAAAACTAAGCAGAGCTCTTGTTATGGCTACTAGATAACTGATATAATAAATACAATACATAAATACATATTTATTTATTATTATACGTAGAAAATGACCTGAACACCCAGAACAAATATCTGCAGCGATCACTAAACATTTGTCCCAAGGCGGGAATCGAACCCACCTCCTGCATCGCAGGCGAACCTTCGCCCACCACGCCACAGAGGTCGTCAATCTATTACATTAAGAATTTGTTCAGACAACAATATAGGTATAATACAGCTTCAGTTTATAAGTAATGACGATTGCAAAAGATACCTACAGTAGGTACCTAGAGTACCTACTGTTACTGATCAGACAGACGGCATAGGGCGAGTAATATGAGTTAAAAATAATCAGTTAAACCTTTGTCGCCAACCCTTAGTAGGTACCTACACATCCGATCTGTACGAATCACTTTTCATAATCTATGATTTTCAAACAAAATGTCAGTACAATAGAAAATAATGTACAAAAATTAATTTTAGTTGGTTTTAGTTGATATTCTGTTTACTTTCGGATGATAAGTCACGACACTATCTTTTTTCTTCGCAGTTGATTGATTAATTACACATTTTTAACACACAAGACGGCATTTTTAATTTGGGTTTATTCGCATGCGGTCGCGATGGGCGTCGACGAACGACTAAATGAGTTGTTGCCGGCCGGCAACAACTCATGGCGCAAACTTGTTGTTCGCGGGTGTCAATTCTATACGCTAGTAATAATACTTCAATGCACGAACATGATTAAATAAATAAAAAGAAAACAATATTAAAACTATTCTTGCAAATAATAGAAACAGTAAAAAACGCTAAAATAGTAGATTGGACCATCGATAAAGTATAAAAATTGAGTGTTTTAAGAAAAAACGATTCCTAATGAGAAGAATGACTGCTATTCTCGATCTAAAACAACTTTTCAAATTGTATACATGAATAAATTTACCAAACCGAAGTGTGCAATCAAAACTTTGGCCGCGACAGAGAGCCATACCTACTATTTTTTACTGGAGCTGTTATCTAGCCATTCTAGTGGGCGCTTCACAAGTTTCAAGTGGGCAGATAACAAATAGATTATTTACAAACCAGATTTGAAGTGTAAAGTGATACATGAACGTGGTTTATTGGCTTGAACAGGTATTTCGAGATTTCTCGAAAACAGAGCGCGCTGTTATGGCTCTTGACTTTTAGGTAGGTACTTATCTGCATTAATATTGTTACACAAAAATTGTTTCTTGAAATTATCGTGAAATAAAAGAATAACAGAAATTAAATTATTGTCCTATATTATTCTCGATGATGTCGAATTATAGGTTGCAGGATTGCAACAATTTAATTTAATGCGGTGAGCCAACAAAAGAACACTTTTTTGCCCGAAACGTTCCTAGCACGGTCATGGTACGGTCTAGTGGGCAGATACCATACAGGTATCTTAAATAAAACATGTTTCTGTTACAGTTCCAGTGTATCTGAATATCGAGCCAGTTTGCTTTGACTTGCAGATGTAATTGCAATCACTGCTCCATAAATCATTCAAAAGTGGGTATTCTCGATTATTTTGTGTGCCTTACAACATGTATGAGAAAGAGTTTAGCACCTGATTAGATGGATAACAACCATAACACCCTCTCCGTAAGTCTCCAAACGACAGTTTCGAGAATATTCGGCGGTGCTCATACGGTCCGCGCATGGCACGCGACGTTGCCATGCGCGGATAAATTTTGCACATCGTCCTTTACAAAGAAACAATCAGCTAATTTCGGCTTCGTAGAGCCGGTATCTATTACGCGCTCTTAAAAGAAGTTTTGATTTGCTTCTTTTGATAATTTTAAATTTTGTACCTCTATAAAAAGAAAATGGTCGATGTGAAATATTTATCCCAGTGAATGTTCATATGAAGATAATCCGCGATGCATACGGGTACAGAACACCGTCGATCCGGTTCAGTGGTCAAACTAGAGTGTACCGTGTTGCTTCCCGTACCTGATGCGTTCATAGCACGGTCATGGTACGATACGTTATAGTGGATAGACTCCTTTATTCAACTGTGATTACTTAATCACATCTCGACTTAACATGTAAATCATGTAAAGTAAGTAAATGTATTCTAGGTGACTTTTGCAGTGTCAATGTCAATATTCCCCAGCAATATTATTATTATTATGTCCATTTCTTGGAAAACGACATGACTTATCGAAATTTATTGAGATCCGTAGTTTGACTGATCACACTAAAATTATTTATGCGAAAGTCCGGATGTATGTTATAATAAAAGCGTTTGTTTTTGCCAAAACATTATATATAATTATGTTTACCTTCTTTCCGCATGAACTGAACCGTTCGGGTTGAAATTTTGCATAGTGTATGCGATACCATTTCATTTAAATGCTGTCTCGTGTGTCCTATGTATTGAATGGTAGGTATTGGTCTGCGAACTGTCACTGTCCCCATGAGTAACTGTCATGTGAGCCGAAATCGCAGGAATTTATTATTATTTACTATTAATTTCGTATGTTGCAGGTATGTGAAAATTGTAGTAGTTTGGCAATCAGATAAAATATGTATACGAGGGTCATAGAGAGAATAATACATTGTAGAGCCAGTGTGTTTTAATATAGATAATATCCACTCTTACAGGTCCGAACCGGGAACAACACGGTAGGTATAGGCTACTTTTCAAGGCTTATATTTATGCAAATGACTGGCAAAAGCGTGTTCTAAAATAACCGCAAAATGTTATCATCATCATCATCCACAGCCCGACTTCACCCAATGCTGGGTATAGGCCTCCCTTCGTTTGTGCCATCCGCCACGATTCTGCGCCAGTCCTATCCATCGTCTGCCCGCGACTTTATCAATGTCAATGTTACAGACAAAACAAATTGAAATACCTTCTTATTTAATTGCTAAATTATACGATTAATAAATTCCACTGGTAAATTAACACAACAGTTATAATGGTCTAAAATCAACATCTTAATTAAAAACTAATGTAAAAAACACAAAATTTCTATTCACGATGCTATCAATTTGAAACACTTAAATACGCCGACCTTTGGCTTCGATACATTTCATTGTCATATAATTAATAGCTTTATTTTCTAAATATTAATATACCTATTCTATAAAACCCATTGTACATATATTTATATTCTTACATTATTGAAGATTTGGAGGTTTTTAATTATATCGTTAATAAAAAGAAAGACAAGAAAATATTTATTTACCACGCGAGAATAACAATACAAATATAACAATAAAAATATGTGGACCGAAAAGGAAGGAGAACAGAGGAAATAATGAGTAAAACTCAGCTTTGTGTGGCTCGTGAAGGAGCTCTGATGCTACGCTGGTTATAAGAGAAAAATAAATAAGTATCAACCGTCCTAAAGCTTAAAAGTGGAGTCAAGAGGCGGGAAAGGATGTAGATATGATAATGTAGATCCATTTACTATTCTTAAAAGTTTAAAAACAATACCTAACTAATTTTAATTATAGCTGAGTTCATAATTATCTCGAACTGCAATACAAGCTGGCAAAGAGGTCTATAACGATAAAAATAAATGAGCTATAACCATATAACCAAGGAGAAATCAAAGCTCCATTTTATAGGTACTTAGACCAATATCTTTAGAGTGGTTGTATACGTACTCGTAGATGGTGCGGGTAGGTAAGCACGTGGACAAATTAACCCGACATCGTGAGACAAGAGTTAACTTCATTACCATAGTCGTGGGGGTGGATTATTGAGAAACCTCTGATGGTCACGAACCGATAAGCAGGCCTATTGGGTATTGACACAGCTTATTATCAAACTGACTCATAAGCCTACACAGAAGGTATTTGAATCTACACAAAGCAAAGCCAAAAACAAGAGGTATTCCTGAATGCAAAGGCAAAAAACTGGTAGCACAGATATTTGGGCTTACGCCAAAATCTATGAGGTATCGATCCAAACTCAGAACAGCTGACACACAGTCCAACTACGAAACGGAAGGCAGAGTAAACGTATATTGGTAAGGGAAAGATATGCCTATTGCCAAAACTCTTTTTCAGGCTATGACCAGGTCAACGGTTTACTGATAGCTTTGTAGTGCTCTACAGTTGTAGCTGATTACATATAACCTACTCGTATGCATAAATGGGTATCCATGTCCCAAGTGATACACAGTACTAACATGATAGTATGTATGAACTGTGTATCACCTGGGACATGGATACGCAGACACTAAATATATGTTTTTTGGCAGCTTATAATCCCGAGTTCCTTACACAGCAATAAACACCAAGATAGATTCAACAGAACTCTTTAGTTTCATCATCATTTCAGCCGTAAGACGTCCACTACTGAACACAGGCGTCCCTCATGCTTTCCATGAGGGGTAGTTGCCATACTCACCACGCTTGGCAGGCGGGTTGGCGAGCGCAGTACGGGATGTTGATAAACGGAAAGTCGCTGATGCCCATCTTCCGAAGGTATCCGTTAGCAGGTTCTTACTGCGTCCACAGGCATGAGAGGAGGGGTGATATACTACTGCCGGCACCCCACGGCAACTCTTTAGTTTACATGTAAAATGAGCTATTATCTATTAATAAAGTAACACACTGCACTAGCGCTGGATGATCACATCCAGCAGTGAACCAGCTTCACCGTTTGCTGTGGAATTAATTAGGTTACAATTTGCTTGGTCTAATAGAACACGCTGTGAGTAGGCTGCTACGACATAAATTGGAAAATGGCCAATGGGGGCGATGTAAGCCTATCATAAGCATCTGTTGCCGCTAAGCTATCTACTACCAATTATGTGCGGGCTGCGACTAAAGTGATTCAGCTTGATGCATCTTTAGAAGAGTTTCGCATTAAAAAGTATCCTAAAGTTTCGAATTTAAATCCTAATTCTAATAAAAATAATTCAAATAATAATTTAAATGTACGAAATTTTAGTTTGTCTACTTTGAGCGTTGGCTTTTGAATATAATTGGTATTCGCTAATTACACCAATAAAAAAAGTAAGGCCTTTGCATCTACTATAGATGATTTATTCAGAGGATAGAACAGATCAATACGTCTGAAGCTAACTAAGCCGCGGGTTTCCTCACGATGTTTCCTTCACCGTTAAAAGCACGTGTTCAGTGTGCACATACATTTTCCAAGAAAGATAAATCCATTAGTACACGGCCGGTATCGAACTCACGACCTTCGGATTGAACGTCGGGGGTACATACCACTCGGCCAACACGGCTCTGACACCAATAAAAGATAATGATAACATTATGAATTTATTGTTCTCGTAAACAATTCAAGCCGCGGCCCACTTGCTCAGAATCTCGTATTTCGCCAGAACAAATTCGAGACGAAAGGATCTTCAATGGTACAGGCTTAATTCAACAGTAGAGCTAATAAATGTGTTGAATACGTAATTACCGAAACCGCTAATGTGTTGAGGTGAATATATTTTGGAAACAAGCTTAAACTCGCAAATGTCCTCAACATCAAGAAGTAATTTCCCGGCTAAATTATAAAGCGTTTATTAAATTCCTAAAGCAATAAAGATAGCAGTTTAGATCAAGTAGCGCGAGAGAGCTTGGTCGCCTATAAAATTAAAACTCTATTTCAATTTTTCAGAGCATTTTCGCCGATAAATAGGTAATATAAATTCGCGTGTCCGTAGCAGACAATCTCTGTCAGGGGGTAATTCAGTGGTTGGGTGCCACCCTCGTGCCCAGCCACATGTTTTACGGAATGCCCCGGATGGTCTCAAACCTGCGGTCGTCCAGTAAATTCCACGCTTTATAGCCAGCTCGACCCTTTTGGTCAAATATGTGTGACGTCATTTTTAGTACCTACGGAAACGGAAGTCAAATTGTTTGAAAGCGATGCTGAGGTTTTAGGAACATTTTTTTTTTTTTTTTGGGAGCAGTTAATATTATTATTTACTCCTTGTAATCAGTAAATACACATTTACTTGACAACTTACACTAAGCAGAAAAGCTCCTTTGAAGGATTTTAGCTCTTTAGCCTCTAAAGAGCTGAAATCATAATTCCTACAAAGAAGTCTTTTACACATAATCATATTCAAATTGAAACCATCAAAATACGTATCAAACTTACTTTTCGCCCGAGGGCAATATCTGATGTTACATTTTATTTGGGCGAAGTAAATAGAGTTATTTTTTGCTATGCCACCCGCGGTCTCTCACTTCATCTGATTCGGCATTTATTGCCGGGATACTACGAAAAGAATCGTAAAATTCACGATAAAAGTGCTTTTACCGCGTCCACACTCTGATCGTTTTCCTCCACGTTCCTAATCCTAACATGAGTACCGAAATCCAATCCATGCAAAATATAACTTGACCGCAAAAAGTTATTTTTAAAACAAACTTTAATTAACTCCTAAATTCCAGATGAAATCGATATTTTACAGCAATAAAAGCCATTAAAGATAATTTATAGCGGCGATTTTGCAAGATAATTCGCCCATGAATGCTCCCGAAGGCACCAGGGAGTCACGACGACAACCGGAGTGCTGCTAACCTCGTTACGGGCGACTCTGGCTGGATTCTGCAAGCAAGCAGTACCTCGGTAATTCATTATCTGAGGCCGGGCAGCGGCGCAGCGCGGTTGGCAGCCGATCATTTGCGCGGCCTCGTGATTACGGGAACCCTAGATATGCGCCGATTTCCGCTCACACACTCGCATTTAACGCCGCTTTCTAGTTATCTCAACTATAAAATCCGTATCCAACTATAAATAGGGTTCTCTTTGTAATTGCAATCTTACTTTTGTAATTTACAGCGTCCGTTGCGGTCGGGCGGACCGCTCGAGCGGACATAGTCGGTAATCGCCACTGGGAAGAGGGTTTAGAGCACGTGATAATGAGGCGTGAAAGCCAACTATTCCTTGTCGGCAATTCTCCTAGTCGGCAGTTTAGCTAAGTGGGTTCTTTGTACCCCATCCTTTATCCAAACAAACTTACTGTACTCGCCGACTATGCATTGCAGTGACATATTTTTACGCAACCGAAATTCAATATTGATAAAATATAACAAAACAACCTTTGTAAAGGTAATAGTTGCCACTGCAGGGCAATAACTCCATAATTAATTGTTTCATTCGGGGCAATTTATCTCTACGCATTTACAGTTGTTGGTTGGGACTTCAAATATGGTGGTGGCATAAATTTCCTAGTGCGCTCACGCTAACAGAGCGGATGTCAGGGGATGAAAAATAGAGTCGCGTCGAGACAGCGCAGCGGCGGCGGCGCGGGATTCGGCGGCATGTCGATACCACTGATTGGAGCAGAGCTTGCATTTTTGCATCGACTATCGATGTATAGTATGTACATATTTATGAAGCTATACTCTAAAGCTAGGTAAATTCTTAATTTATGTTATCTCTGAATTCAAAATATCGCGGCTTGGCCTCAAATACGATACAGCCAAGAACGGTGCTCAAAAAGCCTCTAAACGGTCTACGAAACGTCAGCAAGATAATAAGAGTTAGGTACTTACGTGGTGAAAGCCGTATTAAATTTATGTTGTCTATAATAATAAACTAATATTATAATGGAGATCTGTATACAAATTCTAAGTTGTATTATATGTATAAACCTATTAGTTGTATCGAGCGAAAATCCTGTCTGACAGGGACTTTACAGCGACTATGAAAGAAAATTCCCTTTGAGAAAATTCCATTTTATTTAATTCAAGCCCGAAAGGAATCAAAATTAAGAATTCGTTTGGCTTGCAGAGTTCAATAAACGTTTTACCTTTTCTGTTTTTTATTGAAATGTTCTATTTAATTCTGCATCACTATTATTTCAAACAGTCTACTGACTTTTTCTGACTTCCAATCTTTTTAAACTGCAAGTGCAAAAAAATTAAAGTCTGTTTGAGCTCTCGATAGATACTGATTACATCACTATTTTCTACCTCACCGCAAACTGATTCCGCGTGCTCAATGCGTCATTTGCATTCACGCTCGTTCCATACACGCACTTTTATCAATGAATAAATGAATGAATAACTTCCCTGACGCATCTTTACAAGATTATTACATGATTTCATTCGATAGTGGTAATTCACAACATTAAACAAATATGGTGGCAGCCGTCCTCATAGCTTTGTCATGTTCTCATGTCAGTGTCTTCTTTATTTTTCTGACCGGCCAATATCATGCATTGTATGACAGTAACACATTCCTTTTATTTGTTATCGGTGTACATTTTTTCAGGCCCGTTTCAACATTTTCACTCCAAAAGCAAAAAGTAAAACGGACAAGACAAAGGATTATCGATGAGTTCTTTTTAAACTGGATGGATAAATAAGTTATCTTGCTGACGTTTCGTAGACCGTTTAGAGGCTTTATGAGCACCGTTCGTGGCTGTATCGTATTTGAGGCCAAGCCGCGATATTTTGAAAGTTATGAATTATGAGGACTATTTACAGAGATATTTTATTTGAGGGCGATAGCTACCGCCCTCAGAGATTAACAGAAATAATACCGCCATGGTCATTCATAATTACCGACATCGCTTGATTTCCACACAAGCTGTAAGTTTTATTTTCGTACCACTGCAACGAATAGTGGCCCAAAAGGGTGGTTGATACGACCACGTTAGGTGCAGGCCAGGATGGCATGCAGGGGATTTGAAATCAACGTTACTATACTTTATTATGCCAAAAATAAAGGTTGAAACGGCTGATCTTCGATGGTAAATCTATCTTCTTCTAATTCCTAACTCACTCCTTAATCGTATCTATGTATACGTTTAGAATTCTGAAGCTTAGCCTCCTTTGATGGGTTAAAAAAAATCATATTCAAAATGCTTTAATCAGTAATAATAAGGGTTCAAGTAATAAACAGTATCTTTTAGAAGTCGATGAAATGCTCTCGAGTAGGTTCGCAAATGTTCCCGTGAGCAATCATTGGCAAGCGCTCGATCACTATGCCCCTTTATTAATTAAATCAAACGCCCTCATACTTAACCCGAGCTCTGATTGCTTCTGAGCCCAACATCCCTACGTATAACACGTTTTAATCTGTACGTATTACGTACCTTGTGTTGTGAACTGAACAGCCCCCTGTTGGCAAAACGGATTGCTTTCTGCGTTAATTTGTTAAAATTATAGGCTTTGGAGCCTAATTTCGGTGATAAATGCTGCAATTTGCTAAAACCATATTGATTTTTCGCCGACATCGAAAATATAAGTTTCTCCGGCATTTACGAACCGATTTCAATTTTTTAATATATTGTAAATAGGCACATATCATAGAAGAATAATATCGACCTTGATACTTCTGAAATGGATTCCAAAGATTTCACATATCAGAAATAGATAGTATTACACAATTAATGATCTATAAATTTGATAGCAGACATAAGCTTTACACCAGTTAATGGTTTTTAATTAGTGCAATGACCTTTATAATGAACCAATCTGTCTGACTATTAAAGGTCTGTTTGATGCTCGCAAGATAACATCGAAAAGTACTTAGAGGGCCAAATTGGGGTACAGTCAGCTTGGGGTCACACGTCAAATGGCTATAAATATAGCTTAATGAATGCTTATTTTTATTCATTGTTTTTGGGTTCCGATCCTCCGAAATCGGAACCCTTATAGGATTACTCGTTTGTCGTCCGTCTGGCTGTTTGTCTGTCAAGGCCCTTTTTCTCCAAAACAGCTGAAGGCTTCAACTTGAAATGTACCTATGCTAAACATCAAGGAAGGGCAGATTAAGCGGCCCTACAAAAATCAAGGTGCTTCAAGTATATTATACTATAACTATATCAACAAGTGTCAAACTAAAAAAGAAAATAGCTAAAATAGAAAAGCTCTAGGACATTACAGCATCTCAAATTTCAAGTCTCACGATTTTGAAATTTGGAATGCTGGGAGCGTGGCAAAAGTAAAGAAAAATTCTGAAATTTAGGAATTTCGTTCTTTAATCCCCTTAATACCGTACTGAAATCTAAAGAAAAAAATCGGCCAAGTGCGAGTCGAACTCGCGCACGAAGGGTTCCGTACCATTATTTTAATTTAATTATTTAATTTTAAAATGAATATAAGTACAAGTAAATATTCTGTTCAAGCGTCTGCCTGTTGCCGTTATTAAAATCGAGCAAAAAACGGCAAAAAACACGTGTTGTATGGGATATTAATATTTTTTTTTTGTTTTTTATGTGTGAAAATTTCAACTGTCTAGCTATCACAGTTTATGAGATAAACCTTGGTGACAGACACACAGACAGATAGATGGACAATGGAGTCTTAGTACTAGGTTCCCGTTTTTACCCTTTGGGTACGGAACCCTAAAGCGTTTCAGATTCGAAAAGGCCTTGAATGTTTCAAGAATGATTTAAAAAGTCGAGGTCAAAAAATTAGGTCAAGAAATGTATACATCAAAATCTTAGTTCGTTAAAATTAAGTTTATTCTTTTAATGAAGTTTATAACTGGAGGCGCCATCTAGCGTCAATTCAATACGAAGTAATTGAAAGATATTTTTTTTTACAAGTATGAATCATTCTAATCAAGTGCTAATTTGAAGCGCTGTATTTTCAATAACCTATTATCTTAAATGAGTATTATGTACAAATCCCCGTTATTCTTTATTATTCTTATTTATGTATAAATCTAGGTTGAGTGTTGACAGTTTGCTGACAAACATTCTACATCGAAGGTGGCTGCAGTATAGGTATGAGATTTCAACCTCTAATTTCGGAACCCTTAAAGCGCTCGCACTTGTCTGTTTTATTTTTACATTGGGTGAGGGATGCGGGTACAAGCCCTGTCTGGACCAACAACTTCGATAAGCTTTTTATACGCTATTTTTTCTAATTGTTCATTTAAATAATAATGTTGATAATACAGGACACTACGCACATAACCATCTAGCACAGAAGCTTGTGTTTTGGGTAGAAGATGATTGATATAATACCTACTCAATTTTTTTTATATACATATACATACTTATTATGTACTATGGTGATCAGAGAGAAGGACCCATACCATATAAATCAATTTTAATGATAACTGCTTAAGTTTTTAATAAAATAAAAAACAAATGCTGTGGGGCGCCGGCAGTAGAATGTTACCCCTCTTCTCATGCCCGTGGATGTAGTAAGAGCCTGCTAAGGGATACCTCCGGAAGATGGGCACCAGCGTCTTTCTGTGTATTAACATGCCTGCCAAGCGTGGTGAGTATGGCAACTAGCTCTCATGAGGTCTCGTTGAGATCCATGAGGGAGGCCTGTGCTCAGCACTGGACGTCCTACAGCTGATATGATGAGATTTGTCCATAACATGCGTTCATAAGAATACGTCCGAGGTTGACCAAGCTTGGGATTTCTCGCGATGTTTTCCTTCACCGTTCATGTAGACCAACAATATATGCTCTACAATTTCATATGTACTCGTAACTGCCGTCTGTCGATTGTATGTTGCGGCGAAAAGAGTTGAGGGCGTTGAGGGAATTATTAGGATGGATTATACATTGGAATATACCATCCTATCTGCTTAGACGGCTATATTCAGAGGAACAACCAGGTTAATACATCTGAATAGAAGCTAACTGAGCCGCCCCAGGTTGCCTCACGATGTTTTCCTTCACCGTTTAAGTAAGTCAACAATATACTAAAATATAATACTGCCGTCGACTGTACGTTGCGGCAAATAGAGCGCGCTGGGGGATTATTTGTAGTTGGGCGATCTTGTGCAAGGCAGCCTGAATCGGATCATTTAATTTCAACTCCTATCGGCAGAAACAATATTTTTTTTTAATTTAAACTTTTACACAACAACCTTTAATTTATATTCAACTAGCCTTTTAGCGTTGTACCCGAATAAAAAGTAGCCTATGTCCTATATCCTGGTCAACATCAATACGTGTGAAAAGTTTCAGCTCAATCCGTAGCCTAGTTTTTGCGTGAAGAGGTAACAAGCCTCCATCCCAACAAATTTTCGGCTTTATAATATTAGTGGGATGTAATGGTACTTGTACCCTTCTCTCTAATCGACCCACCAGTGCTGAAAATCCATCTTCGCCACCGTGCTCTTTCTTTTACCTACTTGGAAAAAAATAGTTTTCTGAAGTAAACGGATTAAATTATGTGTTTTAAATCTGATTTGTTTCTCTTTTGACTATTCTTAGAAGTTCTTAACTCTAATAAATAAACACTTATTGACTTTGACTTTGATACAGTCATTACACCATTGCCACAATAATTATGGTATAAATTCAGTTAATTTAGTTTACTATCGTAACCCTGACCAATATGTTCGAAAAGGTTTGATAGCCAGCGGCGCATAAACATCCCTTGCTGACTAGGCCCGTAGTGTGGACTTACGTGTAGCGTCCACCAGACGAACCCGGAAGAAGGAAGATGAAGCCGTACTCCAAAGATAGAGCCTGTTAAGGAGAGTGCAACTGGAACCCAAAATGTGCAGCCTGAAAAGGAGAGTGCAATTGACACTGCGACGCTACCTTCGGTGGCCACTGTCTCGGTCGCTGATCGGTCTCCTGGGTTAGCCAAGGATCTCACCCGGCAAGGCTAGATCGCCCAAATTCTTAAGTGGTCCTGGACGTAATATCCCCAGAAACTACAACCCAACAGACTCGCCCATAAATAGGCGAAGAGGAGCCAGGGTCGATAGATATTAGATGCTACCCCACGGGAAATAGATATTAGATGCTACCTTATATTCAACCTTTTTTGGCTGTATGTTTAAAATAATTATATTTTATTTATAACACAAGCTCTGCTTAGCTTGGGGCTAGATGATGCTGTGTGATTTGTCCAGCATTATTTATTTATTTTAATCTCATGCATAATAAAGAATCGCCCTTCGATTTATTATTGTTGATTTCGAACTGTATTTATCTGTATATATGAATTCATGTTTGTGTCATGCATATGTTTAGACTGTTATGTAAATGTTGTAAATGGTGTTAAATTAAATTGAAACATAAAAAAACTTTTAAGGAATCAAGCCCTCCTTCGTCTCTTCCAGCTGTAGCCTACGAAAGTACCTAGTCTTTACTAAACATCATGTTCTCGAGCAAGATGAAAATAAATGCGGAATATAAGTTGAAACTGAATAACCCGGAGCGTGGTTCGTATTTGCCCGGCATTCCGCCCAGCGCGCCTTACGCAGCAGTTAACTGAGCGGGCCCGACTCACTGCTCTGTTTGTTGGGGCTCACTTTCATCTGTATCTACTGAGATACATCTTATACTATCGATATCCAATTTTAGTCAACCGCATGAAATAAACGCTCTATCGTTAATATAAGAAATGCAATTAAATATCTAGTTTTAATTTCGCTAATGCTCTATATGTATTAATATGCCTGAGTAACATAGGCTATATTTAATTCCCGTATTCCCACGGGAACGGGAACCACGTGGGTGAAACTGCGGAGTGCGGCTAGTCTCCTATATCTTATCGGAGGCCTACCTACCATCTTACTGTATCATCATCATCATCACCACAGCCATAGGACTGCTGTTCACGTTCACTGCTGGACATAGGCCTCCTTCTCGCATATTCAAGATCATGAGGGAATGGTTGCCATACTCGCCACGCTCGGCAGATGGGTTGGCGAGCGTGGTATGTGGTATGGTATGTCGATTCACGGGAAAATGCTGCTGCCCATCTTCCGGAGCTATCCCTTAGCAGTTTTTACTGACTACTCGTTTTTCCTTCGACGTTAAAGTACCTACTTATAATTATATAATAACTGGTATTTCCAGAAATCTATGAAAACAACCAAAAATGACACATACATAATATTTGCATTGCATTGCTTATCTATATATATAAAATTCAAAGTCCTGACTGACTCACTGACTGACTGACTGATATATCAACGCACAGCCGAAACCAGACTTGAAGTTTGGCACACATAAGTATACCTTGAGTATCCTAGAGGTGCACTAAGAAGAGATTTTTCGAAATTCCCATGGGATAGGGAATAAATGGGATTTATATTTTCGAATCAAAGTGGCTCTGCGTGAAATAGGGGATTTCCACGCGGACGAAGTCGCGGGCAAAAGCTAGTAAAGACATATGTCTTTACTAGCTTTTGCCCGTTTTCGTGTTTCGAATTTCGTGTCCACTCTTATGTTTGCCAAGAAAATATTTTATTCCCAGCATCTTTATTGAACCATATTTCCGCCAGCATATCTATATACTATATGTACATATACCGACTGGGTTTAAGAACCTGTAATTTACTTCTATTTGCATGACTTTGCCATTCAGTTAATCGTTTTATGGTCAATAATATTTAATTGTAGTCTATACAGATGCCGGCATGGCCATCAGTTGAAACATTAACTACAATTAGATTCAATCTATTTGGTTTTCAAACCTGTTTTATGTGGATTTACAGTTAATTTAAAGTTCGTATTTTTCCTTACAACACCATCTAGTCCCACACTAAGCAAAGCTATGCGCTTGCTATGGATTCCAGATGATCGATCGAATACTTATTTTTTTAGTAAGTATTAAACATACTTATATCATTGGGAAATACCCAACAATCGAAACTGTAACCTCGTTTTCTTGTGGTGGGATAATCCTTCTTGGTATATCACCTTTTTAAGGGGAGAAAAATGATAATGCCGGACTCTTACTGGCTAAACCTAACCACCATGTTTCCATAAACGTGCAGTCTTGCCGATACTACGGGTACGCTGCTCAATCTTCCGCAGTCTAGGCAAACTGCAACCTCCTCCACCATATAATATTTGCCTGCACCCCGGAAGTCGTCAATACTTTGATACAAGTGCATTACGCAATTCGAAACCTTTGGAAAAAATAAGTCTCAAAGTAAGTGTAGAGACCTTTGTAACGGACTCGAGGTGATACTTTTGAGGTGAGTCCCACTTTGCAACTGGCTCCACGCAATGTTTCATTAGAACAATTGTTTGAACTTTCTACTGAGATTGTGGTGCTACTGTGAACGTAAACTGAGCTTGTTATCAACGTCTTTATATATCAGGTACTACATGAACGCAACCTTACTAACTAGCTAACTAAACTTTAGTCATGATTATATGACAAGAATAATGTACTTTTACGAGCATGGGCATTTTGACACAGTATAAATAAGAAACAATATCAAAAAATGTCCAAGCTAGTCTTATTTTTTTTCTAACGTAGGGGGTTTCTAAATTTTTCTTACGTACACACAAGAAGCAAGAATAGAAATTGCGCGTACTTATTTATTTATTTATTTATTTAACACTTTAACACATAACAATTGTGTAAGGAGGACTTATTTATGGTTTATTCTTAAATAAACCTCAAAATCAGCGAGACATCAAAAAAGCTGCTTTACTACATAATAAATAATATAATAGAAGACAAATAAAGTATAAAATTTTGTAATAAGTTACTTATTGTATTTGAATTATTGAATGACGATTGACGATTAATTTAAAAATAAACTATATAACTGGCTAAATAAACGTAACTTTTATAATATTAATTAAATAATTTATACTAAGCCATAAACATAACATAATTAATTGCATGCTTTAGAATAGCTAAACATGAGCTTATCACTTAAACTTAATCACTTGGTATAAAAATAAAAATAAAAATAAAATAAAATAAAGTTTATTTCTGTAACAGTAGTACATTTAAATTTAAACAGTTTATTGAGACCTTCATTTAAGTATAAAACTTGTGTTAGAAGGTCTCGCTCTTCTATAACAGACATAACAAAATTTTTAATATGGGTATTACTCGAACAGAAATTATAATTTATAAGTAAAGTCTAATTCTAATCTTAACAAATAACTTAATCTATTTTAGAACACTTTGTTGTATTTTAAAGAAATGTGCAAATTTTCTAATATGAATTTGAATGAGTCTTGGGTCCCCTGAGAACACCAGTCTCTTGAGAATCTGGGCAACCAGGGATCCAGATATACAATTTTCATATTTTATAATTATGTAGCTTAATATAAGTTTTCTAAGTGCAAAATATATATATTTCTTAATCTAGAATATATGTATAATACATAATGTAGATTATAATTAATTAGTATTAACTTGCTTGTGAATGTTTATGGAAAAGTGTGTAAATAATTTATGTAAATAATATGAGACGAAATTGATCGGAGATAACTAACGTGTGAGTTGTGTTTGGGGTCCCCTGAGGGCACCAGTCTCTCGAGAGTCTGGGCAACCGGGGATCCAATTTAACTAAGATAGGGCTTCATCAGCGCTTCCATTTCCTCATAGGATTTTGTTAACAGCCAGTTCATAATAATTTTCTTAATTTCGAATAGTTTTAGGGGGTAGATATTTAAATGTTTGTTGAAAAAATTATAAAGACAGGTTGATTGTGCTTTATACTGTCTTCGGGCAAAGCTGGTTTTACAAGCCTGAGATTTTAATTTATAGTTTCCTCTTTTATTTAAATTTAGTTCAGGATTGTATGTTGTATTTTTGTGAAGTCTCAAGATTGATTGTAGTGTGTATAGTTTCCTGACTGATAGGATTTCTATGGTAGAGTAGAGCATATTTGTAGGAAACTGATAAGGTTTAAATAGCATAACCTTGAGCAATGCTCGCTGTGCTCTTTCTATTTCTAGAAACCTAGTCTTAGCGGCTCCGCCCCAAACAGGAATACAATAACCTAGTACTGGTTGAGCTAGAACTAAGTATATATTTTTTAGTAAAGGCTCTTGAGCAACGTGTCTTAATGATTTAAATATCCAAACCAATTTTCTAACTCGAGAACTAAGTGCATCAATCTGTGGATACCATGATAGGTTTTGATCCATGATTATACCTAAATATTTTGTAGATGATACTTTATTTATGTATGGACAGTTACATGAATCGCCAAAATGTATCGAACTAGAGATAGAATCATGGATCCGAATTTTAAAGTTATCAGGTTGTGTTTTGTTTTTTAAAGAGTAACACATAAAATTTGTTTTTTCAGCATTAAGTGTTAGCACGTTTTCTTTTAGCCAGTATGCCACTGCGGAGAGCCCCTTTTCAGTATCTAATCTGACTCTCTCCCAAGATTCATTACTGAAGACTAACGCAGTGTCATCAGCGTAACAAAAGATTTTTGCATTAGGGATATTTATGTTACATAAGTTATTTATGTATATATTAAATAGGGTTGGACCTAATACACTACCTTGGGGCACGCCGTAGGTAACATCCGTAGGTTCACTAATGTAGTTTGATAGTTTAACTTGCTGTTTTCGTTCACACAAATAGTCCTTTAGAAGTGCTAATGCTGTACTCCTTATACCAATGTTTTCCAGTTTTTGGATCATCTTAGGGACATGTACAGTATCGAATGCTTTTCGCAAATCGAGGTATACAGCGATGCATTTTTGCTTTTGATCGACCTTCTCTACAATGTACGAACATAATGATTCTACAGCGTCTTCCGTTGACCTTCCATGTCTAAAGCCAAATTGTGAATTAGATAGAATTTTGAATCTATTTAGGTAACTAATTATTCTTTTATTTATCAGTTTTTCTAAAATTTTAGAAATGGAAGGTAGCACCGAGATCGGTCTGTAGTTGTTAACGTCACTAGAGTCTCCACTTTTATAAACTGGGGTGATAATAGATTGCTTTAATAAGGACGGAAATACACCTTTATTGAAGCATAAGTTAGCTAAATGGGTTAAGACAGGTATAACGTCATTTTTAGCCATTTTCAAAAAACTGGCAGGAATGCTGTCCCACCCTGGAGCGCTATTTGATTTAAGTCCCATAAGTACTTCATTAATTTCTTCCGGATCCGTTTCTAAGAGTACAAATGAATTAGACTGTGAGTTTTGTATCTCACTATTTTGAGTTTGCTTGTTTGTGTATTCTAAATTATCAGCTAAATTTTTCCCTATGGTAGCAAAATATTCATTAACAAAATTGACGGAATCTATGGATGAAGTTTTTATATTTAAGAGTTTACAATTATCAGTTTTATTATTTTTATTATTTGTGTTTGTTATAGATTTAATGTTTTTCCAGAATGGACAGAATTGGTATATCATGTTTTATGCCCTAAAATATCCTTTAGTTTTTAGGTTATATCTCTGAAAATCGACATGAATTGAATAGTCCATTGTACAATGAACGAATTTACATTTGTGTTATTGACTCACAAAACAGCACGACAGAAAACGATACACACATTCATAATCAATTCAGCTTTTCCACTGCTGTCCTCGTCCATTGCTGGACATAGGTCTCTTATCATGGATCTCTAAGATCGTGAGGGGTTTGTTGCCATACTCACCACGCTTGGCAGGCGGGTTGGCGAGCGTAGTACGGTATGTTGACACACGGAAAAACGCTGCTGCCAATCTTGCGGAGTTATCCCTTTCTTACTGCATCCACGGGCAAAAAAGGAGGGGCAACAATCTACTGCCGGCACTCCACGGCTATACACACACTAAGAAACATAAAGAGAAGACATAACAGGAAAAGGTACGGCGTTACAGGTTATAACATGTTAATAAAGTTAACAACTTTTGAAAAGAGTTAGGTCCCATACGATTTTTACTGCCCCATCGGCCTTTATTGCTTTTTTAACTTAAAAATTTTGGTAATCTTATGAAAGATTGAAAGGAGGATTTTTTTCTTACTTGGGATTTTTTCTTAGTGGTGGTACTCATATCACAGTTTACAGAACCTAAGTCATATATTATCTTAAGTAAAAAATTAACAGCCCCTTACCAATGACAGCTCAGTAGCGATAGGCGTTGATGTTTTAAAACAAACTCTTCTGACTCGGTATAATCGTCGGAAGAGCGCTCTTTAAAACCATTTATCGTCTATCGTTATTGCTTTTATCGCAACTAAATTTCCATACAAACTTTGTGAACCCTAGCCGTTGCTTCGCGGAGGTAATTTCATAGTAGCTCCTCAGGGTGTAACAAATTGATTGTTGCCTGTGGCGCGGCCGCTCGGTAGCACCACTAGATAGCCAAACTGATTATGAGATGAGATTGTATCGGCTCTGTATAAATTGCCTGCCTTCAATCCTATGCCACTACGAAGTTTATATACGGGAGGTTGAATACTGGGTGACCTTAGTAGTTCTGTGTTAAAAAGATAGGCAATTTTGGTTTATGTCAAAGATCGCAACGTAGCCGTAGGACGTTCGCCAACTAGATGGGCGGCCGTTTCCAGTTGCAATATTTTGAGGTCCATGTGGGAGGAATATATCAAACAGTGGACGTCCTACGGCTGAAATAATGATGATGATGAAGTAACATCTCGTCATCAACATCACCATCAATAGATGACAAGTGTTTAAGAGAGCGAAAGATAATATTTAGGGTTCTGTACCTCAAAAGGAAAAATAAACGAAACCCTTATAGGATCGCTTTGTTGTCCGTCTGTCTGTCTGTCTGTCTGTCTGTCGGTCTATCAGGACCCTTTATCTCGAGAACATATAGATGTACATGTATGTACTATTCAGTTGAAATTAAAATCTAAAAATTACTCAAATCTACAGCCTAAGCTGTGAAAAAATCAGTATTCTAATTTAACCTGAAAAACCGTTTATGCCGCAAAAAACGCATGTTTTGACATCAGGAATCAAAATTCATAGGCCGTACACCTAGAACTATGAAATTTGGCAAAGTATATCGTCTTATACTGTTGATACAGAGAAAAGACTAAAACTGTACATTTGCAATGGAATCATAAAAAAATCGTCCTTAAGAAAAGTACGAAATCAATCATAGCGGTCATAAATTGGATGGGTGACCTAATCTTTTTGTGCATTTTTAAAACTTCTACTAAATCAAATTGTCCGGTTTTTTAGTATTAAACATACCTATTATAACCTTTAAGCGGGCCGTTCACAGCAAGATTTAATGACTCTTTATTGACGAGCCTAACATTGCTGGCGTTGTTGATTGTAATTCAAGCGATTCGTTAATAAGCCAATTCAACTCTAAGAAGACAGCCCGCTTTAATAATATTAACCTCACTTCACATACACAATGGTACACTTTACATTTATTTTTAGGCCACCTAATTCTTGAACTTGTTAAGCTTTCGCAGTGTAAACGAAATGATATTATTTCGAAAAGTCGGGAAAATAAAATAAAAGATGATAACATCGTGTCTAAACTTCATTAAAAATCAACCCGCTGAAATTTTAAACACCCTGCATAACGACACGGACGTCGAACACTTAATCAAGCGATTGACTATCTGTATTATTTCACGCTATTAAACTTTGATAACGATCTAGAACAACGTCCCGTAACACTGACGAATTTCTAAACATTAGCCTTTTGCAGCCTCAACTATTGCATTATAAAAGCGTTGTTCATTCCGAACACCCAAAACACACAAAGTTAGCTTCCCGTGACCACGATAGGTGGAATTCTGCCGAAACGTCGGGTAGTAATAAAATAAATTCATCATTTCAGCCATAAAACGTCCACTGATGAACAGAGGCCTCTCTCATGGATCTCCATGAGGGTTAGTTGCCATTCTCACCACGCTTGGCAGGCGGGTTGGTGAGCGCAGTATGGGATGTTGATACACGGATAGACGCTGCTGCCCATCTTCTGGAGGTATCCCTTAGCAGGCTCTTACTGCATCCATGGGCATGCATGATACCCCTCTTCTCATGAGAGGAGGGGTATCATTCTACTGCCGGCACCCCACGGCAGATAAAAGAACTTAACGCGATAATAAAATGTATTCCAACCCCGTAAAAGTATAATATTCAGCATCCACAATACATATTTCTGCCGCCAAGCAGTAATCTCTGCATTGCTGTGTTCCGATTTGAAGGGTAAGGGGGAAATTACGGGCACATGAGACCTAACAACTCTATGTCTCAGGGTGACGGGCGCAATGCAGTGCAGCGTTGGTCACGTGCGTGAACGTAACCGTCACCGCGGTATAGTCGGTAGTTGTTATACTCGTAGGTAGGTAGAAGTTACTGCTTTACGCCAGGCGGGCTTTCAGCTTGTCTCGTCATTTAAAAGTACAAAAAAATATTCTGCAGATCTTGAACTTAGCAAACGTATGTGGAAATATGAATAACTTTATTATATTATTACTGTAGTTGCTTTAAAAGATACAGATTTGGGAAGGCTTATGTCCGACAGTGGACTAATAAAGGTTGATGGTGATGATGATTTTGAAAATTGGTTCGTCAGATAAACTGCTGTAGTAAAACGTAAACGCACGTATTCAGTCGTTTCGTTAGGTTTCAGGCGTGGACTTGCGAATTCTGAAACAAGACACGTACTTGTCCTTAAAAGCATTGTTTGAACATGTGCTTCAGGGAGCTGAGGTCAGTCCCTAGGTCACCCACCACCAAAATCATCCATCTAAATCCGTTATTCATCCAGACTTTCAAAGTTACGCATTAACAAATAGCTTCTCTTTGAACAAAATTGGCCGCTGGGGCCTCGCCTTTTAAAAAACTTTTGGAGGTCGTGTTTTATTTAATTCGTATAGAATTCTGTGTATAACCAGCGTTGTAAAATATATTACATACTTACGTGATTAGATTAAATAAGCTGCTATTGAAAATTCTCTTAGCCACTGTTTCTAAATTTGGACGTTGCTAAAGTCTGTCACAGTGAAAATGATTGCACTCGACGACTTTACAAATAGTAAAGTCGTAGAGCGCGTTAAATAAAATTGACCAACCACAACGCTTGTTTCCTCGAGACTTAAAACAAATAGTGCTGAAAATTTGAAAAACAGCACCATCCTGCCCCAAAGTAAGCAGATCTTGTGTTGTGGGCAGATATACATATGTATAGAAAATGAAAAACTTTTTTAAATACATATTTTTATCTGTAGAAATAATATATGAACTCGAGATAAATCATCATCATCATCCACAACCAGGCTTCACCCACTGCTCGGTATAGGGCTCCCTTAGTTTCAGGATCGCGATCCTGCGCCAGTCCGATCCATCGTTTGCCCGCGACTTTATCAATGTCGTCTGCTCATCTTGCTGCTGGACCACCAAGGTTTCTGTATCCTTGTCTCGGCCACCATTCAGTAATAGCTTTACTCCACCTGCCATCACCACGCCTCGCCATGTGTCCCGCGATAAATCATCGTCATCATCTCGACCATAGGTCTGCTATCCACGTCCACTGCGACATAGGCACTCATTGACTTCCAAGATCATAAGGGGGTTGTTGCCATACTCACCACGCTTGGCAGGCTTGGCGGGCGAGCGCAGTACGTTGATACACGGAAAGACCCTGCTGCCCATCTTCCGGAGGTATCTCTTGGCAGATTATTACTGCCTCCACGGGCAAGAGAGGAGAGGTAACATTCTGTCGGCACTTCAAAGCATTATCCGCGATAAATATCTGCAGAAAATTCAGTATTTGTCCCTCGGCTAGAATTATGTTTTTGTTGGTCTAACAACTAAGTTTTGGTCAAACAAGCTAAAGGTTGATGTATGTTAGTTTAAGCTTGTGCTACATCAAATACCTACGTCCAACGGGCTCGCAACCTGTTACGTGAAAAGCTAACGATATCGTGAAAGCTGCCTTGTTATCGAACCTAGCTCGGGCATGTCTGAATCTCCAGTAGTATTTCTTAGTGCTTAGATAGATATCAGTTAACTGGAAACAGATGTACACACTTTAGAACCCTTGACTTGTTAGAGTCAATAAATTCGCGGAGTTTTTACCGATTTTCTCATTGTTGAGTGTACTTTCACAATTTTGTCGAGTTTTATCCTATGTTCAGCTTTCTATGGCAACACCAAACGCTGCTTATACAAATAGCATAAATATAGTGTAAAAAAGTTTGAGTCAGACATGAGGAACCGCAAAATAACTTAGTTACCCATATTCAGTATTTCACTATGATGTAAGCAAGCTTGTTTAAATGTAGGGCATAAAACCATACCTTAACTTAAGGGAGTCGTGTACACACTATTACATTATTTCATTCCATTTAATTTCATTTTATTGACCCTCGATAAATATTATGTCTAGAAAAGTAAGAAAAAGCCGTGTTGGCCGAGTGGTATGTACCCCCGACTTTCGATCCGAAGGTCGTGGGTTCGATACCGGCCGTGCACCAATGGATTTTTCTTTCTTGAAAAATTTATGTGCACACTTAACACGAGCTTTTACGGTGAAGGAAACATCGGGAGGAAACCCGCGGCTTAGTTAGCTTCAGACGTATTGACCTGTTCTTTCCTCTGAATAATAGCTGACTAAGCTGAGAGGATGGTATAGGTGCTGGGCAAGCCTAATCCATCTTACAATGTCCCAGGCACTGCAGCGTCCCGTACAGCATGATTACCAGTTGCTGACGCTGTATAAATCATCTATAATAGATGCAAAGGCCTTTAAGATAAGTAAAATGTTTAGTGCATAGATATTACCTTAGACATCTTTCGATTTCGTCACCCGTGAATTTTGTAATATTGACAAGTTTTGATAACAATCCATCTGTGGTCATCTTCATCAGTTTCACTTCATCAAAACATATATTAATCATATATGCCAAAATCGTATTAAAATATGTTTTCCTTCAATATTCAGTTTCAGTTTATTTATTCAAAAACAATTACATTGTGTATGAATACAGATAGGTACAATTAATTATATTCAATATTTATACACTGACTTATAATGATACAAAAAACAAAGAATATAATAATGTTCTCAAATAAATATCATGCAATTATTATTGAGGTAATCCAAATCATCTTTCTGGCATAATAATTACTTTCGTGTGATAAACTCGTAATATTATAATATTGAGTTCCCTAGATACTTCATGCATCCCATCATCAAAACTGACTTTTAAAAGATGTTTTTGGTTGGTTAAAAGTCCAACTTTTAACCAGTTGAACTATTTGAAAGTGGACTTATTCGAACTCAAAAAGATTTTCTAAATCGGTTCATAGGCGACGGAGTTCTGAGGTAGCAAAACATAAAAAAATACAGACGACTTGAGACGACCTCGTCTTTTTATTAAGTCGGTTAAAAAGTAGCAGATTCATTAATGCATTTTGCAAAAATGCTACTGTGCTAATGCTGCATTGTGTAACAAAAAGTAATAGCCGACAAAGCAACACGTGCGTTGTCCATGGTCCATTCAAAATTAGCATCTCTACGTGAAGTCTACGGCTTGCTTCATAGCACAGTACGAGTATTATCATTTGGCAGATAACAACAAAAATCAACAATTGAATAGTTTAGGTTGAGCTTGATCAATCTGTTTATTTTTGTTGTAAAGAAACAAACCTAACTTTAAAGAAAGTCACGGTTTTTAACCGACTTCAAAACAATGAGGAGGTCTTCAATCCTCTGTATTTTTTTTATCTATATCCTTAGAACTCCGTCGTTTATGAACCGACTTAGAAAATTATTTTTGAGTTGGAATAGATACAGTTAGGTGCAATTTTTTTTTTAAACTCAGTTCTGATGATAGGATTCATGTGGGATCGAAGGAGCTCCTCAAATATTGTAGTTAAACATTACGATTTTGGCATATTTAGCTAAAAGTAAAGCATTTACATTCAGAAAGTGTGACTTGGTAAACTGAAACTTATAAAGAAGACAGATGGTATTTGCATGCTGAAAAGCTGACCATAGCTGTACTCTGGCTCTTACCCACACCATCTTGTAACCCATGTTCGCAAAATAAATGAACGTTGACTTTAGAACGAAACTCTTCAATGTTAAAAATTTACCGTATTCACTTAACTAAAGATGTCTATGATATGTTACCTATCCATATATCATTATACCGACCAACACATCATCGTCATCATTAGTAGGACCATTGTAGTCGGTCCTTTTGTTGAAAATAATTTATTTACTCGAAGCTACGCGTATTCCCAACTTGACATGTTCTTTTGGTTGTTGAATGAACTTTTTTTAATAAATCTTCAGAGAATAAGATTCTTCGCCGCGTGGCTCGAGGTTGCTCAAACGGAGTACTTACGGAAATACTCTCAGTAGGTCTACCATGACTTTTCACAATCCATACTCGCTAGCGACTGTAGTTAAAAAAATGTATGTAAACTTGTACAGCGCCTCTAGCGGATAGTTTGGTAACTAACTACAGCGACTGTAGTTTGGGCTTTATTTGCTTAGAAATTGTGACTCATGGTACTTAATAATGTTTTGACGTCTCTTTTTGAACTGTGTCTACCATGAGTTGTCACTGTTAGATCGCCTGCCGTTACTACAGTAGTAATAGTACGTTACTATGACATCTGTCTGGTTGTTACAAATCTAAGTTCAAAATCACAGTTCAAAAAGAGACGTCAAAACATTATCAAAATCACTCCTCGCAAAGTTAACGATACCTTAAAATACCCGTTACCCAGCGTTTTTAAAACAATAAAAATTTTCTATAACAGAGAAATAATTAAATGTTATCCTTGTTTAGTATGATTTCGGCAGTAGAATGTTTCCCCTCCTTTTTTGCCGGTGTATGCAGTAAGAATCTGCCAATGGAATTCTCCGGATGATGTGCAGCAGCGTCTTCGTCGAGGGACTGACATGTATGTAATAGTCATAAATATAGCGGTTTGGGTATATTCAGCAAAATGTCAAGCATTGATCAATAAAGTCGGTTTTTAGGGTTCCGGACCAAAATGGTAAAAAGGAACCGTTATAGAATCACTTTGTTTGTCCGTCTGCCACAAGTGGATATCTCAAGAACTAATGATGCTAACGACTTGAAATTTGAAATGGTTAAAGATAACACTTTTTTTACAAATAAAGCATTCTATTAAAATGCTAAAAAATATTCTTATTATGATTGCAGGGGGGCGGATAGGGGATCTCAAAATTTTTAAGTTAAGTTACTAGGTCGTATGTTGTATCATATGAAGGATATTTATTTGCACATTAATAAACAGTTTTTAGTTTTCCTTTAAGCTGGACCGTTTCCGAGTCATTTACAAAAATGTTAAAAAACTACCGTTCCTCCCCCCTTATCTCCGAAGTTTGCAGAGATAAACCCGTGAAACTTTGGTCATGTTGTGTTATGAAAGGTATTCATTTGTTTATTAATAAACAGTTTTAAGTTTTGCTTTAAGCCGTATAGCTTTCGACTTAAGTACAAAAACGTTGAAAAAAATAGCGTTCCCGCCCCTTATCCCCGAAGTTTGCAGAGATAAACCTCTGAAACTTTTATTGCTAACAGGAGTAGATGTAAAGATTACAGGAAAGTTATAACAATTTCTCTGATTTGCGTAATTTTTTAGAAATCATCGAAAGTGTAATAAATCTACATAAGTTCCGGTATCAGACAAGAGATGGATGTCAAGGTTATCCAACAAATATAAACCGCCTTTATCATATATTATATTGTATGATGGCTCGGTGCGCGAATCCGACTCGCTCTTGCTCGGATTTATTCATTGTTCAAAAATTAAAGAATTATTGTAGCCAAAATCTTCTAGGATTCTGTGTTTTTTTTTAAAGTGATTACCAAGTTTTTGCTTTTGCTTTGTCATAACCATTTTTTTCTTTTGTACTTTTTCCCTTGAAAATGGAAAATAACTTATTAATACATTTGACCACTTTGGATTGCCCCATCTTAATCCATGTCTTGAAATGACCAAAGGACGTAATATTTACATAATTATCTTATATCTTAATAATGCATAAATTAACTTCTCAAGTTACATGCTTGTATTACTGAATTACCCTTAAATTGTAACTAAGCCTGCTACATTATATATCTTCTGCGTTAATAGCCAAAACATCGATTTGGTCATGCGTATTCTTCTCCTCGCACTGTGAAGCAGAACTTAAATAATTTCGTTTAATATAATTAATGGAATCAGGCGTTACTTTGCGGAAATACATATGACAATAAAATGCAATGAAAAATATCTAGTTTTAATTCCGCTAATGCTGAGATGCATATGCACAAGCAGGGGGAACCAGGCAACATGCATACCTAAACCCACACGACGACACGTGTTTCGCCTCTCCTCGAGGCATCTTCAGGTGAAAATCCGAGATGTTGCTAGCTTTTGCCCGCGACTTCGTCCGCGTGGAAGTCATAAAACGTAAAATCCCCTTTTTCACGCAGAGCCACTTTGATTCGAAAATATAAATCCCATTTATTCCCTATCCCGTGAGAATTTCGAAAAATCCCTTCTTAATGCACCTCTCGGATACTCAAGGTATATGTGTGCCAAATTTCAAGTCTTTAGGTCCAGTGGTTTTGACTGTGCGTTGATATATCAGTCAGTCTGTCAGTAAGTCAGTGAGTCAGTCAGGACTTTGAATTTTATATATGTATATAGATGGAGCTGTATAATTAGGGTTCCGGACCAAAATGGTATCAAGATTATAAAATTTAAAAAAACTAAGTTACCGCCGACACCATCAAGACGTATGTGCTTGATACGTATAACTTGTAAATGGCTCAACCGATTTCAATATTACTTTAAATTTTGCATTCTATACACTAATTCCTTTCATTTGACACAAAACTTGAGTATATTTTGCTGTAACGGATAAGTATGTCTTATTTATGATATTCACCTATTAACGCACTCAAACCTTGATCACAAGCATGTGGTTAGGATTAGGATACCCCACTTTTTCTTGGAGTCTTAGACTTTTTCTTATTCTTATAGACTTAGAGTCATTAAGACCTGAATGCATAGGTTCCTTGAAATCAGTCGATTATTCATTCCCACTTTCACCTCTCATATCTTATATCACATTAATAAACAGTTTTTGGTTTTCCTTTATGTTGTCGACTTATTTAGAAAAAAAAATGAAAAAAATACCGTCATATCTCCAAAGTTTGCTGACAGAAGTGTGTGTAATGATTAAGGGAAAATTAAAACGAACTCTCTGATTAGAGAGTTCGTATATATACTATACGAACTCTAGGTAGTTCGCATAGCTTTTTGGAAATCATCGAAAGTCAACATAATTGCGCCAAAAAAAAATCAACATAATTTGCGCTATCACACAAGAAATGGCACTGTCAAGGTTCTCCAAAAAATATAAACCTACATTTACACATTTGGAGATTGCGTCTATTCCAGACCATTTAGGCAATGTATAAAGTTTCGGTGTTAATTTTAATACACTATTAATCGAAGCTTTTTCTTGAAAATTGTTTATACATGTTTTACATATAAGTGTATTAAAACATCGTGAGGTGATCCCTTGGCTCAGTCAGCTTTAGACGTATTGACATATTTTTTTTCCTTGAATATTGCCGACAAACCTGAGATGTGCTGGGCAAGGCTATCTAACAATATTCCAGTCACTGCAGCGTCCCTAATATAAATAGATACTATTTAGTTGCTGACGCTGTAAGATGAAGATGTAGATCTAAAGAAGAACTATTTTACACGACTAAAATGAAGAATATGTACTTAACTAGTTTGTATTTTGCAGATGATATAATATAGTCAAATTGTAACGTTAGTTTATTGCCCGCTGAAATATGTACTCGTATTTTAGGTTTCATAAACTTTATGTGCTTTTTCGCATTACCTCACGTCATCGTTACAGCCAGTTGTGATTGCCTGGTTAATATTAAGGACAAATATTTTGATAGCATGTATTCATATGGGATTAGCATACAGATTGCAAATGTAAGCTACTCGTAATATCAAATATAGAATGTGATTTGTGAGAAATCAACCGTTATAGACCTCCTGTCCTGATTAGCTGCCAGTGTAATGCAGTAGGCTGGTAATTATAGGCTTAATAAACTATTGATGGTATTGCAAAATGTAGTTCGCTTGTGGTTATCGAATAGGTAATAATATACATAATACTTTAAGTATAATTCTAACGTTAAAGCCACATAAACTAGAAAGAAAATACATTTATTTCTGACACACACACACAACACATATAAATTATATAGAAAAACGCATAAAAGATTCAAATTAGGTGTACCAACTATGGTGTAAAAGTTTTAACATTATATAAAGGTACAATGCTGCGTGGGGTCAAAAAATGGACTCTGTAAAAACGATGTCGGCAAACGATTAAAAACTATTGAAACTAAACGATTTTATATCCTTTTGGGAAATGAACGAAAATTAAAAAATAAACTTAGGCGGCATGTTAATTTTAACTAAATGTACAGTTTCACAATTTTATAGATATCACAAGAATAACAAAATATTCACTAACTGAGACTACTTACTACTTTATTAACTTAGGCTATGCTACAAAGCGCAGTAATCAAGCAAAACTTTTAAATATCATGTGCAGGTTTTGTTTATATTAGTTTGCGGCACTAAACGATGAAGCTAGAACATATTAATTAAAATTGAACATTTATAAATAAGATTTATAAATAAATAGAATAGGCTTCTGGCATTTTTATGGACCATAATTATGCACGTTTTTGATTGCACTCGGCCAAAAATTCAGCGTTTCACAGAACGTTGACTTCCAAACTTCCACTGGCAGAATTATGTCCGTGAAAACAGCACATGCCCTTTAAAACAAATTGCACATTCGATGTTAAATGGTAACATTCATTTCGCAGCATCCCTGTTAAATATCCCTAAACCCGTGTAATGAAGTAGATTACACCCTGCTACCCCGTTAAGTACTTGCGGTGGTGTTCGGTGCAAATTAGCAAATAATTTCAGTAATGAAAGTGCTGTGCCCCGCCAGCTCTAATTTATACGGCCAACCGTTTAATGTTAAATGGTCGAATTATGAGGCTAGATTTGATTCGGGTGTTTTGGGCTTTTGATCCAGAAACGTGGTGTGGGACGCGACTCGGGTATGACATTCCTGTATCATTATAACAGTTTATTTAAATGATAACCCTTGATATTTATCAATGGTTATGAAGTAAGTTGGTGTGTGAAAATGTCATGAAATGTAGACTAATCTAAATGGCGTCCAAACAGAACCGATGGAATTACATTCGTTTAAATTCAGCATACATGAGACCTCTCGACAGATCACCTGCCAAATGGATGGACAAAATAGGTATACTTGTATGCTTTACTGGGTAAAAGGCCCAGAATAGAGATGTTTGGCGGTAAGGCAAGGAGGCGGTTGCCCAGCAGTTGGTCTCTACGAGCTGACGATGGTGATAATAATGTTTTTAATTCTTACATTTTCGGGCCTTCCTACCGGTTGTATTCGCTCTAATATGTAAACTCTCGCCCAGTCCATACTGAACCGTTGGATAACACGCGACCAAAAATCGCGTTCCACAGTCGCATAATAGTGTTAAATTCAGGCTCGGCCGTCGACTTGCACGCTAGCCCCGTAACTGTGACATGTCCTCGGGCACTATGAATTATAGACAGCAGACACGATACGTGTGAAAAACAGAAATACTTTCACTGCTGGCAATTTATTCGCAGGTGCGTCCGACGTAATCAACTTTACATGGATTGACAACGAGGGCACCTAATTGCCTAACTACATTTAGTGTTATTACTAAAATGTACGAGTGCGTTATTAACTTATTAAATTAGACATTATTTATTTAATGTTATAATTCATTATTCTTAAACAAAAAAACCGACTTCAATGGTAAAATCTAAAATGATGCTGAATAAAATTTGATATTCATTGCCATTTTCTCTCGATTTCCCTAGTATTCCGCAATTAGATCTTGACTTGGTTCTTAAGGGAACACCTCGGAAGTGCACACTTTCGAATAAAGTAGAATTTAAAAGATCAGTGAACACACACAGAAAAAAAATATACAGTCGAACATACACTTCTCCTTTTTGAAGTTGGTTAAAAAGACAGAATAAACACGACAATTTTACAAATTAATAATCTTACGGCTGTTGGTGATCGCGTTGGCGGGACAAGTAATCTAAAAAAAACAAAATAATTATTTCTATTGGAACAAATACAAATGGTTACAAACATATGAGTAAAAGTTGACTGATGAGTGATGAGTAATCCAGATACCTTCCGAGGAGATTGGTGGGACTTCTGCTGGAAAGGTTTAGCGGAGGCTTTTGCCTAACAGTCGTATCATCATCAGCCCAGACAAGTCCACTGCTGGACATAGGCCTCTCCTATTAAGCGCCACTGAGAACGTTCTTCGGCCGCTTTTCGCAGGTCGTCGCTCCACCTAGCCGGGCGCCCCACACTACGCTTGCCAAGTCGTCCTCCATCAAGAACCCGTCTAATCCAGCGGTTATCGGTTCTTCGGCATATGTGGCCAGCCTACTGCCATTTCAGTTTGCTAATCTTGAGAGCTATGTTGGTAACTTTAGTTCACTGTCGAATAACCTCATTTCTGATTTTGTCCTTCAGAGATACTCCCAACACAGCCCTTTCCATAGCTCGCTGAGCGACTTTGAACTGGTGGACTAGTCCAACCGTGAGTGTCCACGTCTCGGCTCCGTATGTCGTAACAGGTTGGACGCACTGATTGAAAACTTGGGTTTTCTGGCATGTGGGATGGACGACGTTAAGACTCGACGAGTTTGCCGAAAGCGGCGCAGCCCGACTGGATTCTTCTTTTGGCTTCCTTCTCGAAGTTGTTTCTACCCAACTGCAGTGTCTGCCCGAGGTAGACGACAGTATAGCAGTCGTATATTAAAGGCTTAATAATAAAGATACCACGTAACCTCCTTATTGTAGCTTACACAAAAGCTTTCCTCGACTATATTTAAAATTTAAGATAAAAATACGACCCAGGCCAGAGAACTTATCTTGTTATGTTGCATTTGTGCTGTTACTCTACTTAAAGGTACAGACTATCCATACGGACCGACCTACAGTAAATTACGCTACAAAAACACAGAACGGTGCCTTTGTCAAGCCTAATGATAACAAGTTTATACAACCTTCCTTTTTTGAAATAATAACTTGAAGAGCTCCAAAAGAAAAATCATTTGGTACGGCCGGGACTGCTACAATAATATTGTCTTTTGTAGCAGACGTTGTTCCTTTAAATGTAAACAACTTCTACATGCGCTGGGTAGGTACCTTCTCTTATATTCTGTTATTCAAATAAGATGAGGTACACATTGAATATCATTTTGTCGTAACGAGATACTGTGCTTTTGTTCCGATCTGATTTTTTATTGCTTTCCAAAGTACTTTTGTTGGGATGGTTGTCTCCGATTTCGAGCGACGTTCGGTAACGGTTTTGAAAGTTGTGTGCAAAAAGTAGGCTAAGCACTTTTGATTACATTATATTTTTTATTGAGTTTCAAGTTTAAAAAACAATTTGCTGTGTGATTATTACTGATTACACTTAAAACCATACTATTTATTAACAAGATGGTCTGCGGGCAAATGTTATTTAGGTTTTCATGTGATTTTAACCGAGTTTTAATATCTATTTATCTAAAATTCATTTACTTACTGTAAGGTATCAACCGCTTTGTAATTCCTGATTAATTTCCTTTCCATCATTATTAACTTAATTTATTAAAAGTGAATTATCATTTCAGCCGTAAAACGTCCACTGATGGACACAGACCTCCCTCATGGACCTCCATGAGGGGTAGTTGCCATACTCACCACGCTTGGCAGGCGGGTTGGTGAGCGCAGTATAGGATGTTAATACACGGAAAGACGCTGCTGCTCATTTTCCGGAGGTATCCCTTAGCAGGTATCAGTATCCCATATAGGTATGAGAGGAGGGGTTACATTCTACTGCCGGCATTCCACGTCAAGTGAATACGTATCGATAATAGACGCACCAATTGATAATTATTATCGTGTAATTATTTTTTTAAATCGTTCCAGCTCTAATCGTGGCACATGGCCATCTGTCGCAGCGATCATGCAAGTTTTACGGACTATAACAACCTTAATCTCAGAGCATTATATCTGAATATGAGTATAATATTTTCAGTTCGAAGCGGTTTTTACGTAAACGTATTATAAAAGTATGCCTTCAAAGAGATTCTAACAAAAGACTACCACCTATTCATTTCGGCACTTTTCCGGAAGGGTAAGCAAATAAGATTATGAAAAGCACCCAAAATCCAGTGTGATCACATACTGCCTTATTTAATAAAACCGGGCAAGAGCGAGTCGGACTCGCGCACCGAGGGTTCCGTGTCATCATAAAATATAATATATGATAAAGGCGGTTTATATTTTTTGGAGAACCTTGACAGCGCCTTCTCTCGTCTAATAGCGGAACTTATGTAGATTTTTACACTTTCGATCGATTTCTAAAAAACTGTACAAATTAGAGGGTTTTTTTATAATTTTCCTGTAATCTTTACTCTTATTAGCAATAAAAATTTCAGGGGTTTATCTCTGCAAACTTCGGAGATAAGGTGGGAACGCTATTTTTTTTAACGTTTTTGTAAATAAGTCGAAAACTACCTATACGGCAAAACTAAAAACTGTATAATCATGTGCAAATGAATACCTTTCTTATAAACCCCACATGACCTAGTAACTTCACAATTTTTTTTAAATTCATTCCATCCCCTTTGTCTAAAAAACTATGCAAATTAGAGAGTTGGCTAATATTTTCCTATAAATTTAACATACACCTCTATGAGCTATAAGAGTGATAGTGAGTCTCTGCAAGCTATAAAAGTTTATCTGCAAGCTTCAGAGATAAAGGGGGGGAACAGTCGTTTTTTCAACATTTTTGTAAATAACTCAAAATCGATACGGCTTAAAGGAAAAAAAACTGTTTATTTATGTGCAAATGAATACCTTTTATATGATGCCCCACACGACCTAGTAACTTCACTTAAAAGTTTTGAGATCCCCTATCCGCCCCCATGCAATCATAATAAGAATATTTTTTAACATTTTATACATTTAATGCTATATATAGTAAAAAATATAGAATATATAATAAATAAATCGCATATATAGTAAAAAAGTGTTATCTTTAATCATTTCATATGTCAAATCGATAGCATCAGTAGTTCTCGAGATATCCATTTGTGAGAGACAGACAAAGTGATACCAGAAGGGTTCCTTTTTACCATTTTGGTCCGGAACCCTAAAAAAAGCACTTTGGAAGTAAGAAAGTATACACTGTATGTTTAGATCAGCTACATTGCTAATGGCATTTAGAGACATACAAGTAAATAGGGTATTTCTTTAGAAAGGCAACACCAACAGTAAACACTGAAATAGGATCCTGTTATAATAAGTAATAAGATAAAGATACGTTTATTTTGTCACACAAATTACAATTAATCCATATGCAATATTAGGGTTTAAAAAATAAAAAAAATGTGACAAAAATGGTCATTACTCAGCATATGCTGTGGCAGAACGGGTCCGTACCACAGTGCTGGTCTTCCGTAGTGACCGAAGTGTGCGGATGGTGGCTACCGCGATACAAAAATGCAGTACGCTAAAATAAAATATAATAACAAAGTACCTATTAATATCAAAAAATAAACTAAACAATTTATAACTTTTTGTGAAAGAGATAACAATATTTATTCATGTAAATGAACTATCCAAAAATATATGAACTGAAACAATGAAAATAAAATAACAAGTAGAGGAAAAAAGAAAAGTCTTTTCATAATCCGTTCGAGAGGGATGACAATGTATCCCCATCTCTCTCTAGCTTCGCAATATAGAGGTACAAGAATGTCACTCGTTAAGACCGCCACTAACTGCGCAGTGAAAAATAGTACCTTCGTAAGTAAGATTTGGTGTAAAATTTTATCGTGTAGTAACTTCAGTAAACAAGAATACAATAGAAGCGTTTTACTCAAGAATCCCTGGATAGGATATCCCCCACAATTTCATTTAAAAGTCATAAGAATGATTTAATTTATTTAGAAGCGTTTTTAGTCAGGGGTTTAATTTAGAAGAAGGACAGATACCTAACACCATGCTATTAAGGCTCCGCTCTTTCTAGCTACTCGTAATATCAACACGATAATAAAATATATTTTTATAAGTTCTCTCAATTTGTTATTAAGAAATTGGTCATTTCAAAAAACAGGCGTGTAGTCATTTCGATTCATCAAGAGACTTTTTAGTAGAATAGTAAGATTAGATAATTATTAATGAAAAAATAAATAAACATAGAGAATCGCTAAGAATAAAAAAAAATAAGCTAGACATTTTGCAAAGTGAGCAGAGTTTAGTTACGGGTACCAGATGGTTGATAGAATACTTATTATATACTTTTTTTTTTTGCAAATACATACAAATCATGTATTGAAAAATAGCTTTGGACATATTCTGCAGATGCAGAAGAATTACAAACATTTGTCCCGCGGCGAGATTCAAACCCGCAACCTCTGGCGTCTTTGCCACCTACATATATCAAACCACCTGCGGTCGCATATAGTTTAGATGTGAATACGTCTTAACGTCACAATCCTACTCATCATCAGTTTTTTTAAGCCGGTTTTTTTGTATTTTTTTTTATATTATCATTAACCGTGGAGTACTGGCAGTAGAATGTTGCAGATCTCGTCCGTGGATGCAGTAAAAATCTGCCAAGGGGTATCCCAACGTTTCTAAGATGATCTTCCGGAGGTATCTCCGGAAGATCATCTTTCCGTGTATCAACGTCCTAAGGCTGATATGATTATCATTATTTGATTATATATGATTATCAGTATGACGTCCACATCTGGTCATAAGCGTCCCTCATGAGTCTTCAAGTGCTTTCCCTCACTTGGAAAAAAAATATCCGATTCGAATGAATTCAATTATGTGCTTTATTCAATTTAAGTGTTGTAAACTGACTATGCTATTTAGCTTTTTGCTCTATAGAATAAACACTTATTGACCTTGACTTTTGACTTTGATCATGAGGGGCTGTTAATATACTCACCACGCTTCGCAGACGGGTTGGCGATCCAGATGTATATATGTATATTAGGCTAGAACTCTACTATTGTAGCGTTACAATTAACATAATCGTAACGCTACAATAGTAGAGTTCTAGCATAGTCTGTTGTTTAGCTTTAGTACCTCCAAAGCCACGTAACATTTACATAATGAGATTACAATTCATCATGACATAGTGCAAATTGTGCCCGTTGCCTGTCCGCTCTAATACTGTGCCTAGTGCTTAATTACGGCGATGTAATTCGCATCCAAATTTTGCTGCCAGTGCCATACTGGGAGGCAACGTTGATCATTCACTGCTTATATGCAAGATTAGCATATAGATTTGGCATTTAGAGACGACATACATAACGCCAACAGCAGACATTGAAATTAGAGCTTGTTTAATAAGTAATAGTGTTATGAGATGTAAAATATACTATGCCACAGTATAGTATTTTCTACATTGACAAAATTTATTGTTGGCATTTTTACATATTGACATTTTTATACATTTATACCTTGTAATTTTTCATTTTAGACCAAAGTTGTCAAACCCATAATTTCTACTGTGAGAAAAATGATTGACGTTTATGATTAAAGTTCTTGTCATTGTGTTGTTATTTACATCTTAACATTTTTATTTTTAATTATATTGTTATAACCTTGATCAAATTTTTGCCTAAGGTTTCTGTTTGTATCTACAATAATTTTTCAGTTTAATTAATTTGTATATATGTACATATATGTAATTTAATTTGTAAGCCGTGTTGGCCGAGTGGTATGTACCCCGACTTTCAATCCGAAGGTCGTGGGTTCGATACCGGCCGTGCACCAATGGATTAATATTTCTTTAAAAATGTATGTGCACACTTAACACGTGCTTTAACGGTGAAGGAAACATCGTGAGGAAACCCGCGGCTTAGTTAGCTTCAGACGTATTGACCTGTTCTTTCCTCTGAATAATAGCTGACTAAGCTGAGAGGATGGTATAGGTGCTGGGCAAGCCTAATCCATCTAACAATGTCCCAGGCACTGCAGCATTACGTACAGCATGATTACCAGTTGCTGACGCTGTATAAATCATCTATAATAGATGCAAAAGGCCTTACTACTATATGTAATTTTGTTAATTAATTAGTGTAATTGGAAGATTGTACCGTTTTAATTAAATAAATAATAAATTTTAATTCAGAATTAAAATTTTAGTATACATATTTAATGCAATCCAATCCATTAAAATTATAGCACTATGTGAAGAGATCATACACATATTTTCAGTTTACCTATTAATTTTACCACTCAGCAAATGCTGTAGCACAACAAAGCTAAAGCTTATAAATTATAATATAACATGATAACTGATTAATCTCCGCATTTTACAAAATGAATATTTATTTTATGTTTATCTACTACTAGTAATAATAATCCTTTTTTCAGTCATTCAATGCCAACCAACGTATTATATATGATGGCATTGTTATATACTGAGCCAAAAATAAAAGAGAATGCAGCAAATTTCCTCTAGAACTAATAAGAAAACCAGCTCTACTTCCTGCCAATAACAAACCTAGGTATCTAGCATCTACTAGTTACATTCCGTGTTAGCGAAATTGTTCCCATGTTAGAAGCGCTACATGTAATGAAATAAATTATCTATCAACTCTAATCTTGACGTTCGGTGTCCGGTAGAGTTGAGAATCCAGTTTTTCTATCCCGGGAATGCAGGCCGTTGCACCTGCCTTAGCACGCAAGTATCTTAAGAAATACATAGGGTATTCGTGAGATAAAATTAAGGGCGTGTAAAAGATAGGGTAGGTTGTGGGCCAAAGGTAACCTGATGAGGCGTTTCATAAGAAGAAAATACGTCAAAAAATGTTCCGCAGAACCTAAATAGATGGCGCCAGAAATATATGGCGTTAGCGTTTAAAAGTTTGAGAAAACTGCGTCAGCGCCATCCCAATTAATATAAACGTTTCTTTATAAGTACTAAGTAAGCTAAATTTAAATACGACTTTTACATATTACTGTTATTTTTATTTATAGTTAGTATCCTAGTGGAAGACAAACAACTCTTAACATTACAACTAACAAACCAATTTACATGAAATTAATTTAAAGAAGAATGATTTAGAGGGGAATATTGTGCATAATAAAGATATTACTTATATACAATAAATAAATAACATTGTTAAAGATAACAACGGGACCTAACACTGTTTTTACCAGGATAGTTCCATCGATTAGGTTTAAACTAAAGTTATTCCTCGGGTGGTCAGTATCACCCCCTTTCGGGTCTATAAAGTTATTATATTACACGTTGAGATGATTTGAGAACCGTTAGCAATTATTAACATATAACCGGGTATTTATCGCGTAAATTACCTTTATTATTTCCCAACGTTTCGCTTGGATTGCACCAAGCATGGTCCCGGAAAGACTGGAGTTTAAAAAAGACAACCGTTAGCAAGTAGACATAATTGATGGGTTAACAGGGTTAAAAACCCTTTTAAATCCCGTATCTACGGGACGCTGCAGTACACTATAAATAACTGCTGTACGAGTATCTACATATCATTTTACCGAGAAGATCCTAGTGTTTCAAATTATTTGTACAACACCTTGTTAAGGGCACGTGTGCCACATCACCTGCTATTATATAGCACCTAACTTGTTTTACTGCTGTTTCTACGACTAAGTAGTTTTGTAAATATACGGTGGTACTTACTCGCCAGTCAGTGGTTGTAAGTACTAGAGTTATTCTGGAACCTGTGGTTAGACTAACTGACTCGACGAACTTCGTACCGCACCGCACCGTTATTGCAGTGCCACCTTGGATGCGGTATCCTATAAAAAAATGTATTACTCTTTGATCATTAAGTATTTTATTAGAAAGTAACAGTGCAGGAGTTTTAGTGTCTATTTATTACACACACAAATACAATTCTTGTCTCTATTTAATAGCAGACCCGTCAGACGTCGTCCTTCCCTGTGTTTCAAAGTATTCAGAACCCATTGAAACAAACAGAAGTTTATCCAAATAGGTCCGGCGGCGCCGGGGCGATTTATGCGAAGCGTCAGGCGCCCGTCGTAATTATATTGTCGCGCGAATGTTTTAATTTATTTATAACTCGTAAGCTACTGATTTAAACTTTATGGTTTACAGGGCAAATACATTTTATTTGAACAACACAAAAAGTAAAAAAAACATTTAATTAAGTTAATTAACACAGCTTTAGTTAATTATCGTTGAAAATGGTGCTTACTTTTAATCAAAATTTCAATGAGAAAAGTGGTTATTTTCTATGAGATATGTGTATAAAAGATATATGAATGAATGAATGAAAATACTTTATTGTACACAAAATACAGAAGATAAGCCAAATACAAATAAAATATTACAAATCAAGGTACAATGGGCGGTCTTATCGCTCAGAAGCGATCTCTATAACCTGTTTGAGATTATAGTTATTTTCATTTGTACCTGTACATCAACTATCGCGGAGGTCAAAGCCCTGTCAAGAATCAGCTCTAAATATTAATGGCAAAAATTGTGTTTAAAATTACATTGTATATTATTATCTCGTCTATTTTTCGTCTATAATTTTGTACCTACCTACATGTACAAATTCTACTGTAATCAGAGCAGATTTTCTCGTTATAAAAGTTATAATACCTCTGGCATTTACAACGAAACAAGTTTAAGCTGTGCGAGCATTTCTGACGAAATTGTTAAAACACATTTGTCAGGCCTAAAATATTATTGACATTTGAACCTTAAGATTTCAATTAGGTTTAATGACATTAACTTGGCATTTTGAATTCTCTAGAGCTACTTTCAAAATTTTAAAATAATAAAATTTTATAATCTAAATTTATAGCGAAAATCAACGAATTAAAATAACGACAATACCTACCTAGTTGTATTTTAACAGCAACGGTCATTTTCATGTAACCTTTTCTTTAAGACTCGAAGTCCTCCTAATTTTCTTGAGTCGACCTCTAAGTAGTCTACGACGAAATCATAAACCGATATTACAGATACATAAAATTTATTTATTGGAATACCTAAAAGATAACTAGCAGTAAGATATTCGAACATTAGTGTCTCTTGCTACAATAAAGAGTCTTGAAAAGCTTTTGGCAGACACGATAAAAGAGTACTAAAGCCTTGAATTTATATATCGTGATCGATATATTTCACATGAATATCGGAGGTAGAGCAAATACAGTTATTTGCTCTACCTACATATGTATATAAGAACTTTTACCTTATACGTCGCCGTTGAGTGGTACCCTAGATGAAAACGCTTTAAACATCTAAAGTTTTATAATTAATGGAATCAGGCGTTACTTTGCGGAAATCCATGACAATAAAATGCAATAAAAATATCTAGTTTTAATTCCGCTTATGCTGAGATGCAAGAGCACCGCCTTCCCGCCCGCTAATTATGCACATGCAGGGAGAACGAGGTTGTCAGTGCAGCATGCATACCCAAACCTTTCGTTCCAGCGGCCGACCAGTCAACACCTCAGCGTCTCACCTGCATTTGCATTTTTTTTTATCTAAAGTTTTTAATCTATTGTTTTATTTTGTAGATTTACTGTTAGGTATATGAGGCCTTGCGGTCGCACTGTATAACCAGTATAACTCTGTATAAAGTAATTTTGATTTGAAAACTCAGCTAACAATTGCGGTTTGTCAGTGGACAGCCGGCAGGGTGATTACGTATCTCGTGACAGGTTTTGCAACAGGCAAATGACAGCAATATTGCTGAAAAATGTCAATTCCTTGCGTTTCTCTAATACAAAATTGACGGCGGATCGTAAAGGAAATGGCCGCCAACATTGCCAGCCAAATAACATAAGAATTTATAAAATAACTTGACACTGGCGGAATTGTGTAAAACAAAAAGCCATAAAATAAAAAGATAAGACAAGACAAAATTGACATTTGACAGCAATATTGCTGTCAATTGCCTGATGTAAAATCTGTCGCGAGATACGTAATCATCCTTCCGGTCATCTCAAAGTGTTGTGATGACATTGCTATGTTCACCTTATAACCTATTTAAAATTTTTAGAGTCCCGTGGTACAAGGAACTCTTATAGTTTATGCTATGTTCGTCTGCCTGCGGCTTTGCGAAGAGACGCCGCGAGGGAGCGAGACTGCCGAGGCGAGAGAGTTGGGTGCGAGCGAGACTCGCGCCCAAAGGCTTCCGGAATTAGAAGACAGAATTTGATGAAATATTTATGCTAGACAGTACGACGTTCAACCATTATACGCTATTTGCTGGTATTATATTTTTTGTATTCAGCAATACTTATCCAAAATAACTTTCAACTACTTCGTATTGAATTTACGCGACCATTTGGAAACTTCATTAAAAAGGCGCTTTAACCTAATTTCAAAATAGGTAAGGCTTGGGTGTATATATTTCTCTATCTAAAATAACCTCCATTCATTAAATAATTATTGATAGTTTAGATAAGTCGAAGTTTTTTCGAATTTCAAAGGATTTTTATTACTTCAATAGGGTTAAACCCATTATAGGTTTAAAAAAACGAAATTCGAAATTTTCTGAATTTTTCCTTTACCTGTGCCACAATAGTTCCCAGCATTCCTAAGGTAGAACCTCGATTTTTTAAAGGCATCATCTGCCCACCTTGATGTTTGCCTTCAGCCGTTTCGGAGAAAAATGGTCTTAACAGACCGACAAACAGTCAGACAGACAAAAGAGTGATTACGTATCCCGAATCAGGTTTTCAACAGGCGTAAATCTCGCAATCATCGCTGTCAAACTCGTGAATTAACTTTGTGACGAATATACAACAACACCTGTTAACTAAAACAAAATTGACGATTGATAGCGATTATCACGAGATTTGCGCCTGTTGCAAACCTGTCGCTAGATACGTAATCAGCCTGCCGGTCTATCCTCTTGAGGTACGGAACCCTAAAAATCTAAAAATATAATAAATTTGGGGTACCACCCATCCACTTAAGCTGGGTGTTTTTTTTTCTTGTTTAAACCATCGTTAAATAGGTATTTATATAACGGCTAAGTGCGAGTCGGACTCGCGCACAAAGGGTTCTGTACCATTATTTGGCAAAACAACTTGTTCAAAACAAATATACAACTAAATAATTATTCAGTAAATATTTCAAGCGTTTACCATTATTATTATTATATCGAGCAAAAAACGGCAAAAAAAACACGTTTGTTGTATGGGAGCCCCCTTAAATATTTATTATATTCTGTTTTTAGCTTTGATAAAGTACATCATCTGGAAAAATTTCAAGTGTCTAGCTATGACGGTTCATGAGATACAGCCTGGTGACAGACAGACAGACGGACAGCGAGTCTTAGTAATAGGATCCCGTTTTTACCCTCAGGATACGGAACCCTCAATACTATTGAGGGGTTGCGAAGACAATTTGGAGTTCCTTTTGTAAAATATTAAAGTTTTAATTTTTTTTTCAAGCGTCTGTAGTAAAAACTATTAACATGTTCATAAAACATACCTCACCATCTTAAATAAATAATGTTAAACGTAATTCGATAAAATGCGATAGAGCAAAAGTTTTCCACGTAACTTTTTACATTATCAGAATTCATCGACCGTTAAATTTTACTATTTTATTAGTTTTATTTAATCATCATCATCATCATCATTTCGGCCGTAATACGTCCACTACTGAACACAGGCCTCCCTCATGGATCTCTTGAGGGGTAGTTGCCATACTCACCACGCTTGGCAGGCGGCTCGCCAGCGCAGTACGGGATGTTGCCACACGTAAAGACGCTGCCGCCCATCTTCCGGAGGTATCCCTTAGCAGGCTCTTACTGCATATACGGGCATGAGAGGAGAGGTAACATTCTACTGCCGGCACCCCACGGCAATTATTTAATAGTTATGCTCAAACCCTACGTTCTCAATAATAGCTATACCACTTGTAATTCGAAATCACAACTCCTATTTTTTTTTAACATTGAAGTTTTTCGATGTCCGTCTCACGTGTCTATGTTGTTTGTTTTTTATTTAATTACAAACTATGGAAATAAAGTAGAATATTTAAAGAAGATTAAATTTAGAATTTTTATATTTCATCTGTGGTCTTCTTCAACAGTTTCAGTTCACCAAACCATGCTTTCTGAATGCAAATCCTGTTGCATAAAATACCTTAATCATCATCATCATCATTTCATCCGTAAAAACGTCCACTACTGAACACAGGTCTCCCCCATGGATCTCCATGGGGTAGTTATCATAATAGCCTATAAATATTTAAGAGTTCGATTTCTTACGGATCCCATCATTAAAACTGAGTTTTGAATTGTTTTTTTTCGAAGTCAGTTAAAATATGTCAATGCTGCGTGCTAGTCAATACTCAACTTTTTGAAATTCAGTCTTAACTTAGTGAATACTTTATTTCTCCTGTAAGCGTTCCCAGCATAAAAAGTTTATGTCGGCTAACCGCACGAGCTCAAAGTTTTCTTATTGGGCGCCTACAAAAGTTATAAGCAATGAAATATGTTTCTAGTTAGTTTTTACTGTTTGCGGAAAGCAATAATCACGAAATCTGTATTTTCACAAAGTGCTACGAGTAAGTGTAGTTTTGTTGTTAGGTAGCAGACGTTTTTTCACGTTTCATGAATTTATGTTACTTATCGTAAGCTATTAAAATATTATTTTTGAAAATTGTCAAGTACCATGTTGTAACTGTTTACTATTTTTACTGTCAGCCCGAATCATCCCATTGTTGGGTCGCTTCGCTTCTTTCACTATTTTTTAACACTTTGATCCACAACATCATCATCATCAACATCTCATCAAAGGCCTCCCTCGTTGGTCACTACGTATTGATGGTGAGGGGTCGTTGCCATACTCGCCACGCTTGGCTGGGTTGGTGAGCGCAGTACGGGTTGTTGGTACACGGAAAGACGCTGCTGCCTGTTTTCTGGAGGTATCCCTTAGCAGATTTTTACTACATCCACGGGCAAGAGAGGAGGGGCAACATTATATTCTTAATTTCATCCACATGTACGCATTATACACAGTATACATTAAATTTAGCTTTCTCTTCATGAATTCTACTAATTTTGTTTTTCAAATAGTAATCATTTAGAGTCACTGTCTATCGAAGGTAACGAGATGGTCCCGCTGCCGGCAGCGCTTTTTTCTTTCTTTCAGCGGCCGGCCACGTCGCTAGTTTCTGTCTTTAGGAAGCCACGATGTAACACTGCCAAGCGGGGACGAAATTATGTTATTAACAATTTAGAGTGATATAGCGTTTTCAAACACTCCTCAAACTGACTTTCGCATTTTAATACTACTTTGGTAGATGAGGATTACCAAATCTAGAAAGTTTGTCCACTGAAACTCTAAAACTAACGCGTTTTGTTCGCAAATGTACTTCACTGTCATAACTGCGGCCATTTAAAACCAATCTGTATTCAAAGCCGAATATATTTTTATGACTGCGCCTATTTCTGCTCGGCAGTTTTTATTCCTTACCGACCGGCCATTTGGCTAAATGTTTGTTTGCCAACGTTACTAAAACATCTGGACATCTCCCGCACTTATGAAATACGGCTCGTCCTAAACGGGTTTATAGACCTACCGCGAATAAACCGGGTCAGTCATGTACTAAAAATAAACATAAAAATTGTTTTAATCCGATTTTCTATGATGTTTTTGCACAGGTCGCGCTCCGGTGCCAATGTTGACGATATTACCTCCCTCGGATTATGACCTACATCATGAGTACCTACCTACTTACATCCATTATGTTTTATAAAAGTGGTGAGGACGAGAAATAGTGCAACTTTGTTTATGGCGGTTCTTATAGTGAAATTCATGCATAACATCATGATTTTAACCTTTTTTCAGGATCGATAATTCTAGACGTTAGTACCTACATAGGTAGTCACGAACAATATGTATGAACTATCTAGATATTATTATTAATGTTTGTACGAGCTTCTGTCCGCGGTAATCGCGGTTTTACACGCGTCGTACCCGGATAATTAGTATTATTCATGTTATTATTTCGGTTTGTTAGATGGCTGCCTCGGACGCATTTTTCATCAATTAAATTTACCCTATGGGCAATTTTTAAATAATTTCGCCGTGGGGTGCCGGCAGTTGAATGCTACCCCTCCTCTCATACCCATGGATGCAGTAAGAGCCTGCTAAGGGATACCTCCGGAAGATGGGCAGCAGTATCTTTCCGTGTACCACCATCCCGTACTGCGCTCGCCAACACAAATGCCAAGCGTGGTGAGTATGGCAACTACCTCTCATGGAGATCCATGAGCGAGGCCTGTATTCAGTAGCGGACGTTTTACGGTCGAAACGATGGGCAATTTGCCTAGTAGTATTGTGAATCACTAACTTTTTGTCCTATTCAGGTAAATTTTAATGCAAGTCCCATTCTCGTAGTTTTAACGCTTGTTGTAAACCAACAACCCATATTCCAATTCCATACGCGTTAAGACAATCTAACGTCAGTAAAATCTAACTAGTTTTGCACGTGCTTTAACGGTGAAGGATTACTTTGTACGGAAACCCGCGGCTTAGTCAGCTTCAGACGTATTGACGTTCTTTCCTCTGAATATTGCACATAGCCCATGAAAATTTCTAGTTAGACCTTTCCGCCATTGAAATAAGTTTCAATATCGCAACAGAATCCAGGCCATTTATGGTAACCTTTGCTAATGATTCCAGGCTCACCCTTCACTGAAACAACTCACCCTAACAATTTGTAGGGAAATTAGTTCCCAGATTACTAGTTAGGTACCTGAGCTGTTTGATTACCCGGCGATCGAGGTGATACAGTGGTTGTATAGACGACTTACAAGATACCTGGTGTTTATTTAGGTATTCGCACGTAAAAGACCCTGAATACACATACAATTATGACGACGCGCTCTGTATCGCCTGCGACACAAGAGGTTGCGGGTTTGATTCCCGCCTCGGAAGAAATGTCTGTACGATCTGCAGATATTTGTTCAGGGTGTTCTGGATGTTTTTCTTATATATAATAAAAACTATCTATCTATGTAATATAATGTATATCATATAATCAAATATAATTATATAGATGTAGTATTGTGGCTAAATGGTGCTATGTGAATTGTCCAGCATAAAAATTGTACCTACCTACAGTATAAAGTTTATATATTATGGTAAAATTAGATCGCAAAATTTTTTTAGAATAAAATGTGTTTAAGAAAAATGCATTTATTAAAATTAATTAATTTATTATTTATTTATTTCTATTTACGAAAGTGTTTTTATAAACATACTCGTAGTATCAATCCTTATTCGAATATTTATTTTATTTACTCATCATGAGTATTATATTTTGAACAGAATTGCCTTTTACACCATTTGAATTCAAGGAATACCTTAATTATAGGTTCCTACGACCTACTGTATCTCTCTTATGTGACGCAGACGAAGTCGCTCGGGACAGCCAGTATAACAAAAAAACTCATGCTTACAGTATTCACTAGTTCACATTATTAACACATATTTAACCGGGTATTTATCGCGCTATTTACCTTTATTATTGCCCGACGTTTCGACAGGATTGCACCCATCGTGGTCCCGGGAAGACTGACATGTTAGAGGTAACCGCAGCAAAGCGAAGGCGTCTTTTCAGACTATCCTCACTTGGTCTTCATAAATATAGTAACTTGAGATTAAGGCTGTTTCACACTGGGACAGCACACTACACTAACTAATGGTTAATATTGTCAATTCATTATTGTACGTCATAAATATGATAAAATTGTTGATACTTAATTATATCTTTAAGATCTTCATGTATTTGTACCTACACAATTTAACAATAAAACTATTCTTATTCTTATTGTATCAGCACACTTAGGTTGATTCATACGTCGAGTGCACTTGGCTATCACTAGTTCACATTTTTCAGATCATCATTTGAAAAGTCTGTGAGACTATAATAGCATTTGCTTTGAAGAAGTGCCTTCAGTTGTCTCTTAAAATAGTTGTTTACATACCTTTATGCTATCAGTTAATACATTTTCAGTTATTCAGAAGACACTTTTTTGTTTGAGCAGTATTATTTTTTCTTTGGAGTAACGAACTGTACTGTAAAGAACCCGGATCAAAAGTTCCTAATGAGATAATTTTCCCAACATTCACTCACGCTTTATTGGTAGGTTTAAAAAAAGAAGAAAGCAATGTAGTTACTGCTACAAAGTTGATACAATAAGGAGGCACGTACAACCACGAACAATGCAAAATGATGACGTAGGCGTTCTGCAGATTGTCCAGGACAGGCCGACGGCTTACGTGCTACCATAAATCGCCAGCTCAGCCCACGCGGCCTAAATGAATCATATTCATGCTTTGTTCAGGGCACTTTGACATGCATGGAACACCAGTTCAAGGAATTATGGGTTGCTTGTCGTTCGTCATGGGGTTTTCCTTACTTGGTAAATGCTAGGCGCAGATAGGTATCGAAATAGATGTTCTGATCTTTATACAGAACCTGATTATTCGGACAATCGATGGTTATGAGAATTGATTTTATGGATCCAACCAGGATTTTATGGATGAGTTTATTATTAAAGATATAAAATTTTGACTACAAAATAGAACGGTCTTCGCGGGCATTACAACTTCCCGTTAAAACTCGTTAAACAGTTGCTGGCGCTGTATAAATGTTTGTTTATGCATATACGAGTATTTGAAAGGCCAATTTATTAAGATGCTTAGAACCTCGTTCACCAACTTATGTAAAGTTTAACAGTAGTAACAGTATTGATAACATTATATCGTCGTATAAAATCAGCACAAGACAAAGACGATGACAGCGAAATTTGCTCCTAGGATTTAGATTAGACCGAAATGGGATCATCAAGCGATCAAACTGTTAGCACTCTTCAGGTTAGGAGGGACTTTACTCTTCCTACGCTCTTCATATTCGTCAAGTTTCATGACAATCCATATTATATTTTCAGCATTCGGTGACAATTGCCGTGGGGTGCCGGCAGTAGAATGTTGTGCCATTTCTCTTACCCGTGGATGCAATAAGAACCTGCCAAGGGGTATTTCCGTGTCTAAACATCCCGTACTGCGCTCGCTAACCCGCCTGCCAAGCGTGGTGAGTATGGCAACAACTCCTCATGATCAGTACTTGTTCCAGCAGTACTACTATTTCCAGCAGTGGACGGATAACAGTCCTATGGCTGACATGATGATGATTAAGTGACAATAACACACGCGTTAGGATTTATATCCATTTTATATGTTCAGCATATTGTGGCATTAAAAGATCACATGTGTTCGGATTGATATTATGAGTATAGTACTTACTACAAAACCATAGAACACAGGTTTAAGCTCACATACGAGTGTTATAAGAATTGCAGGACCGATTGGTTCGATTCACCAAGGAAATATTCAACAGCGTCGCGATTTTTATTAGCATAGCTTTAACGAGTTTAATAGCCTACTGCTTATTCTTGATGACGGATGTTTCGACTTCCGCAAATATGATAATAGATATAATTATTATTTATGCTTCTTTCTTTCACTTGAAAAAAAGTTTCCTAAAGCGATTGAATTAAATTATGAGCTTTACTGAATTTATATGTGTTTTGTTTTTCTTTTTTATTCTACTTTTCTATTATGGCAAATGCCATAATAGAAAATAAAAAATGAAACTAAGACCAAATGGTCTTAAGAATAAATTCTATTCTACTCTATTTCAACGTATTCTTACGACTTTGGATAGCAAAAACATAAAGAAGAAGTGGGTAATGACGTGTCCCCCGCAGACAGAACATTACACAACACTAATGTTCCATCCGAGAAGGCAAAAACTGTTTTTTAAGTGGCGGAAATAGCAAGCCATCCACTTCCCGAAATTCTGGTGGAGGCTACGGCAGGAAACAAGATTAATCCTCGTTTTATTTGGGACATAGCCTTCCTGTAAGTAATATTTACCTTATTTTCTTTTAATTTGTTCTTCAATTAGCACTGATTTTTTCATGCGTCTTGGCAAGTTCGTGGAGGAACTTTAATGCATTATTGGGAGTTTCGCTTTTAATTTTAGTTTTATCCCGAAGTTTTGACAGTGCTGTGGCCAGTCTGGCCAGGCTATAATGTGTTGTGATCGCGAAAGTTTAAAAAAACGGTTACTCTACCTCATACAACTATATATACCGCGGTGATCATGTTCACGAAGCTCGTCTATTACTGCTTGGCGGCAGAAATAGATATGGTGGTAGTACTTCCCTGGATGAACTCTTCACAAGATGTTCTACTACTACTGAAAGAAGAAACTAAGAGTAAAGTCTCATAAAAATATTTTAATCAACTATCGTTTTATTCCTAAAACAATAGTTGATTGAAATATTTTTTATACGTTGGTTATCTAAAGCCTCAATAAACGATTGTCACGGATAAGCCATTTGTATTTTCTTTAACTAGGCGAAATTTAACATTTTACCTAGACTATATCACGATGCATAGCAGAACAAGAGCTGTTGATAATCTCACGTAATATTATAAAGCTGAAAGTTTGTTTGTATAGATGTATGGATGTTTGTTACGTCTTCACGCAAAAACTAGCATACGGATTGAGCTGAAACTTTGCACTCTTAAAGATATTGACCAGGATTGACACATAGCCTTCTTTTTATCAGGGTAAAACGCATGCAAAGCAGCGGGCAGAATCTAGTCATATTATTATAAATACTTATATTGATGTTCATATTTAAACTCTCACTGATTAACTGAAAGTAACTGTCAAGAACGCACAGCCTAAAACCATTGGGTGTAATACTGGCCAGTATTCTTATGTAACGTGAGCACTGCATAAGCACAACAAAGTACCACGGGAGACCTGTCATTTATTACATAATAATAGCGCGTTAAGTTCATAGTTCTCGTTTTCTAGAACCAAGCAGGTGTACCCCAAAATGCCTAAACGGGTATTGCAAATATTGCAATGTCAGAAGGCCTAATGTATTGCCAAATAAATCAATACAATGGACCTAAATACATAATCGTGACAAATGCGTCCTCCCACTCTCTGTCAAAACATGTTACGACCATAATACCAGTTATCGGGATAATTAGCCCTTGGCGAAGAATATGGGTAGCGTTGAGAACCTTTATGTATACGGAAATAAGGTTTATAGTTATTATTATGCAAGTTTATGTTAGGTCATAATTCTCTTTCTGGTATATGGTACAATAAAACACAACAGTGCCCTGTAGAGTATAGGTAATTTATAGATATGCTAGATTACAAAAGCCGATGTCAAATTAAAATCATTATATTACAAGTTATGAAAATTATGTTTCTAAAAGCAGACGATGCAGATTTTCTTAAATTTAATAAATCCACTCATGTTATTACTGCAAAAAGTGGCGTGTATGAACTGTTAGAGAGTAATTCGCATAGAAACGTTCAAAAACTTTCGTGATTTCAATTTTCCCGAGGATAATAATTTACCTGCTTCAAAGAAGGATTAAACATAAGGAACTTTTTACAGTTTATTTTTCAATTATTGAATTAGACTACACACGTTCATTTTACCCTAGAATAGATAAACTGCTGTTCAAAGGTGATCACAATACTGCTGTATATTTTTCCATCGCGCCCATACTCGTTTTTTTCTCTAAACTAAATAGGTAGTGACGAACTAAGAACAAGATTATACTTAACCATTAACCATTACCACCTTGCACCATTTCAAGTCAGTACTAAAGGTGAAATCGATACCAGTTTAACTCCAACAAAAAGTCTAAACATAACTAACTGTGCCTGCCTTACAAGTAAGAGTTTTTCATAGACCCTTGTTACTAGAATTTAAGCGCGCTGCAAAGCACTCCTGTGTTCCATAAACGGGGCAGAGTATATCCACATTAGTGTGCTCCGAGTTTAAACAACATGTTATTGGGTGCAGGCTCGTGTTTAAGGAGTGAAATAATACAATTTGGGTGCAAAATGTGGAGAAACGATAGTATTGTGAAATATTAAATAGGTTTTATTTGTAAATAATTATCTAAAGATTCATAGGTTGTGAAAAAGTTTGTTAAATAGTCAATAAAAGCGTAATACGACGAGGTCTGTGGCGCAGCGGGCGAAGGTCCGCCTGCGACGCAAGGAGCTGGGGTTCGATTCCCGCCTCGGGACCAATGTCTGTACGATCTGCAGATATTTGTTCAGGGTGTTCTGGATGTTTTTCTATATATAATTAAAATATCTATCTATGTAGTATAATGTATTAAGTATATCAGTCATCTAGTACCCATAACACAAGCTCTGCTTAGCTTGGGGCTAGGTGATGCTGTGTGATCTGTCCAGCATTATTTATTTATTTATTTAATAAGTAAAAGAAAATGGTTTTGAGGTTACTCTGCAGGCTCTTGATATGTAATGGGGATATATATTATAAAAATTTGAAGCACGGGTATCATGCCTCGTAGGTAACTGATTCATTGTAGCAGAGGAGGTTTGGTTTTACGCAACATTACTCGAATTAAGTAACACTAAAGTGGACATTTTTTGATAAAAATAATTTATTCAAAACCGTACATACCTACAAATATCGACACTCAATTACGAAGCAACTCGTTTTTAGGGTTCCATACCCAAAAAGTAAAAACAGGGCCCTATTACTAAGACTCCGCTGCCCGTCTGTCTGTCTGTCACAAGGCTGTTTCTCATGAAATGTGATAGCTAGACAGTTGAAATTTTCACAGATGATGTATTCCTATTACCGCTATAAATAACAAATACTATAAATATAGTAAAATAAAATTTAAGGGGGGCACCCATACAACAAACGAGATTTTTTGCCGTTTCTTGCTCGATATTAATTTCGGCAACAGGTAGACGCTTGATATTCAGTAATTTCGAGCCAGAAGAAAAAATAAGCCAGCGATACCCCAAGAAACAAAAACTAGCACCGTCTCTGTATGCAAAAGCTTTCTTGAAAACCAGTTTAAGTTTATCGGCCATTCTCGTATTAACCTTTTAAGATCGACTCGTGACACTTTTTAAACCTTGGGTGTCTTTCCTGTTATGATTACCGTTATTTTTACACTTCGATATTGTTCTGTTCTAGATATCGAGAAACAAAAATTAAAAACTAAAATGAACTCTTCTTCAAGAACGCAACGTTTGATGCAATATGAGTCATCATTTCAGCCGTAAAACGTCCACTACTGGACACAGGCCTCCCTCATAAATCTCCATGAGGGGTAGTTGCCATACTCACCACGCTTGGCAGGCGGGTTGGCGAGGGCAGTTCGGGATGTTGATACAAGGAAAGACGCTGCGGTCCATCTTCCGGAGATATCCCTTAGCAGGCTCTTACTGCATCCACGGGCATGGTGGGAGGGGTAACATTCTACTGCCGGCACCCCATGGCAATATGAGTAAAGCTGTCATAATTACTGTCATAATAACAATAACTGAAATACATTCTTCTCATATAAATATTGGTCACCAATGTAGAGGTGTGCTCTCTCAGACATGAGATCGGGGTCTAAATTTAATTGATTGCGCTATTCTGCCCAATCAATTACTTATTAGGTACATACTCGTATATCTATAGAATTTAATTACTGCGCACGACAAGCTATAGTCAGCAGGCTATAAATCAAGGGGGAGGATAGGTACACTCAGCTAAAAAAAACTGTTTGGTAATGCAAAATAAGATTTATAATATTTTCCATATCTACGAGTATAATATCATATCATATACATATCTCCTTTCATGCCCATGGATGCAGTAAGAGCCTGCTAAGGGATACCTCCGGAAGATGGGCAGCAGCGTTTATCCGTGTATCAACATCCCATACTGCGCTCACCAACCCGCCCGCCAAGCGTGGTGAGGATGGCAACTACCCCTCATGGAGATCCATGAGGGAGGCCTGTGTTCATCAGTGGATGTTTTATGGCTGAAATGATGATATACATATTTATATATGTCTGAAATATAAGCTATTGGTATCAAGCATGATCCCATTCAGTCAAAAAAATGTTCTTATACATCTTTTGTCAACAAATAAATACCACAAGGGAGTGTCTTAGGATGTGTCAGCACGTATCCACTTTTAGACATCCAAAATAGATCCCAATATCAACTGGAAGAAACACATCAAAAGTATTAGTGGCAAACTTTCCAGATTTACGTACGCCCTACGCGAACTAAAAAAAACAACTAACAAAAAGACTGCCACATGTGCCTATTATGCCTATGCTCATGTATGGCTGCAATACGGTATCAGTCTTTGGAGAAATAACACTGATACAAACAAAATTTTTATACCACAAAAAAGACGCTTTCGAATTATTTACAACATAGATAAAAGCAAGAGAATACTTTAGAAGAGCAAATATTTTAACGTTAACAGGCATATTTATATATATGTATATAGTTGAGAGCCATGCACATTTGTGAAACAAAATATCATACTCTCGGCCGCAAAATCTAAGACCTAAAAATAGATTAGATACAGGTACCATTTTCCACATTACATATATTTCACTCTGGTCCGCATGCAATGTGCGACAAAATTTTCAATAAACTTCATAAGCAAATTCAAACACAACGACACCTAAGACAATTTAAAAATCTCTAAAAACTAACATATCTAAAAACTAACGTTTTCTAACATATCACAGTCCTTAAAACAGGAAAGCGAACAGATTCATTCATGTGCCTTATTTCCTGTTAACATAAGATTAATATGTTTTTATTGTATTGACGCGTCTATGTTTTGTAATTGTAAACTATGGAAATAAATGAATGTGTTTCTGAGTTTCAGATGTTATCTAGGATACTGTGCTCCATTGCTGGCTGGCATGCCCCGAGGATTTTTCGATGATTTGTCGAAGACTCTGTCTATGCACCATATGTCAGGATATAGAGTATAAAACTGAAAATTAGTTTGATCGGACCAAAGCGCAAATCTCAGGTTTGCATGAGTGGCAGGTTGCATGCATCCGTGTGAAATGATTGTATCGGCGACTGTCCAGCCGCCGCATGCACCACCCGACGGCCCTGGTCATTCCTATGTGCAATCAAATGTGACACGTCGAAACAATATTTTTGCAGCCGTTGTGGGAAATGTCTTCTGTAAGTACCGAACATTAGTGCTCAAAGAACGTGGTTGGAGAGAGCGAGAAGCAATGGATTAATTTTGGAAATGAAGATATAGCGAAAGAAAGGAGTGAGCGATGAGATGGCTTAGAGAGGAGAGTGGAAAACATGATGTGCCGTCCCTGCATAAAGTGGTATAAGGGGAGATGATGATGACTGATTAGTACTTACCAATTTTCGGCACTATGCGAATTATTAAGCTGAGCACGCCATTGTATCGATCTTTAGTTCTTCACCTCACCAGCCCGCTGCCTTACAAAAATGTGCAGCGGTGTAATATTGTTGTATCGGCAACTGTCCATCCGCTGCATGCGTCAGCTCTGGCCATTCCGATGTGCAATCGAATGTGACACGTCGCAATCATATTTTAAACGCCGCTGTACTAAACGAGACAAAATTAGTACCTATTTTCATCGATGCGAATTATAATTGTACATTACATACATTATATTTTATCTGAAAAGTAGCAGATTATAGCATTTTTTAAACTTTCGCGTTCGCAACACATAATTACTATATTGGGAAGTCTCCCTGCGACCAACAATCTGGTCGAAACGACGGGTTAAAAAAAGGTAATTACGCGATAAATAGGTACCCAATAATCCAATATTGTAATAGCAGATTCTAGAATTGCATGTGATAGATTTATTGAATTATTTGTTAAAGCTACATGTTTCCATGGGGTGCCGGCAGTAGAATGTTGCCTATCCTCTTTTGCCCGTGGATGTAGTAAAAATCTGCCAAGGGATACCTCTGGAAGATGGGCAACAGCGTCTTTACGTATGTCAATATCCCAAGCGTGGCGAGTATGGTAACAACCTTTACGTGATCTTAGAGGGTTCCATGAGGGTTATATTCAGCAGTGGACATGGACAGCAGTCGTTCGGCTGAGATGATAATAATGATGCATGCGTGTGTACTGATTGTAAAGGCGACTGTCCATCCGCATGCACCAGGCCCGACGGGACTGCTCTGGTCGTTCCGATGTGCGATCAAATGTGACACGTCGCAATCATATTTTTATGGCGGCTGCTGTACGAAATGTTTGGTTCTTTTAGTTTTTGGTGAGAGGGCCAGTATTTTTAAAGAATATTTGGTACCATTGGATTTAGTTCTCTTTCTTCTTGGAAAGGAACTTTCTTGTGTTTTTGGTCATTAAATGTAAAAAATCCTAATTAATACAAATAGATTTTTAGGATTCCGTAGCCAAGATAGCAAGAAAAGAACCTTTGTCTGTCTGTCCTTGTGTCACAGCTATTTTATTTTTTCAATTATATATGTCGACGCAAGTCCGTTCAATTAATTATTTCTATGAGATTAATTAATATGGAAGATTGATTTAGATTATTAATTCATTAGATTATTTAATTGGTAAATTAATTATGGATTTTATAACAAATAATAAGTAAATTTAAATGTAAATTAATCATAAAATTAACATTAACTAGAAGCTAAATTAATTAAACGACGTTTTCTTAAAAACCTGATTCTCGTACAACTAAGTTTTGTGTAAATTCAGATAGGGATTTATCAATTGTAGTTAGCAGGTTTTCAGATTTTTACTAAGCATTTAACAATTAATTACATAGGTTTATCGGAAGTTCATTTATTGGCGCGTAATAGTTATTCTTTACGTTATTGTAATTACAAAATCGGAAATAGTGATCATAAATTAAGTTAGGATTTAATGTGCTAAAATGATTTGTGTTTTGGTGTTTTCAAATTATTTTATGAACAAAGTGTTTTGACTCTCGTCTGGCTAGTTTCGAACGTAGCAAGCAGGCGGGAGCCACATTGCTTTTCAAACCTCGCTTGAGAGAGGTTGTTGTATCTGGTGAGTCCTATTTATTACTTTGGTAGGTACTTAGTTAGTACTTAAGGATATTACTAGTTATTGTAATAAATAAATAAGCAGAGTATTTAAAAAGGTGTCGTTATTTGCAATGAGTGATGTTGGCTTTGCTGGTACAAGCTCTGCTAGTGCCGGTCTGGCCGACATCACTACTTAAAAAAATCCTGTTGGGCATATTACTCCGACATCAGAAGTGGGATTGACACCCACTCCTCGATCATCTGACCCTAGTCACGAAATTTCAAATGCTTCTGTTAACGGAGTCCCAATGGGGTTTTTCTCAGAGCTATTGCAAATGATGAAGCACGTGTCCGATCGTGTCATAAGAGAACCGGAGTCCAAGGTCAAAATCAACGACGACTACGATGTGAGAATGAAGGTTGGAAGTTTGAAAGTTGTGGGTTGATAACTGGCTTATATCCACTCCCACGTGGTCGGAATTGCGTGATGTTTTAATAACTACCTTTGAACCTGAAAATAGATATTCTCGTGACATTTTAAAATTTAGAAATTAGTAGTAGTAGTATTAGTGAATTTAGGTTTCCACCAGATCCCAATAGCAGAGGATCTATTGAGAAAAGTGCCTTTGTAACGCCGGATGGGTTGTATATGGTGGCTATCAATGCCATTTGGCTTGAGCAACGCGTGTTCGGTGTATCAGAGGTGTATAAATCGAGCCCTGGCTCCTCTGTTGACCGAACAAGTGTGCCAAGTTTACGTAGACGATGTCCTATCAAAGTGCAGGGAATTTTCTGAAGGTCTTGTGTATATAGAGTGGATACTGATCGCTCTTCAACAAGCAGGATTTTCAATGAATGTGGAAAGAACTGCATTTTTTTAAGGCTCCATTGAGTATTGGGGTAACATAATTTCTGATGGACATGTTAGCACCGAATCCAAAAACCGCTAAACAAGTTCGCCAATTCAATAGTCGAGCTAGTTACTTTAGACGTTTCATTCCCAATTTTGCCCACGTGATGGTACCTTTATATGAATTTACAAAGAAAGACGCAAAGTGGGAATGGAACGAAAGACACGAAGAAGCTCGAAACAATGTTGTTCAACACTTGTCTACTGCGCCTACCCTCACTCTATTCCAGGAAGACTCACCGATCGAGCTCTACACAGATGCTAGCAGCCTCGGCTATGGAGCGGTGCTGATACACACCATCGAGGGCCGCCAGCATCCAGTCCCGTACATGAGCCAGCGCACCACAGACGCAGAGAGCAGATACCACTCGTATGAACTCGAGACTCTTGCGGTGGTAAGAGCTGTCAAGCACTTTCGGCACTACCTCTACGGCTGAAATTTAAGGTGAGAACTGACTGTAACGCTTTGAAAGCATCTATGCACAAGAAAGATGTGCTTCCACGAATCCATAGATGGAGGTCAAGAATTCCTTGGCGAGTTTAAAGTGTACCGTGACCGTTATGGAGTAGTCCTACATTCAATAGCGCCAGGAGCATGCCGAGCAAATGGGCAAATAGAAAGGGTTATGGCCACACTAAAGAATGCTCTAACGATGATCAAGAATTATGACACTTAAAACAGGCAGAGGTCACCCACGTAAAGTCGCACATGACCAGCTGCGCAGAGCGCCACATCCAGGAGACCAAGAAACCGTGTCGACGCATTTGGATGATGACGCTCAACAGCAGTCAATAAGCAACGACCCGGTGCCTTCCACTTCAACCCAAGACACCTAAGAAAAGGAAAAAGAAAAAAAAAAAAAGGGGTTAGTTCGTTTTGGGTCAATATTCCTTTTCTATTTTTTTACGTCATTTTCAGAGCCTCTGGGGACCACGGTCATAAAAATAAGGCCTAGACCCCAGCATCGTCCTTCCCTATTCCTTTAGAGCCCCTGTGGACCACGGCGTACAAGACCGCTCATGACCACAGCATCGACCTACCTGTGAGCTATTCATATTTTTGTTATTTTCAGAGCCCCTGGGGACCACGGTCATAAAAATAAGGCCTAGACCCCAGCATCGTCCTTCCCTATTCCTTTAGAGCCCCTGTGGACCACGGCGTACGAGACCGCTCAGAACCACAGCATCGACCTACCTGTGAGCTATTCATATTTTTGCTATTTTCAGAGCCCCTGGGGACCACGGTCATAAAAATAAGGCCTAGACCCCAGCATCGTCCTTCCGTTTTCCTCTAAATCCCCTGTGGACCACGGCGTACAAGACCGCTCAGACCACAGCATCATTCATATCATGTGAAGTGCGTGGAGCATAAGCATTGACAAAAACTTCGCTCACTTTCCTATTTAACTGCTTACTAGCAATCCTTGTTGAAATGTTCTAAGAGAATGCATGTATTACTTAATGATGGTACAGTTCTAAAAGTTAATAATTTGGTGGTTCATGAAACTTATTAAAAGTATTAAATTGAATATTAATATTCATTCACCAAATTATTAGCTAGTGTATCAGTGAACGGATACCTAGCTCAGAGAAAGTTTTCTTTTAATTTCAGAAACCGCGACTGGTGCAGAGCGCGCACCGTCTCGCAAAATGGCCGTGTCGACGCAAGTCCGTTCAATTAATTATTTCTATGAGATTAATTAATATGGAAGATTGATTTAGATTATTAATTCATTAGATTATTTAATTGGTAAATTAATTATGGATTTTATAACAAATAATAAGTAAATTTAAATGTAAATTAATCATAAAATTAACATTAACTAGAAGCTAAATTAATTAAACGACGTTTTCTTAAAAACCTGATTCTCGTACAACTAAGTTTTGTGTAAATTCAGATAGGGATTTATCAATTGTAGTTAGCAGGTTTTCAGATTTTTACTAAGCATTTAACAATTAATTACATAGGTTTATCGGAAGTTCATTTATTGGCGCGTAATAGTTATTCTTTACGTTATTGTAATTACAAAATCGGAAATAGTGATCATAAATTAAGTTAGGATTTAATGTGCTAAAATGATTTGTGTTTTGGTGTTTTCAAATTATTTTATGAACAAAGTGTTTTGACTCTCGTCTGGCTAGTTTCGAACGTAGCAAGCAGGCGGGAGCCACATTGCTTTTCAAACCTCGCTTGAGAGAGGTTGTTGTATCTGGTGAGTCCTATTTATTACTTTGGTAGGTACTTAGTTAGTACTTAAGGATATTACTAGTTATTGTAATAAATAAATAAGCAGAGTATTTAAAAAGGTGTCGTTATTTGCAATGAGTGATGTTGGCTTTGCTGGTACAAGCTCTGCTAGTGCCGGTCTGGCCGACATCACTACTTAAAAAAATCCTGTTGGGCATATTACTCCGACATATATTAAATATTATATAAAAAGTTCTTGTAGTTCCTGTATTAAAAACTTTGCTTAGTTTGGGACTAGACTGACTAAAATAGATGGTGTTGTGTTGTGTGTCAAGCATTATTTATTTATTTAAATAGTGGTGCCATCTATGTTTTACCCACCATACGTTTTACCTAACAAGCAAATGTAGTAAAGGGACATACATATTTGTGTAGCGCTTACACCGTTCATGTTCGTAGCACTAATGCTGCGAGTCTCGTAGCGTACTACCTAGTTACCGGAGACTCTCATAGATGGCGTTAAAACATCGTTTTAAATAAGGATGGTACTCCAAGCAGATTAATATAATTTATCTCTACTAAGCAATTATGATTTGTTGTCATTACGTCAAAGTATTTTAAACCACCGCTCACATGGGAATGAGGCGTTTTCATTAAAAAGTAAAAACTTCAAAAATAGTTACCTCGAACCATATAGATGGCGTTAATTTTCTTTTACTGGTAGGCACTATTTGACAATGACAGGATTAATCACAAACTTGCTTACTCCGCTTGCCAGCTCCATCTGTTAGGTTTAGTAGAAAACTCTTTTGGTTTTGTTACTGAAAACGGCTCATTGCGTAAACGTTAACGCTTGTTTTCACGAATTTTGTTTATTCTCCTTGGTTCTTTCTCTGACTCTGGCAAAAGCCGAGAAATGAAATATCGCGATTTAATGTTTGTTAGAAGATGGAGCCGTGTTGGCCGAGTGGTATGTACCCCCGACTTTTAATTCGAAGATAGCAGGATACCGGCCGTTCGCCAATGGATTTTTCTTGAGAGGATGGTATAGGTGCTGGGCAAGCCTAATCCATCTAACAATGTCCCAGGCACTGCAGCGCATATCTTATACAGGATAAATAAATGCCAGTTGCTAACGCTGTATTGATCATCTACAATAAATGCAAATGCCTTATTTTTTTAAAAAGGTGGATAAATTAGATAGCATTGACTACACAGCTTTACAACTAAGATATGCTAGACAATTCGTTGCGCTAGAGAAACTGTAACAAAACGTTACTTCCTACTGTTTTCAAATTCCAGAACAACCTTTGGTACCAACAGTCAGAATGTTTATATAAGTAGTATTAGCTAAAGCCAACTGTCCATTACTCAATGCCCATTATTAATTCTCGTACTAGATGGTTCTTGCGACTTCGTGCGTTTTGATGCTAAGCTGGTATAGTATATTTGTCGAGGAGTTATATGATAAAGCATCAAGCCTTCCTTAATAAATCAGCTGTTTAACACTAAAATAATTTTTCGATTCAGTAGTTTCAACCAATTAAACTCTTCAGCTTTATAATATATTAAGGAACTAAGGTGGACATGAGGAATACCACTTATAAAGTAAATCTGAAAATTTGGATGGATGTTTTTTTACATCTTGACGAAAAAACTACTAAACAGATCAAGCTCAAACTTTGCACTTAATATGAGTATTTGAAATGTTGATCAGGATTAATACATAAGCTAGGTAGGTACTCCTTATCCGGTTACAACGCATGTACAGCTGCGGGCAGAAACTATTTTACTGCAAATTATATTAATATTATATTAATATTGTCGTGGGGTGCCGGCAGTAGAATGCTACCCCTCCTCTCATACCCGTGGATGCAGTAAGAGCCTGCTAAGGGATACCTCCGGAAGATGGGCAGCAGCGTCTTTCCGTGTATCAACATCCCGTACTGCGCTCGCCAACCCGCCTGCCAAGCGTGGTGAGTATGGCAACCACCTCTCATGGAGATCCATGAGGCTTGTGTTCAGTAGTGGACGTTTTACGGCTGAATGAATGAATGAATGAATAAATATTAATATTATTATTTTTTATTTTTTATTGCACTGTGCGCCAAGGCTCTCTCAGCGCGCGTCTTCGGACAGGGCAGGCAGGGGGGTGTAGGGCGTGTAGGTGCTCGCGGTGTGGACGGGGTGTCTTCAGGTGGTGCTTCCTCATCGTTGCTCACTACTTCTTCACTAGGTTCAATGGTAGCGCTCAGGTGACTTTTTTGAAGACACTTCTTACGAGGAACAAAATACTTTTCCCTCGACAAGACCCGGGCTTTGTCGAACCGAATGTAATGGCTCGACCCAGAGTCCAAAGCGTGCTCCGCCACTGCGAAATTGTTGGTATCCAGATTCTTCATAGCGCGTATGTGTTCCGCGAGCCTAATGGCAACGTTCCTCTTGGTCTCGCCTACATAACATTTGCCACAATCGCAAGGGATAGTATAAACGCCGGGGTCACCCAACGTGTCGTCTTTGGGTGAGCGAATAAGTTGCCGCAGTTGTGTCAGGGGTCGGAATACCGTTCTAATGCTCTATTTACGCTGCAGTAGATGTCCGATTTTGTCCGTTAACCCCTTTACAAAGGGTAGATAATGTTACCGCACTCTCAATTGATTTTATTATCGGATGACCTGTACAAGCCGCCCTATGAACCCGACGTCACCTAAGATCTATGGCCTACCGATATTAGGTTATACTGTAAATGAGATTAAATTGTCCTATTCCCCTGATATCCTGGACGCTGAGATACATTAGACGCTGACTGTACATGGATTGAATAGTATGATTAGTTCCAATAACTTGTCGGATACACAAGTTAATCAGGAGGACCTTCAATTTGTCGTAGACTATGGGTCAATGAATTAGTGCCACCTGTGTAACTAACGTACTCTTTATACTACTAACCTTTGTTTTATTTGAAGCGTGTGTAATGCTTGTTAAAAGAAATTAAAAAATATGTTGTTACCTATTAATATATTAATACATAAGGTGGAACTATTCATGAGTTCATAATAATAGCAAAAAAATAAACGTTATTACTAGAATCAGCAACAATGATGGTGATATTGTTATTGCACTAACTAGCTAAAGCTAGTTAAATTGACGTAAAACAGGCTAAAATGACAAAGCTATTCGATTAGTGCTGTTATAAAATTAAAACGGAACAGGTAGATCCAATTTCACGCGGACAGTTCTTCATTTAGTAGCGTCATATCTCTAATGATATTTAGTTTTAGGAAGTGTAAAACAGAATCGACGTCAATGTTTATCATTCAAGACAAGTATTTACTTGCAGAAGACGAACATCAAAGGTTTTAGTAAATAATTAAAGCAGTTTTCTTATATTTCATACATATCTCGAGAAATATTAACCTCAACTCCTAACATAGGACCACCCTAGCATGCGATGCCTGTGCGTCGTAATAAAATTATTAATAGTAGGTACCTACGTTTAATGTCAATTGAGGTACCTACCTACTACCTGCAGGATGGCATAGGTGCTGGGCAAGCCTAATCCGTGTAATAATGTCCCAGACTCTGCAGCGTCCCGTACTTCATGACTACCAGTTTCTGACTGAATCATCAACTACAAATATAATAAAGACCTTACAGCTATACCTAGTTAACATAAATCCCACCAACTTTGAGTTCCAAACGAAAAATAACGTTAAAGAGGAAAACAAAAGAAGAAACCAAATCACACATTTTTATACAGCTGATATCATGTGTATTCGGTCATTATGCACTTTGCCCAGCAGACCAAACTATCAAATAATGCAAAAATAATATTACATCATTTAATCTATACTGGCCTCATGAATAAGCTCACTATCGTTCAACGATGGAGAGGGCTATGCTCGGGGTTTCTCTACGGGATTGAATCATAAATGAGGAGATAAGTAGAAGAGCTCAGGTCGCTGACATAGCCAAACGGATTAGCACATTGAAGTAGCAATGGGCAGGCCATGTAGCTCGAAGAACAGATGGCCAATGAGCCGAAAAGTTCTCGAATGGAGGCCACAGACCGGCAAGCGCAGCGTAGAACGTCCATCAACTAGATGGGCGGACGACCTGGTAAGGGCTACAGGTCGGTGGGGGATGCAGGCCCTCCCAGCCGCAATACCGGATATATATCCAAGAGTATTGGCATCCTGGGTGCCGACATAAGCACTAGCGTCCAATTCCTTGATCATTTGGAAGGTAAGGCTAAACTAGCATCTATAAAACTTGGTGTCGTTAACAGAGCGAGACGGTACTTCACGTCGGTCCAAAACCTCATGCTAAACAAGGCGCAATTACGACCGCACGTAGAGTACAACTCCCATCTCTGGGCAGACGCGCCACAATACCAACTCCTTCCACTTGACCGGTTACAACGCAGGGCAACCCGTATTGTCGGCAATTCCAAGCTCACAGACGATCTAGAGCCCTTAAGTCTCCGAAGAGACGTAAGCTCTCTGTGTGTACTATATCGTCTATATAATGTGATATTTTCTGAAGAACTATTTCACTTAATTTTATTTGACCTAATATCTGGCACAATCATTAAGAGATATTCCTCTTTACTTTGCAAACCCATAACTCATATCTGTAACTTAGCCTTGAATAGTGGTGTGTTCCCCAATGCCTTCAAAATCGCTTTAATCAAACCCATTTACAAGAGTGGTGACAGGGGCCGTGTGGATAACTTTAGACCAATCTCCATATTACCTACGTTATCTAAAATTTTGGAAAGACTCATGAATAAAAGAATGACACACTTTCTAGAAACCAATAATCTTATATCGCCTTCCCAATATGGATTTCGTGCGGCTAGGTCAACAAATGACGCTGTGCATGACCTTACTAACTCAATTATTCTTAAACTAGACCAAAAGAAAAAATGCATGGTAATTTTCTTAGATTTGGCCAAAGCCTTCGACACGGTCTCTGTCCCTATCCTTGTAGATAAACTGTATGACTGTGGTGTGAGAGGCCTTCCTCCTAAATTACTTAACAACTACCTACTTAACCGAAAACCGAGAGTGAAAATTGACCGCTGGACTAGTGAGGAACAAGTAGTAAGTTATGGTGTGCCTCAGGGCAGCATACTAGGACCTACACTTTTCTTAGTGTATATAAACGAACTCTGTAACATGTTTCTCTCAAATGGTAGGGTTGTAACATTTGCGGATGACACAGCTCTTTTTTTCAGTGGTGACACCTGGGAAGAAGTCTTTTACTGGGCCCAGTTAGGGTTTGACAAAGTCTGTAGATGGCTGAATAAGCATCTGCTTACGCTTAACGTAACCAAGTCTAACTATATGACCTTTGCACTGCGGAACAACCTCCTCCCTCCTGCCCATCTCTCCATTACCGCCCATAACAATTGTAGTTCTGTATCAACTCTTACCTCCCCCTGTAATTGTCCCTTACTACACCGAGCTAGTGTCACTAAATATCTCGGTGTGCATATAGACCAAACCCTAAGTTTCAAGCACCACATATGTAAGTACCCTGAGCACTAGACTGCGGAAACTTATTTATATTTTTAAATCATTAAGACATGTCGCAAATATTAACATTCTTAAAATGGTTTACAATGCACTTTGTCAACCTATATTTAGCTACTGTATTATCACTTGGGGAGGAGCAGCAAAAACACACCTTATTAAGCTCGAGAGAGCTCAAAGAGCTATTCTAAAGGTTGCAGGAAGACTACCTTATCGATTTCCAACTTGTGAGTTGTATGAAAGATGGAAATTATTGACTATTAGACAGACCTTTATACTTCAACTAATATTGAAACAACACTGTCAACTAACATATAACAAAAACATCAACAAGGATAGAAGGAGAAAGGGAAAAGTTTGTCCTACCCTTAAACTGCGCACGCAGCAGGCCCATAACTTTTTTATCTTTCTCGGCCCTTTCACATACAATCTCGCCAATACTGCTCTTACCATTTTTCCATTAAAGAGGACTAGCTGTAAGAAAGTTGTGACAAACTGGCTCTTGTCGCTTAATTATGAGGAGACTGAAAAGCTACTCTGTCCTTCCCACTAATGATATAGCTTCTCTGTAATAAATGCTATCACAAACACCAACACACTGCCCTGGATTGCCCAGACTCTCAAGAGACTGGAGCCTTCCGGGGATTCAGACAAACAGTGTTCCAAATAACATTTCTTCTCCTGATTAAATTTAGTTCCTAGTTTTGGTTTTCCATTTTTATTTTTATTTTTTATTTCGATTTTTATTTTTCCGTTTTTACATTTTATTTTATTTTTGTCATTATAATTTGTTACTTACATTTATTTACTTAATATCTCTTTTTTTATTAAGTACTTTTAATTAACTAGCCTTAATGTGACTACTTTTATTCGTATTTCAACAACCAGCGGAGTCGGGGGCTCTGGTGACTTGTACTACAGGTTTATTTGTAACCTATTTCAGGCACCAGTCCCTCACAAAACTAGGTTAAAATAAAATTACTTGTCATGTTTTTTTTTTAGTTAATAAGAACCTATTTTTTGTGAGTGATAAATAAATGTCTTTTTATTTTATTTTTTATTTACTTGATATCAGCTGCACAATTCCATCACCAAACAACTCACCACAATACCAAATTTCATCCGCACCACCTGGATTCTCCACGGCCGCTCGTTTCGCGCGCGTTCTTTTTGCCGCGGACGAGTTGTGAAACGAACTCCCATCTGCGGTATTCCCCCGGAGCTTCGAAATGGGGTCCAATAAAAGCGGGTATTTTCCTTCCTCAAAAGCCGGCAGCGTATCAGCCTCGCCTCTGGTGATGCAGATGTCCATGGGCGACGGTGACCACTTTCCATCAGGTGGCCCGTTTGCTCGTCTTCCAGTTTATAAAATAAAAAAATACTTGGAGGTCCAGTAATGGACACCCTCCGGTTAAAATGATTTAAACTCTACTTTTTTTGTAACTAAGAACAAATTTTTCAACCTTCGTCGTGCCGTAGAGCAGAGTCGCCATTGTCGTATCAGCCTTAGGACTGCTGTCTACGTCTTCTGCTGGACATAGGCCTCCCTCATAGATCTCTAAGATCATGAGGGGTTTGTCATACTCGCCACGCTTGACAGGCGGGTTTGGCGAGCGTAGTACGGGAGACACGACGGAAAGACGCTGCTTGCCATCTTCCGGAGGTATTACTTGGCAGATTTTTACTGCATCAGGGCAAGAGAGGAGGGGCAACATTCTACTGCCTACTATGGTGTCTCACCATAGTAAATAATTATAAAAATCACCCACTGCTGGAAAATTCAAGATTTAAAATTCAATTCAATTGTAAGTTTTTATTGTCCTTAGAAAAAAAGCTGTCAAAATATCTATTGAATTAGACTTTAATTCTAAATATCGGTTGATAAATATTCTATATAATATTAATAAATATACATTAGGTCCCTGGTTTCAATGAGTGCTCAAGTCACTCTAGTTGTTATCAAACAAGTTACTTCCTCTCATTCAGACGGCTTCTGAGACGTACTTAAATATCGCTGAGAACTATTTGCAGACCACACATTGGCCGGCAACGTTCTTTGTGTGTCGTTTTGTTGAAATAACTAATCCTTGCATGTGGTATTTCTATATGCACTCCATAAAAAAACCTGGTATTCCACTCCGACCAACTGATCGGACCAACTAGTTGGACGTATGTGTATATAAGTATAATGGAACTCGAAGTCTTTTGTTCCAATCTAACCAACTGGTTGGTCAAAAACATATTTTGGTAAAATTTTGTTCCTAACGAGCCAACTGGAATTCCGTTAGGTTCAGTTGGTCGGAGTGGAACCATTGTTCCTCTTCAACTGAAATCACCAATTAGTTGTAGTTGTAGAAAGAAACTCGACGAAGATGTTCGGGCGTCATATTAATTCTCATACTGAGTTTAATATAATACTCAGACTGAGTATTATGTTATCTTGATGTGACTTGAGCTCAATCAATGAGACATAAGGATTAAATCATATTATCTTTCACAAGTGGTCCAGTCATTCTTATTGAATACATAACAAGAAGGTTTACTTACCAGTCCAGATGAGAAAAAATGTTGATTCGTTATAAAACAACATTAGTTGATCCGTTTCAGTTAGTCTGTTCTGTCCATTCTGACCAACTGGTCAGAATGGAACAAATTTAGATATTCCAATCGAACCAACCAAATAGTTGGTTCGTTATAAAATAACATTAGTTGATCCATTTCAGTTGGCTCATTAGTTGGTCAGAGTGGAATACCAGAATAAAAACCTATACTCATTATTATTTTGTGAAGATGAGTTCAGTATACAGACTTAGATCAAATGGAGAGTTACACATCGCAAATCAATTAAAATAGTTCATCACCAATCTACTTTTGCTAACTTAGTCACTGCTAGTCTATAAACAGTGAAGAGTCTAAAATAGTTATTGGCAGAAGATAAGTCCACGTCGGGGGAAATTGGTTAGATTTTCTTATTCGTAAAACACGTTTACTTAAAGAGGTATTTAATTTCAGTCACGATTACCTAAGACCTTATACACGATGCTAATCCCGATCTCTATTTTCATACGATACACGATAAGGTAACCACGTGGCATTACCTATTCGCCTATTAAGGCCACATTAAATGAGTAGTGACCAGACAGTGAGGCATAAACTGCGGCGAAACCTAATACCACGGAAGCCAATCTGAGGTGTACTAGAACTTCGGGTCATCGATCGAAACAAAACACTTTGGTGACTTACCATTAGTTATCATTTGTAAACCTAAGGCTGTTCGTGTGACTAAATGATGTGTGAAAGTACTTAGTCCATTATGTTTTGTTTCAGGATGTACTTATTGCCTACATCGCTGCATTGTTCACGGCGCGCCGTGCATTAACACAAATCGATTACATAAAATGATTAACCATAAACTAGGTAGTCTTGATAAAATTTACGAGTATACGAACCACATAGGGTATCATAAAATGATCCTTCAGGAACTCAAGTTTGATAAGTGTGGAGCGGGTAGAGTTTCAAACGGCCGGATTACTCGAAGTCATACATGTGTGTGTCTTCACCAATGACACACGCCCCGGTCACTCCTCACCAAAACACAAGTCCCTTATGAATTGTTTGTTCTCTTTGAACAGCTGTAAAAATAACAGCGACACTGCTAATATAAAATCAATTGTTTCGTGTGTGGTACTTCACAATTTCATCCGCGCGTGTTATTTGCTGCAGCTTGTTTTTATACTTAAAAATGAGTATTAAATATGGTGCAACTGACGTGTGTGATAAAGTGGTTGAAAGTGAAAAAAGTGATAGTAAAGCTGTGGAAACTGATCTAAGGTATTGTCCAGTATTTAAGGAGCATTATCTAATTCAATGCGAATTCTCTTCCGTGCAATTTGTCCAATTGGTAACAAGCGGTTGTCCTAAATTAGGACTTGAAACGGGAAATATATTAAGCTGTTCAGTTGATTCTTGTGTGGGCTTGAGGAAAACTTCAATAAGTGTCAACTGTTAGAGGAGATTAATGTGATATTGCCAGTCACGATCAGTTGCAACGTCCCCTTGGCTGGCCGTAGAAAGAGTTCTTGTATGGTTTAAATAAATTGTAACTAGATAGATATCCTCATTTTGATTTATTTTATAATTTCTGCCCGTAGCTATAAAAGTATGAGTATTTCTGAATCTCAGCTAGGCACTACTTAATGCGACATTAAACCTAAATCCTTTGTCCTACCTAAAACTCCGTTCTAATTAGGTAATGGGGAAATTAAAATATATATTTATATATACACTTACATATTATTATTTCAAATTTTTACAATAACCAGAAGATTACCTAGCTAAAACTTCTTTTTTCAGTACTAAGTAATAATATCAATACTTAGTATTAGGAGAAAACATAAAAGTTTTCTAAATTACCATATATTTAACCGTTTTAAGGTTTATTTTGCAACATGATTATTATGTCACAGAGTATGATGAAAACGGAGATTTGATCAAATCCCTAATTAAAATAGATGATAAATTCATGGAAGATGTTAAATTACAACTTTAAATCGAGAGTCCCTTGCGACGGCCATATTGGTTTCGATGATCGACATAGAAATATATAAAAAAGAGGGCTGTTTGACACGATCGCATTCTAACGCCTTGTGGTCTTGTGGTATCTTACGACATGGTCCTTAGTTACAAAACTTTCTTTTAGGATACAACTTAGATTACCTTGTCATTGATGAAAGATATACCAGTAGATAAACTAGTAGGTAGACCCCTTACTTAAGGTTTTTAAATTTAAGGATACTGTAAGTAACTTTTTGAAAGAATGTGTTGTGCCCATGTATAAAGATTGACTCATATAACTTATGACCAGGTCCAAACAAACAAATAGCAAAACCATTAGAATGCTACATTTTCCCTGCTACATTATCCAGAAGATGGGTGGATGAAATCAAAGCGGTGGCTGGTGAAAATGGACAAGAGTGGCAGGAAGTAGATTCAGAGTTGGAGGAGGCCTTTATCCAAATGGGCAAACAGACGGAAACAATACAACCATAAATACATGAAAATATAATAATAAACAAAAACTCTGAATAAAAGGCTATAATAAAACAAAGGCCCATATTCCCACGGGAACGGGAACTACGCGGATGAAACCGCGGAGTGTGGTTATTAATCTATATAGTTAGGGCAAGAGCTTAGTCCACTTTAAGGAAATGTAGATTATTAAAAATTCGTATCTTTTAAAAATCGAGCTGTCAAAATCTAAACAAAATCTCCATTGTCCTAAGAAAGTATCCACTTTTATATGATTAATACAAATAATTTAGTGAACCACAATCACTTGTTACACCTAAGGCCTTTGCATCTATTATAGATGATTTATACAGCGTCAGCAACTGGTAATCATGCTGTACGGGACGCTACAGTGCCTGGGACATTGTTAGATGGATTAGGCTTGCCCAGAACCTATACCATCCTCTCAGCTTAGTCAGCTATTATTCAGAGGAAAGAACAGGTCAATACGTCTGAAGCTAACTAAGCCGCGGGTTTTCTCACGATGTTTCCTTCACCGTTAAAGCACGTGTAAAGTGTGCACATACATTTTTCAAGAAAGAAAAATCCATTGGTGCACTGCCGGTAACGACCTTCGGATTGAAAGTCGGGGGTACATACCACTCGGCCAAGCACGGCTTTTTTTACACCTATAACGCAAATAAAGGGCGAAAACACCAGTTGTGGCCACTCTAACCCACTTCATGTCATTTAACGGAGTGAACTAACAATATTTTAAGAAACTATTTGTTTGAAAATAGTAGGTCTAGTAGGTTTTGAGTTTATCACAACACCATCTAGTCCCAAACTAAGCTGAGCTTGTTCTATGGAAACCAGATGATTGAGAGAATACGTAATTTTTTTTTGTAAATATGTATTTATACACGAACTTATCATACATAGAAAAATACCCATTAATACCGGCGACAAATACCTGCAGAACAATTACAAACATTTGTCCCGTGGTGGGATTCGAACCCGCTACCTCCTGTGTATCAGTCGGCTATTATACCAACTGAACCACGGAGGCTAGTTATTATTTTAAAGGTTTTCTTTGTACTGTACTGGGGAATAATAAATGCAAAATAAAAATCCTTCGTTTTTCTTCTACGAGTATAACAGCTCCTATAACCCTACCTGGTTTGAGCTCCTTTCGGTCATCGAGTCCAGTTCAGTATGTTTTAAAGCGTGTTTAAGTATTTACTTCTCTCAACATACCACAAAGAATAAAAAAAACAGCTGTTCTACACGTGTTTTTTAGAAAGCTAGAAATTGTAGTGCTTACCTATTTCATTACACGTGTTAGCTGTTGTTTATTTTTGCAGCGACGGAGTAACTATTCTATTTATACGCAACTACGGCAAAGCCAAAACGATAGGGTTATTTTTATAGAAGTCTATGTGTGAATGGTTGTATTAACGTATTGCAGATGAGTATTGCAGATTACGTATACCGATAATAATAATACATTAATACCTATATTATATTATTAATGTTACCTGAACTTGATCTACTTATTTGATTTAATTTTTTTTTTCAAACAATGTAAATACGAGTACCTGCTTAAATCTCGCGACAAGCTTTTTTATCACGTAAATTGTGTAATGACGTTTTAAGTTGACATTAAACTTTAATGGAAAATGTTTATTTTATTTGTTTTAGTAGGTACGTTTAAATAAAAGCTTGTTTGTTAAAAAAGTTTTTTTTCCTTTTGATTTATTTTTTACTTTTTAGTTATCACTGGACAGTTGGTTTCTTGTCTGTTCATTTAGGGGATTTAGAGTGATGTTATTTCATTTTTCGAATTAGTCCGCCATCTTGAGTATACCGCCATGTTGGATTTAGAGCGATGTCATTTAATTTTTCAAGTAACTCTCAGCAAGGCCTTTCATTTGATACCTATATTATAAGAGTGCATTACGAAAAACTAGTCCGCCATCTTGAGTATACCGCCATGTTGGATTTAGAGTGATGTCATTTAATTTTTCGAGTAACTCTCCGCAAGACCTTTCATTTGATACCCAAATAATAGGACTGCATTAAGAATAACTAGTCCGCCATCTTGGATGTTCAGCCATGTTGGATTCAGAGTATCGTCATTTCATTTTCGAATTATTATCAGCAAGCCCTTTCATTTGATGCCCATATTGTAGGAGTCTAATAAAAATAACTAGTCCGCCATCTTGGGTGTTCCGCCATGTTGGATTCGGAGTGACGTCATTTCACTTTTTGAGTTATTCTCAGCAAGCCCTTTCATTTGATACGCATATTATAGGAGTACATTAAAAATAAGTAGTCCGCCGTCTTGGATGTTCCGCCATGTTGGATTCAGAGTGACGTCATTTAATTTTTTGTGGTATTCTCAGCAAGCCCTTTCATATGATACCCATGCGATAGGAGTATATTAAAAATAAGTAGTCCGCCATCTTGGGTGTTCCGCCATGTTGGATTCAGAGTGACGTCACATAGCTGACCATTCATTGTCATCCAAAGAAAACATGTATACAAATTTCAGCTCAATTGGTTGAAGATATCTGCTTCAAAATTGAGTTGCAAGATTCCGCGAACAAACATAGTTACATACATACTCGTACATACATACAGGGCAAGCTAAATAAAATCTTGTAAAAACGACTTTTTAGGACAAACTTTTACAATCTTATTTTACTTGTTGCAGTGGACAATATAGAAGAAAATGGATGCGAATAGGGCAGAACGCACTCTACGGGCTAGGACACGTGCAGAACGACCTGTGTGCTGCGATGTGGTTCTCTTACATGATGCTGTTCTTCCAAGCTGTGCTGGATATGAAAGCTGCCGTAGCTGGAACCATGCTGTTATTAGGTCAGTTGAAAGTTGGGAGTTTGAGAGATTGAATTCGTTGGAAGTTTTTCAAACGCGCGCACTTGTATTGCATAATTATATACTCAGGGTGGGGTTTTTTTGTTTAGGTTATTGATCTAGAACTTTAAGAAATATCAAGGGATATAGATATAATAGCAAGGCGATGATGGCGGGTTGAGACAAGGATTAGTTGCTCTTCGGAAAGATATTGATAAAGTTGCAGGCAAGCGAGGGGTCCGACCAGAATCGATAGCGGATGGCGCAAACTTAGGGAAGCCCACCAATAGATGACGTCGGACTGTGTGTACTGAAAGACTTATAAAAGAGTTTCATGAGACCCGTATTTGGCAGTACACGCGCTTTTGAAATTCTCTCTGTGTAATAAATATACTAGGATCGTCAGAAGCTGGATGCGAAAAGGGAAAGAGCGCACTGTACGCACTAAAGCACGTGCTGCGATGTGGTTCTCTGACTTGATGTTGTTCTTCCAAGCGGTACTGGATATTAAAGCTGCCGTAGCTGGAACTAGGCTGCTATTAGGATAATTGTAATAAACAAAGTAAGGTTTTCCAGCGGCCGTAAACTTTATTGCATTCCTACCCAATACATTTTTTATTATTAAATTTTCAGGACAAGTGATCGACGCCCTCGCCACGCCTGTAGTAGGGGTGTTAGCTGACAAATACGGCAGCAAGAAAGCTTGGCACTTAGCTGGTAAGTTCATATTTTCTCGTTGGTACGCATTCGCAAAATGTTTAGAAGTACAAAATGTAATAGGTAGGTAGTTCGTTAGATTAACGAGTGGTTTGCCTAGGCATAGCATTTCCGCTACTGATAAGCGTAATAAGCATCGTCTTTAAATTTTCTCAGTTACTAAGGGCAGCGCTGAAATTACATGTGAAAGTTTCTCAAAAGATTGTCATTTTCAGAAACAATTTTATATAGGTACCTAGTCGTACAAAAAATCTCATACTTATTCTATCAACATTTAGTACCATAGCTCAAGATCTGCTTACTTTGCAGTTAGTCGGTGCTGTGCTAAATGATATTATCTACTCGTTAAATATAAAAATCTCTATTTTTTTTTAGATTAACAACTGCAATATCTGTTTTCATAACTGGTTACGAAATTCATGTACCTAGTAGGACGAAGGAGGTTATTCACACTTTTGTGCGCTGTCTGCCATGATTATCATAATATTTTGTTTTTAATATTTGTTAGCTCAGAACGAATTTTTGTATAAGTACATACATTTTATGTTAACATATACCTGTTTATATCATTATTTACTTAAGTTTACTATATTTATTTTTATTATGATTTTTACCCAAGTCAAAATGGAATCAGCATAATTGAGTTAGAAATTAGACAATGTATCATGTAAAATTGTGGTCATAGAAAAATATTAAAAATAACTTTTAATACCAGCTACAATTTAATTTGATAAATTATCCTTAAATTGAGCAAAATAATATAAGATAAAACTATTATTATTGGAAAATACTGTCAGTGTTGTGTGTCGTCGACTGTCCATTCCTGATTCTGACGACGAATTGAGGGTAGTCGCGGATTCTACTCTCAACTTGCGACGGTAGCTCCAGTACATCAGTCCACCCGTGACCACGAGGGCAGCAGGGACGCGATAAAGTCCCGCCCGTTGATCAGTTTAAAATTATGAAAATAAATTCTTAAATTCTTAAAATTCCGTCGTTTATGTATTGGAAAATTCTTTTTGAATTCGAATATACACATTTTCTCTGTCTACATTTTTATATGTAACTACTATAGGGAAACAATAAACGTATTGAGTATTTATTGAGTAATAAAACGTCTGAATAGTTTAATTTGTGGTGAGTAATACCATAAATTAATTTTGTGCCATGGTTGTACATAATAAACATGTATCTACTTACCTTCTGACGTGAGCGTATTGTTCTATCAGGTGCTATGTGATAGGAACGGAACTGATAGTTATAAACTGTCGGATATTCTCATAACATGTTTGTATTGTCCCAGTTAGAAAACGTCTTCGTTAGGAACCCTTCCAACCAATTGAGTTAGGCCCTCGAAAAAAGTTTCAAACTCTTATTTATTATTTCGCAAAGGTTTCTTGTTTTACTACGAATCCCCCAAAATGAAGGTATAGCCATGGTAAGTAGGTAATATCTACTTTAGTAGCTGTGTTGGCCGAGTGTCGATCGAGGTTGTCGTTGGTTCAAAATGGGTCGTGCGTTAATGGAATTTGTGTATGTGCACATTTAACACATGCTTTACCGGTGAACTAAAACATCGTGAGGAAACCCGCGGCGTACTCACCTGTTCTTTCCTCTGACTAATAGCCGACTAATCTGTGAGGATGATACCTCTATAAATGTAAATCAAGTCTAATCCATCATGAATGTCCCAGACACCGCAGCGTTTCGTAAATCATGAATATCAGTTACTGACGCTGTATAAATCACCTATAACACTTGTGAAAGGCCTTACTTATTTTCCCTTTGGTTTCAGGCTGCATCCTGGTGACCAGCACGTTCCCCCTACTCTTCGTGCGATGCTGGGGCTGCTGGCCAGGCGGCGCTGCGGAGTACCTCGATTGGTGGATGCCACTCTACTATGCGGTCCTCATCGCCATCTTCCAGATAGGCTGGGCGGTGGTGCAAATCTCCCACCTGGCTATGATACCTGACATCTCAGAAAACCTGCAAGTGCGTTCTGAGTTGACGTCCATAAGGTAAGTTAGATAGTAGATGCCGCTTTACTAAGCGGTTCTCATCTCCATACCTAATAGCTCGGGGAATCTGCTGGTGCTCTCTGATCTCATAAGTAGCCTAAAGCACCTTTTAGTACTGATTGGTGATAGAGGAAAATTTATTATTTATAACACAGTAGATTTGAAACATTACAGGATATGCACCCTGAGACGTTAAAAATCTTTATATAAGAAAATCCTTATAATTCTGAATAAAAAAAATTAGAAATTTAAGCCAAATTATAGGTCACAATACATTTTAAACAAATACAAGAATTGATGGTAAAAAACAACAACAAAAAATAATCATATAATTAAGTCTAAAGGGTAAAAACATTACAAATTTTCTCAGAGTAACTTAAACATCTGTTGACTATTAAATTTATATTGTCCGCAAACAAATCAAGTTCGAGGTTATATTTTAGAAGTTTGTTTGGTGGTGTTGGGCACGGCAGACGGGCGATTGTTGTCGCGCAACAGTGCGTGGGGACATTGGGTCAAAAAGCGGGACTCGCCCTGGGCGAAATCTACCGCGCTGCTCTGGTACATAGAGCCGACTAGCTTCGCCTACCAAGTCAGGGCTGTCAATTAGACTTTGTAGGATACGGCACCCACACATAAGTTGGTCACTTAACCTACGTGTTTCCGAGGAGTTAGTTCCTAATGTTCCCAGTAGGTATTTGGTGGGATACATGAAAGGAAAGTATCCGTGACATTTTTTATATAGGAATCTTAGAAAACTTTTCTGAACTTTTTCAAGCATTAGGGCGTAGGTATGTGGACTCGTGAGGATTCCATACACATGAGCTGTTTTCTAGTTTGGTGCTAACAACTGACATATATGAAATACGGATGGCATTAATATTTGTAGTCTACAGTTTCTTGTTACAAATAATAGTCTTTGAAAACAGTTCGTAGAGAGTGCGCATAGTGGTCGTGAAAGTTTAAGTTTGAGTCAAATACTACCCCATGGTCCTTTATTGTCCTGCATCTGGAAATAGGCCGACCTTCCAGTTCATACATCCACAAGATAGGCTGTTTGGCTCGTGGATGGACATTGCGGTTTTCATTACTGTCTTCAAGATAGGCTGGAAAGTGGTGCATCTCTCCCACCTGGAGATGATACCTGACATCTGCAAATACGCCCTGAGTTGACGCTAATAAGGTATGTTAGCTGGTGGATGTCGCTTTACTATGCGATCCTCATCGCTTTCTTCCAGATAGGCTGGGTGGTGGTCCCGATATCTCTCTTGGCTATAATACCCGACATCTCCGAGAACCTGCAAGTGCGCTCCTAGTTGATATCGATAAGGTGAATTTAATTATGGATGCCTCTTTACTACGCGGTACTCGTCGCCATCTTCCAGGCTGGGCGGTGGTGCAGATATACCACTTGGCCATGGTACCAGATATCTCGGAGAACCTGCAAGTGCGCTCCTAGTTGACATCTATAAGGTGAATTGAATTATGGATGCCTCTCTACTACGCGGTACTCGTCGCCATCTTCCAGGCTGGGCGGTGGTGCAGATATACCACTTGGCCATGGTACCGGATATCTCGGAGAACCTGCAAGTGCGCTCCTAGTTGACATCTATAAGGTGAATTGAATTATGGATGCCTCTCTACTACGCGGTACTCGTCGCCATCTTCCAGGCTGGGCGGTGGTGCAGATATACCACTTGGCCATGGTACCGGATATCTCGGAGAACCTGCAAGTGCGCTCCTAGTTGACATCTATAAGGTGAATTGAATTATGGATGCCTCTCTACTACGCGGTACTCGTCGCCATCTTCCAGGCTGGGCGGTGGTGCAGATATACCACTTGGCCATGGTACCGGATATCTCGGAGAACCTGCAAGTGCGCTCCTAGTTGACATCTATAAGGTGAATTGAATTATGGATGCCTCTCTACAGGCAGCTATTCTTCCGTGTCCGTGAGGAGTGCCGCAGGCTTCAATGGCGATACTCCTGGACAAAGCGTGGCCGCATCTTCGCCAGGCAGAGTGAGGGCAAGCAGGCCTACAACATCCAGTCAGAGGCTGACTTGCTGAGGGTTTTTGGTTGTCCGCTTGTTTGATCAGGATTCCTGTAATAATTTTTAATGTTATATTGTTTCTCCTCTCCTTTGTCACTGCTGTTTTTTCACTGTATTATCATTTACCTTTTTCAATGTTTCTTAGTATAGTAATATTTTTTGTGTGGATGGTAAGCTGCTCATTCTGTTGTGGTTATGGGAGGACTTGGGTAATCAAATGCTATATTTTGCAATTTCTATTATACCAGTTTAATATTATTTATCATTTTATATATTCATTAATTGATATAGTTTACACAATTTTTCTGACTCATAATTATATTTGTTTTAAGGTCCTTAAACTTATATATAACATGCCATTAACTTTATTTGTAGAAAATATTTATAAATACTATATATTTGTATTTAACAACATCCTACAATTGTTGTATGTTACAATTACATGGCAAATCATAGTATATATCATATTAAAATATATATATCCATCTGCCTGGTATTCTACAAGTTATATTGTCAGTAAAAATATTTTACATTGTCATAATGATTAACCCGCATCACCTAAAAGTTGGTCTATTTAATGCTGGCTCGCTTAACACTGGACAGGAAGAGCTTTTAGTAGCCATGGAAGATCTTTGCCCTGACCTCATGGCCATAAATGAAACCTGGATTAAGGATGGTGAGGAAGACAAAGCCCCTCATATACCAGGTTACAATTTCATACATACTCCTAGGTCAAAAAATATTAAAAATGGTCGTGGTGGGGGAATAGGATTCTTTGTGCGCAGAGGTATTAGTGCACGAAAATGCTCACACCCTGTGGTAGCGGTAGTTGAGCAGATGTGGGTAAGATTGACTGTGCGTGGTAAATTTATAGTTGTAGGTACTGCTTACCGTGCACCCTGGCAGGATGTTGTCACATTTTTGGATGCTATCACAGATTCAATATCTTCTTTCTCTAAATGTGACAACATAATTTTGATGGGGGATTTTAATGTTGATATGATGGGTCAAAACAATAAAGTGCATCTACTTCAGCAGTTTTTGCATAGCCTTAATCTAGTTCAAGTTATTTCTGAGCCTACCCACTTCACCGAGCATAGCCAAACATTAATTGATTTGGTTTGTTTAGATGCACAAGTGCGTAAAATATCCATCAAGCATACACCAGAATTAGGGAACCATGCCATGGTTATGGTTGAATTAAATATAAAAAAAGACAAACCTAAATCATATCTTGCTACTTTTAGGCCAATGAAAAACATAGTTCTGGACTTGTTCTCGGCTGACCTGGATAGTATACACTGGAACTGTTTCCAACAGATGCATGATGTGGATGAGTTGGTTCTGGCTTTCACTAGTACAGTTATTCATTTGTTTGATTTGCATGCACCTAAGAAAACGTCTGTTATAAGAGACACTCGTCCTCCCTGGATCACAGAAACTATTAAGGATATGATTAAAATTCGGGACAATTATCACAACAGGTACAAGGTGCTTAAAACTGATGTGATAAAAAGAGTGTATAAGGATATGAAGAGTGTGGTTGTTTCTGCCATTGAAAGTGAGAAGAGGGCCTATTTTACTCAAAATATTAATCGCAATGTTGGAAATTCAAAGCAATTGTGGAAAAATCTAAAAAATGATTTATTAATTAAAACGAAACAAGCAACTGAACTTCCTGCCTGCTTCAATAACCCTGAAGTACTTAATTGTCACTTCCTCAGTGTCCCAGGCACTGACTTTGTCAAAATTTCAGAATTGACGTATTTTGAGTATCATAGGTTCTCTGCAGTGAAATTCTCACTTCAACCTGTAAATGAATTGTCCATTATGAAGATCATCAAGAGCTTCCGCTCTAATGCATGTGGTATTGATGATATTTCTCTAGAGATGTTACGCCTAACCCTTCCTCAGTCTCTGCCAGTCATTACTACCATCATCAATAGGTCTATATTGAGTGGAGTTTTTCCAGATTCTTGGAAGATATCAATTGTTAAGCCAATCCCTAAAAGTAACCAGCCCTCCTCCATTTCTGACCTTAGGCCTATTAGCTTGCTTCCATGCCTTTCTAAAATCTTGGAGAAAGTTGTTTGCACACAGCTTATAAATTACCTGGAGGATAATCAGATTCTGCCTGAATTCCAATCAGGCTTCCGCAAAGGGCACAGTACTTCTACTGCTCTTTTAGACGTTGTAGATAATTTATTGGATGCCCAAGACAAGGGGATGTGTAGCCTACTTGTATTGTTAGATTTTTCACGAGCTTTCGATTGCATAAATTTATCTTTGCTAATTTCAAAGCTCGCCTTTTATGGATTTGACAGTAACACCATAAAATGGTTCTCTGATTATCTTTATCTCAGGCGTCAATGCGTGGAGCTCAAGCTGTCAAATGGGTTACCTGTTAGATCTTCTGTACACATGGTCTCTAGAGGAGTTCCTCAGGGATCCATACTGGGCCCCATACTTTTCATTTTGTATTGTGCTGATATAGTCAAAGATCTTGCTTTCTGTAAATTTCATATATATGCAGACGATCTACAGATGTACCTCTCATTCCCCCCCTCTGACTGTCTTGAGGCAGTAAAGAAGATGAACCATGACTTAGAGCGTGTTTTTCAATGGTCTAAGAGTAACTCTCTTGTTCTCAATCCTAAAAAATCCCAGTTCATGTTGATGGGGTCTAGAATGAGCCGTTTGAAACTAGCTAGCGAAACAATTAACATTCAAGTTGATGGGGTAAGGGTGGCACAAGTTACTGAGGCTAAAAATCTTGGGCTCATAATGGACTCTAACCTTCAGTTTGAAAAGCATGTCTCTGAATGTGTCCGAAACTGCTTCTACAGGCTGAGAATTTTGTATAAGATACGTGGTTATCTTAGTGAGGAAGTGCGCATCACCTTGTGTGAATCACTGGTACTTTCACGGCTTAATTACTGCGATGTTGTGTATGGTCCATGCTTGCTGAAGCGTACCCAGGGCCTTGTGCAGCGCATTCAAAATGCTTGTGCAAGGTTCTGCTTTCATATCCCTCCGCGTACTCATGTGACTCCTTATTTGAACTCGTCCAACATGCTTAAAATGGGTGCACGTAGGGATCTCCACCTAGCTACCTTATTGTTTGGTGTGATTGCGGGCGGGACTCCCACGTACTTATATAAGAAACTTGTGTGGGCAAAGGAGGTTTCAAGGTACAACAGAAGGCAATGTGCTCATGTTTTCGTAACACCAGGACACAAGTCGGTTGCATTCCGCGGATCTTTCAGGTTTGCGGCCACGCACTGTTGGAATGTTTTGCTCCCGCCGAAGATTCGTGCCCTGAAAACGGTTAAAACATTTAAAATCTATCTTCGGAGACACTTATTAACATTGCAACAGAACTCGACATAATATAACCTCGCTAACCTTACGTTGTATGCACGTATTGCTCTGACGGTTTTGCAGGATTGTACGCATTTTTTTGCTCTTGTTCAATGATTCGTGCCCTGTAAATGGTGAAAGCTTTTAGAAACACTTTTTGTAAACTCTTATATAACAATGGACAGCTTGACAAATGATAATAACCTTACTTACCGACATTTCATACACGTATTGCTTTGACAGCCGTTCTGCAGTTGTCACCTTACGGATCCTGCTCCGGACACAGTTTTTCTTGTTTCTTCATAATCCTCTTTCGTGTTAATTAGAATTGAAATGATTTAATTTCATTATAAATTTTCTCAACGTATTGTTCTCGATGGAGACACATTGGGATTTCTTCTTTTTTATAGCTGACATGTTGCCACGTCATAATTTGAAGTTGACATTTGAAACCTGACGTTTGCTTAATTTAATAATATTGCTATTCCTCCCTTGTTTACACGTATTGTTTTCAATGTCCTATTACTTTAGCTATTTTATTTACATTATTTGCAATGCACTATTTATTCATTTATTTAATTAGGCACTAATAATTATATAATTATTTATTTGTTTCTTTTGGTACATAATGATTATTTTATACCGAGATAGATAGCACAGATAATATAATACACTAGTATAGATAGTAAATAGGGTCTGACTGAAAACCAGCGCTTCCTAGCATTCTTTATGCGTGGGAGCATAATGCTGAGTCAGGCCCCTTTGGACTCACACAACTTTGTGAATTGCTTGAAATTGTATTCATACTGCTTTGACCCGCGGAGTGAGCTGCTTACCATCTATTTGTCACTAGGTCGCAGAATATTTAATCGGGTAGGTACTCCTAGATTATAATTAGAAATAATTAAGTTGTTATTTTTTTTTTACTATAGTTAATTTTAAGTTTAGTGTGTGTGTCTAATAAATGTATTTCTTCTTCTTCTTCTTCTTCTTCTTCTCTACTACGCGGTACTCGTCGCCATCTTCCAGGCTGGGCGGTGGTGCAGATATACCACTTGGCCATGGTACCAGATATCTCGGAGAACCTGCAAGTGCGCTCCTAGTTGACATCTATAAGGTGAATTGAATTATGGATGCCTTTCTACTACGCGGTACTCGTCGCCATCTTCCAGGCTGGGCGGTGGTGCAGATATACCACTTGGCCAAGGTACCTGATATCTCGGAAAATCTGCAAGTGCGCTCTGAGTTGACGTCAATAAACTGATTAACTTGTAGAACTACGTAATAGAACTGCAGGGCGAAAGAGGAGAATATATGGTGGAAGATGGTGAAATACTTTAAGTATCGTCCAGCAGTGTACGTTGACAGCGGCTGAGATGAGAGAGAAAGAAATAAAAGAACATTTTAATGTTTTAGATATATGGCGTCGGTAATTTCGAGTTTGGCCGTCTACCTCATAACTTGGGTTGTGTTGAGAGCAACAAATTACAGCACCTTTATCGGACCAGCCGATGACTTTAAATTTAGGGTAAGTGCCTATTATATTGTTTAGAAAATAATAATATATTACGCCTAGTTTTAAACATCACAGAAAGTTACAACACACACAAAAAATCGTTACGACTTGCTGTAGTTTCATCAACATACTTGTAGATCATTCCAGCCGTAAAAAGTCCACTACTGAATAGGCCTCCCTCATGGATCTCCATGAGGGTAGTTGCCATACTCACCAAGCTTGGTAGGCAGGTTGGCGAACGCAGAACGGGATGTTGATACATGGAAAGACGCTTAGCAGGCTCTTACTGCATCCACGGGCATGAGAGGAGGGGTAACATTCTACTGCCGGCACCCCACTGCAGACAACTTGTAGATACAAGGTAACAAAACAACATGGTCCTGTGTTGAAAGGGGATGACATGGTTTGCCGACCCCTCGTTAGCTAGGATAAGGATGAGGCTACTAGACAATCAAAATGCAATTTAGTCCCATAGTTAGATAATACAAAAATAATAGACACGTATTTTTTTATTTTTTCAAAGTAATGTAAAAATAACTTCTTAGTTAAAGCTCATTGAAGTTTAGGAGTCCCCAATCCTAAACTACATACACAACATAGTCATAAAATGTACGGAGCCACGTTGGCGCGTGACGTCACGCTACATTTCGACATAATGTATAGCCGTTATTTTCGGATTACGTGAAAAAATAAAAAATACTTGTCCAATCATTTTGTTTAATTTACATGGCGGACTAAAATATTAAAGTTTGTCAAGCAGCCTATCATGACGATATAAGTCACCAGTTCTTTTACAACAAAATTAACTTTGATGAATTATACACCGTGCCCCATAATAACCCTAAAGATTTAAATCACGTATTTTTGACGACAATACGAGTAAGTAATATTATATCAACATGGGTCTAATTATTTGTCGTAATTAAATTAATATTTCAGTACAAATTAAATCATATTAATTGCCCGCTTCTTTGTGAACAAGTCTTTAGTTAAGAAACTCAAGTAGAGAAACAGAGAGCGAGCGCTACACTTCACGAATCGCTCCGAAATCATACGACGAACGGCGAATGCCGTGACTTGTGTTCTATGACGACAAGAAGTGTCAAGTTAAAACTGCGTGTAAAAGTAGTACCTACGTAGTTAGGTGGCTTTTAGGGTGTGTTAGACTGGAGATTTTTTAACTTGTGATTTGTTTTAAATAATTAATATCTCCTTAAGTATGGGTTTTTGGACTATATGTTACATAATTTTATATACTCTAATTAAGCTCTAGAATCGTTGGCTTAAATCTTTCGGGTTATTAACGGGCACGGTGTATAAGAACAAAACCATGTACCTACTAAAAATTAGCCTTAATTTTTCCAGAACGTATCTATAATTATTACTGGGCTGGGCATATTATCATTCGCGCTGTTCCAAGCGCTCTTCAAGCTCAAAGACCCAAAGGAACAGAAGATAAATGGACATGCAGTGGGCAACGGGACGCTTGCAGTTAACGAAGAAGAAGGCGAAGTAAAGTTCGCCAAGTCGAAGATCATGCATTTCCTGCAAATGCCATTGCTGTACCAGACTAGCTTGCTGTGAGTCTTTTACATTTTAATAACTTACTAGCTGTCCCGGCCAATTTCATACCGCCTCAAAATCAACTACTTCTCTACAACAAAGATTTAAATCGTTGCTCTCATCATTTCAGCAATAAAACGGCCACTGATGAACACAGGCCTCCCTCATGGATCTCCATGAAGGGTAGTTGCCATTCTCACCACGCTTGGCAGGCGGGTTGGTGAGCGCAGTATGGGATGTTGATACACGGATAGACGCTGCTGCCCATCTTCCGGAGGTATCCCTTAGCAGGCTCTTACTGCATCCATGGGCATGAGAGGAGGGGTATCATTCTACTGCCGGCACCCCACGGCGGCCAAATGTTGCTCTACGAACTCGTTGCTCGACGAGCTCTGTGGCGCAGCGGGCGAAGGTCCGCCTGCGACGCAAGGGGTTGCGGGTTCGATTCCCGCCTCGGGACAAATGTCTGTACGATCTGCAGATATTTGTTCAGGGTGTTCTGGGTGTTTTTTCTATATATACCTAATAAAAAAAAATATCTATCTATGTAGTATAATGTATTAAGTATATCAGTCACCCATAACACAAGCTCTGCTTACCTTGGGGCTAGATGATGCTGTGTGATTTGTCCAGCATTATTTATTTATTTATTTCTTTAGTTTCTGTAATCTGTGGCTCTACAACTACTGCTACTCTACTTGAGTTTAAGTACAGTCTCTTATTAGACTTTCTGAACGGATCAAGAAATAATTTTGACAACCAAAAAATGTCATCGTCTAAAATGTTTGAGAAAATGAATTTACGTTATACTTACTTAATTTTTTTTTCTGTGAACTTTTACGATGTTTAAATAACCTATACTTAAGTATGTTATTCCGGCCGTGACGTTATGTAAACGGTCACTGGCAGACGCTGAGTGCGGCAAGCTAAGTGTATTTCCTCTAAAACAACTAGATGTCATTTATAGTTTTACAGGAATAACGTAATTCCCGCACATTCTATCAATTCGTTTTTAGTGGTGTAACTTTCTAATAACTAAAAGTGTTTTAGGGTTCCGTATCTCAATAGGAAAATAACGAAACCCTTATGGGACTTTGTTGTCCGTCTGTCTGTCTGTCTGTCGGTCAGTCAAGACCCTTTATCTCGAGAACACGTAGAGGCATCGAGAGGAAATTCAAACCATATACTCAAATTTACAGCCTCTTTAAGCTGTAAAAAAATCAATATTATAAGTTAACCTTAAAGTTTTCTGAAGCTAACAAATTCAAATTGTGCAAATATATAATTTTTGTTTTTGTAAAATATAGTATTTGTTTATCACGACGCGAAACGTGAAAAGCTAGCTTTTATTTAAAAGTCGTAACCGCCAAATCACTTTTGTAATTATGTGAAATGTATTTGACAAGTGTAGACTTGATGTACATAATACATACAGAAATGTAGAGGCATTTATCGGTTTTGTTCACCTGTAAAATGAAAATCTATGTTTTTAAAAGCCACTTTTTGAAATATTTTTCTGTTGTAGGTACCTAATACTTAGTTAAAAAATCGTGTAGACTAACTACAAATTGGAAGTAAAAAACATGACAAATTGTATACTGATAAATGTTGAAATTCCTGACGCCAAAATCGGCAATTCGTCTTAATGAGTTCCAATTTTATTTCCAGCTACGTATTCTCCCGTCTCTACTGGGCTCTCAGCCTAGTCTACGTGCCTCTGTTCCTGGAAGAGCGGCTCTCTGTCAACCCGAGCGCCGGCTCAGAGCTGGTCGCAAGCGTGCCCTTGGTGCTCTACATAGCCTCCTTCTTCTTCTCGCTCATGTTTAAGAGCAAGCTGAATATTATGGGCAATGAGGTGAGAGTAGTCGTGAATCAGTGTTGCAATAATCACACACTACACAGCGTCCGTCGGTAGCATGCAGGAGTAGGTTACATTCTGCATCACCGCGCACACATATGCGTTCAGCTGTGCTTGAGAACTGAAGTGCTTATTTTCAGTCGCGTTGTCCACTCTGTTTCCTTTTTTTATGCTATTAAATGACGAGACAAGCCGAAGGCCGACCTGATGTAAAGCGGTAACCTCTATCTATAACAACGACTGCAATGCCGCGCCGGACGCTGGTATTTTGCCGAAACCACATCTTCCTAGATCGGAAGACCTCGTAAGAAAAAAATTATAGAAGATATTTATTATTGGGTACTGTAATATAATATATTGTCTCCCATTGACACCACTTTCTTGCCACCGCCTAAAAGAAAATAAACGCGGCATTTATGTGCAAGGAAATGTTAATAGGGGGGAGGGGGGGGCAAGCCAGCCAAACAAGCCAGATCTAGGATCCAGCAACATTTTCCCTCGTATTATCCCACTAGGTTCTCAGCCTGATATACGTACCTCTGGTTCTGGAGGAGCGGCTCTCCTTGAACCAGTTGGTCGCCAGCGTACTGCATACATTATACATATACGAGATCATACGGGACAGAATTTTGTAATGTTAAGTATTGTTTTTTTCGAAATTGATTTTGATCGATTTCTGGATGTGAGAGGCGTACTTTTAACAATCATGAAATGCAGTTTTTACAAAGGAACTTTTAATTTGAATTTCCTGTATCCATTGTTGAGAGTCCTCTCCCGCCAGATGCCATTACAAAATTCCACCCTGTTTATTCTCCTCCTTTTCGGTCATGTTCAATAGCAAATTTGTATATGGGCAATGAGGTAAGAGTAGTCATGGATCTTTTCTAGAACATTCTAATGGACTTGACGAATGGTGCTCTTAGCCTCCTCCATCTATTTTTTAACTGTTCTAAACAGTCTAGAATATATATTTTGTGGTTAAACTGCGCTGATTTCCGACCTATGAATGAATCGAGGGGTCTTTGATTGAGCACTATAGTTCTTTAGATTTCAAATCAAAATCTTTTATTTTTCAGGTCTGCTACCTGATCGGCAGTTTCCTGAGCTTAGTCAGCTGCTTGTGGATCGCGCTGGCCATAGACCCTCACGCCAATATTGCCCAGATATACATGGTGGCAACATTGATAGGTAAGAAAATACCTTATCTCTTGTGTTTTAGGGAAATACCTAGAAATCAACAAGCTCCACTCCCACATTGTGCCCAGTTAAACACTTTGACGTATGACTTATAATGGAATCATTACAGCGTCGTCTGGTAATAATAATCTCACTAATATTATAAAGCCGAAAGTTTGTTTGAATAGAGGTTTGTTACCTCTTCACGCAAAATCGAGCGTATGTAGGTACGTATCGAGCAGAAATTTTGCAAACTTATAGATGTTGACTAGGATTAACACATAGACTACTTTTTTATCCGGGTACAACGCATGCGAAGCGTCGGGCACAAGCTAGTGAGAAATATTCGGTAGTTAAATCTAATTTTTAAGCACTTCGAATAGGAGGTTCGACATTTATTGTTTTATTTAACGAAAATAAAAATGTATGTTTCTTACGCGATTGTTCCCTCAATTATGAATGGGTTTTGATGATTTTTTTATAAGGTAGGTCATTTTTTAGAGTTGATCCCGTTTTCTTATAATCGATTCTGTTAATCTGTCTGAGATCCATGAGGAATTAAATAATTGTATAAGTAGACACTGGAGTCCCACTAGGCATACTTTCGTGCCCTAAGTTTAAAGTTGCGGTTAGGTTTTTCGCTTCATTTTATAATTTTTGCTAGTTTTTGCATCCAGCTCTTATATCCATGATGAATCAAGGAAAATACTTAAATATAAAAGGCGTATGTACCTACTCGTAATAGCGGTTCGGGTGTCGAAAACATGTCAAGGATTTTATCATATAAAGTCGGTTTTTTTAATATGCACATTGCAGTAAGCGTTAATTATTATGCAATAATAAATATAAATAATAAATTTACTCGCGGTAAATGTAAAAAAGGTAGAATGTTGGCCCTCCTCTCTTGCCCGTGGATGCAGTAAGAATCTGCGGAATCCAAGCGTGATGAGTGTGGCAACAACCCCTCATGATCAGTAGGTAGGTAAGTAGTGAGTCGTTAAAATAGCCTAGAAAATTTATGCGGGCTCTCATCACGCCAATAAGGATGAATGGGGAATTGACTCTAGTCCTCTACATACGAGTAGCCAAATTTATAAGGTAGGTACCTATTTTTTAAATTATAAACCTACACTAAAATATCCGTTAAAGAAATCATCATCATCTTTCATCATTTCAGCCGTAAAACCTCCACTACTGAACACAGGCCTCCCTCATGGATCTCCATGAGGGATAGTTGCCATACTCACTACGCTTGGCGAGCGCAGTAGGTACGGGATGTTGATACGCGGAAAAACGCTGCTGTCCATCTTGCGGACGTATCCCTTGGCAGATTCTTACTTCATCTACGGGAGAGAGGTATCATTTTACTGCCAGCACCGCACCAATGTTTAGATCTCATTAAGCAATGGTAAGATATTTATTACTCGCAAAAAGTTGTCGTAGGTACGTGAAACCGTCGCGTCGCCGTAAATATTTTGTCGCGCGAAATTATTAATTAAGCTATAACTCTTAAGATATTGATTAAAATTAGATAGTATAAAGAGCAAATATGTACTAATTAAGATATTAATAGGTAGTTATAAAGTTAGTTAAAATGGCTTCGCAAATAATGCATACTTTTTAATCAAAAAAAGAAGAAAAATAGTTAGGTACTGTGAGGTATCCATAAAAGAGACATTATGCTAATGAAATTTTCAGACAACTTCAACAATCTTCATCATAGTTCAGCGAACGTACACCAAACCTCAATGACAATTTTACTACTAAACCTTCCTCTTGATACATTGGTGAAAACCGCATCAAAATCCGTTGGAGGAGAAGAAAGCCAAACAGATAGACAGACAGAGACGCAGGCAGCGATTTCAATTTACACTATGTAGAGAAGAGATAGAGATTGTCGACCTGACGACTAGTGGTTCTTTAGCCATACGTCATCATCATTTCAGCCATAAAACGTCCACTACTGAACACAGGCCTCCCTCATGGATCTCCATAAGGGGTAGGTAGTTACCTTACTCACCACGCTTGGCAGGCGGGTTGGCGAGCGCAGTACGGAATGTTAATACACGGAAAGACGCTGCTGCCCATCTTCCGGAGGTATCCCTTAGCAGGCTTTTACTGCATCCACGGGCATGAAAGGAGGGGTAACATTCTTCTGCCGGTACCCCACGGCTCATTATACTTTCTCATCTTTAGCCATTATACCATTGATACCATCTATAAACGATTTATATCAATGCATTATACCGTATGGCAGCCTGCGTTAAGGGTGTCCGTATGTGAAGTGCAGTTCGAATCCAGTCAGAATCAAAAGATTTGATTGTATTTTTCATGTATACCTACATTTATCCATTTCCAGGTGCGGGTAGTTCGATCACACTTGTATCCAGCCTCTGCATCACAGCCGATCTGATTGGTCCGCACTCCCACCAAGGTGCTGCCATCTACTCCATTGTCACGTTCGCAGACAAATTGGTTACGGGGATCGCTGTTGTAGCTATTGAGAACTAGTAAGTGTTATTTTTCAGTTGTAAGGGCCAATTGCCGTTTGCCACTTTATTTATTTAGACAGGACACCCAACATGGGGTGACACAATAAGCACAATAAACATAAATCTTAAATGTCATCAATCATCATCATCATTTCAGCCGTAAAAAGTCCACTACTGAACACAGGCCTTCCTCATGGATCTCCATGAGGTATTTGCCATACTCACCACGCTTGGCGCTGCTGCCCGTCTTCCGGTAGTATCTCTTAGCAGGCTCTAACTGCATCCATAGACATGAGAGGAGTAACATTCTACTCCCGGCACCGGCAAGATAATCAATCCGTGCAACAAAATAGTGGCAACTTTTATGTAGGTACTAGACTTTTTCACACAGCGCCATCTAGTCCCAAGTAATCTGCATCTTACACGGAAATTTACACTATTTTGTTGCGCGGATTGATGACACGCTTAGTTATGCCCAGACGCAGGTCAAATATCTGCAGTTCATATTCAGACATTTGTAGGTAGGTACCGCGGAAATTAAATCAAACCCGCAACAGGCTGCTTAACAGCTAGGAGATCAATTGCGCCACGCAGGTTGTAAATATGGACATTTATCTGGCCTGGTAAGACCTGATGTACGAGCTTTATAATTTAGGTACCACCGTTTTGCTGGCCTTGGGGTGCCGGCATTAGAATGTTGCCTCACCGCTCTTGCCCATGGACGCAGTCAAGGCAAGCGATATCTTCTGAAAATGGGCAGCAGCGACTTTCCGCGTATCAGTAGGTATCCCTTACTCTTCGACCCGTTCGACCCGTACCCGCCTGCCAAGCGGGGCGAGTATGGCAATAACTCCCTCATGATTTTAATTAAAGTTCTATGTGGGAGGCCTAGCAGTTTTGTTTGATGATCATGAATTTACCACCGTGCCTTTGGGTAGATAGGTACGTATTATTGAGCTTTTCAATATAAAGAAATGTAGGTACCTAACCTACCTACCTACCCACAACAATCAGGGAAGAAGTAGCCCTAGCTTATAAAAACGTAATCATTCAAACATATATTTTATTTCCAGCAAATGCGAAGACGTCATAGAATGCCCGCAGTATTACAGAGGAGTCCTGACATACGCATGTGGAGGCAGCGCAATCCTCGGCATCTTGTCTTTATCCATAACCAAGTTGAAGTTTAACAATAAAACAGACAAAAACAATAAAGATACTCCATTATAAGCACTGTTTTTTAACCGACTTCCAAAGAAAGGAGGTTCTAAATTCGACTGTACCTACCTGTTTTTTGTGTTTGTTTGTTGTTACGCGATTACTCCGCCAATTACTTAAGAATGGATTTTGATGATTTTTGGTAGGTCTTGTTTTAGAAGACTTCTTGTTTGAACTTGTTTTATAGATTTTCAAAACTTAATTCCGATGATGAGTACCATGAGGAATTAAAAAAAAAATATACACTGGAGTACCTCAAGGCATAGTTTCATGCCCTAAATTTAACCTAGCGGGGTTTTTTGTTTCACTTTAAAATGTTTGCTTGTTTTTACACTTAGTTCTGACAAGCATCGGTACAGAGGAGGTACCAGAAGAGGGCGAAGGCCTCGAAGTCACCAAAGGTCAAAATGGCATTTTTGGGTTTTTGGACGTTTTCGGCCATTTGAAGACTTATTTTTTTTGGTGAACTTTTGAGGTCACAGTAACTCCGGTCCCTGTGATCATAAATTTGTTGTTGTTTGTTTGCGGTTGTCAAAATCAATCAGTACCTACCCTTCTCTGTAAATCAACGCGTTCGGTTGTAATCGTCTCATGCACAGACAAGCAGACAGACAGCGCAGACTGGCAGGCAGACAGCGCTATGCATATTAAGGGGCGAAATGGGATCTATGATAAATCGAGGGAAGTACTCAGATATAATAGGCTATAATATAGCGGTTTGGGTGCTTTCAGCAACAAGTTATTAGTTTAATTTTTTTTTATAAATATAATAAAAAATTATACAGGTACAATAAATAGAAAACGAGCTTTAGGGATATTCCATGAATACAAATCGGTTTTCGTGAGAATATTACGCTTAATGGGATAGTTTTTGAGATATGGGGTATTTACTTATAGATTTTTTAGGCTACGGTCACGAGGTCAGCGGCACGGGTCTTCGTTAGTTTAATTACCGTGTGTCTTTGTTCAAGAACTAAATGTGTAAGCCCGATGAAATGTCTATATAAAATTGCGGAGCATGTCAGTAAAAAAAAATATAACAGTGCAACGTCAATGCATATTAGTAGTAGGTCTTAAGAACTTTTGTGAAGACTACATCCGGGGAAGTACTAGCACTATACCTATTTCTGCCGCCAAGCAGCAAGCAGCCTTCATTGACGTGTACCGGTTTGAAGTGTAAGATCAGTCGCCGTCCTCGCGCCACAGCGTGCGCACGCGAGTCCCGCTCCGTATAGCGATTCCTCCCGCGTCCCCCGCTCAAACGCGCTTGAGCTTCCTGCCGTCTCCGACTTGAGTCCGACTCGTCGTTGAGACCGCAGGATCTGCTCGCGTTGGACTGTAGTGTCGCTCGCGCTGTGATATTGTTTTGTGTTGAGATAGTGACTCCAGTGTTTGTGTTGTGCCGTGAAACCCCACCAATCGCACTTGGCCGCTCGGACCGTTCTACGGCGAGTACCCCGTGCGATTCGCGTGCATTGTGGGACTTTTTGTTTTGTACCCTCGTCCACACCTTGTGTTGCGGTCACTGTCTGGGGTTTTATTGAAAACCTCCAGTGCAGTAACACCCTATTACTCTTCTTCTTGCTTCCGGTCGGCGAGTTAGGTTAGTAAGCGCCGCTGAATTGCCTAAGCTGGGCCTTCCCTAGGGATCTCACCTGGCTTGGCTCTTCGCCCTACTAACCTCTCGCCCACCTACTCGGGGTTCATTCCCTTTCTCTTCCTTCCCCGGGGCACTATGTCCGAGGGGAAAAAGCCTCCCGTGCGGAGATCCGCGCGGCGCGAGGCTGTTTTGGATAGGGCGACCACCGCGCCACCTGTGAGTGCGCCGCGGTTTCGTCCAATTCGGATACCAGCCGGCCGCCCGCAGCTCGGCCGGGACGTGCGCTGGCGGAACTGAGTTTCCGCCCCGCTCCTCCACCGGAGCATCGGGACCGAGGGCCCAACCCAGACGTCGAGGAATCAACGTCTCCCAGGATGACGACGCGCAGGAGGACAAGAGGCAGCGTCTACGGACGGTGAGTGTGGGCGGGAACACACCGCCAACAATCGGCAGTGTCCTGTCCTCAGAAAGGAGGCGAGGAAGCGCGGGGTTACCATCCCGCCACCTCGCATAGCCCCAGCCGCGGGACGGGAGGGGTCGCCCGACCCCCCTCCTGCCGGCAACACGGTGGCTACCAACCGTCGCCCCAATACAGCCCCACCCCCGGCCAGTCGCCCACCACAGAGTGGGCAGACCGCCGAGGAAACACGACCAAGAAGGCGAGCCCGTGGAGGTAGGAGAAAGCGGAAGCCGCTCACCTCCTCCACACCGCAGGCACCCGCAGGACAGCGGGAACACCAACCCTCAGTCCCGGCGTCCCAGCCGGGACACCCGCTGCCGCGTCCCGCTCCACGGACGCAGGCACCTATCGGAGCAACAGCGCCGGCCATCCCTGTGGCCACTTGTGGCTACAGCGCAAGAAACCCCCCCCTCAGAAGGCGCACCCACCGCGCCTGTGGCTGAACAGCGGCCCGTCGGACCGGATGAGGCCCCCGTGATACTCATGGGGATCCTCACCGAGGTCCTGATGGCCATCGCCGCGGGCGAGGACACGCGTGAGGTGGCGGTCCGGGGTCTTGAGGCCATGCGTAGATACTTCTATGCATAGGCCCCCCCGCACAGCACCTCCGCCCGGGAGAACCATTGCTGCCCGCCCACTTAAAGGGCTACAAGAAACGAGACCTGGGGGTTGTAGCCCCCAGAGATGAAGCCGGGGTAAGGAGACGTACGTCTCGAGGCCTCACCCGGTGACCCCGAAGTGGGTACGGAAGATAAGGATGATGATGGTACAAATAGGCCACATAACTAGTATAGGTTTTATTATGTCCAGATTATCAATTAAAACACATTGTTGTATTTTAGACGTGTATTGCAGCTAGGGAGCTGAATAGCAAAGTGAGGGTAGTTTCGCATTTAATCATCTACATACATAAATCCACTTTATCTAAACTATAAGGTAGAATAGTTTCCATAGATTATAACATGACATACCTCCCCTCCAAGTTAGTACAATGTAAGGTGATAAATAATGTACAAAATAAACACAGTAAACAACAAACTAAACAAACTTCTAAACTATATACAAATGAAACAAAACCAGAATTCTTTTAACATTAAACAGTAACTTAATTTATGTATAAATTGTCTCTTGATGTTTGAGGCCTATGATATGGAGTCTTGGAGTGTTCAATGACTTTAGTCTTTATTTTCCCAGATACCTCATGAGGTGTTTCAGTGGTTGGGATTCCCAACATCTCTGCCCATTGATCAGCATCTGGGATTTGTATAATTCTGTCAACGTCCCTCCTTTCCTCTATCTCCATGTCAATATTTACATTTGTATTTTCCATCTGTGCTGCTTCATCAGAAGTTGGCACTAACTCTATTCTTTCCCTCTCCTCATCCCTGAGATCTCCCGAGGACTTTTGAATTAGCTGGTCAATATGTCTATTAAGCAAAGAGCCATCTGCAGATTCAATTTTGTAACTTGATGGTCCATTTTTGTCAATAACCTTGCCTGGTAGCCATCTTGGACCGACATTAGTGTAATTTCGGTACATCACCTTTTGACCTTCATTAGTCTGTCTAGATTTTTTCTGACTGTTGTCACATATCTGGTTTTCAGTCTTTTTATGTTGTAAATTGTCTGGGTGTATTGTATCCAACAGTGTTCGCAATCTTCTCTTCATCAAGAGTTCTGCTGGGGTTTTATTTGTTGTCGTGCAAGGTGTGCTTCGAAGCCCCAGTAACAGATTTGGAACTCTTATTTCCCAGGCCAAATCTTCCATTTTCCGCAGTTTATCCTTTATGGTTTGAACCATTCTTTCAGCTAATCCATTAGTAGCTGGGTGGTAAGGAGCTGTGGTGACTTGGCGTATATTATTGGCCTGCAGAAATTGTTTAGTTTCACTTGATACAAACGAAGTGCCATTATCAGAAACTATTACCTCACACAGTCCATGTATCGCAAATACTGTTCTAAGTAGTTTTATTACCGTGGCGGAAGTCGTATTGTTTACAATGAAAAGTTCAGGCCATCGGGAATACGCATCTACCATGATCAGAAAGTATTTGTTATGGAAAGGTCCGGCGAAGTCCACATGGATTCTTGACCATGGTCTTGTGGGTGTTATCCAATCGTGTGAAGTCTTAGGAGGCATGTGCCTGTGTTCTAAGCATTTGATGCAGCCGCTAACCAAAGAATCTATCTCTTCGTTGAGACGTGGCCACCACACGTAGCTTCTAGCCAAGGCTTTAGTTTGAACAATTCCTGTATGTGTTTTGTGTAACATTTTTAGTACAGCTGGGCGTAATGTTTCTGGTACTATAACACGGCAACCCAGCAGCAGACAGTCCTCATGTAAAGAAAGTTCCATACGATTTAGCCAAAACGGACGGAGATCCGCATCCGTTACTCTGTTTGGCCAGCCGCGTTGTACATAGTGTATGACTTGGGATAACAACTTATCACGTTTTGTCTCAGACGAAACATTTTCGGCTGTATAAGGGAAATCTTCTGGTGTCTCCGCCATCAACAAAACTTCACCAATCTGTAGTTCTGGCTGATCCGGTACCGGTTGTGGCCAGCGACTAAGACTGTCGGCGTTCCCCAGTTCTGCTCCTGGTTTGTATAATATTTCATAGCTATGTGAAGTTAACGCGATAGCAATCCTTGTCAGTCGCGGAGAAAACATGTTGGGCATAGGTTTCTTTGGATCAAAAATTCCAAGCAGTGGTTTGTGATCAGTAACAATCGAAAAATGTCTTCCCATTTGATGTATATGTATGTAGGTTAAGCTAGGCATAGATACTTAGCGCGCGCTGCGACGCGCGCTCCGATTCGTTCAGTCAGTAATAAACCAGCTCACAGCTAATAAGGTTGTTTTACTTAGCTCCATACATCTCACTGACGACGAAGTAGGATTACCCACGCGCAAAAAAAAAAAAAAAAATGTCCGCTTATTTAGGAACTTTATCAGTGTTCGATCACAAAATAAGTGAATGGTTAATTTATAAAAGCAAATTGACTCAGTTTTTAAAAATCAACAGTGTAGACGATGAAGTGAAAAGTGGAATTTTGCTAACTCACCTCACGGAGGAGACCTACCGTCTCGTAATCAACCTAGCGTATCCGAAGGAATTAGAAACGCTAACATTCGGCGAGCTTTTGGATTTACTCGATGGTCATTTCAAGCCTAAGAAGTGCTCATTCGTCGACAAGGCAAAATTTTTTGGTGCTACCAGGAAGTCAGGCGAAACATTGGGGGAATGGGCGGCGCGAATAAGAGGTTTGGCTATATATTGCGACTTCGGCGCTGCCTTGGAAACGAACCTTAGGGACCGTTTCGTCCTCGGTCTGAATGCCGGTCCCGAAAGGGACAAGCTGTTCGAACAGAGGCCTTCGTCGCTGACGTTAGCGCGGGCTATTGAAATGGCGGAGCAAGCGGCTTGTGCTAAAGAAGCTAAGGTCATGCTCAATTCCGGCGTCACCAGCGACGTTAGTTTGGTAAAGGAGGAACCAATATATCGCGCAGGATTCCAGGGCCAGTCCGGTCGGGGTCGTGGTGGCGTTAACGGCAACGGAAGCGGCGGCGGGGCCGGCGACCAACGTGGCAATGGCGGCAATGGCGCCAATGGCGCAGGCGCACGCTGCGCAATTTGTGGTATGAAAAACCATAATAGTGAAAAGTGCCGTTACAAAAATTACAAGTGTCTAAAGTGCGGTGTAAAAGGACATCTAAAAAAAGTGTGTACTGCAAAAGACTCGTGTGTTTACCACGTCAACACAAACCAGGAATGCAGTAATCAGGACGCGGATTGTGAGGAATGCCAGAACTTTAATTTAAGGTATGACAAGCCAATTCAAATTGATTTGATTTTAGGTAGCTCCCAGTTATTGATGGAACTCGATTCAGGTTCTGGTGGCAGTGTTATTTCAGATAAATTGTATCAGGATAAGTTTTCGCAGTATCCGTTGGAACAGTCCAACATTAAAATGTGCCTATATAACGGACATAAAATATCACCTTTGGGGTTTTTTACCATAGAAGCTTTTTATAATGACATTAGAAAAATGATAAAAATTTTTGTTATCAAAAATGGAGGCCCTCCCTTGCTGGGTAGAAATTTTATGTCCGCTTTTAACTTAATTTTGACCACTAGTTTAAACTCCGTCCAAGTCAAGGATGGTAATTATATAGATATTTCGGATTTGCTTGGTAAATTTCCCAATCTATGGCGTGATGAATTGGGTTCGTTCAATAGGTTTAAAGTTCAGCTTCAAGTCAAAGAACATTCCGTACCCAAGTTTTTTAAGCCGCGAACTGTACCCTTTGCGCTTAAAGATAAGGTCGAAAAAGAGTTACAGCGTTTTGTTGATGCGGGTATTTTAATTTCTGTTGATCATTCAGAATATGCGACACCAATAGTACCTGTATTGAAGGAAAACGGACAAGTAAGAATCGCAGGTGATTTTTCGGTTACACTGAACCGAGATCTTATCATAGAGAAATATCCTTTGCCTAGGATAGAGGAGGTATTTGCTAAAATTGGGGGCGGTGAAATGTACAGTAAAATTGATTTAAAAAATGCGTATAATCAATTTATTTTAGAGGACGCGTCTCAGCCTCTTACAACTATAAGTACTCATAAGGGCCTATATATGTATACCAGGCTAGTGTACGGCTTAGCTAATGCACCAGCGATCTTTCAAAAATCGATGGAAATCTTACTCGCGGGAATTGACGGAGTAAGCGTCTGGCTCGATGATATCTGCATCACAGGCCCGGATAAAAAGTCACATTTGGGTAGGTTATATGAAGTTTTGCGTAGGTTAGACGATGCCGGCTTACGTTTACAGAAAGATAAATGTGATTTTTTTAAAAAAAGCGTCTCGTATCTAGGGTACGTTATCAGCAAAACTGGATTGATGACCAACCCGGATAAGGTAAAAGCCATAATGAGCGCGCCAGATCCTACCAATGTGACCGAGGTAAAACGGTTTTTAGGAATAGTCAACTATTATAGGAATTTTATACCTAACGCCTCTTCACTTCTTAGTCCTTTACACGAGCTATTACGTAAGGACGCGGTTTGGGTTTGGGGAGACAGGCAGCGCAGCGCTATGGCGAGCGTGCGGCGCGAGCTGGCTTCGGAGCGCGTGCTGGCGCACTTCGAGCCGCGCGCGCAGCTCGTGCTCACCGTGGACGCGGGCCCGGCCGGGCTCGGCGCCGTGCTGGCGCAGCAGGCGCCCGACGGCCAAGAGCGACCGCTAGCTTACGCGTCGCGTTCGTTAACCAGTAGCGAGCGAAATTACAGCCAAATACAAAAGGAAGCGACTGCAATAATTTTTGGAGTTAAACGATTCCATCAATATCTCTATGGTCGCAGCGAGCCTTTTACACTTAGAACCGATCATAGACCCCTAGTATCGATATTTAATAATAAGACGGGTATACCGGTGACGACGGCGCTGCGACTGCAGAGATACGCTATCGTACTATCGGCTTACAATTATGTTGTACAGTATGTCGCGGGCGATAAGAACATGGTAGCGGATTATTTTTCTCGTGCACCGTTGGCTTGCAAAAACGAAGCAAATGAAAGCGATATAGATACCTATTATGCTCTTAAGTTTTTAGATGAAACTTCTCCCGCCACTACGACCCATGACGTCACCCGAGCTACAGCGAGCGATAAAACCATGCAAACAGTTGTTAAGTACTTGATAGGGGGCTGGCCGCGAAAAATAAATTGTACATCGGTACTGCCGTATTTTCAATGCAAGTCGGACCTACAATTTGAAAACGGTTGTTTATTTAGAGGGCATAGGATAGTGATACCGCAGTCGCTTAGAGATAAAATGTTACGAGAATTACACGACACGCATCTAGGTATTATTAAAACCAAAAGCAATGCCAGAGGGAGGATGTGGTGGCCAGGGATCGATGCCGACATCGAGCGGTGGATCGGCGCGTGCGCGACGTGCGGCGGCCTGCGCGCCGCGCCCCCCCGCGCCCCGCCCGCGCCGTGGCCCGCCGCCGGCGCGCCGTGGCAGCGCCTCCACATTGATTACATGACCGTAGGGCAAAGGGTATATCTCGTGGTGGTTGATTCGTTCAGCAAATGGGTGGAATGCTTGCACATGCATAATGGAGTTTCCTCAAAAGCGCTAATTAGTAAATTAAAGGCGATTTTTTCAATCTTTGGTATTCCAACAGTTATAGTATCGGATAACGATGTTAAAATTAACTCACTCGAGTTTAAAACCTTTTGTACTAGTAACGGTATTAAATATATGACGACACCGATTTATCATCCGCCTAGTAATGGACAAGCCGAAAATTCGGTCAGAACTTGTAAAAAGATGCTTAAGTGTGTAATAAAGGATAACCTACCACTTTGTCAAATAAATGAATTGTTATTAGGCTACTTGTTTAATTATAGGAACACGGTGCACTGTTCCACCGGCGAAACGCCCGCTAAGCTGATGTTTGGACGGACCTTACGTTCTCGCTTAGATTTAATTATGCCTTCAAACGACAAAAAAACTTTTGCGTCGTTATCAGACATTAATAAACGGCAATTTGATGTCAATGATGTTGTTTGGGTACGTTGGTACAGTGCACGGAAGGAATCATGGCGATTGGGAATTGTTACCCAAAAAGTAGGAAATCGTATGTTTAAAATTAGAATCAAAGATTTAAATATCGAATGTATAAGACACGTAGATCAAATTTTTAAGTATACAGGTAGCAACGTTAATTTGATATTTGATAGTGGCATAGACGTGCCTCATCAATTTCAACCGTCGGATTCTATGAGTTCAGCGATAGACGAACCAGTTCTGGAAAATCCAGGGCAACTAATAGGTGACGGTCAGACTGCGGTAGATACGCTGGCGGTTGGAAGTGGTGAGTCACGATCTCCTATTGTTATTGAAGAAGGGGATGATGATTGGGCAGATTGTAGCGCCGAAGAGTGTGAGAGAGGGATAAATACGGAGACACACGCCAGGGAAGTACCGTCAGTACAGGCTGGCCTGGCAGGACCCGCAAGCAAGCCATCTGGCGATAGCGCCGCCGATGCTGCGAGCCTGGTCCACGAACTTCCCGTTCCGTCACCCACACTCACACGTCCCAAGCGTGTTAGAAATATAATAGACTATAAGAAATATTTTTAAGAGCATAGTTTATTTTATTAATGTACTGTATTGTTTGTCAACAGGTTCAAAGTCTAATTGGGGAGGAATGATGTATATGTATGTAGGTTAAGCTAGGCATAGATACTTAGCGCGCGCTGCGACGCGCGCTCCGATTCGTTCAGTCAGTAATAAACCAGCTCACAGCTAATAAGGTTGTTTTACTTAGCTCCATACATCTCACCATTACATAGTTATGAAACTTTGTGATACCGAACATGATAGCTGCTGCCTCCTTGTCGAGCTGCGAGTAGCGCCGTTCATGAGTATGTAGTGTCCTGGATGCCATCGCAATAGGGCGCTCTTGTCCATCTCCCATGTCGTGTGATAATACCGCTCCAACACCGTATTCCGAACTATCGCATGTAAGTATTAGCGGTTTTTGTAAGTCGTAATGTACTAAGGTTAGGTCAAATGTGATAAGCCGTTTTGCCTTATCGAACGCGTCCTGTTCACATTTTGTCCATTTCCATGTCCGTGCTGTCTCTAATAACCTATGAAGTGGTTCTAGCAATGTAGCTTTGCTTGGTACAAATCTCTCATAGAAGTTGTACAGACCCAAAAATGCTTGTAATTCCGGCTTGTTTTTTGGTTCTGGTGTGTTTACAATAGATTCCACTTTACTTGGCGATGGATGAATGCCCCCGGCGTCAATGACGAAACCTAGGAATTCCACCTTTTCTTTAGCAAATTTGCATTTGCTTTTATTAAGGCGTAGTCCAGCCTGCTCTATTCTGTCTAACACTGCGTCAAGTCTTGTCTGCATTTCCGGCATTGTATGTCCACATATAATAATGTCGTCGATCAGTACAGCTACTCCGCTGATGCCCGCCAGTAATGAACTCATTAGTCGTTGAAAAATTCCGGGACTTGCTTTTACTCCGAAAGCCAATCGATGCATCGTGTACAAACCCTTGCAGGTGTTCAAAGTGAGTAATTTTGCCGCATCTTCATCCACAACTACCTGCGTGTACGCTCGTTCTAAATCCAAAGTCGTAAAAAATTTTCCTCCGGCGACAGTCGCGAAAACTTCGTTGGCTGTAGGCATTGGATATGTATCCGATTCAGTCGCTTCATTTACTGTACTTCGGTAATCGCCGCATAGTCTTACTTCACCTGACTGTTTTATAATAGGTACGACCGGCGTTGCCCATTCTGAGTAGGATGTCGGGCGAAGCACTCCTTCTTTTTCAAGTCTATCTATCTCCTTCTCAACTCTGTCCTTGATGGCATAAGGAACAGGTCTAGCTTTCAAAAATTTTGGCGTAGCCTCTTTCTTTAAATGTATAGCTACAGGATGTCCTCGGTAGGTACCTAAACCTTCCTTGAAAACATTCACGTGTTTGGCCATGACCCGAGTCATCTCTACGTCGGTCGCACTCGAAATGAAATTGATGTTCATCGTTATGTTTAGTGGGGCTAACCAATCTCGAGCCAACAGATTAGGCCCGTTACCCTTAGCGATGATAACGCTTAAGACACAACTGATGTTTTTGTATCGTACGGGCAGCGTGACTTGCCCAAGAAGCCTGACCGGTGTCTCGGTCCATGTGCGGAGCGTGAGGCGTGCGGGGAGCAGCGCGTCGCGCGGCAGGTGCGTGCGCAGGGCGCGCCACGTGGCCTCGTTGACGATGGAGAAACTGGCGCCCGTGTCCAGCTGCATGCGCACCACCACGCCCGCCAGGGATACTTCTATTTCGTACGGCGGTATTCGGCTGATGCTCTTTGTCGCTGACTGGACGCAGTACACTCCATTCAAACGATCTTCTTGTTCGTCGGCGAAATTTACGTTTCTTTTGTCGTTTTTCTTTTTTAGACAGATTTTTTCTAGGTGACCCATTTTCTTACAATATCGGCATACAGTCTTCACATGACGGCACTCTCCCGAGTGTCGGTCGCCGCATCGATAACACAACCGGATAGTTGACTTTTGTTGAAGCGCGTTGACGTCCATTGGCTCGACGCCGAGCGATGTCGTATGCGCCGTCGGCGTTGAAGAAAACGGCGTGACCTCACTAGCTGATGATGATGCTGAAGTACCGGCAGTGGCTGCGTCTTGGATCATACGAACGTCCTTTCCCGCACTTTCAGCTGAAAGTATGGCGTCTACTACGTCTTGATAACAAATATTGTCTTTCTTCAATAACTCGTATTGTAGCTTAGAGTCACGCATACCACATACTAGTCTGTCTCGTAACATTCGCTCTAAATCCACGAAATTGCAACCCGAACTGAGTCTTCTGAGTGTAGCGATGTAATCCGCCGCGGATTCGTCCCGTGCTTGATCACATTTGTAGAACTTGAAAGACATCGAAATCTCGTTAGGTTTTGGACTGTAATGTCTCGTAAGGATTGATTGTATTTCTTGGAATGTCACATCACTAGCTTTCCTTGGAGTAATTAATGCAAGTAACGTCTCAAACACCCGCGCACCGCTTATCGAAAGGAAATTAGCTCGTTTAGCACAATCTTCACTGACGCCATTTGCCTCAAAACAAAAATTTAGTCTATCGAGATAATTATTCCAATTATCTGTTTGTGGGTTGAACTGTTCGAATTTCACTGCTTTAGAAGTCATTTTTAACACTTTTTAACCAAACGTCGCCACTATTATGTCCAGATTATCAATTAAAACACATTGTTGTATTTTAGACGTGTATTGCAGCTAGGGAGCTGAATAGCAAAGTGAGGGTAGTTTCGCATTTAATCATCTACATACATAAATCCACTTTATCTAAACTATAAGGTAGAATAGTTTCCATAGATTATAACATGACAGGTTTATAAATGGGGGTAAGATTGTACCAAAATATAACACAGAATGCATAAATAAATTCTTATGGAGAGATAAGTAGTCATTGTTGTACTCAAGATTATGTTTTTAATATTGAGATATTTAAATTGATTACATTATTAGGTACTTACCACAAATACAACACAACAAGTATGACTGTTACATATTTATGTATTTATTTAAATACACTGGAATGCCAATAGCATTACAACAAGGACATCAACATTAGATACATGAGATAATGTCTCAATAAATAATATTAGTTATTAAAACATAACATACCTACTTAAAACAATTTTATTGGATTTAAGTTAAATACACTGACATATTGATCATAACTATAAAATCTCCTATTAAATTCAGTCATCACATGTATTGATAAATTGAGATGGTATTTATTTCTCAGGGCTTTAACCTTTCTCAAAAGCCTTTCCTTCTTGCTGCAAGCTGACTCACTCATGTGTGCCTGAATGTGTAAATTGTACAACTTAGGAAGGGCTTCAATAATTAACTCCGGATTGCCTAAGTTTGTATCCTCATGTGACTTCTCTTCTATGATATAAATACTTTCTAGATTCTGGCATTTTGCAAGCGCTTTGAACAATGTCTGAAAATTTATCCTCCTATCTGTGAAACGCAAATTTTTTAAACTTTTACAATTATGGATGTAGTTAGAGACTGGCTGATAACAGGGTGATATGACAGGAGCTTCCAAATTCAGTGTCACCAGATTAACACAGTTACTAAATAGCACTTTGAAGAACTCTGCTGTGAAACGGACAGATCCAGTCAAGCTTAGAAAAGTTAGTTTTTGAAGATAATTTGAGTTTGCTGAGAGTGTGACAGGGTTCATTATGAACTCATCAAATGGTAAAGATAGTTTCAAACTGTCCTTAGATTCAAAAAGCTTGTCATAATCTAATGTGACATCTGGTGGTGCCTTGCGTTTGCCTTTTGGTCCTTGATACCGTCTTTCTAATTTTCCATCTGGTACTGTTGGGGTCAAGTAAAACCAGTCATATCCATTTGGCACTGGAGATGGCGGGTCAATGTTTTTAGCACAGTCCCAAGGGAAGTATGGTCTTAATTTTTTTGTTAATTGTTTGAAGAACTCTTCGTCAAATGAATTTGATTCTTTATCCCAAATCATTATTGCAGCATTGCCCATTATCGCATCATCATACTCAGATATATAAACTTTGTCAGTTTCAATATCGAAGGTGTCTTGAAAGTATTGCTTGAAGATTGGGGTAGAATGAACATTACAATTCTTAAGGTTTTGCCTAATAATCACAAGAATCTCAACATTATCTAAATTTACCAAAGACAGAACAGGTAGCATAAAGAATGAACCGAAAAATGCATAAACTGTTGTCCAGTCCAAGAAGTACAAGGAAAATTGGCGGAAACTTGGCATTGAAACATTTCCTGCTAATTCTGGCACATATACTGTGTGCAGACGATCACTTTCAGAGATAGAGAACTTTAATAAGTTAAGGTTGGCATCTTGCAATAGAAGTAATGAAAGCTTGCCATATAATAGATTTGTAGCAGAGCCAACAAAATGGACATTGCTACAGTTTTTGAATGCTTGCTGACACTGTGCAATGGCTTCATCACTGAGCTTTGCAATACCATTTTTTTTTATCATGAAGTTTAATGTTATATCAATTATGGTGGGGCATACATTATAAATTGATATAAAATCATTTAAACTGAGCTCAGTGTATGATATATCCAAAGTGAGCAGATTTTTCAATTTGCTCATACCACGTAAAAGTATAGTTTTTCTAACATCAGGTGCTCCACACAAGCTGAGTTCTTTTAACTGACCAGCAATATCAGTTAAGAATTTAGTTTTAAATGTGTTAACAGAAGCTAATGTGTTTCTGGAAAAGCAACATTTCTTCACCACCCCTGGCATTGTGACTACATTTCGAATATGCCTGCAGGTCTCATACATGTTGAACACTGATGGTGTGTCCAAATATTCAATTATCATAATCGTAATTTCTAGGGGAAGATCGACGAAGTTAATCCTGAAACAGTAAAATATATTATTTATTACAAATATTCTAGAGTTTAGAATATAGATATTTTTGTTATATCTAAAGGTACTCACATGATCGTTGTTTTTGTTCCTTCTTTTATGAAACAGCTGATGGTGCAATGTTTACGTCGAGGATCATCTGTTTGTGGCAAGTCGATAACACCGACACGATTTATAGCCAATGGTCGATTTGGACGACAATTTGAAGCTGTTGAAATGTAGTAACTGGGATTTTCCAAGCTTAGCTCTTTCTTAGAGCTTTTATTCACTTTATCAAATCAATATCGAGGAAATCCTCCAACAATGTTTCAACCAGGGTGTCCGTTTTGCATTCCCTGTTTCTTGAATGAAATTGAAAGGGTCTATCATGGATCAGTCAGACGTACACTCCAGCGTTCCTTTAATCATTTCTTCATCCAACCCAGCCGTATCGGCCTACGGTCGAAAACAAGACGACAATTTTCATTTCAACTTGATCATGACTTCAATCAAGCAAAACAAAATCGATTAATCTCGCCGGCGGCCGGGCGGCAGGGTTGGATTCAGACCCTCAAAAAATTATTGTCTTTGGAAATTAAAAATATACTACTTGTCGAAAATTATACTACGTTTCGTTTTTCGTGGATATCAATATTAAAAAGCATTTATGTAAGTGAAATTTTCTTTATTTAGTAATTGTTAATGTACAAATCAATCAAATTGAGGCAAGTAGATGTTTATCTCAGCACCGACCATCACACCCATCTGTTAGAACGACCGATAAAGTACAACACTACGCGGGGATTCTCCGAAGCTTGTCGCTGTCGCTTATTTTCGGCTTTGGGTACTTTGTTCTTTTAGCCACCACTAATCGTTGGCTGATTCGATATTACCATACATACAGAACTTCCCGAAATTGTAGGATAAATAATAAAAAGCAAAATGATTCAACCAATAAAAGTTGTCAATCAGCTTGAAGGTAAAATTATGGTATTTTCGCGTAGTATTCTGGCTTTAAGATACTACATACTACACATAATGAAATAATGGTACAAATAGTATAATTATACTACAAAATCCAACACTGCCGGGCGGAGGCATTGCTTGCAGCTTTTTTTTCCTACTAAAATTATCTAGATGTCATGTCAAACTTCAAAGTCAAAATGGTTTGTTTTACCACTCCACCAAAATTATACCCTAACTAGCCGCACTCCGCGGTCTCACCCCGCGTAGTTCCCGTTCCCGTGGAAACACGGGGATAAAATATAGCCTCTTTTACTCAGGGATAATGTAGCATTCTAAAGCTACTGTTACACAATGCTCTAAAATAGCGTGCTATTGAGTATAATCAATATGAGCATGCTTTTAAGCAGTTTACATTTGCAAGCAATAGACATGCTAGTTATAAGTACCTATGCTCCTGAATAAGCATGCTCAAAGCAGACACTCCAATACAATGCCATTTTATACCGTGCTCTCTCGCTCTCTGTCTCAGTTCAAATCAAACAAAGCTATGGACAATCAAACAGCTATCCGTATGGAGCTGAATAAGGTCATCCTTTTGCTGGCGATGCAATGCATCCAGAAGCTTAATCTAGTAAGAAAGGAAAGAGAAAGATTTGGGTCCGTGATTGGATATCTAGAAGAACGGACTTAGGAGCAAGTGCTCAATTGCTTACAGAAATGAGAGTAGAAGATGCTGCGGGTTATAAAAACTATTTGCGGATGCTACCGCATCAATTTGACTTTTTACTATCTCAAGTTAAAAGCGCTATCACACAGAAACAAGCTAAACACATGCGAAATGCATTCCCAGCTAAAGTGAAGTTGGAAGTGACATTAAGATATCTAGCAACTGGAGATTCTTTACATACCTACATTGGAAGCAGGGTTGGAAAATCTACTATATCGATATTTCTACCTGAAGTTTGTGAAGCAATATAGGTACTTACAGTGCTTTGAAGGATTATTATAAGGGTAAGTAAAACAGTTGGTAGTAGAGATAAGATATTTATTTAAAAAATCAATAATGTGTAAATTTTTAATTTTGGTTTTAATGATTTTCACAGTCAAGGACGGATCCTCCATGTTCGTTATTAAGTCTTGGTACGCATTATTTCAATCAAATTATTTTTATACTGCGGTATGCGGGGATTCCACAAGCTCGTTATTTCGATATACGAGTAAATTTACAAATTTGAGCATTTTTTCGTCGCCCCAGCGAGACATTTTGCGTGAAATTGTGCACTTGTTGCGAACAACTGATCGATTCGATACTAGCATGCTCAATAAGCAAACCTGTTCACATGCGCTAAAAGCACGCCCCCCTCCACCCGCGCTGTGCGATTTTTGAGCAAACTCGAAAATGAGCATGCTCATTATTAGCAATGTTTCAATACACATGCTACTAATGAGCATTTGCTCAATAAAAGCATGCTTTAGTGCTAGTAATGAGCATGTGTACCTAATGCTACTGTTACACAGTTACACATGCTCTAAAATAGCATGCTAAAAAGCGTGCTATTGATGATGAGCACGCTTATGAGAGCTTAAATTTGCTAGCAATTAGCATGCTAGTTTTAATAATAATATTAGCATGCACAATAAGTAAACCTGTTCACACGCGCTAAAAGCACGTCGATTTTTGAGCATGCTCATTATTAGCAATGTTTCAATACACATGCTACTAGGAGCATTTACTCAATAAAAGCATGCTTTCGTGCTAGTAATTAGCATGTGTACCAGTAGCTTAACTGTAGCTTATGGTGCAATAATTTACCACTCCACCAATTAATGTAATTAATTTATACCTACCTTAGAATAAAAACACTACAGAAACCAAGTCCGCGCGTCCATTTTGAAGCACTTTCATTGGAGCCAGAAATGGCTCCAAACGCCGTACCGCGCCTTAGTGTTCAATGTCAATTCACGCCGAACGTGTCTCGCGCAAAAAAGTTAATTATGACGGTTTGTGCAATTCAATGAGCCGTTTTCAGTAAAACATAAAAAAAGTGTTTTCTACTAAACCAAACAGATGGAGCTGGTAAGCGGAGAAAACAAGTATGTGATTGATTACAAATGCTGTCATTTTCAAATTGTGTTTCCTTCCATTAAATGACAACAAATGCCATCTATAAGGTTCGAGGGAACTATTTTTGAAATTTTTACTTTTTAATGAAAACGCCTCATTGTGTCACAACACATCTGAAAAACAAAAGATGTGTAACAATATCACTTTTCACAGGTAAGCATGCAATATTTCATAGAATTTTCTAGTTAATTAGGTCAAAATAGACAAGTTTTGTTTATGTTCTGTTTCAGTGCTCAGTGTTGTCCGATTGTGGACGGATATTATCCCATTTCCGTCTTTCCATCGCCGTGGGGTGCCGGCAGTAGAATGATACCCCTCCTCTAATGCCCATGGATGCAGTAAGAGCCTGCTAAGGGATACCTCTGGAAGATAGGCAGCGGCGTCTATCCGTGTATCAACATCCCATACTGCGCTCACCAACCCGCCTGCCAAGCGTGGTGAGTATAGCAACTACCCCTCATGGAGATCCATGAGGGAGGCCTGTGTTCATCAGTGGACGTTTTATGGCTGAAATGATGATTATTCCATTTTAACTGACTTAATTGCCTCCGGCCTCCGACTGATTAATTTGCTACTGATATTTAATTAGGTTGATATTTAATTAGCCTCTCATGCCCGTGGATGCAGTAACCATGTAACAAACAACATCTTTTACTGCGCTCACCAACCCGCCTGCCAATCGTGATGAGTATGGCAACTACCCCTCATGGAGATCCATGAGGGGAGGCCTGTGTTCAGTAGTGGACGTTTTACGGCTCAAAATGATGATTTAATTAGGTGACACGCTCTCTAATGTAAGTAATCATGTGTGCCGGGGCTAGATACGGTTGGCGCGGGGCAAATATTTGATTCCGGCCAAATCCTCAAGGTCGTTGGCTGGTACCCGGCCCTTAATATATTTTTCTAGTGACTTACTATGAGGCCTGTACGGTTAAAAGTTAATTGCCGTTGTGGCGGTTCCTATCATACGCCGCACAGAACACGCAGTACACAAACATGTACTAGGTGTTTTGTGTATAAAAATATTAGTTTGTTAAACGTTGTTTTGATGTAGGTAATGAAAATTAAATCGCGGTTTATTCAAATCAAATCAAATATATATTTATTTCTCTCACAACAAACCAAAATGATAATACATAGAAAGATAAAACTTATTCTATTTGAGTCGGTTTGCAGGAGACTGGTGCCTGAGATAGGTTAGGAAAAAACCTGTATTACAGGTCACCAGGTCCCTTCACTCCCCGGATTCAAAATACAAACTATAGAGGTAAAATACAAGTTATTTGAATATACATAAATGTAAATTTTATATAAATATATATTATACACACATAAAATACATATAATAACATTAATAAAATATGATGTTTTGTGTTTAACGAGTAGTATATTTGTGCTGTAGTGTGTCTGTTGTGTTGTGTTATTTAAACGTGAGTTATGTTAGCTAGTTACCCCCTGAGAACACCAAGCCCGTAAGAGTCTGGGCAACAGGAGGCAACGTGAGTGTAGAGTGTGTGCTATTATGTGTACCTATGTGAGGGCAGTTAAGTTTGTATTAACAAAGAGGTGCCAAGAGGTTTTCAGTCTCTTCGTAACTGAGGGATTTCAGCCACGTGGTTACTACAGTTTTGCATTTAAATTTGGGCATTGGGTATATAGTTAAAATCGAGTTTACTTTATTATATATAAATGGGCCAAGGTAACATAAAAAGTTCGTTGATAATTTTGTGCGGAACGTGAGTGTAGGACAGACAGTCCCCTTTCTCCGCTTATCACTCACCAGAGCCGAGTCGTACACAATTTGGGAGTGTGTAGTGAGTAGGACTTGTAGTACGAAATACTGTCTGACAGAGAGGACATCCCATCTTGTATACAACTCAGCCGTGGGGAAGCGATAAGGGAGTCTGGCGGCCACCTTCAAGATCGCTCGCTGAGCCCTTTCTACTTCAATGAGGTTAGTCTTGGCAGCCCCTCCCCAAGATGTGACGCAATAGCCTATGATGCTTTGACAAAGAGCTTGGTACACCATCTTGGTAGTTTTGTTGTCACCTAGACGACTCAAAGCCTTAAAAATATAAATTAGCTTGCGCATTCTGCCAACTAGCATGTCAATATGCACTTTAAAGGACAAAGTTTGGTCTACGTATACGCCAAGATACTTTGTGCTGGTTGCACGTTGCAATGTAGGACATGTACAAGATAATAACGTTGGAGGGCAGCTATGGGCTATTAATGAAAAATTAGGTTGAGGTAAAAGATTTCTTTTAATGGCAAACGCAACGTAGTTTGTCTTCGCAACGTTCAGTGTAAGCTCGTTACGCCTGAGCCATAAGCAGACTTTCGACAAACCGTATTGCGCTACTTCAAAAAGGTTTTCCCAATTGTCGCTACTAAAGAAAAGAGCCGTGTCGTCTGCAAAGGTAAGTATTTCTCCGCTGTTTAGTCTTATATTGCAGAGGTCATTAATGTAGACCAAAAACAGCGAAGGTCCAAGGATACTTCCTTGCGGTACTCCATAGCAGATAGACAAATCCTCACTATGGAGTCGATCTATCTTCACTCGCTGCTTCCTGTTACACAGGTAGTCAGTAAAGAGCTGCAAAGAAGATATTGTAATACCAATTACGCATTTATTAAATCTTAGTCTATCTAGCGGTGTTTTTCCAAGCGACTGGAAAACTGCATTAGTTGTCCCTATTTTCAAAAGTGGATCAAAAAGCTCTGTCGATAGTTACAGACCGATTTCACTTTTGGGTACCTTTTCAAAGATTCTTGAAAAGCTAGTAAACAAACGTCTTGTGTGTTTCCTGGAAGGCAATGGTTTGATTTCCACTAAACAATACGGTTTCCGAAAAGGAAAAAGTACGGATGATGCTGTAACTTTTGTGACTACTGCAGTGGCATCGCATTTAGACAGTGGAAAATGTTGCCTGGGTGTTTTTCTGGATCTGGCAAAGGCTTTCGACACTGTCTCCGTCCCCATACTTCTCCAAAAACTAGAAAGCGTCGGTATACGTGGTGTAACCTTAGACTGGTTTCGAAGTTACCTTGAAAATCGGAGACAGTGCGTAAGGATTGGTCAGGCTACAAGTATTCCACAATCAATACACTTTGGAGTACCTCAAGGCAGCATCCTTGGCCCTACTCTTTTTCTGCTATACATCAATGACATACACGATGTCCAAATCTCGAATGCGGATATTGTTTGTTATGCTGATGACACTGTGGTAATATTTTATGGTTCGTCTTGGCCAGAAGTGCACTCACTATCCGAACACGGCTTGGGATCTATAAATGCATGGCTTGAGGAAAACCTGCTCACATTAAACACTAAGAAAACCATGTACTTGTGCTTTCACAAAACAGCAGCGTCTGCTCCAGATGCCAGTGCGCAAATTCATCTGCACTCTAAGACATGTTTAAGATTAGGCACTTGCAAATGTGAACAGATAACCCGCACTGAAACCATAAAATACCTTGGTGTACACATAGATCAAAACCTCACCTTTAAAATGCACATAAATGTTCTCTCAGCCCGTATAAGAAAGGTGGTAGGCATCATGAAAACCTTAAGATATGTAGCATGGACTGACACACTATATTCTGTGTACTACGCATTATGTCAATCGCTCATTACCTATTGCATAATCTGTTGGGGTAGCGCAGCTCGGTCTACAATCATTCAGGCGGAAAGAGCGCAGCGCTCTGTTCTGAAAGTAATGCTACGAAAGCCATACAGATATGCCACTTCACTACTCTATAAGGAAGCTAGAGTACTAACGGTCCGACAACTTTATGTTCTTATAAGTTGTCTTGGGGTTCACAAAACTGTAATTTCATCCCCTAACTCCGTATTTTTGTCCAACCGTCGAGTCTACAGACTAGCCACTCCCTCCGTTAACACAAGATTCGCTCAACGTGTAGGTAACTTTGTGCGTATTCATGTCTACAACAAAGTTGTTAAGCATTGCAACATTAAAAATAAAAGTTTAATTGAGGCAAAACACATCATACAAGACTGGCTCTTAGCATTAACGTATGACAGTACTGAGGAAATTTTAAGAACTATTACATAGTTTTTAATTTTTAATAATACAAACCTACTGTATAATAAAAATATCTGCATGCAATAAAATAATATAAGAAAAATATATTTAACTTCATTTTTATTTATTTAAGTATATATTATTATTTTTGTAAGTAAGTAGATACCTAATCTAATATATATATATTTCTTATAAGCATATCATATCACATAAGCAAGTAGCATTTTTGTTCTGTATAAATAGTAATGAACAGGTTTCCTCGATACAGGCTTTGCCTAGTGAGGAAACCACTAGATATAACATAATTTTAAGTATAACTTTTAATTTGCTAAATAAATATTTTTCATTTTTCAATGGCAATCCCCGAACACCAATTAACTCTAATTTTTTCAGTAGTATTGGAACTGTAACCGTGTTAAATGCTTTCGCCAAATCCAAGAAAACAGTAAGGCACTTCTTTTTTTTATCCAGGTTAGTCACAATTAAATTGGTTAGCTGATGGACAGCATCACTGGTTGATCGGGAGGAACGGAAACCGTACTGCGACGAGGAAAGCAGCATGCTGGATTCTAGGTACTTAATGAGCCGGGTGTTCATCAGTTTTTCCAATATTTTTGACAGTGATGGTAATATTGAAATTGGCCTAAAGTTCTCGACACGGCTACAGTCTCCACCTTTGTGAATGGGTTTAATGAGAGCCGTTTTAAATGCAGTAGGAAATTTGCCATTAGCAAATGATAGGTTACAAATATGGGTGATTGGTGCTGTTAGTAAGTGTGCGTATCTTTTTATTATTGATCCAGAGATTTGGTCTATACCCACGGCACAACTATCTTTGAGACCCATTATGGTTTGGAAAACTTCTTGTTTGTCAGTGGGAAGAAGAACAAACGAATTCATAGGTGTATGAGTTTCATAATCACTGTAGTTATTGTTGCTTGATGGATTATGTTTTAATATATCTTCTGCTAATGTTCTACCTACGTTAGAGAAGTAATAGTTAACATCGTTGATGCTTTTATTTTGGTCCTGTGTAGATATTAGGTTAAAAGCATGGTCTGTGGGTTTTTTGATGCCAGTAACGTCCTTAATAACCTCCCATAATATTATTTATTACTTTTTCATCGTCGTTAACGTCGTAATAATGTTTACTACATTGTTGTTTTCTTTTATATAACTTATATTGAGATTCAACTTTAATTTACTACTGTATTTCATACGAATTAAAAAATAAATTGTTGAAAATTGTTGTTGTTTTCTTCATTGATATAGACGTCCTCACAATGTTACAAGTTAACATTATCATACCTATACTTTAACCACACTTATTATGTATACATATGTATATTACGTATTATTGCCAAAAACAAATGGTTATCAGCGGTGGAATAATTTCCTCGCTTCCGGGGAAATTGCACCTCCACTGGCAACATTAGACAAGTGTATGTGTGCGTGTCGCCGAGCGTAAGCTAGTAAGCGTCACATCTGTGTGAATCGGAAAAGTGCTTCATTATTGACAGAGCGCTTGTATGAAGATTATCTTTCTGTAGTGTTTTTATTCTAAGATACCTACTTTATATTACACTAGCCGCGCTCCACGGTTTCACCCGCGTAGTTCCCGTTCCCGTGTGAATACGGGTATAAAACATAGCCTATGTTACTCAGTGATAATGTAGCATTAAGGCTCAACTAGTCGCGGAGGCAAAGTCGTCAGTGGGCGCGGCGGCCTAAATGTATGCTATCTCACCTGACATAGTGTGTTTACCCGCGCGCTAGAATGAAATGCACAATGATTCGTTCCTAAACCGACCGCGCAAAAATATCGAATAGACTTTTAGCGCAAGGGTTATTATAGAAAAACTTGAATGTAATCTTTTCAAAATAATATTGAATAATTAACCTTTTTAATCAACCAACTTTTGAATAATTAAACTATGTCGGAACGGTGTTTATTTTTGAGTTTTCTTTCTCCTTATATTATTTAGTTTCGTCCAAAGTTGGGCTAAAATCAGTGTTGAAATACGAAAGTTTAGAAGCTTGTATTTTTGAAATAAATACTTTGTTTTACGGTTTGGGGTGTATACAAACATAGATTATGACGAGATAAATTGATATACCTAATCCTTAGTATTGGATGGTTAACGTCAAACAGTGGAGTAGTTACCCTTCCACGTTTGTATGGAAAGATGGGCGACTCGTTCATCCTTAAAGCCTGAGGAGTTAACTTCAAACGAGATAAATCTCTAAGATTAATCTCGTCTAAGGTTAACTTTTGCTATGGCAACATAAGCTAGGTATAATTTGTAATCTAGATGGGAGTGGACCTGTAATTGGGAGAACACTAGCCAATGCTTTTTATTTATTTATATTAGGGAGGCCTATGCCCAGCAGTGGGTCGATAAAGGCTGATGATGATGATGATATTAGGGAGACCATTGGCATAATAATGCATAAATAGTTATTATTATTTTTATTGTTTTTACTTTTGTAATTGTTCTGTGTACCTAGGTACCTACACCAGATCTTCAGTTGGTGATTCAAATAAATAAATAACATACGAAATACAAATCTTTCCTCCTTAAAATATTGAGAGAAGAAAGATTTGTATTTTGAGAGAAGAAAGACCGTTTTTAAAAATTCTTTATTTCTTCCCTGCGTAATATATTTTTTCCGTACCTATTAGCTTGCCCTAGCAGTTTTAGCATAAAACGCCTAGAAGCCCACATTCATAGGCTAGAATCTACTTTGTAATGCTTATTTTACTATGATCTTATCTGATTAAAATGATGCTGTGCTAACAACATGTGACAAAAATCATCTGGCTACCACACAGAATAGCTACCATGAGCTGGCAACGCTGAGTAGGTCATAGACATAGAATGAGTATATAAATATTACCAACCAAAGCATGTGTGAAAGGAAGTGGAAGTAAATTCTGACAGAGAGGTATAATTGCCATCATAAAATAATGAACGGAAATTACGTCATTATCCAGTCAACTTCCACAATATTATTGGACTAATATAGATAAGCTTCAGAAATACGGTGATCCGATTTAATTTGATTTAATTACCAATTATTACATATTGTTTTAACTTAATGAAGATATTTATGTTGTGATAATAACTAACCCAAGCGAATTCATAATGAAGACAACTGCGATAATTTTTCGTACAACTTAGATTTAAGTTTTGTTAGAAAAACTTACCTGGTAACGTTATGAGGTCGGCGGGATTGTAATAATTAGTGAAGAAGTGTAGTAATTAGCATTGCATTAGTTATATTTTTGCATTCTAATCTGGTTACCTACCTTTCTAAAGTAAACTCATTGGTTTTTACCACTACTTTTTAATAATCAGAAACAACGTAGGTAGAGTTCGCGCAAAACTTCTTGAGCTCTGTGAAGTTAGCTTCAGTGACTGCGCAGTACACAGTTTTTAGGGCGTTGAGGGGAAGGAAGGAATGTAAAAGGTGTACGAGAGGGGCTCAGTCTGTGAAACTAAGGTTGCCAGCGCGAGTTTTGGTGTATTTTCGTTTTATCTAGCACACATTTTAATATGCATTTATTTATTTTTCAATTTAAAAAACAAACATATTTAAAAATCAATTATTATATTGAATTAAGAATTAATAAAAACTGAAATGCTAGATCAAATTCACCTTTACTTATCGCAAGAAGCCAATTTTTGAATATAAAATTTCTACTGTGTAGCAAGATTACTTATAACCTAGTTGGCAATATTGAATGAACATGTCAAGATGCGCAACTTTGCATTTGCCGCAACGTTCACAGAGCTCAAGAAGTTTTGCGCGAACTATAAACCGAATTAAATACGAGACAAGTACAATCACATTTTATCAACCATAAATAATCTTGATTGAGAACCAGGCTATTAACATTTTTTAGACCTTATGTGCATTAGGTGTAACCCTGTGTTGGATGTCCTATATTAAATAAATCTACCGATCATCTCGTTTTAGAGACTTGTATCATTGCAAAGTATTTTTTTAATATATACGTATTATTACAGATTTAAGTCTAAAGCATTACATATCATGGCCATACTAAATTATAACAAATTATGGGAAATACAAAATATGAACGAGTATTATTATACAAAATAGTGACGTAGCTTGGCTACAGTTAAATTAGGAAGAGAACATAGAAAACAAAGAAAAAATTAAAATAACTATAACTTTGAACTTGACAATTTCAGATAAGGTAAATAAATTAAAGGTTAAATTATGGTAACAATATCAACATAAAGGTATATTCATAGAATTATAATCTTTGGTCAAAATGTATGGCAAAAAAAAATATGTAAAAGAGTAAATCTTACGGAAACAATTAATTATAGTAAAAAAAACAGGCAGCTACCACGTCACGGTATCACCTAAGGAACTTGGTTGTTCGTATATTTTTATGTAGCTCATATAACATTTTAAATATTATTGTAAAGATGGTGCAAGTGCCATCAAAATATTGACTGAAATATAACTGAGACGCCCACTATCACACGCCTAGAAACTAAATTATTTAAAACATTTTATCTTATCACACTGCTACTTCTACTGCTGCATGGGTTGGAATTGGTTGGAATGGTACGACCAAAGAAAGTGAAAGAGTCCAGGAACACTCCGTTTGGGTACGACACTACGAAGAACGAACGATTTAATTTCGCTAGGCAGACAGATGGCATGGCAATACAATATGGCTGCAGCTTTCGAGTTTCGCTGGCAGTGCGCGGTGCTCGCATCATTTTCACTGTAGGACTAGTATATCTGACGGCAGTAAAGTTTTCATTTTCGATTTTTTAGTGAAACTTGCTTCTGTTTACGTTATTTTTATTGAATTTGTGTGTAAAAAATACTGTTTTTTCATTTCCGTCGTCACCAATTATTTCGACGACAAAATGGCGTCCCTACGCGAGATTTTACTGCAAAATGATTTTCGGATATAATTTCCTTTTCAAACAATTGTTTTGATTTAATTGTTTACTAATGATTTCATTAGGTCTTTCTCATTGTTATATTGAGGTTTCCTTTTATTCGGTCGTCAGTTTTACAAGATATCGTGTGTTCCTCAAATTTGCTACAAAATGCTCCTGGTAAGTGTAAAAATGCTTATTTTGTTATTGTTTTCGCGTTAATAACTATATTTTTATAATTTTCGTGTATTATATATTGGTGGAATGTTCTAGAAATCATGGGTGTGGCCCTGAAAATAGGTGAAATTCTAAGACGTAATTCTGTATTTAAGGTGTTTTGTGATTGTTTACAATACATTTAGGCGATTTTATGTATGAAAAAGTTGCTGTCTTTCTGTTTAATGCGTTTCATAAAGTTGGCAGTTACGTAATCTTTCTGTAATGACCAGTGAAAATTGTGTAAGAATATCACACATTTCTACAATTTAGCTTTGAATACTGACTTCCTCAGTGCACTGGATTAACTACAAGCTTTGTAGGTTATGCCCTATTGTTTCAGCAAATATCCTTTCAGTTTAGAGGGCAATAAAGTGATTAAAAACTCATTTTTTATGGACCTTAGTTTCAGACGATTTTGGTGGCTTTTAGGGTATTTTCATAATAATAACAATTAATTTGAGGTTATGTTTTTGTTTATTCAGTATAGGTTTCATGAATGAATTCTATAGTAAGTGGTTAAGCATTTACTAGGACTGCTTATTTATAAAAAAACCTGTTTTTTTAGTGGTACACAGGAATTAGTTTGTGCGAGACTGTTTTTTTCACCATTTCATAAATCCCAAGCTATTTGAATGTCTGATCTATCTTATAAGATTATAAACCTTGTTTGTATGACCAGGTTTTTTTTACAAATAACTACTATTAGAGGCTTTTATAACACATCTCTAGAACAGTATTTTGGCAACATTTGTCAGAAAAACCTATCGCACTTTGGACAGATTAATTTTATTATAATGTGTAAATGTGTTGAAAATGATTTTTAATAAGCAGATTACAATAACTCGTAGTAAAATATGTTATTTTAGCCTTCTATTATATGTTTATGTATAATTATTTGGTATTTATTTCTCTTGCAATAAATCTATCTAAAAATAAAAAAAAACTACCTTCAATTTTGACATAGATCTCCTTTCAGACTGGCTCCATGAAAGGATCAGGAAGTGAATCTGCAAGTGAGAAAGGAGGGAAGACAGACTCCAGTGGCTCGGGTTCAGGCAGTGAAAGGTGACTGTTATAAAGATTTATTTTTCATCTATTTGTTGTGATCACCTGGTCTGTTATATCATACTGTTTATGTATTTCACAGTGATAGTGGATCTAGTGGTTCTTCAGGATCAGGATCTGAGAGATCTGGTTCTGCAAAATATGGTGATAATAGGTCAAACCACAGTCATGACTCAAAATCGCCAAAACGTAATGCAAACTCATCAAAATCAGATCAAAATACTGACAGGAATTCATCGGATGATTACTCACCAAAGTCAAAATCTAGAAATAATCAGGGAAAGCTGAAAGCTGATTTATGGGAAGACAATCCAGATATATATGGCATTAGGCGTTCAGCTAGATCACGGAAAGAACCAGATCGACTGAGAATAGCTGCTGAAAATAGTGATTCTAGCGAAAGAGGAAGAAACAGTAGGAAAAGTAGAAAAAAAAGGTATGTAACATAATTAGTTCTTAAAGTCATGAAATGTTGTATTTTTTGTTGTACTATAATGCTGCAGACTCGCACCATTCTCAGAATTAGTTCTTAAAGTCATGAAATGTTGTATTTTTTGTTGTACTATAATGCTTAAGAATCGCACCATTTTCAGAATTAGTTCTTAAAGTCATGAAATGTTGTATTTTTTGTTGTACTATAATGCTTCAGACTCTCACCATTCTCAGAATTCATTCTAAAGTCATGAAATGTTGTATTTTTTGTTGTACTATAATGCTTCACACTCGCACCATTCTTAGAATTAGTTCTTAAAGTCATGAAATGTTGTATTTTTTGGTGTACTATAATGCTTCAGACTCGCACCATTCTCAGTTGAAGGCCATAAAATCATGTTTTTGTTATAGTAATCAAATTTAAATATTTTTTAGTGATTCATGGAACTCAAATTCATCAGAAAGCGATAGTGATAATAAAGGTTCCCCACCTCCACCTTCCAAACGACCAGGCCAAAGAAGTGTACCTCTAAGAAAAAAGAAGCCAGCTAGAAGAAGAAAATTCTCTAGTGATGATGATGAAAGCACAGGATCAGATGAAGATGGCAGAAGGTAAGGTCTCAATTTAAATTTAATCATATAACTTCTAAATAAGTGTTACCTAGTAGATAGATAGATAGATAAACTCTTTATTGTACATTCACCATATACATAAATTTCACAAAGAGAAACACAGACAAATATAACATACCAAGTAATAAGTCTCCTAAAATTTTAATAGACAAGCAACAAGGAGAACTGCTGCAGGTGCTGCTGTTAGTTATAAGGAAGCTAGTGATGAACAAACAGATTCCTCTGATCTTGTGGAGGTGGATGGTGAGGGAGAGGCAGACGCTGAACCTGAACCAGAAGACAATAGTGAAACAATAGAGAGAGTTATTGGGTCCCGTCGTGGCAAGAAAGGAGGTACTTATTATTTATACATACATAATTCCTTATGGTTTTTATCATCATGGTCTTTTATCCTTTCTCATTATTTTAATTTGCATTTTGTTGCAAACACAATGTTGAATTTTAGCTAATGTCTTCTTATCATTATGCAGTCACTGGAAATGTGACTACAGTCTATTACATAGAGGAGAATGGAGATTTAAATGAAGACTGTAATCCTGATGATGAAGAAACAACTGAACCTCAGTTCCTGATCAAATGGAAAGGCTGGTCACATATTCACAATACATGGGAGTCTGAAAGATCTCTTGCAGAACAAAAGGTTAAAGGAATTAAGAAATTAGAGAATTATATAAAGAAAGATGGAGAGCTAACATGGTGGAGAAAACAAGCAGGGCCTGAAGATATAGATTACTATGAATGCCAATCAGAGCTGCAAATGGAATTGATCAAAACATACAATTATGTGGAAAGGATAATAGGTAATCTCAGCATATTTTCATGTTGCATGTAAATTTTATGATTAATTTTATACTATTTAATTTTCTTATGGGTTTATTTTAGCCGAGCAGACACGAGAACTTGAAGGGGGTGAAACTGTTAGGGAATATTTTTGTAAGTGGGAGTCCCTTCCGTATGCTGATGCAACTTGGGAAGACTCAGTTTTGATAGAAAGGAAATGGCCCGAAGAAGTAGAGCATTTCAAAAATAGAGAAGCTGCTAAATCAACCCCTACAAGCCATTGTCCAGTTTTAAGAAGAAGACCAAAATTTCATCAACTCAAAGAACAACCAGAATACATGGGAAAAGACCAGGTAACCATAATTTTATGGGTACTTCACAAGCCGCCATTTTGGCCGTAATCAATCAGCACTACAAAATGGCGGCGGTATGTACGAATATGGTAGAAAGTTTATAATAATCAATTATTTTAAAATATTTTTATAGATATAAAAAATACCTAGGCGCGCTTCTTGATTTTTAACTACCAGTTTATTTATTTAACAAATATACTATTTTGTCCTACGAAATGAATCGTAGGTTTTCAAGCCGCCATTTTGAATTACAAACTACTGCAATGCATGACGTGTTCATTCTTGAAGTCTGAAGGATTTTACTAAAATTTTAATATACACATGCAACACAAAAGAAAATTCATTATAAGATGCTATAAAGATCTTTTGTTTTGTAATACATACTTAGATATTTTTTTTACAAACGGTCGCGTTTATCGATTGCTAAAAATATAATGAACTATTACGTAACAAGTCGGCGAGTTTTGTCAAAAGACTTACTTCTGATAAGATAGTGTCTTGGTATTGCATTTTAATAATCCAAAATTTGGATTATTAATATACTAATGAAAATTAAATTAACCTAAAGCTACATTTAATGTAGCTTTAGGTTAATTTAATTTTCATCATGAAATTTGATACAGCGCCATCTCGTGGTTCATTCTTAAAATAGACTACATGATTGCCTCCGTTTTACTTCACTGGCGGACTTAGAGAATTTCGCGCGGAGCAACATCAGCAGTTGTCGCCACTAGTAGGTTTTTCAACCTTGAGTTTTAACTGACCTTGCTAGTGTTTTGATTGCGATTTGCCTTTATTTTATAATTATGTTTACAATATAAATGTTTTTTAGTAGCTAGTAAACAAACATGAATATTGAATATTTTCTGTAGGACATTGAATGTTTTCTTAATATGTTTTTACTAACCCTATTTCGTCCCCTTTTGTACTAAATAATATTTTTTTATTCTAGACTTTTATATTGAGAGATTATCAAATGGATGGATTGAACTGGATGATACATTCCTGGTGTAAAGACAACTCTGTCATTCTAGCTGATGAAATGGGCTTGGGTAAAACTATCCAGGTAATTATTTTATATTAATTATAATAATTTCAGCCATATAACATCCACTACTGAATATAGGTCTCTCTCATGGATTTCCATGAGGGCAGTTGCCATACTCACCACGCTTGGCAGGCGGATTGGCGAGCGCAGTACGGGATGTTGATACAAGGAAAGATGCTGCTGCCCATCTTCCGGAGACCCCTTAGCAGGCTCTTACTGCATCCGCGGGCAAGAGAGAGGAGGGGTAACATTCTACTGCCGGCACCCCGCGGCGTTATTAATTATTTTATACTAACAATAATTATTATTGAAATAATTATGATCTCAATATTGTTATTCTAGCTTTGACTTTTTATTTTCAGACAATTTGTTTTTTATACTACCTGTTCAAGTCTCAGCAACTGTATGGACCATTTCTGTGTGTGGTGCCTTTGAGTACAATGACAGCCTGGCAGAGAGAATTTGTACAGTGGGCACCAGATATCAATGTTGTCACATATCTTGGTGATGTTTCTAGCAGAGATATTGTAAGTTTTAATCTATAAGTAATTACGCTTTTGTTCCTGTTTGTTTTCGAAATAACTTTACTCATAATTTTTCAGATTAGATCTTTTGAATGGAGTTTTGCAAGCTCAAAAAGACTGAAGTTCAACGCTATATTGACCACATATGAGATTTTACTAAAGGACAGACAGTTCTTAAGATCATTTAGCTGGGCGTGTTTGCTAGTTGATGAAGCACACAGGCTAAAGAATGATGATTCTCTGCTGTATAAAGCCCTGAAAGAGTTTGATACCAACCACAGGCTACTTGTCACTGGCACTCCCTTACAAAATTCCCTGAAAGAGCTTTGGGCTCTGTTGCATTTTATTATGCCATACAAGTAAGTTTTTTTTCTTTATAACAATTTGTATAACTGATATCATACCTTATTTATCACTGGCTTTATAGTCACGAACGCAAGTGCCATTGTGATGCTGCTTAAGACATGTGTCACAGATGAAAAGCCTATGATTATTATCATATCTTCATTTAACACCGATACCTATATACTTGTAGATTTGAGTCATGGGAAGACTTTGAAAAAGACCATGAGGATGCTGCATCAAAAGGTTATGAAAAGCTGCATAAACAACTGGAGCCTTTTATTTTACGACGACAGAAAAAAGACGTGGAGAAATCCCTACCTGCAAAAGTAGAACAGATTTTGAGGGTGGAAATGACCTCAATACAAAAGCAATACTATAAGTGGATACTCACGAAGAACTATAGCGCCCTACGTAAAGGTGTGAAAGGATCTATAAACACATTCATAAATATTGTCATTGAACTCAAAAAATGCTGCAATCATGCCTTATTGACCAAACCAGAAGATTACGAGACAAGGGCATCACTGGCCACAACTGATGCAGTTGAGGTATATCACAATCCATGATTTGAAAAAGTTAACCATTATTAGCTCCAAGAGTTAATAATAATAATTAGTTTGGAACTTAATTTGATTTTTTCTTTTACAGAAATTGTTAAGAGGTTCTGGTAAACTTCTCTTGTTGGACAAACTGTTATGTAGGCTAAAGGAGACTGGCCACAGAGTTCTTATATTTTCCCAAATGGTTAGAATGTTAGACATTCTTGCTGAGTACTTACAAAGGAGACACTTCCCGTTTCAACGGTTAGATGGTAGCATAAAAGGCGAAATCAGGAAGCAGGCTCTCGATCATTTCAATGCAGAAGGCTCAAATGACTTCTGTTTCTTACTCTCGACACGCGCGGGTGGATTAGGAATTAATTTAGCTACAGCTGATACTGTGATAATTTTTGACTCCGATTGGAATCCTCAAAACGATTTGCAAGCGCAAGCACGCGCTCATCGTATTGGACAGAAAAATCAGGTAACTACATTGAGAGTATACTGACTTTTATTCAGTTATTTGGGCATAGTTTATTGAATGTATTGAAATTAATGTTTGTTTTACAGGTCAACATTTATAGATTGGTCACTGCCAGGTCTGTTGAAGAGGATATTGTCGAAAGGGCTAAGAGGAAGATGGTTCTTGACCATCTTGTTATTCAGAGGATGGATACCACTGGGAGAACAGTTTTGAACAAACGAGATGGCGGGACTTCAGCAACAACTGCAAACAATCCCTTTAACAAGGAAGATCTAAGTGCAATATTGAAGTTTGGTGCAGAGGAATTGTTTAAAGATGATGATGAAAATGACGAGGAGCCTGTTGTAAGTATTTTATATGATTTGGTTCTTGATGTGATAAATTTAATTAATTTTTGAGTTGTATGAGGAAACTATCATAATGTTTACTTTTAGTGTGATATCGACGAAATCCTGCAACGTGCCGAAACACGCGATGAGGGACCTACGATGGTGGGAGATGAACTTTTATCTGCTTTCAAAGTAGCTAGTTTCGCTTTTGATGAGGACAAAGCTGTGATGGAAGTAAAAAAAGAAAATACAGAAGAAGAAAGTAAAGACTGGGTATGTTAACATTTTTCTTTTATACCGCAGTTTAAATAATCTGAAGTGTGTAAGGTCATGTATTTAAATCATTAATTTTATTTTAGGATGATATTATTCCGGAAAATGTTCGAAAAGAAATTGCTGAGCAGGAGAAGAACAAAGAAATAGAGGACTTGTACTTACCGCCAAGGCGGAAAAACTTGCAGCAAAATGAGGCTGAAAGTAAGTTTATCCTAAAGCTGTCTCATTGAAGTTTAAGTTGATTTCGTGATAGGACAAATAAATAAATAACCCCGAACATGAATTGAAATTATCGTGGCATCACCACATACTTATAATACACTTATTTCGTCGGCCTTTAGAGGCCCTTCTTCAAGAGTAGTTCTTCCAATTGCGGCCAATATTTTCGTAGAACATTTTAAGAAAAAAAGCAATAATAAATAAAACAATCTACAGAACATTGTCGTCCCAAATATGCGTCCAACTAGCACTAGGCGCATTTCCTTTTTTAACTTCCTTGCCCATCATACCATTTCATCATACTATTAAAATGTTTACAGAAGGTGGTCGGAAACGTCGCGGCCGTGGTTCAGCCGACGACGGCCAAGATGGCGACGGAGCGGATGGCGATGGTGAAGCGGATAGCGACTACTCTGAAGGCGACGGTAGCGAGGGCGAAGACCGACCAAAGAAACGTGGACGTCCGCCCGCCTCGCATAGAGAGAAAATCAAAGGCTTCACTGATCAAGAGGTAACCTTGACCTTGGTTTGACATCCAGTTACAACAACTACTTTTACTCCTTTTGTCATTATTTTTACTTTAACAGTAAATTCATAAAAAAATCCATATTATCCAAGTAAGAAAGAAGTTTATTTGTGACACATTAAATATAAATAAATACTGCATTTAACTGCATACAGCAACAATGTATATTAAATTGTGTCCCAAATATTCGCCCAACACTGCATTTGTTGGTTTTATGACAAGGAAATGGTGATCTTCCGTTGGAACATTTTTTGTTCAAAGTTCAAAAATTATTTTGCTTCAATTTGCAGATAAGAAGATTCGTTAAGAGTTACAAGAAATTTTCGGCGCCTTCAAAACATCTGGATAGCATAGCGTGTGATGCAGAGCTCCAAGAAAAGCCTTTGGCGGATCTCAAGAAACTGGGCGAGGTCTTAGAAGAACGGTGTAAAGCCATGTTGAATGACACATCAGAACAGAGTATGTTAAAATTTAACTACATTCCTCATATATTTTCACAATTTTGTAAGTAAATTCTTACGTCTCAACAATGTTGTTTCAGATGAAGCCAATGAGGCTGGTCGTAAAAGCAATGTAAAGAAATTCAAACTCGGAGGTGTACCCGTAAATGCAAAGACATTTTCGGCAGCGCTGGCAGAGCTTGCCCCATTAGATGTAACATTACCGGATACTAAAGAAGAAAGGTTGAAATGGCAATTAGATTTCAGGTAAAAATAATATTCCATAATGTTTTTCTTATCAATTTTTATTTTATTTTAGATCATTTAATCGATTAGTTCTTGGGCGATACACGTCAAATTCTATTCAAATAATTTATTCAGAAAATGAAGGTGCACATGATTACCTAAACCATAATCCATAAAGCAACAAGCAATTTTACTTTTAATCTAAACTTAAAATTTAATATTATATAGGAGATTCATCTTAAAATATAATGACAATAGACATAGGGTGACTAAATAAGCCTTGTTAAGCTAGTACATTAAGTAGCAATAGGTTAAGGCAGGTTAGTTGTAAACATGTGGTCTAGATACAGTAAAGTTGACTTTCCTCCGTACGAGTTCACACTGTATGACGGCAGGGGTCTTGCTCTTCCACACTAGGGTTCGTTTAGTATTGCCTTAATTATTTTTAGTACCTATTTAATGTTTATCTCAAGACCTGGTTAGCTTTAATTTGATTGAGCACTTAGAGTAGAACTCTTATGATAACGGAAGTATGTACCATGACTATGAGTATATACAATTTATAAACTATTAAGTCATATTATTTTATGAATATATAAACATAGAGAAAGTAAATATAATATAATTCCTAATAACTGAAAAGGTATATAATAAAATAAAGTTCAAATAAATGTTATTACTTGCCGCGGGGTGCCGGCAGTAGAATGTTGCCCCTCTCTTGCTTGTGGTTGCAGAAAGGGATACCTACGGAAGATGGCCAGCAGCGTCCTTCCGTGTGGGAACATCCTGTACTGTGTTCACCAACCCGCCTGCCAAGCGGGGTCAAAATGACAACAACCCCCTTACGATTTTTTGATCTATAAGGGTGGCCTTTGCCCATCTGTGGACGTACACCGCTGAGGGGATGATGATAATGATATGTTATTTCATGTTTTTTAAAGAGGACAACCTTTGCCCAGCTGTGGACGTACACCGCTGAGGGGATGATGATAATGATATGTTATTTCATGTTTTCTAAAGAGGACAATGTTTCAGGATTTTCTTTAGAAATTACTACTATGAGTATATTAAACAAGCATTGGTACGGCGGTACCAGAAAAGGGGGCGAAGGTTTCCGAAAAACGCAATTTTTGACCTTTGGTGACCTTTTAAGGTCACAATAACTCCGGTCCCTGTGACGCTAGGGTCACTAGAATCAATCAGTACCTTTCTCTCATTAAGACAATGCTAACAAAAAAGGTATCATGTAAATCGGTCAACGCGTTCGTTCAGTTGTAATCGTGTCATGCACAGACAGACAGCGTTATGCATAATAGGGGGCTTCGCCCTCTAACACTATGAAAACTATTAAAAGGAGCAGCGAGTAATAAAAGGAAAAAATACTCGTAAATGTATATCATACCTAAATATGTTTATTTTATAGGACACGACCGGCAAATTTCGATGTAGAATGGGGGGTACCTGACGACTCGAAGCTTCTTGCCGGCATTTACCAATATGGTATGGGATCGTGGGAAGCCATCAAAATGGACTCATCCTTTGAAATAAGCGATAAAATTCTCACAAATGAAGATAAAAAACCACAAGCAAAGCATTTGCAATCACGTGCTGAGTATTTGTTGAAAGTAATAAAAAAACTTCTCGATCAAAAGAACGGCAAACAAAAGAAGATGAAACCTCGAGGGAAACGCGCTAACAAAGAACCAGTTACTAAAGACATTATTGAGGATGATAATATTAGCTCTGCAGATGAAAAGAAAAGCAAGGTGGTTACGAAGAATGATAAAGCTGAAAAGGTTTGTTCAACTATCAAAAGTAATTTTTCTCAATTCTTTTCCATACATGCTGTACCGGGTATAAAAGGGTAAGGTACCTAGCTCCTAACCTACTACTAGTTTCCATTTTACTACCTCCCTAGAGGTAGTAGTTGGTTAATTTATCAAGTTGTATTAAAAAGGAACAAGGGCGTCACGGCGACTTGCCTCTTTTATCCCCGCGATGACTTTCGAAATTATGTAACTCATGCACTTTTAGTTATAGAGAATAAGCATAAACTAGCGATGTAGAAGTAATTTTTAGTATATCTTTTACAAATTTATAATTTATGTTTACTTATTTTAATTAATTTAGCTAACAATGTTATATTTATGTTGGTATTGATTCTAATAAAACGAAAAAACGCAACGATAGTTTATTTAATATGTTTAGTTGACGAACAAGGCGTGACGTCATATGTAACGCTTCATTACAATGCATGTAAAAAATATAAACTGACTTGTTTTCTGTTACAGGGAAAATTAAAACCAGAGGACATCTCAACACATGATGAAAACTCAAATGACAAAACAGTGAAGGATAAAAAGAGAACAAGAAAAGATAGAACAAAAGGGGAGAAAACAAAAGGTCGCAAAAAACCAGCTGGTCCAATGCATTTTACGGCTAATAATGAACCACGAGCGTTAGAAGTATTGGGTGACCTAGATCCTTCGGTCTTTGAAGAGGTAAGTTGTAAATATAATTAAATGGATTTCCACGCATGCATGACATTCAGTTTTATCGTGCGTAACGGGGTTGACGTGGCCCATGGGCGTTGCTTACATTAATTTAGGGGTGCATCTTTTTTAATCTCCATTATCTTCTACATGTTATATTCCATATCTTATAAACTTTAATCTTCATTGCAGTGTAAGGAAAAAATGAGACCAGTAAAAAAAGCATTGAGATCATTAGATAACCCTGATCAAACACTAAACGAGACTGAACAAGTCGCAAAAACAAGAGCGTGTCTAGCACAAATCGGGGCTCAGATCGACATCTGCTTAGAAGTCTACCCAGATTCTGACAAAAAGGCAGAATGGAGAAGTAATCTCTGGTACTTTGTATCAAAATTTACGAATTTCGACGCAAAACAGTTGTATAGATTGTACAAACATGGACTGAAAAAGCCGGATGGTCCCAAGAAAGCAGTAAAACACAAAAAGGAAAATGTTAAGGTGAGAAAATGTTTTATCATATTGTAAAAAAAAATCATAGTGACTAGTAAGTATGTACTGATAAAAGTTACAAAACTTTATACTTACTGGCTTGGCGCAACGACCCAAAGTGGATCTTGGCCTCCGACACCAGAGAACAGCTATCTCTCTCCGTTTTAGTCCAGTCGACGGCACCCATCTCTTGGAGATCTCTTGCTATCTCGTCTTTCCAGCGGTACCTCTGACGCCCAACAGGTCTCTTCCCACTAGGTCGACCCACGAAAGCTCTCTTGGCCGCTCGATCCTCTCTCATTCGAACTACGTGCCTGAGCCATCTAAGTCGGGCCGCTTTGGTTTCTCCAATAATGTTCGGCTCGGACACAAGATTTTCTATCTCTTGGTTCTTACGTTGTCTCCAACTGCTGCTCCTGAACGGGTTCGAGCATTCTCCGGAAGATTTTCCTTTAAGCCTTTAAGTTTGTGCTCTTCCTTTTGTGTGAGCGTCCATGTTTCGCAGCCGTACGTCAAAATGGGTCTTATCACTTTTTTATATGCGAACCTTCGTATTACGAGATATTTATTACCTTAGATGTAACACTTGATGCAGAGCTGCTGTCCGTCTTGGTGCGTTTTGGACCCGTATTTCAATATCATCCTCTCTTTGGTTCGTGTCAGTGATGGTGCATCCAAGATATTTAAATTTGTCAGTCAACGCCTTTGAAAGTGGTACCACCAATCTTAAGGACTTTCCTAGGCGTGCGGAAATTTTTAAGACGCTTCATGTGAAGGTTGAACTCCGTTTTCTCCTGATTGATTTGAAACCTTAAGTTGACAGCTTCCTCCCGCAGATTCATAACCTTTCTCCATACGTCCTCTTCGCTTTCTCCTAGAAGAGCCAGGTCATCTGCATACCCAATAATCTGGTGTTTCACATTCAACGCCACTCCGCCGTCTTGGTGTCTTTTTCCTGATAACGTGTTCGAGTGCTAAGTTGAATAAGATGTGTGAGAGCGCATCTCCTTGTTTGAGCCCGGTGCGGACCTCGAACTGGTCCGTAAAACCGACTCCCGTTCTGATCGTCATTTTGCTTGTGCTATGGCGATCTCTTTATTCGTACCAGCTTATCGGGTATTTTAAACAGGCTAAGTCGTATCTCTATATCGTACAGTGTTCTGCGATCTATACTATCGTACGCTTTCCTAAAATCTAACAAAGAGTATGTGGATGTTATGAGCATATTCCCATTCTGTTTAAGAAGGAACAAAACTTAATGCATGTTTTAATTTGTACAGAACAACAAAAATAACCATGATACAAACAACCACGACAAGGGGTCCAAAAAAGAGAAGAAGGATAATGGAACTGAAAAGAAAAATAAGAGAGCCAAAACAGAAAAAGCGGAAAAATCTGCTAAAGTAAATAATGATAAAATTCCGCATACATCAGGAGTAAAGAGAAAGTTGGAAGATGGTGAATGTGATCCTGAACCTACAGAAACAAAGCGCCATGAGCGGTAAGTTACACGCGTGTACCATGTTTGTCTAGGTATCATTAAGTCACTAACACTCAATTTTTCCGACTCATTTCATTCGCCCGCATGCTTCTACTAACTTTTATCATGTAGCTAACTTGCTGTGCTCACAACCATACCGCTTCTCCATCCCTGCAGACGTAAACACAAGCATAAGGATCGAAATAGGGAAAAGAGCCTGAAGACAGACGATTTGATGTACAGAGAAAGAAGCCGTACGGACCGCGAGCGAGACCGGGACCGGGAACGAGATCGGGATCGAGATCGAGACCGGGATCGAGAGCGAGACCGGGAACGGGATCAAAAGCGGGATAGGGACCGAGATCGTGAGCGGTCTCGGACCCGACGGGACAGCGGCGGGCTGGGAACACCTCGGTCGCGGCCGGCGTACGGCATGCCGCATCCGCACCCCGATCACCCGGCGCACCCCGCCTGGACGCCGCCGGCCTACCCCGGCCCCAGGCAATACCGCGGCGACCGAGCCTCCTCGCGGCAACACGATAAAAGAAGGTTGGTTGCGCGCATTTTACTATGTACATTACATTACAACGATGTATTTTGGCATGATTACATTATTGTAATCATGCCAAAATATTGGATATTTAATAGTTAATACATAAATAAAACACCGTATATGAAGATATTTGTCACTAAATTTAAAGTCTATAAAAACCGTCCTATCGTGAAGGCACATCAACAGAAAAACATTTACACATTTTAACATGAACAGTTACTTGTTGACTTTGCTATTATTTCCAAAAGAAAATCGTAAATGACATGAACATTACATAAGTTTTTTGGAATATTTTTATTATTCTTAGCAGGTACGGGTCGGCCACATATGCATCATCGGGTTTGCAGCCAAGTCCATATGGCGCATACTACGACAGTGCGGCGGCCATGGCGGCCGGAATGGTCTTCCCCGCAGGGCGTCCGTATCCTGAGGAGTGGCGAGGCTACGCGCATCCTGATGGGTATCCATATGATGAGCGGGACTACGAACGGGAAGTGTACAGGCGAGACTATGACCGACGTGCACCGCCCACATGAGCCTAATAGAGTGGTGATGAACATTCTTCTTGTAAATACAGTTGTAATTTCTGTAAATAGTGGTTAGTGTTACTACGATTCTTAAGATGTTGCTGGTCTGACCGATTTTAAGTGTAAGCGACAATAGTGCTGTGGTATAATCTATGGTGATAGCATAGATCCATTTTAAGACATTTATGACGCCGATTTCTAAGTGAGACTGTTTGAACATTGTGAATTTATTTATTGCCGAATCTGTTCTTGTTTGTTGATGTACAGATTTTAGATAAATGAATACCATTATTTTTTTGTAAGTATTGATTAAATTCTGCCGCTCATTTTATCGGTCTTAATTATATTTTTAAAACACATTCTGATTCTATGTTTATTTAATGCGTCCTCATCATTTAATGTTTGTAATGAATGAAATAAAAGTGATATAGTTGTGAATAGATAGATAATGTACAAAACTAGAAATTGTTAGTAGATTTGCGCGTATTTTCTAAATCATGTGCATTTCAAGATACTTGTATAGCTTAATGGATGAGGCACATATTATAATTTGTCATTGCATTTTAGCAGTGTATTATGTAGAATGTAGAGTGATTGATTTGTACATTCGTTTCTCATTCTATGTGCATTTCTAGAGTCCTAGGACTCGTACAGTCCTATTTTTATACATTATGTAAATTCCTATTCTCTTTTAAAATAACTAAAGGGAAATGTAATAAGAGTCAACACATATTTAATGGTTATTTACCATTATAAATAAACATTATTAAAGTTGAGTATTTGTGTATCATTGAGCTCCTTTCCTATAGGGTCCAACAAGTCGCGGAGGCAAAGTCGTCAGTGGGCGCGGCCTCACTAGCGGCTAGGCCGCAGCGGCCAGGTCGCGCGGCCCGGCCGCAAGAGTTGCGATTTGCAATGCGGCCAAAACCGCGGCTACAATCGTCAGTTGCAAATAAATAAAAAAAATCTTTTTTAATCTCGGTCAGGGTTGGATTCAGACCCTCAAAAAATTATTGTCTTTGGAAATTAAAAATATACTACTTGTCGAAAATTATACTACGTTTCGTTTTTCGTGGATTTCAATATTAAAATGCATATAATGTATGTAAGTGAAATTTTCTTTATTTAGTAATTGTTAATGTACAAATCAATCAAATTGAGGCAAGTAGATGTTTATCTCAGCACCGACCATCATCACACCCATCTGTAAGAACGACCGATAAAGTACAACACTACGAGGGGATTCTCCGAAGCTTGTCGCTGTCGCTTATTTTCGGCTTTGGGTACTTTGTTCTTTTAGCCACCACTAATCGCTGGCTGATTCGATATTACCATACATACAGAACTTCCCGAAATTGTAGGATAAATAATAAAAAGCAAAATGATTCAACCAATAAAAGTTGTCAATCGGCTTGAAGGTAAAATTATGGTATTTTCGCGTAGTATTCTGGCTTAAAGATACTACATACTACACATAATGAAATAATGGTACAAATAGTATAATTATACTACAAAATCCAACACTGATCTCGGTTGGCGTAGTCTTCACACGACATGTCCCACAACGCTCTCTTCGTCTCAATCTCAGATATAAATCTCTCCGTGTCCAACGACATTGCGTGAGCACAAATCACGCTGTAGTTCCACAACAAGTCCAGCCGCCGCGGCTGGTGCGCGCAAACTGGTGTTTTACCTACATTTCTCGGTGGCCGCAGCGGCCAGCGACTGAACAAGGGCCGCAAACAGTGAGTTGTAAATAGTTAGAGTAGCTATACCAAACAAAAAACGTGTCGCAACTTGATGACAGCGGGGGTGCCTGCGCGGGGCGCGCTCGCCCCGCACACAAGTATTCGCTGCAGCGCTACACGATTAGAATGTCGTCTATCCATACCATCAATACATGCAGCGCTAGATCGCTAATAGAGAATAGTTTTCTCGCGACCAAAACGTCGTAAGCGCCCCGTGAATTTCGTGGCGCTTACACGTTTCGTTCAACATAGTGTAACAACATGTCGCTCTAATAGATTTTTTTCACCGCAGAAGGGACACTTCAGACAGCTATTAATGCAGTAGGTACCTATGAATATTATATTTCAAAACGTAAAAATATTTAAGTACATTAAATTAAAACGAATCGTTAAGCGTTTAGTCATTTTTTTTTAAATAAATTGGTATTTTATCCAACAAGTACGTACATAGGTAGGTAGGTACTTAGACTAACTAGACCCCACACTTTATTTCACTCTGCCCCTCCTCTCATGCCCGTGGATGCAGTAAGAGCCTGCTAAGGGATACCTCCGAAAGATGGGCAGCAGCGTCTTTTCATATACCAACATCCCGTACTGCGCTCGCCAACCCGCCTGCCAAGCGTGGTGAGTATGGCAACTACCCCTCATGGAGACCCCATGAGGGAGGCCTTTGTTCATTAGTGGACGTTTTTTGGCTGAAATGATGATGATTATCTAGCCCAAAACTAAGCAGAGCTCTTGTTATGGCTACTAGATAACTGATATAATAAATACAATACATAAATACCTATTTATTTATTATTATACGTAGAAAATGACCTGAAATATCTGCAGCGATCACTAAACATTTGTCCCAAGACGGGAATCGAACCCACCTCCTGCATCGCAGGCGAACCTTCGCCCACCACGCCACAGAGGTCGTCAATCTATTACATTAAGAATTTGTTCAGACAACAATATAGGTATAATACAGCTTCAGTTTATAAGTAATGACGATTGCAAAAGATACCTACAGTAGGTACCTAGAGTACCTACTGTTACTGATCAGACAGACGGCATAGGGCGAGTAATATGAGTTAAAAATAATCAGTTAAACCTTTGTCGCCAACCCTTAGTAGGTACCTACACATCCCATCTGTACGAATCACTTTTCATAATCTATGATTTTCAAACAAAATGTCAGTACCTACAATAGAAAATAATGTACAAAAATTAATTTTAGTTGGTTTTAGTTGATATTCTGTTTACTTTCCGATGATAAGTCACGCCACTATCTTTTTTCTTCGCAGTTGATTGATTAATTACACGTTTTTAACACGCAAGACGGCATTTTTAATTTGGGTTTATTCGCATGCGGCCGCGATGGGCGTCGACGAACGACTAAATGAGTTGTTGCCGGCCGGCAACAACTCATGGCGCAAACTTGTTGTTCGCGGGTGTCAATTCTATACGCTAGTAATAATACTTCAATGGCCGCAAATGCGTCGCTTCGATCTCGCTGGCCGCCGCGGCTCGGTGGGGCCGCTGGCCGCGTGCGGCCAGGTGCGCGGTGTTACAAATTGCTTCACGTCGGTCGCCCTCTGTAATACTATCCATCAACGGCGTCTTTGTAACGTATTATAATGATTCTCCGAATCTGATATGTGCCGCATAGAATAGTTTTGTACCTGTTGGGCGGTGCGACTTAGAGCTTTGATTGTGTACTTCTGCGTAGTAATAAAGAACTATTATTTTGATTATTGAAGTAAGTAATACTTGGTGCTGAGATGTTTTAGTTATTCAGACTGTGTGTAACGGTCAAACGAAGAGCACGCCGCGCTTAAACGTGAATACAAGTTTGAAACTACTTAAGTGAGATTTAATTTTGTGCCACCCTGACCCACCTGTCGTTACATCTCAGAAGTGGGATACTGGGACGATGTCCGGCCCATATAAGGATGGTTTGGGCAAACGCCGCCGCACACATTCTACATCGTCGTCGACAGACAAAGAAGAAAATGTTTTTTTTTCTTTGAAAGAACAAAATACTACTATGAAGTCAACCAAGAGACTGCGGGTTACTCCGACAGAAGCGGAAGTTATACCGAAGTTTTGCCCGGATGACAAAACAAGCAATGTGACAGGTTGGTTACACAAAATTGACCAACTAGGAGATGTTTACGGATGAGACAATAAAGATCGACAATTTGTGATGCAAATCCGATTACGAGGTTCTGCGCGCGAATGGTACGATGATTTGGAGAATTATGATTTGACCTGGGAAGAATGGAAGCAAGCATTGCAAACTGCATTTCCCCGATCTACCGATTATGTAAACAGACTCGAAGAAATGTTAGCAAGAACGAAGACAGACTCCGAAACCAATGCAATTAGCCAGAAAGTTTGTATTATGGCTATTTGTCGTCACTAGAAAATTACAAGAAAGTGGAATCTGTCAGCATGACGCGGAAGTACGTACGGAGAAGAGGCACAAATGGTAGTGATAACAACAATCCTACAACTGCTACTGCTGGCACGAGTTTCCCACCGGGTTCATCGAGACCATTAAATCCGAAGATATGCTATGCGTGCCGAGAACCTGGTCATGAAGCCAAGGATTGCAAGAGTACCTACGCCGCTACAACGCTGTGAGGTGTGCCATCGCTACGGGCATGCTGCTGCGAGTTGCTGGTTTGCTGCGGGTTCATCCCAGAAACAACTAAATAAGGTCAGTAAAGTAATGTTTGTCACATATAATGTTTACCAAGATCTGTATAAAAAGAAGGTACGAGTAAACGGGTGTGAACTAATGGCCTACATAGACACTGGCAGTAAATTAAACATTCTCACCGCGCTACAAGCTAAACGTTTACAATTAGAAGTTAATGCATCTACAGTGGCTATGAAAGGATTTGGTGGTGCTCACATTCATTCAAATAAGTATTCTAATAAACTGTGTGACATAAATACAAAACTGTGTGATACACGGCTGTGTGATCCGTGGCTATAATAAACTGTGTGATACACGGCTATGTGATCCGTGGCTGTGTGACATAAATACAAAACTGTGTGATACACGGCTGTGTGATCCGTGGCTCTAATAAACTGTGTGATACACGGCTATGTGATCCGTGGCTGTGTGACATAAATACAAAACTGTGTGATACACGGCTGTGTGATCCGTGGCTCTAATAAACTGTGTGATACACGGCTATGTGATCCGTGGCTGTGTGACATAAATACAAAACTGTGTGATACACGGCTGTGTGATCCGTGCCTCTAATAAACTGTGTGATACACGGCTGTGTGATCCGTGGCTCTAATAAACTGTGTGATACACGGCTATGTGATCCGTGGCTGTGTGACATAAATACAACCTTATTGCTAGGATCTGATTAACCCTACATCCAAGTACTGCGTGCGTTTATTTGGTTGCAGATGTCAGAACAGAACAGCAGGGATACGCAATCCTAAGCACTGTGGGACACAGCGCGGGTGCAGGATGGCCGAGTGTTACAAATTGCTTCACGTCGGTCGCCCTCTGTAATACTATCCATCAACGGCGTCTTTGTAACGTATTATAATGATTCTCCGAATCTGATATGTGCCGCATAGAATAGTTTTGTTTACCTGTTGGGCGGTGCGACTTAGAGCTTTGATTGTGTACTTCTGCGTAGTAATAAAGAACTATTATTTTGATTATTGAAGTAAGTAATACTTGGTGCTGAGATGTTTTAGTTATTCAGACTGTGTGTAACGCTCAAACGAAGAGCACGCCGCGCTTAAACTTTGTGACTCTGTGAATACAAGTTTGAAACTACTTAAGTGAGATTTAATTTTGTGCCACCCTGACCCACCTGTCGTTACAATAGCGATTTCATACCAATGTGTATATCTCGCTAGCCGCTGGGACCTGGCCGCTGCGGCCTAGCCGCTAGTGCGCTATTGCTCTAAATGTATGCTATCTCACCTGACATAGAGCAATAGCGCACTAGCGGCTAGGCCGCAGCGGCCAGGTCGCAGCGGCTAGCGAGATATATACATTGGTATGAAATCGCTATGGAGCACGCGCACCTGGCCGCACGCGGCTAGCGGCCCCACCGAGCCGCGGCGGCCAGCGAGATCGAAGCGACGCATTTGCGGCCCTTGTTCAGTCGCTGGCCGCTGCGGCCACTGAGATCAATTTTAATGTAGGTAAAACACCAGTTTGCGCGCACTAGCCGCGGCGGCTGGACTTGTTGTGGAACTACAGCGTGATTTGTGCTCACGCAATGTCGTTCGACACGGAGAGATTTATATCTGAGATTGAGACGAAGAGAGCGTTGTGGGACATGTCGTGTGAAGACTACGCCAACCGAGATTAAAAAAGTTTATTTTTTATTTGCAACTGACGATTGTAGCCGCGGTTTTGGCCGCATTGCAAATCGCAACTCTTGCGGCCGGGCCGCGTGTCCTGGCCGCGCAGCCAGGTCGCTATTGCTCATAGTATGTGCACCCGCGCTCTAGAATGAAATGCACAATGATTCATTCTAAAAACGACCGCGCAAAAATATGTGAATAGACATTTAGCATAAGCGTTATTTATTACTTATAGAAAAACATGAGTGTAATCTTTTCAAAATAACATTTATTTCAACTTTTGAATAATTAAACTATGTCGGAGCGGCGTTTATTTTTGAGTTTTCTTCCTCCTTATATTATTTAGTTTCGTCCAAAGTTGGGCTAAAATCATTTATTGAAATACGAAAGTTTAGAAGCTTGTATTTTTAAAATAAATACTTTTTTTACGGTTTGGGGTGTATACAAACATAGATTATGACGAGATAAATTGATATGATTCGTAGTGTTGGATGGTTAACGTCAAACAGTGGAGTAGTTACCCTTCCACATTTGTATGAAAGATGGGCGACTCGTTCATCCTTAAGTGTACATTTCTTTTGATAGCCTTAAAATGTCACGTTATGTGGATGGACTAATTACAATTAATAGGTACATAAATAATTGTTGTGTTTGTACTGGTTTAAAAAGTTCGAGGACAAGTCAGTCTTAGACAGCGGTGACGTAGACCGGTTATCTAAGGATATGTAATGCGCATGCCTGGCGGTCCATTCAGCCGACCTCTACGTCAGTCTTTCCCCGACATTGGGTCAGGGTAATGTTATCGGAGCTGTTGCTGTAAACAGAACGGTTAAGTTGGTTCGTCCTATTTCCCATTAAAGACTTCAAGCCGGTCTTGCTAAGCATTGTACCAATGGTAAGTCTATTATTATCTCCCATATGCTGTGATGCCAATACGTTAGGTGTCACATGCTCAAATCCTTTTACGACCTAAGTATTGATCGGAGCACTTTTAGGACTTGCCATTGTTTTGTTTTGGGGTAGTTGAAACCTATATTAGGTACCTACCATGGACCAAAATATTTGATCCATGCTTACTTAGGTACTGTCCTTTGCCCTGCAGTGGGAAGCGTCAGGCTTATTATTAAATAAATGCTTAGGTAGGTAATTACTATCCTGGCGCGTCGGTTCCAAAGTGGGTTTTGGGCTCCGAAACAATATAACGCCACTGGCTTCTGTCTTACGCCGCCTCCGTCCAGTCCGGGAACACTTAAAGTGAGCGAAGATCTTTCTTCATTTCATCCCACCAATCCAGTTTCTAGGACCCCGGCCGATCGGCGCTCCTTGGAAAGCACGTTATTTTTTAACGGTATATTGGTAACCACGTAAAAACCAATTGTGACTTATAATAAGTACTTATCAATAAATTACTAAGTATTATGACTATTTTATGCTGCTCGATCCGCCCCCATTCGTAACACGTGGCCAAGCCAGCACAATCTACTGTACCTACCTGCATACTTGGTTTCGCCAATGATATTAGATTCTGCCACTAGTTCGGCATCTCCCGGTTCTTTCTGACGTGCCAGGATCCATCTACGCGCTGGGTTGGGTCTAGGATCTGTCGTTCTGTGACTAGAAGCTTAAGTTCCTCTTTCTGCGTGAGGGTCCAGACTTTACATCCATAAATCAAGTTCGGGCAAATAATCGTCTTGTAAATGTGAATCTTGGTTTTCCGGGGAAGTAGCTTGGACACCAGGATTTTGTGTAGTGCTGCACTGCAACGGAGTGCATTTTTAACTCTAATTTCAATTTCGTCTCCTCTGGTTTTAGTGTCCGTTACAGTGCATCCCAGGTATTTAATCTATCCATGCCAAATCCATGCCCTTCGCCAACCTTGAGGTCCTCACGTTGTTGTCGGAGGTTTCTAGCGCGTCGAATGTGGATGTAGGTACTCGGATTTAGCTAAGTTAATCTTGAAACCCTAAATTTAATTTCACACCGCCATTTAAAGATGGTGTACCTACTCAAGGGTCAGATTGAATAGCACAGGAGACAAGGCATCACCATGTCTTAGTCCATTGAGAATTTCAAATTCGTCCGTTAGTGCCGTTAGGTCTGTGTCAACACGAACCTTGGCCCGGCTTTCGTGTAGGTACCTAGGTACCTACTTCTATCATTCGGTTCGGACTAACTTGGGCGGAATTTGAATTTTTTTAAGGATGGTATAGGGACTGTGGGTGTGGAGTGTGGACACTGTCATAGGCCTTGGAGAAGTCTACAAAAAGTGAGTGAATCTTTGCTCGTATTCCCACTTTTTCAACAATAAAATTCAAAAAATAGTTCGAATAATATTGTAGGTGTATACAATATCCGCCTAGCGATAACATAAATGAGAAGTAAATTTAGAATTGTAGATCATAAAAAATAACATCTCTTATTTGTTCTAGCTTTATGATCAGTTTTAGAATACGATGTGTGATGGTCACAAGAGAGGCCAAGAGCGGCTCAAGAGCCGAAAAATGATCACATGGTCGCTGTTCTCAGTATTAGTAGTAGCGGCTGATTGCTGCTACCTTTTCCCAAGTGGTAAGTAAACGTGGTAAGGATTTCCTTCCTAAGTCTAAAATATTTTAGCAGGACATTTTACACTGTTACAAATTGTTTCTGATTGAGCTTGAGTACAAAACCCCCCTAGAGGTGTTGCCTCATTGACCGCCGAGAACGGAGTACATTATTTCAACCAATTTACAAAAACCATTAATAAATAAGACACCCAAACATTCCTCTTGAAGCGCTCTTATCTATTTGTGAAAACTGAATGAAAATACATCAAGTAGTTTATCAGTTTAGCCGTAGAAGACGGTAACTAGTAACTATGGCAAATGTGTAGTTTTTCTGTGTATCTACAGTATACTACAATATACCTTGCCAAATTTCATAGTTCTGGGTCTACGGGAAGTATTCTATACATATAATAAGGTAGCCGAGGCATATAAGGCCCACCTAACTTGAAAGTTTTATATATCGTGTGTAAGAAGACTAATGAGATGAAAACTGGGTTTTTTCTAAACTTTAGCTCAATATGCTATTATTTAAATATAATAAAAGTATGTTTTATAGTAAAAAGTTAACATTATGGCCAATAAAAAAAAACCTTCCTTTGGGCCTTATTTTACCATAGCATTAAAATATGGCCCACTCTAAAACTATGTTTTTTTTGCAAAGTGGGTCATAGAAATATGATTATTTTTAATATGGAAATACCGCTTAAAATACAAAATTTATAACATAACATATTCATCAAAAAACGTGCAATTGGGCCTTATTATACCACTGGGGGTGACAATGCCCCAAAAAATATTTTGGGATCATTTACATACCATGATCTATTAAAAACTTCTCAAACACAATCAAAAATGATTTATTAAAATAAACTTAACAGTCTTTTTCATATACATTTATTTAAGAAACTTAAAATCAGCTACGTCAATCACAATAGTATTAGAAACATCGGTTTCTTTGAAAAATCTTACACTTAAAAAAAGTCTTAATTCTCATTAATAACAAATTCTTAATTAACAATTTACTTTAGCTTGAAAAGACTATGAAAACTATGCTATGATATCTAATTATCGCACTCCTAGCAATAAAATGCGTCTTTGTCTTCTTTGTTCAGACCGAAACATTTTTCATGGTGCATTGGACACATTGTCGAATGTCTGACACATAGTTTTCTCTGCACGCATGACAACACCACTCTCACTTATATTCTGGTGGTGGTTTAGACTTTTTTCCTTTTCCTTTACCCTTATCAGTAATTTCAGATCTTTACCTTTTTAACTAGTTTTGCCTTCTTCGTATTATTTTGTTCTCTTCTTGTTTTCTTTTGGTTCTTATTTTTCTATATGCCTTTGAAAAGGTATTTGGTAATCTGCTGTTCTTTGTCGTTTATAGCTTTTCGTTTCGGTTACTTCTTTATGACAGCAAATTTTATTATATTTGAAGGTTATTCCACTTTATAAATGGTTTCTTAGAATATTATACCGAACAGCTGCAATACGCTGTCTAAATCGGCCTCGTTGAACAGCTAACATATCACATTGAAGATTTGATTCCGTTCATAAAGCTCTTTTGGGCGGTATGTTGGCTGCATCTGCAAAAACAACTTTAAAATATTAGGCCACCTAACTTCATTCTCCTTAAAGAAAATAAGGCCCAGCACTTGTTTTTCTGGGCCTTATTATCCTAAAGCTAACTTCAGAAAGATACCCCAACATGTCGAAACAAACAGTTATTTATGTTAACGAGAAGTGTAATCACAGGTTGACCTAACATATGATCTTAACGAGTTATTTTGTACTAAAGTAGTAAAAAAACAAAGAAACTCACGGTTTTCTGCATTAAAATCTTCTAAAATCACGTTGCGCGTCTCACTTTTACAACACAAAGCTCGCTACTGACAAGATTGCGGAGCCAGCGTGCGGTTTGATTACGCGGTGGGGGTTTATGGTCATGGAGTATGTGTGGGTGTAGAAGGAAGTTGGTTTGAGTCAGTAGTCACGCGAATTTTGAATGTGGGCCTTATTATGCCGCGGGCTTTAATTGCCTCAGGTACCTTATTCTATTAAATAAGACACCCAAACATTCCTCTTGAAGCACTCGTATCTATTTGTGAAAACTGAATGAAAATCCATCAAGTAGGTAGTTTATCAGTTTAGCCGTAGCAGACGGTAACTAATAACTCGCACGCCATACATGACGCGAGAAATCTCGTGCGATCGTTCTGACTCCCTGCAAAACAAGTTTCACATAAAAAAAATTCGAAATTCGACGACTTGAGAACCTCTCTTATCCCCCTTTAGAAGTCGGTTAAAAACACTGTTTTACCGTAAATATTTTAACGACTTAGGTACTTCTCTGCAGACGTACCAAACCCCTGTCTCGGGGTCGTCTGCGGCCCCGGCGCCCTCTGCCGGCCGACTTCCGATGGCCGTTCCTACGACTGCGAATGTCCTGCCTCTTGCCCCAACTACGGTGACCACGAGGGATCCCGACCGCTGTGCGCAAGCGACGCTCGCGACTACCCCGGCGATTGTGAGATGAGAAGATCTGCCTGTGAATCTAGCACGAATATCACTTTCAAGTACTACGGTAAATGCGGTAAGTCCTACCTTAGTATTTATCACCATATTGAAAAGTTAATGTCTACAGAAAATTGTTACCTCCCTAAACGCCATGATTGTTTAAATGGCATTTTGAGAGTTATATAGGGTGTTGCCTTATTTCAATGTCAATGTAAAATTTACATTTTAAATCAGAGAATACAAAACACTTGTTATAGCTACGATTACCTAAAAGTAACCTTTAAAAATATTTATTCATGGAAGTTTTTTTCAGCGCCCATGCGTACATGGATGCCCATTTTGTTCTTTCTTAGAACTTCTGAAGGTACTAATAATAACTAGACGCACTTTATTCCAGACCCGTGTGCTGGCGTGACCTGCCCAGACCCAGAAGTCTGCCAACTAGACGAGCGCCGTTCACCGTTGTGTCGTTGCGCAGAACCCTGTCCCCTAGAGTTCTCACCAGTTTGCGCCTCAGACGGCAAGACCTACTCCAACGAGTGTCAGATGCATCGCGAGTCGTGCCGCGCACGGAAACAACTGAAGATAATTTTCAAAGGACAGTGTAGTTCAGGTAACACTTAATTTTATCAATCAGCTGTACCTAAATATCTTTAGCTTTGCAAGTTCTGTATAGTTCTCACTCACACCTTGGGTGACAAGACCTTGTCCAATGTCAAGTCAGAATATGTATCTGAATCTAATACATAATGGACTCAGACAACGACACTGTTCCTTTCCTTATGGAGTACCTAACCGGGAGTAAATACCATTGTGGCTATTATTCTAACTAACCATATAAACAGATAGACCTACAGAAACTGCTGTACTGCCAGCACTTTAAATCCTCATTTATTTTTGTATTTTCATGTTTTTTTCGGATAGCCTGTATTAACATGTACACCCTACTTATAAAGAATTACACCATATGAACTATTTTCTTTAAGGTGTCAATCCGTGCGCTGAAGTAGAGTGTCGTCATGGTGCCGAATGCCGGGTCGAAGGTGGGGGCGCAGTCTGCGCCTGCCCCCCTCCCTGCGAACCTGTGCTTCGGCCGGTGTGTGGCTCCGATACCAGGACCCATGACAGTGAATGTGAACTGCGACGCGCCGCGTGCCTGTTGGGACGGGAGCTGAAAGTGCTGCATTCTGGGGCCTGTGGTAAGTACTACACTCATGTAATGCGTTTCAGATTGTCATCAGGGGTCGAGTGCCGAATCGAAGGCTGGCGTCCTATGTACCAGTACTTCGGCGGGTCGAGATCTGCATTTTGGGGCTCAAAGTTCTTTACTCACATAGTGCAATGAAAATAGGTAATTTTAGTTATGAAGCTCCATAACTATGGCTATTGCCTAGTTCCGTCACTGATTGATGACACAAAGTATATAGCATTAAATAAGCAGCGTTTCTTAGAGCTGATAGTATTTCCATCAGCGGAATGCATAGAACTACACTAGGTACTAAGAGTTGATACGTAACAGTTGAGGCGTAATCATGCGCCATAGTAAATACGGATGTAAACACTCAGTTTTTGTGGTGGGCGCTGAAATCGCTTTGACGATCTATTTGCATTGCATCGTTTAAATAGACAGATTAATTACCTACAAGGTTTTCTTGATTAGTATTAAGTATATCAGGTATCTGTGCTATTACTAAACGTTCGCGATCACGACACATTATTAACACATATTTAAACGGGTATTTATCGCGCTATTTACCTTTATTATTGCCCGACGTTTCGACAGGATTGCACCCATCGTGGTCCCGGGAAGACTCCCGGGCAATAATAAAGGTAAATAGCGCGATAAATACCCGTTTAAATATGTGTTAATAATATTACTAAACGGTTACAATTCACTCAGGATCAAACGGCGTCTGCGCTGACCGAACATGCCCTCACGGGGGCGAGTGTATAGCCACTGGCGGTCGAGGCGTTTGCCGCTGTCCCCGCTGTTCTAATGAGTTCGCTCCCGTTTGCGGCTCAGACGGAATTTCCTATGGAAATCGATGTAAACTGCAGCTCGAAGCCTGTCGGCATCGGCGGGACGTGCGAGTGCTGTATGACGGGCCTTGCAGTAAGTAAACTTTATTCCGTTGCAATAAGAACTGCGTCGTCTTAAACACTAAATGGTCGCGGCATGTCATTCGGGAGGCGCTGCAGCTGGATGCCAGCTGGCATCAGCGAGATGTGTGTGTGCTGTATGACGACGGCCGTTGCAGTAATACTTTACTCTGTTGTGTTAATAACTATCTGTAATGAATACTGAAACGCTGTTAACTATAGCTTCAACGGAAGCCTGCATTTCAGGATTATAGTAGAACTCTATAGTCCTTCAAACAAAACAGCAGTGCTTCTTGTATGAGTATTTTCGTAATGTTTCGAGTTCTGAGGTAACAAACATAGATTAAAAAATACAGATGACTTGAGAACCTCCTCTTCCTTTCTTTTAAGTCAGTTAACAAGGGCTAACCGTCACGTTTTGCGATATTGACATACATTGTCGTCTTCTTATTGCATTAAAAGGCTGTTCAATGATTTGTTTATTTGTAGACGGATGCGAGAACAAAAAATGCGAATATTACGCTGTCTGCGAAAGTGATGGAGTTTCGGAAGCGAGTTGCGTCTGTCCTAAGCATTGTGAAGAAGGAACTGTGAGTAATCTGCGTAAAATTGTATTAACCTATCTTCACATTGTGCATCCCCGCTATCTTTGGAGTGAAGAGAACCTCAGTGTGTGAGCTTGTCGGCCGCGTTAACGACCCAGAAGGATATGATGAGGTGGACACTCACCTAAGAATGTGGAACAGTGTTCTGGCAAGATTGCGAAGAGTGGAGGGAGGGAAAGGGGGTATTTGCTCTGCAGTGAAACAGTGAAGGCTCAAAATATTAATAACATTTAATTCTCTAGCAGATCCTTTTCCTTTTGTAGGAGACAGAAGAAGTCTGCGGCAATGACAATAAAACATACAGCAGCGTTTGTTCTTTGCGGGATGTAGCTTGCCGGGAGAAGAGGCGACTTCATATCAAGCATATGGGTTCCTGCGGTGAGAATTTTTATTATTCCGAGCCTAGTTATACTACAGGACCATGTTGACCTCTTGGTCGAGAGACTAAAAGAAGTCAACAGTTGGGGTTCCAATACAAAATGTTAAAAAGGAACCTAAAAGTGTGCCTCTATCTGTCCGCCTGTCTGTCGCAGCCCGTTATCTCAGGAACTACTAGTGCTATCGACTTGAAATGTACGGAAAGTATGAAAATGTTCTTATATTGATTGCAAAAAACATCGCAAAAGGCATTATGCCTGCCAATTGTGAATTAATTTTTGTCATCTGTGTACGAACTAAAACATTTAAACTATAATAAAGAAGCAGCTGAAGGGCGGTCAGACAATTCTAAAGTAATGTTATTCGGTCAAGGTTGGTTTCTATGTAGAATCTCTAATCATCATCATCATTTCAGCCGTTAAACGTCCACTACTGAACACGGGCCTCCCTCATGGATCTCCATGAGGGGTAGTTGCCATACTCACCACGCTTGGCAAGGGGATTGGCGAGCGCAGTACGGGATGTTGATACACGGAAGGACGCTGCTGCCCATCTTCCGGAGGGACCCCTTAGCAGGCTTTTACTGCATCCACGGGCATGAGAGGAGGGGTGACATTCTGCTGCCGGCACCTCACGGCATAAGAAAATACTAATATCATTCATTTTGTAAAACGGGGATAACCCATGTACTCGTAGTATTGTGACGTCGAAGAATGTTTACAAAATTAATAGTAGGTATATCTCACCTTAGTTTTGAAAGTGAAAAAAGTCATATCATGTTTATGATATGGCTTTGTTTTAACTATATATGCTATTTATGTGCTGCCTCTGTTTGTGCGAGATCCAAATTACGCCACAATATTTGCCAATAAAAGTATTTCCTTCCAGGATCCTGCCTCACCGTCCAATGCCCAGCCGGCACCTGGTGCGCCCGAGGAGCTTGCGCCTGCGCGAACCCTTGCGCCGACTCCGAGAGGGAACCGGTGTGTTCCAATACCGGGCACACCTACCTCCACGAGTGCGCGCTGCAGAAAGCTGCGTGCGAGGCCCGCATGCGAGGCGAGAAGCCTGTACGGGTCGCTTACTATGGAGAGTGTACTGAGGTCGAGGGCAATGATTCAGGTTTGTGTTAGTTAACCATCACATCACACATCGGCATGGGGTGGACACGCTGACATTTACCATACTGACACGCATGGGGTGGCGTGTCGGCTGAATAAAGTTCCTTTCGTGCCCATGGATGCAAATAAAACATGCAAAGCCTCTGGAAGATGGGCAGCAGCGTCATTCCGACTTGTATCAAAAACTTGTACTGCGCTCGACAACCCGCCTACCAAGCGCGGTGTGTATGGCAACAACCTCCTCATGATCAAAAATGAAAATTGGAGATCCATAAGAGTGGCTTATGTCCAGCAGTACACGTTCTAGAGTTGAGATGATGATGATGATGACATCAGCGTGTATTCCGTGACGAATGTGAGATATGTTAACCTTTCATTATTAGGTAAGCGGATTTGTTATTAAATAATTGTTGTTCGTTTAGTTATTCAGTAGAGCCCCTTTAGAGAGAACCTTACATCATACATTCTAAAATATTCTGTTTTAAATCATGTTCCGTTTCAGAAAGAAACAGAAACAGTTTAGAATATTCTGTTTTAAATCATGTTTCGTTTCAGGAGGAAACAGAAACAGTCCAGAATATTTTGTTTTAAATCATTTTCGTTTCAGGAGGAAACAAGTCATCTAAACTGACAGACCTCGGCAATGACATCCGCACAGGAGAGGAAACTGAGAGCTCCAGTGAGCCTGGCGCGGGTACCGCGGTTTGTGCAAGAGTCCAATGCGCCTATGAGGCGACTTGTGCTGTTGACTCTAATGGGCAACCGAGGTATATTTAAACTTTAATATTGTAGAGCCGTAGGGTGCCGGCAGTAGAATGATACCCCTCCTCTCATGCCCATGGATGCAGTAAGAGCCTGCTAAGGGATACCTCCGGAAGATGGGCAGCAGCGTCTCCGTGTATCAACATTCCATACTGCGCTCACCAACCCGCCTGCCAAGCGTGGTGAGAATGGCAACTACCCCTTATGGAGATCCATGAGGGAGGCTTATGTTCATCAGTGGACGTTTTATGGCTGAAATGATGATGATGATTGTAGACCCTGGAATACGATATTTTTTCTTCGTAATGAGATAATTATGACAGTATAAATACTAATTATGATGATTGTAATATTACAAATATTTTTGTTCTAGATGTGCTTGCCTATTTGACTGCGCGGCCGCCGCCGCCGTAGCCACATCATCGAGCCCGGTCTGCGCGTCAGACCTCCGGCTGTATCCCACTCTGTGTCATATGAAGCTGGAGGCTTGTCGAAGGCAGGAGGACTTGCGGCTTCGCCCGTTGCCTTTGTGTAGGGGTTTGGAGGTAATTGTATTAAATAACAAGCTCCGTTTGCGCATATAGTAAGCTGGCATCCTATATGGCTAACGTTATTTAGCTTATCTAAATTGCTCATTAAAAAATCTACATCTTTTGGGGGGTTTGCGCATCAGACCTTCGACCTTCCAACACTATGTCATTTGAAGTTGATTCGGTACCCCACGCCTATATAATATTATACCCTACACTGAAGTGCCATAATGAAGATAGAGGCTTGTCGAAGGCAGGACTTGCGGCCTTGCCCGTTCGTTGCCTTAGTGTAGGGGTTTGGAGGTAATGGTTCAAACTGGCGCCCAATTAGGGGCTAAATTTTATAACTTTGATAAATGTATGTCGTCAAAAACCGACATCAAGCTCGGTTTACGCGTCAGAACTTCGGCAGTATCCTACACTCTGTATTACCAATATTACTAATTGGCTTGCATCTTCCTCTATCTATGTTTGTTGCCTTTGCTTATTATTTATTATTTTCATGAATAGGACGCTACTTGGAGCTTGGATAAGTTACAAGATTTTGGTTTAACCTGCTTACCTTTTAAAGACTTTTAGATCTGAAACAGTTGTGCCGAATACGGGTATTGTATTTCCTTGTATCTTCGAAGTAAACTGAAGTGTTTTGCCCTAGTTCAAGCCATGTGGAGACGATGAGACGGTGATGGGCAGTGATGGAAGACCAGTGGACTGTGGCAGCGGACAGCATCGAAAGGACTGCCCCGTTGGGAGTTATTGTCACCATACTGCTAAAGCTGCGAGATGTTGTAGGAAAGGTAACGGTCCCCTTATAAAATGTCCACTTGGCTAGCATCTAGGTAACTTGACTCTTTATGTCAAGTCTTTATGATCACCTCGAGCGTGTATTCTGTGACTTTATTTAATTCGCCGTAGGTACTCGGTGTAACTAACTTAGTATACTCGTAGCTTGGAGTATCCAATATTACCAAGTCTCATTTACATTTTGTCTTAATAGTCACCATCAGTTTTTGACCTCTTTGATATTATGATTTATTATTCTTAGTCATTATCATCCTACTGCAGGGCAAATACTTTAATATTTAGGTGAGTTTTTACAGCAATAGTTTGCCTACTTCGGAAGTAAATGGCGCGGTCTGATTGTTAAATTTCAGCCTATTTTTTACTATCATCATCTCAGCAGTAGAACTGCTCTCTGCTTCCACTGCTGGACATAGGCCTCCCTCATGGATCTCCACTATCATAAGGGGGTTGCTGCCATACTCGCTACGCTCAGCAGGCGGGTTGGCGAGCGCAGTACGGGATGTTTAAACACGGAAAGACGCTGCTGCCCATCCCTTGGCAGACTCGTACTGAATCCACGGAGAGGAGACATTTTACTGCCGGCACCCCATGGCAAGTTTTTTTTACCATGTTCTCAGATAAATCCGTGATACTGAAATTAAAATTTGTTGACAGATAAAGCAATAGTAGAAAAGAAAGGCTGCCAAGACTCTTGGCACGGCTGCTGCGCCGACGGCGTCACCCCGGCCCGCGGTCCCGGCGGCGTCGGCTGTCCAGCGCAATGCGGCTGTCACCGGCTCGGATCCGTCACGGAGCAGTGCGACGAGAGCGGACAGTGCCAGTGCCGGCCTGGCGTCGGCGGGCTGAAGTGTGATCGCTGCGAGCCCGGCTACTGGGGACTGCCACGGATCGGGACTGGACACACTGGCTGCATACGTAAGTAAACTGGCCTTTCACTTCTCGTGAAGGTGTGTATGGGCAGTTTTGTATGTATAGGGCTTGCCTAGCACCTATACTATACTCTCAGCTTAGTCGGCCTTTTCAAATATAAGTATAACAGGTCAACGTCTGAAGTAAGTATACTAAGCCGCTAGTTTTTTCACGATGTAGGTACGTAGATAAACTTAAAAAAAATAATGTCGACTGCGTGTCAGAATGCGCAGTGGCGGACTTGCGAGTTTGCCGTCAGTAGGGTTTATTGTCATAATCCCCACTAGTGGGGATTATGACAATTCTAAAAAAAAAATTGGCGTTTTCCCCACTATCAATTTTAATTCTAATATCAACAGGCTAATACCAACTATTTTTAAAAAATGAAATTGCAAGTTTATAATTTGTGCTCCTTCATCATTACAGCAGCCCTTTCCCGTTATTAGTAGGTATGATACAGAATAAAAAATCAGCCAAGTGCCAGTCGGACCCACGCACGAAGGGTTGCGTACCATTATTTGGCAAAACAACTTGTTAAAATCACGTTTGTAGTATGGGAGCCCCCTTAGCTATTTTTTTATTCTGTTTTTAGTATTTGTTGTTATAGCGGCAACAGAAATACATCGTCTGTGAAAATTTCAACTGTCTAGCTATCACGGTTCAAGAGACACACACACGGACAGCGGAGTCCTGTTTTTACCTTTTGGGTACGGGACCCTAAAAAAAATGGTCTAAATATGTCGCCCCCTTAACTGTGCCGCCCTAGGCTCCAGCCTACTCAGCCTATTGGTAAATCCGGCACTGAGAATGCGCCTTTCGCCGGCTAGGGTTCGTACAGAGCAGTGAGCGACCGGTGCAAGCTCGGCTACTGGGGACTGCCGAGGATCGGGAATGGTCACACTGGCTGTATACGTAAGTAAACTGATAGACGAGGAGACCGGCCAATGCCAGCGTCCCTGCGAGCCTGGCTGCTGGACGTTTTGAGATGTAAACAGTATAGTATGACACAGGACATGCCAAAAGATGAGTATGAGAGTCAGGATCTTACACATCTTTGTGCATGGATCAGGATCCTAAATAGATGTACCTAGTTACGAACCTGATCAATTCACAACAGTCAAATGCTGATGAACCCCCTACGAGAAATATGCTTGATTATCTGTATGTAGAGACACGCCTGCCATACGTTTTAACAGAAAATAAATGTGTTATTGTAGTAGTAAGCGGTCAAATTGCGCTGTACAGACTCCAAAACATACATAGGTATTTTTTTAAGTAATATGCTTCTAGCTTATAGGATAATCTAATGTGTACTTATGACTTATTGACAATGAAAGTGTCTTTACAAATTCGAAATCTTATGAAATTTCTTTTATTCAGCCTGCGGCTGTTCAGCCTTCGGGTCCGTTCGTGAGGACTGCGAGCAGATGACGGGTCGCTGCGTCTGCAAGCCTGAGATACAAGGACAGAAGTGTACCGTCTGTTCTGACCATGAACACACGCTGGGACCAAGTGGATGTTTTGACCGTGAGTATAATCTTTACGTGACTGGTAAGACCACCAATAGTGTCCATATTTATCTAGAAAGGTAGTTACATAATTCTTTGATTTGTTTGTTGCATTTTGGGATTACTTATTACGGGGTGGATAGGATGGTAGTAAACTTAAGTTATTTACTTGTTTACATTAATTCAAGTTTGCTTTAACTGTCTGCTTATTTTTTTTTCTTATATATAATGTAAATCTATTATTGGTCCTAGGATATGTATGTAATTTAGGATAATGTAGATTAAGGTCTGTGGATTTTGTTTAAATAAATAAATAAAATAAATAAACTTCGAATAAACGAAAAAAGTAAGGGACTCGACAACTTTGCACAGTGTATAATTTAACCTCGTGGCTCCTGAAACATAGTTATTTTCTGGTTCAAGTCTATACATTCATAACTAATTGTATCACATTATGTATTTATGTCAACAAAACATTTTTTACTTTTACTTTTTACTAGTTGCAGAAGGTTCGATGAAATTTACTAATAGTAGCTTAATTTCAGCTGAATCAACACAACTACCAGCGACCAACTGCGACCGGATGACGTGTTACTTCGGCGCCTACTGCATCGTCCGAAGTGGGCTTGCAATTTGCGATTGTATTGTCAAAGAATGCCCCAAGGCAGACGGCCCTTCTGTCTGCGGTAGCGATGGACGCACCTACCTATCCGCCTGCCATCTACGCAACCACGCCTGTAAAACACAATCTGACGTAGTGGTCCAAGCGTTCGGACCTTGCAGCGAAGAACCACATGTCAGGAGAGGTAGTCGCCTTCATAGATCGGTCCTAAAAGCTAGTGCACAGAGTTCACAGTCCGACACATCGCTAAGTAACTACATCCCCGCAGAAACACCTCACACAGACGTATCCGTGGACACGAGTGACAGCGGCAAACCAGACAGCCCCGAGCCAGAACTAACCTGCATCGACATCCTCCCCCCAGTCGGGTATCGCTAGTTGTATGCTATCAGTAGTCTTGTAGTTATTTCATTCTATCTATCTTCGACGTTCGCAGAACATAACGAAACAAACTGTGCATCTAAGCCGAAAGAGAAACCGATTGAAGATGATTTTGATGACTTCGTGAATGAGTTGAACGAAGATTATTCATATGAGTATATGGAGGAGTACATCAACGTGGGCTATGAAGTGCCGCTGTTTGATGGTGAAGCGTTTATGAAGGCGCGAGTGAGAATGCCGGCAGAGCGGTTCGATATATGGGCTGAGGTGTCATCGTTTTGCGGGAAGGGTGCTTTGATCAGCGGAGCGGGAAACAGAGACCACTTTTGGCTTGGATTTGTGCAGAATAAGGCCGTGCTCCGCTGGGACGCAGGCAGCGGCCCTTACGAACTGCACACTGGGAGAGTGAAAGCGGATGGGAAGTCGAAGATCTCTGCAAGGAGGTATAAGAAGGACGGTGTTCTGAAGCTGGGGTCGGCGTCGGCGCGTGGCACGGCGCGTGGTCGCATGACGTCTCTAGACATCGAACCCTTCATATACGTCGGTCTGCCTCCTGAAAATGTCACAAGGTACGTCACGCGACATATTCAATACTCATTAATCATCATCATTTCAGCCATAAAACGTCCACTGATGAACACAAGCCTTCCCTGATGGATTTCCATGAGGGGTAGTTGCCATACTCACCACGCTTGGCAGGCGGGTTGGTGAGCGCAGTATGGGATGTTGATACACGGATAGACGCTGCTGCCCGTCTTCCGGAGGTGTCCCTTAGTACTTGATACAAGATACAAAAACTTTATTTGTACAAAACAAAGGTTACAATAATAGTCTTAAATAAAAATGAGTTCAGCCATGTCTCGCCGTAGATGGGCATACACATATTAAAATCTAGATAATAATATATAACATACTGACCATGACATGGCTAATCTAATCTTGCTGTAGTTGGATCATAGCAAGCACCTTATTTGGTCATCTCGTACTAACCAAACCATGGGTTTCTTTAACGTTTTGTGCGTGTGTTGATCTACGTTATCTAAATATTGCTGGACAAATCACACAGCATCATCTAGCCCCAAGCTATGCAGAGCTTGTGTTATGGGTACTAAATGGCTGATATACTTAATACTTTATAAATACATAGATAGATATTTTTATTATAAATAGAAAAACACCCAGAACACCCTGAACAAATAAATATCTGCAGATCGTGCAGACATTTTTCCTGAGGTGGGAATCCAACCTGCAACCCCTTGCGTCGCAGGCGGCCCTTCGCCCTCTGCGCCACAGAGCTCGTCAAATAAACAACAATGTATTATTATTATTATAATAACTCAAGGGAAGTGCAGATAATCTGTAAGACGGAAACATAGACTAGCAGTAGGATACCAACTTAAATAGGGAAACCGATGCTTTAGTTTCGAATCTGATTCATATGGTACCTTATCTCTTCACTTAATACTTTGATTTATCAGTACGTTTACAAACTTTTGGATTTTTGAATTTTGATTACTACATACTATAAAATTATTATCCGTGATAAGGAGCTACATATAATTACTCACGAAAATTTAAGTTACTCCGTAGCTGCGTTGAAATAACTACCCGAAAACCGAAAAATACTTAACCCATGGTAAAATACTCGTAACTATTTTTTATAGATAGATAGATAAATAACTCATTATTGTACTGAACTTAATACTAACACAAAAATAATATAACATAGAAAGAGACTTACAAAACTAAAAGTAGAAGTACAATGGATATACAATTTATAGTGCTCAGCATACTTTTTAACTTACTTTACTTAAAACTGTTGGTTAATTTAGGGTACCTCTGTAAATGCTACCAAATACACATAATACATACATATACACACACACACGCATATATACACACGCAAACATACATACAAACACACTTCCACACACATACATATGTACATGCGTGTCGGCTGATTTTTTATTTTTTATTGAAGAACGCAAAACAAACAAACAGTTGTATTCGAATTTCATTATATTTCTTTTTTCTTTTTATTGTTTTTATATTACTTTTTCCTTTTTAAGAAATGTAGTTAAACTAAATGTAAACTGTGCCGAGGTAGAGATCCCTCGCGTCTTTAACACAAGTCTAGTACTTAGTAAGAGCGAGGTGTTGAAACTAAGACTGTTATACTAGGTTTTTCATACCTGTAAGACCTTTCTGAAAATAAACGTTTTTTTTTATCATCTGCTTCCTGCCCTTATCTCACGCTAAGGGGGGGTCAGCACAACATGTTTTCTTATTCCATTCTCCCTAGTTATCCGTTATTTCTCTTTCTTCTTCATTAATCCTTCTCTCCTTTTGCCTAACCTACTAACAGTCTCTTAACTTTCGTATTTCGTCAGGTTGTCAGGAGCTGCAGCTATCCCGGGCTTCATAGGCTGCGTCCACCGTCTACGCATCAGCGGCAGAGACCTTATTCCACCTGCTCGAGGTCTCACAATATCGTCTCAAGGAGTACGGGCTTGTACGCCATATAATATAGCCAAACTTGTATGTCCATAAACCTAACTTAATGGGTTGACTCTATGGCTAAACTCCTTATAAAGTTAAAAGCACCAAACTTGAAAAGTAAGTGTTATCGTCTTTATTTTACATAATAGTATGCCGTGGCTGGCTATCATTAAGGCAATTTAAACCTTGGAGGTTTATTTTGGACAGTATTATTATTTATAATAATTTCTATATTCATAGGTACTTGAAGTTCAGACTGATCTCGTCTGAAGTTCAGACGCATATTTTGGCTTTTAAATGTATTAACGTAGAAAAAAAATTAAGCTTAGATAAGAGCTTTTCATCTATTGTTGATGATTTAAGATGTTGATGATTTATTTTTACACAGCGTCAGCAGTCGGAATGGGACAGATTAAATAATAACCTTAATTTGATAATTTCAATCAGTTAGGTTTTATTAGGAAAAAAAATAAGGTTAAAATATAATTTCGATTCTCAATTAGCGACAATATTCGTATGAAGTTAGACAGTAACATAAAGATGATTAAGATGATTAATTTTACTTTTCAAGTTCTGTTAGGTACTTTACAGTTTGTATGAAGTTTAGCGCTGGAGTAACCGTCTTTTATGTGAAAGATAAGAAAGCTGGGCCTCTATTTTGGAATCTTTCGTTATGAGAATAGTCCGGCCATTATTATATGAATATGAACATTTGGAAATTCAAGTTATCAGAACAAGCCGTATTTTGGATATTACGCGGCCTAAAAAGATTAAGTTTTCCTATGTGCGTTTTCCGCCATCTTGAAAAAAGGGTTAAATTCAGTTATTTTACTAAAACTCGGTTATCTGTTGAGACACCAATATTCCGAAAGAGAACTTTTTTTTTTACTAGGCACCCTTACGTAATATCCAAAATCCAGCTTGTTCGGTTCACTTGCATTTTTAACCCGTTTTTTCCGTATTGACTGGACTAACACTCTTGCAAGCTTTCTTGACATTTAATTGACAGAAGTTTTACTCGGCACGGCACGAGTAATTTCTACCACCCGTGTCGATCGTTCTATGTTTTGTATTTACAGACTATGAAAATGAAGTAAACGAATTTGGAATTTTTATGGAGTTCAAAAACGCGACATTTCAAAAGTCGAACTAAAACGATCATATGAGTGATTCAAAAATAGGTGCCCTGAATCAGAAAGTTTGTAGTTACAAAGTGAGTTTGTAGAGTAAATTCAAGACAAAATGAATAAAAACCTACTGCGTATTAGTCCAACAGACCCAATGTATCGAGCCATATATATGTACATAGAAAACGACCTTAAAAACTTTTCTATTAGAAATGTTCGTCTACAAAATGTTAATGATAAATTAAACTCACAATTGAGATGTTATTGACTCCACCTAAATACAAGCAATATCAAGTGGCCTACCTCTTTAAAGTCACGATATTCTAAGCTTTGGAAATGTCTAAAAATCCTGCTTAATTGCAATCTACGGCTATATTTAGTTATATCGGTGTATTTGTTTAATATAATAACCATGTATACACCGATTTGGTATTACTAGGTAGGTAATACTAAAAAAAATAACCTTATTGTCAGAATGGAGTCTTCAACTTTAATAAGAGTCTTATGATGAATAAGAGTCTTATGGCTTAAGAGTCTTGAGAGGGTATGAAAATCAAAATTCCGTTTAGTGATTCTGTTAAATAATTCAAAAATAATGGACACGTATTTTTTTCGTTTTTAAATTAATGAAACAATAATTTGTTGAAGCTCATTAAAATTATGGAGTAGGGGCTCGTGACGTAATGACACAGTCATAAACTGTACCGAGTCAAGTCGGGGCGTGACGTCACGCTACATTTCGACTTATTGTATAGCCGTTATTTTTGGATAAGGTTAAAAAATAAAAAAAATACGTGTTTAATAATTTGATTATTTTGGAAATAATTATTATTACACATGACGGACCTAAAATTAAAATTTAGTCAAGTAGCCTCTTGTTTCTACTGAAAAATGTGATATTCGTACTTAATATGTTACATATCTTATTCTATGCATTTTGTAACAACTCTATCTTCCTAATAATATACCGTTACGAAATTAATTTTGTTTTATTATAATATCGGTAATTTGCCCTGACGCCCTTATTCTGCTCCCATGTAGGTAATCTAAGCTATTCGCTACTAGAGAAAAAAATATCAAAAATAGAGTAAAATTTTTCAGTTTAAATGTTTCAACAAAAATACCGACTTTAACGATAAAAGTCTCCATCTCACAGAATTATTTATTAAAAGGTTAGAAGGTACGTGTGTACGAAAACCGATGTCGCCAAATTTATCCCACCTTTTACTACCACTACGCCTAGACTTAATAAAAATGAAGCTTGCGCACACATTTTGTAATTCAATTATAGCCATACGTAGTGCTCCGCGCCATCACACGATTTCAAACTCGCCAATGGTGTGCACGCACTCATACTGATGTACATTGTTTTCCTTTTGTACAATACAAAGTGAAATGCATAGAGATTGACTTAAGAAAAAATATTTTATTAATAAGCCTGATTCTTCCCACTGCAGGGGAAGGCCTCCCTTCCCTCTCTCTACTGATACCTATCATGTCATCTTATACTACGAAACAATTTATCGATAAAATAAGATGGTTTGCGCAGCACTATTGCTGCTACCACAATTACAGAATGCTGCGAATGCTGAGAACTACTGCGTTGCAAGTTTGTAGACAAACTCGGCGACATCGCTCGCACTGCAATACATTACGCGTTCTAAGTAAAGTGGTAAAAAAACTAGCGCACGCTACCTGCAATGTATATTTATTAGAAATAAAATATAGAAATGATCGATTTGACTTTTGTATGGTCATTTTGACCTAAATATAGTATTTACTTGAAGATTTTCTTAAGAAATTCCACATTAAGCTTGACTTCTTGTTCTGCAAGTTTATAACGGTAGAAGGAGGCATTTTGTCGCACAGTTTCACAGAAGTTTATTCCGCCAATGTTCGCGAGTGACTAAACGATGTAATTGCGTGTTTCGGTCAACGTTTGAGCGTCTGCTCACAATCGTGGTGCACCTGCCATGCCTACAATGCCATTCTAACGTCTTCTCTTTTCTGTGCTCCATCTACAATTTATGTCCTCCGCGTTGTATCCGACAATGGCGAACCTAGCTGGACTATTTAGATTGTCAGCTACATAGCTGCTCGAGAGTGGCTAGTAAAACCGAATTTTGTTTTAGACGTTTTCAACGTTGAGATTGACATTGCAAGATCGAGTCGCAAATACTAAAGTTAGTATTTGGGAATCGATCTGGCGACTTGCTTGATACGAAGTATAAATCCTATAATGTGAAAGGTGTCTTAACGTTTAATGTCGCCTCTATAGAGACACCATGTTTCAGTGGCATACAATAATTCGGCAGGATAATTGTAAACCACCAGCCCCTGATAACACCATCATGGTGTGTCATCAGGCAATCGGGACTCGCAGTCCCAAACTCTCCTGCGGAGCATTCCAAAAGATGTAGCTGCTTTTGCAATTTGGGAGGATATTTCTATCTCGAGGCGGTTATCGTCGCGAATAGTACTGCCGATATACCGAAAAGATGTGACTTTCTAGCTTACTTTCCGTCTAAAGATATAGAAGTCGGGTTAGGTTATGTGCCTTGTGTTTTTGAAGTAGTAATGGCCAACCCAAATTGCAGGCACGACCGATGGAGACAATCTAGACAGAAAGCGTTGTAAATTAGCTTACATCATTGGCCATCACACAAACGTCATCAGCTGTATGCGCGTGTTAATGGAGAGCTCTAGCTCCTATTTTTAGCTCTGAAACGGCTAAGGTTGAATATGCTCTTGAAGGGTTGGTACGTTAGGTTGGATTTATGTTTTTAATTAGCGATTTTAAATGGTATTTTTATTAATTATATTTGATCAATTTTCTTGACATTTACATATTTCCTACCAGTAAAGAAAACTAAAGCCTTATGGTTCGAGGGAACAATTTTTTTATTTTTTTTGCTTCTTAATGAAAACGCCACATTGAATCAGCGTTCGCAAGTAAGGGGGTAAATTGTGACATATTTGAAACAGTTTGTAAATGTGTCAAAAGTCTTGGATTATTATTTCATAATTTGGTACTTTTTTAGGTTTTCCCTAATGAAACCCGGGTCTCTCGAGAATATAAATCTGATCTCGTTTTTCATACATCATTACAAAGCATAACTTCAGTCATAAAGCCACAACGCGCAAACAGCACTCTTTTCTAATAAAATGGCACCATTACGTACTTCCACTTTTACGACCTGTTTAGCTGATGAATACATAACTTTGAGGCGCATGTGGCTTCCCCTCATTTGAGGTGAACCATGTGAGCACTTATACGTCAGACATTAATTTTGTCACTGCAGTAGCTTGTTGAAACGCGGGTAATTTAACTAAAAGCATCCAAATATTCATTTCCGCACCTCTTTAGACGTTTGGAAATGGCTTTACTTTTTTGATTTAGATCCTTGTATTACAGTACTATGATATGGAACAACATTTGATTATGTGATGGGTTATTAAGTTTATTGAGTGCCTAAATATTTGAGAATGATGCGACAAAAAAGCCACTCTTTAAAAGCTACACTAGCTTTAGGTAAATTATTTAAAGTTACTTCAGTTTTTATTCCAAATATAATAATTTGATAATTTTGGTTTGGATCGATAATTAAGATTGTGCATTACTAGGTGCGTAGGTAAATTTTTCGTTAATTAGGTCTTGTTAACCTTTCATAATTATAATAACTAAACAACGTGACCACGAGATAAATGCAACGTTTTATTACATAAGTATTTCATCAGCGACGGTCGGAATACTTATGATTTGATTGTAAAAATTAAATCCATTATTGGCTTTATGTTATGTACCTTATATAAGTATAATTAGGTAGTTTTTAAGAGCTGTGTGATTTTATTTCATAATAAAATAAAATAAAAAACGTTCTCGAAACGTCGAAAAATAATAAAATAGAGTCGGCTCAATTCGTTAATAATTAAAACGATAATAATTAAAATGTGTAAAAAGCCTACTAGCCTTACATTATATTAAGCATCGGAAGATCAGAACTGCTTACCATATAATAATTTTGGTTAGTTTAAAATGTACTAGCCGCAGATATCGGAAATCTGTAGTACTAGCCTTATATATGGGCCTTATATTATGGGCCTTAGGAAATAAGAACTGCTTACTATAACTCTGGAATATCTCAAAATATTCTTAAGCAGTGGCTTAAGAATTTCTTCCTAGTCTGAAGATAAACAAAATTTCTCATTGCATAGTCTTTTACGCGAAAAATATTTAGCCTACCGCAGCCAAGTGCCATATTTATTCATGAATGCCAAAATTACGGTCACTCGAGTCTTGTTTACCGCTAGCATGTTGCTGTAATGAGAATTTAAAATTTCTTTGTCTACTGTATTCGGGTCCGTAGAGAGACTAACTCACATTACAAAGTCGCGAACTTTCTGCCGGCTAGGCTCTAGTTCGGAACTATGAATATTAGCCGTTATTATGCGCAATTTTAATCAAATTATAACTTGGAATTGAGATGGAAATAATTTATTTGGGTACCTATGAGTAGGTACCTAGTTGATACTTGCTGTAGAATAAACGAGTTTTTAATCTAAGCTTCCTTTATGTAGCTACTTTAAGAGAGTTTTGCATGCGAAGAAATTTTTCAAACTTATTTCTTTGCTTAGCCTAGCTGTAGGTTTTCTTTCATTTTGTTTATAAAATGTCTCAAGTCTTCATAGTGGTTTTTCAAAAAGGCAAGTAAGAATTTAAAATGTCTGCTGATTTAGATAGATATATAGATAAAACGTTTATTTACGACTGCAGACACACATAAGAAACGAAAGCTGAATTACATACATTACAACAGAGATAACATTAACGATGTACAACATTACAATACATCAAATAAACACAAAATATAACAAATTAAGACATTGTCATAAACAAACAAAATGTTATGTGTGTGCTGCAGCACGTCAAAAGGTCATGGCTCAGCGGGAGATATGCTCAAGGAGCAAACGCTGATTTTCAGCCAAAGCCTGTAGAGTGCAAGTAGAACGAGACGCAATCCATGTGTTTGTGTTGTGTACCTACATTATTTAAGTGTTATGTGTCTTTGTTCACTTAAAAGTGAATAGATATTAAGATTGATAGCATATATTGCGTACCTACGTTTTTAAGTTAAATCAAAGCCTGTTGTTGTGACGTTTTGCAGAGGTTGTAGTCTTATTTTTGGCAAACGAAGTGTTTAGATACACCTTCAATTTGTTTTTTCATTATTACCTGTTTAAGTTTAATTTACATTGCGAACCGGTGGAGGAATTTGTTCCAACACTTCGTTGCCAAATATCTAAAACTACCCCTGAAGGACGCAGTTTTATGATCGTGGTACAAAAGCACAGATCAAATAGAGCGTAGAGAATTTTGAGCAAAACAGAGTTTCAAACGCAGGTATTCCGGCTTTTGAATTTTAAACACGTCAAAAACCAGGCCTCCAAGTTGCAGCATTCTTCTAGACTCCATATTCAACATAGCCCTGTCATTTAGGTAAGGTGTTATATGGCTCCGAGGAGAAATATTGAAGCAAAAGCGACAACACGCGTTTTGTACTCTTTGCACGGCTCGCTGGGTTTGTGAAAGCAATCTCGGATTATAAACAATATCTCCATAATTTAACTTGGAAAATATTAGAGATTCACATAGAAAAATACGGGATGCTTCAGACAAATAGTTCCTAATCTTATAAAGGATCTTCAAACGGTAAAAGCAGGTTTTGACTAGGTTCAGGACATGCTTCTCGAATCTAAGTTGGCTGTCAAAAATGATACCAAGATTTCTCGCTTCTTCAAACTTATCAACTTTAGAACCATGGATCGAAACGTCAGGGTCACAGCTCAGCTTGCCAATTTGATGTTTGGTACCCAAGACCAAGTAGAGTAGTAGTTGTTGTAGTATGTAGTAATTCGTGTAGTATAAGTAGTTTGGCGGTACAAAATTTGCGGGACAGCTAGTATATATATGTATATAAAACAATGTTAGGTTAGTTACAACACATATAACTTGAGAACGACTGGACCGTTTTGAATGATCCAAGATTTTTTGATCTGTCCGGGCCCGGAGAAACATAAAGGCTGTTAAAAAATTGCAAAATTGCTGTGTAGGTATATTTTTGGCTGAATAAGGTATTAGTTGTAGAGTAGCAGAAGTGGTCGAGAAGTAGTAGAGTAGAAGTAGTAGTAGATTTGTTGTAGAGTAGTAACAGAAGAGTAGTAATAGTAGAGTGGTAGTAGTAGTTGTAGAGTAGTAGCAGGTGCGATACGAAGTTCCCCGGGACCGCTAGTTTTCTAATAAAATATTTAAAAGACTTGGTGCGATAGCGGAATAAAAAGTCGGCGTACCGTCCATTAGGCCGACTCGCTTCTAGCCCTCATAATAAACCTGCAAGAAAAACAATGTCACCAGGTATTTTTTTATTAATTTCCCACAGCCTACAGACATAGGGGTGGAATTTAATGTTCATGCATGCCGTACTTCGGTTGCCTATAACAGCAATATGGACGAACGAGGAGCGACAGTCGCCGTCATAAATTCCTGGTTTAATTTCAGTAAGCATATAATTTAAGGTCGTTGTTTATTGTACATTAATCTGAAATGGTTAGTTTTTACCATTCATCTACGCCTGATATGTTGTATAAGTTCTTCAAATCATCTTAAAAATTTAATAAGCTAACTTGTAACAGTTTTTTATAATAAGCTTATTGTTTGAATTGTGTTTTTTCGTAAAATTTATGAATTTTCGTCTTTCTTTCTTGCATTTCTCTTTTAAGTCTTTGACTTATGACAAATACATTTATAAAACGGTAGTCTTCTGGTCTTTCCCTGACGAGTCTCTGATCAAAGCGTCCTTACGGATAAATCGTTAATTTTTAACTGGGTAAGATTTTGACTTTTTATAAATTCACTTTATCTTACTAAGGCTGGTGCCATGGTCTTAGACAAAGTGATATATGTAAAAAAATACTTATTTTTTTTAATCGTACACATCGTTGTTGTTACAAGTTTCAAAACTGAGTTAAGTCAAATAGTTACTGTGCATTCGAAATACTATTGTAGAATTAAGGATCATCTACTTTAGTTCTTTCAAAATAAGGAAAACCCAATTGAAACCTAGAAGTAGTTACCACCAAACATCTGTAACTTCTATACTAACTACGCTATTGTTAACTCACTGTCATCACGCGTCATCACCTTTCGCGATAACTGTACCAACAAGTAAACGTTTTCATAGAAAGCGCTACTACGCGACATTGTTAGAATTTTGAAACGGGTTAATATCAAGGGGCGGAATGTTTAATCACCGCTGTGACATCCTGAGACGGGCCGCGTGCCTTTCGTCTTGTCACTGTAATTACTAACGTACGTAATTCGTTTCGATAGCTGAATCTTCTTGAGACTTATGGGAATTCTCTGGAGTTACTTCAAAGCCATTTTATTGCGCATTCTCCTTTTGTTGCAGCGTGTCAGGGTATCGGATTTGGATGTATCTAGGTGTAGGTGCTGCTTTTCTGACTGCTTCGCGTCGGTTTTGCAAATTAGTTAACATCTTATTTGTGGCCCAAGAAGACATCTACTTTAAAGAAAAATAATATTTTGTAGGAAATGCTACGAATTAGCTTTGTGTGCTGCGAGCGCTAGGGTTATTGGCATTTTCTGTTTTTTCTCGAATGTTAGTACCTCATCATTTCAGCCGTAAAACGTCCACTACTAAACACAGGCCTCCCTCATGATCTCCATGAGGGGTAGTTGCCATACTTACCACGTTTGACAGGCGGGTTGGCGAGTACTGGATGTTGATACACGGAAAGACGCTGCTGCCAACTTTCGAGGTATCCCTTAGCAGGCTCTGACTGCCACGGCATGAGAGGAGGGGTGACATTCTACTACCGGCACCACGGGGCCTAATTTTAGTACTGTAAGTAATTTCCCACCCGCTAACGAAACTGTGAAGAAATCCTAACCTCGTAAAGGTTTAGCCTACTTTAAAACCAAAGTGATACATTCCTAACTATTGGCCATAGTAATAATGTGATCGTCTAGTTCTAAAGGTCCCGATGTTGTACTAAGCTTGGAGTAGAAAATAAAATATTATTCCTTTACATTAGATATTTTATTCGGACAATTGAGTTTAATGTAGAAGGCAAAATCTCTTAATTTATCCTAAGAACATGACAAGGCTGCAAGGATTATGATTAGCGTATTCTGGCGCAGGATTCGTCTCTTATCCATAAGGAAGAAAAGTTTAGGTATATTAATACGACGTCAATGTTAATAAGCCTAACAAAACACAATTAATCAATATCAGAAAGCCAATCTCACAACAAGAGACGAAGTATGGCCTATGTCTTCTTAGGATAGAAGACATTTTCATCATAATAATTAACATTGCACGTACTATGTGGATATAATCCTAGAACGTATTGCAAATAATCCCAATCAAAAGTTTATCTGCGGATCTCTGCGCACTTTAGTTACTTTAGGCAACGTAAGTCCAGAAAGTCTCTATTAGTCCTTTGGACCGTAACTACAGGCATAAGCCATAACCTACCTACTTAACTAGGAATAAGGGATAAGGTTGCTATTCCTATTTGGTAACAAAGCCCGCAGAATTTCTAAAGAGTGAGGTTGACCCCGATGCCTACCCATGTCCTCTCATAAATTCACGCCTCATCTTCCGGAGGTATCCATCATAACATTCTACTGCCGGCCCCACCAACAGACCAACACCCCACGGCCAGTATATGCAGTACTGAGAAATAAATACCAAAATTAGTCGACAATAAAGTTGAACCACCTAAATTGCAGACATTTACGCTTATCCCGGGTTATAATTCCTCAGAGCGGGATTATTTGAAAACGTGAACGTAGGTGCGGCCGTAATTCACGGCGCCGCATGGCAGTTGTGAAAGTAATCACTACAAACACGCAGGAAATTCGCATATGTAGAATGGAAGCTGATGATATTCTTTATTATAAATAAAAATATACATTGTTAATTCACTTTACAAAGCACAGCAAACAAATAAAAAGAAAACAGGAAAACAAAAACAATTGCACAGAGGGCAGATCTAACGTGAAAACTGAGAAATGGTCACTGTAGCATCACGCGTCAAAAGGTCCCGTCTCAGCTTTATGCTACTCAACCCATCGCACAGGAGCGGACAGTCGCGCTGGTATTCTGACGGAACCGTTTAACGTCTTGACCAACCTCTGACATTGACAAAAAAAAATCCTAATAAAGAAAAACAAAAATATAACAAAATAGAAACGGCTCATGCCTACATAAAAGAGGAAAAACAAACAACATTATCTATATATATAAAATTCAAAGTCCTGACTGACTCACTGACTGACTGACTGATATATCAACGCACAACCTAAACCACTTGACCTAAAGACACACATATACCTCAAATAAAGACATACATATACCTAAATTTGGCACACAATACCTTGAGTATCCTAGAGGTGCACTAAGAAGTGATTTTTCGAAATTCACACAGGAGAGGGAATAAATGGGATTTATATTTTCGAATCAAAGTGGCTCTGCGTGATAAAGGGGATTTCCACGCGGACGAAGTCGCGGGCAAAAGCTAGTATTAAATATAAATACTTTATATAATATATATAAGTAATAATACTACTTTATGAATTGACTACATACAGTTTAACATTTAATAAAAGATTTCTAAGTAAGTTTCATTGAGAATAGTGTCGATTCTGTTTTACACTTACTAAAACTACATATAATTAAAGATATGACGTTTGTAAATTTAGAGCTGTCAGCGTAAAATTGAGTATATTTGTTCCGTTTGAATTTTCGAACAGCACTTACCGAGTATGCCATATTAGTCCTTTTAACGTCAATTTAATTAGCTTTAGCTAGTTAGTTCAAAACATTATCGCCACCAATGCCACTCTACAGCAGATTTAATTTAGAATGTAAGATTTATTTGACAATGCCCTCTCATCATCATCATCATTACAGCCGTAAAACGTCCACTACTGAACACAGGCCTCCCTCATGGATCTCCATGACGGGTAGTTGCCATACTCACCACGCTTGGCAGGCGGATAGACGCCGCCTGCCAAACGTGGTGAGTATGGCAACAAACCTCTGACGATCTTGGAGATCCACAAAGAAGGCTATGCCCAGCAGTGAACGTGCACAGCAGTCCTACGGCTAAGATGAATCAATAATTATTAAGAAATAACATGTTATTAAGGAAATCTTATTTTCGATGAACATTCTACTGCCGGCACAGGCAGTAACACATACAGATATAGTCAATAATAATACATTGGTACGGGGGTACTAGAAAAGAGTGCGAAGATTTCCGAAAAATGCCATTTTTGACCTTTGGTGACTTTTTGAGGTCACAATAACTCCGGTACCTGTGACCCTAGGATCACGAAAATCAATCAGTACCCTTCTCTAAATAATGAGAGAAGGGTACTGATTGATTTTCGTCTGTCATAACTAATCATAAGACAGTGCTAACAAAAAAGGTTTCATGTTAACTCGTTCGGTTGAATCATAATATAATCAAGTCATGCATGCACAGACAGACAGACATACAGACAGCGCTATGCATAAAAGGGGGCTTCGCCCCCTAATAAATAAAATCGTTTATTGCTGTAACTTATTTTTCAAAACATGGGATTCGGGACATAAACAGGAACTAAACTTAAAAAGATTATAAATACAGGCAGATAAATATAGTACCTAGTTGCCGTGGGGTGCCGGCAATAGAATGTTACCCCTCCTCTTATGCGCATGAATGCAGTAAGAGCCTGCTAAGGGATACCTCCAGAAGATGGACAGCAGCGTCTTTACCTATATCAACATCCCGTACTGCGCTCGCCAACCCGCCTGCCAAGCGTGGTGAGTATGGTAACTACCCCTCATGAAGATCCATGAGGGAGGCCTGTGTTCAGTAGTGGACGTTTAACGGCTGAAATGATGATGATGATGATGAAAAGTAGTACCTAGTATCCAGACTTATGTATCTGCCTAGCTCCCGTCCTAGCTGTTGGCTTAGGGACGCCGACTGCTCATTTGTAATGCACTGACAGAATGCATTATGGAATCTGGACACTGTACAGATCAATGCAGTCGCTCGATGGGTTTTTGAATTTATAATCTACGGATGAGGCCGCAGTTGTGATTCGACTACGGAAATTGCATTTTCAGTTAACCAATCTATTGCCTTTGTAACATTAAGCAATATTCAGATTACTTCCAGGTAACTCTAGCTGTCACGGCCAGTGTTATTATGGTTTGACACAGAGCGTTAGATGATATTGCAAATACATTTTCAACCATATAGTGTGGCCTGAATAAAATTGTAAGCCAAGCCCTTATGATTTATCTCGTCTAAGTTAACGTCTAGATTTTCGATTCGAGTCTGACACAGATTACAGACCCTCTTTGAGTCGTCTCAAGTGAGTAAGCCTTGCGCATATACTATGTAATATATTACTAATGCGAATACGTGAAGGGGATAAAATACGAACACTTGTATTTATTGTTTATTTTCGAGTATCTAGCTGGTGTGATGTGAAGATGATCCTTAGTTCATAATCGGAGGTCAATGACCCTGCCAAGAATGAGCTGCCATTTAGGTTGTCATTTTTGTATAATCAGTTGTTGAAGTTAAACAGTGTAATGTGCGCATAATTTTTGCAATTGTATGCAATGTTTTCGGGATATTTACCATGATTTGAGTCTTTTTGAGTTTCCCGATATTTATCCAAAACTGCGTCGAAATATCGGGAAACTCAAAAGGACTCAAATCATGTAAAAGTAATTGGAACCTTTATAGTTTCGCTTTGTCTGTCTGTCTGTCTGTCCGTCTGTCTTTGGCTTTACGAAGATTCCTAGCAATCTGTAATTTTACATGGAAATGCAATAAGTAGGGTGCCGGCAGTAGAATTTTACCCCTCCTCTCATGCCCGTGGATGCAGTAAGAGCCTATAGTGAATCACAGAACTCCAAGACTTTCCTTATTAATGCAAAGCTGTGGGTCTAAGCAATGAAGTCTACTAAAATCACTCCATATAAATTTTGTTAAATCTATATTCATCATTTCAGCCGTAAAACGTCCACTACTGAACACATGCCTCCCTCATGGATTGCCATGAGGGGTAGTTGCCATACTCATCACGCTTGGCAGGCGGGTTGGCGAGCGCAGTAAAATATGTTAATACACGGAAAGATGCTGCTGCCCATCTTCCGGAGGTATCCCTTAGCAGGCTCTTACTGCATCCACTGGCATGAGAGGAGGGGTAACATTCTACTGCCGGCACCCCACGGAAATCTATATTACAGTGATCTATATAGACTCAGACTGGCAATAGCCGTCTTTCATAGTGTTTATGCTCTCGCCACAACACAGGGAACGACTTTTCAATGACAATAAAAGTGGCTAATCTTCAGCAACAACTGATCTCCGTAATCGTAAATAAGCTGACAGCGATAATACGGCTGTCTCCTGTTAATAGATGGCTAACCAATGGTTATGTCCACACGGTGTTTTAACTTCAACATAGATTTTTCAGGTATATCTATACTTATATATAGATTTCTTAGGCTCTTCTACTGCCGACACCAATAGGCAGTCTATAGAGATCGTCAACTTTGAAAAACCAAAATAAATAAAACCGGCCAAGAGCGAGACGGACTCGCGCATCAAGAGTTCCGTGCCATCATACAATCAATATATTATATAAAACTCTTCCGTTACTGACTGAGTGACTGACAGACAACGCACAGCCTAAACCACTGGACCTAGAGACTTGAAATTTGGCACACATATGTATATATTGTGCCTTGAGTATAATAGAGGTGCACAAAGAAGGGATTTTTAGAAATTCCCACGGGAACGGGAACTACGCGGGTGAAACTGCGGAGTGCGGCTAGTATAATATAATTATGATAAAGGCGGTTTATATTTGTTGGAGAACCTTGACAGCGCCATCTCTTGTCTGATAACGGAACTTATATAATTTTTTACACTGTCGATGATTTCAAAAAAACTATGGAAATAAGAGAGTTCGTTTCAATTTTCCTGTAATCTTAACAAATTACACTTCTATTAGCGATAAAATTTTCAGGGGTTCATCTCCGCAAACTTCGGGGATAAAGGGGAACGGAATTTTTTTCAACGTTTTTGTAAATAAGTCAAAAACTATACGGCGTAAAGCAAAAGCCATCTTTATGTTGCGTCTATTATGTGTATGCAAAAGATTACAACAATTGTTCCGAAGTGTGGACACAGCAATAAGAATCATAAAATACTCAGAGCTATTAGAATTAGATACTCGAAACAAATCGTTTTAAACAGTCAAACGCGTTAGTTTATTAGACACCGTAAATATTACTGATTATACGGATACGGTATGAAGATTTTAAATAGCTGTTAAAGTTCTACGAGGTAAGTGTTAGTATATTTTGCAGTTTATAGTGTAGCGTTTACAGAGCAATGGATAAGAACCTACTAAAACTTGTGAAAGTACGATGGAAAACAACATGTCGACTGTGACAATAGCTGAAATCTTTTAGTAACTGTTGAGGTGCGCTTACACGGAAGCAATAATTGTGCGGTAACGCTAATGGATCAATCTGGAGTAGTTAGTGGAGCAATATGTTGCAATTTCAATAAAATGCGGCAATTGTTTTAGCAATATTGCTTCTATTATTAACATACATATAACCGGGTATTTATCGCGTAAATTACCTTTATTATTTCCCGACGTTTCGCTTGGATTGCACCAAGCATGGTCCCGGGAAGACTGACTGGTCAGTCTTCGTCGACCAGTTAGTCACGTCGAACATCGGGAAATAATAAAGGTAATTTACGCGATAAATACCCGGTTATATGTACCTCTATGTTAATAATGTGTTGTGATCGCGAAAGTTTAAAAAAGACATATTGCTTCTAATTGCTCCATATATTCCATATTGCTCAATGTCGCTGATACTGAATTTCTCGTGTAGGCTGTAAGTATCACGTGGCATTCCGCAAGGCTCAATCCTTGGACCGATTCTTTTTATTCTATACTCGGCCGACATTGTAAAAAATATTCAAAACAGTAAATTTCACTTATACGCCGATGATCTACAGTTATACACTTCTTTTCAACCTAAACACGTAAATGTAGCTCTTGATGGACTTAATAGTGACCTAAATAGATTAGTTAGTTTGTGCGACTGTAATGGCTTATCTCTGAACCCCGTTAAAACTAAATTTCTTATACTCATGTTTATAAAACAGACATCTAAAATTTTTACTTTTAACCCTAAACTATATAAATAGCGTTCTTATTGGCAGAGTGTCTGAGGCTCGTAATCTTGGCCTACTCATAGATTATGAAGCCTTGCACTTGGAAAACTACGTACCTACTCCAAACTGTTCGTAGTTGTTTTTACTGGCTATCCGTTTTATAGGAGGTTCGACAATATCTTAATGGTGAGATCCGCATATCATTATGTGACTCTTTAATTCTGTCGAAGCTGAATTATGTTGATATTGTTTTTGGTGATTTTTTATTGGGCCGCTCAAATAGACTCATTCAGCCTTTACTAAATTCTAGCATAAAATATTGTTTACATATTCCGCGTCGAACTCATCTCACTTTATATAAATAGCCACGGACTTTTAAACATGCCATCACGTCGATCTCTACATTTTGCTACACTTCTGTTTGATGTTATAAAAAGCCGAAAACCAATATACTTATATACGAAAAACTAACTTTTTCTAGTCGAAACATCCGATAAACTATACATTTACTCATTCCGTACAATAGAACGGCAGAATTTCATGAAAGCTTTCGCTATGCTGCCACAAAATGCTGGAACAACCTACCACCCCCGCTTAAAAATTCTATTAGTTTATACTCTTTTAAATTATCCTTCAAAAATATTTATAAGGCATTAAATATCTAAGTGTCTGGTAAGATACGTTATTAACAGCTATATTTAAATATCTGTTAATAACGTTTCTTAATAGTAATTTTAATATTATTGTTTTAACAAAACGCTATAGTTTTTTGTTCTTCTCATTATGTTTTTATTTGTATTTAGGTCAGTACATATAGGATTTGTTGTAAGGTTTGTTATATATTTTTTTTGAACTTATTGCCCCAATAATACTTTACATTTGTTTTATATTCCTTACACCGTGTGATGTGCTTTGCATAGCGCTACGGTACCAATGAAAACCAGCGTTTTGTGTCTTATTTGTTTTTTATTCAATATAATATGTGTACACTGTAAAAATAAGTTGCAAATAAAAGTTTTATATTTCTATTTTTTTATAAAGCACGCTAACCAAGCACTCATGGCGCTGACTGTACGGCTATTAAACAGATCCTATTTGATTCCTGCCTACACATATTGCACGTAATCCGTTTAACGAATAAAATACGAAACGATCTGTAAATATGACAGCGATAATTCGCCTGCGTCATGTTGTAAATTATTCAGAGATTTATTCGTAGCTGTGGCAGTATTATGATCGACTTTTGTTGTTGCAGTCAAAGGATTGTTGATATGTATTGTCTTCATAGCGCATGCCTTTGCCGTTCTTCAGACTATTCATAGAATTTGTTAGGAATACAGGTAAAGCCCGCTTATGCATGTGTGCTTCGGCGGGAAATATAAATATAGGCATATCCTTTATTACGCTACAGAATAATGTAGGCACAAGTTATGATGGTTCCTTGTGCGGGGGTGAAGCATTTCAATTGTTGGGAGTGGGAGTACCAACCTACCATTACGTACTAGTATGAAAATGTGTTATCTAATTATCTATATCTCGGATTATATACATTAACAGTTGATCAGGACTCCAACATAACTCTCATGTGCGGAACCGCTATAAGGATCCCTATTAGTCTAAAGATCCGCTTAGCAAAACGAGTTTTTTTTAAATTCATGTATGCTTGCGTTTGACCTCATCTTGTCTAATGTTATGCAATGCCGTGGTTTAAGATGGGACACGCTTGCCTAGACAGTACCCTTGTTTTAAAGACAACTACATTGTACTTAACATGAAACAGACTTCAGCAACGAATTCTAGATTCTTGCAGTGTGAAAAATGTGTGTATAAAGTGTGGAAACGAAGCGTACGTGTGAAATTTCTATGTTGTACTGATGGCACTTTGACCGGGTTTCCCTGGATGTATGGTAGAAAAAAAGGACAAGAGTATTCAATTTGTGCTATTCGAAAACAAACTCCCCAAAATTTTATGGAATATCGACAAGCTAGCCACCTTGCGTCGATGTTCTAGCTTTTTAACCGTAACTCGAGTAATGTGTCATTGCCTATGTGAAAAGTATTAAAGCCAATATGTCTTAGTTGTAAAATACCAGCTTAGATGCTACGAAAGTGCACTCGTACCTACACGTAATCTCACTACGTACGTTTATTAGTAAGCTTTTTTTGTTTTCGGTTACTTGTACAACGATTTGCAGAGAGAAGTACCAACGTTCCCAGATTAAGCTCCAAGTTAGGCTAGCCCAAGTAGCCTCAGCCAGCTATCCATCTCCAAAACGAAATTCCGGACACGTTTCTAAGTGTTCAAGATAAAAATTACACCATAAACAAGCTAAATCCTGTAGCAGGTATAATTTATTTGGGGTAACTGATTACCCCAGGCACCCAGAGAGAAGTAGCACATTGGGCGGTTTTATCACTTAACGTAAATAATGTTTGCAAAATGAATAAACTGAAAACACGCAATTACCAGTGCTCAGCGAAACAGACACAAGCCACTAACCCCATCACTGGCTAATTAGGCAAATTGTCTGTAATGGACCCTTACAAATTATTCTCGACGTTTGTTTCCCTGCAAAAACGGCAAACGAGTCCGGACGAACCATAGAGCCGGGACAAATAATTGCGCACTGGGCATAGATTGCGTGATTACGATTTTTTATTGCAGTAAAATTTTTAGACGTGCTATGAAAACGAAGCTGAAAAACAAATCCATGTCTCGTTTACACCTTAACACTATTACTACTATTAGATATTTATAAATAAATATAAATAATGCTGGACAATTCACACAGCATCACCTAGCCCCAAGCTAAGCAGAGCTTGTGTTATGGGTACTAGATGACTGATATACTTAATACAATATACTACATAGATAGATATTTTTTATTATACGTATATAGAAAACATCCAGAACACCCTGAACAAATATCTGCAGGTCATACAGACATTTGTTCCGAGGCGGGATTCGAACCCGCAACCTCTTGCATAGCAGGCGGACCTTCGCCCGCTGCGCCACAGAGGTCGTCATTATATATTACACGCATATGACACCATATGAAATCTTGTATCAACATCCTGCACTACGCTCGCCAACCCGCCTGCCAAGCATAGTAAGTATGGCAACAACCCCCTCCTAATGGAGATCCATGACTTATGTCCAGCGTGGACGTCCTGCTGAGATGATGACAATGATAAGTGCCATCTGTTAGGTATTCAGTATTCAGTTGTTTATTGCTTTCCATTGTAAACATAGGTCTTAAATATAATTAAATAGTACAGAATGGAACCCTGATGGGCACTGCAATCTAAGGTTTAAGCGACATTCGCCAGGGCGCGGTAAACTCCTGGCCTAGCACAGCACAGAATGGGCTTATGTGGCGTACACAAAGGGACTATATTCACTCGGCAGTAAACCTACGGGCTGTGGATGATAAAGTTCATTATGTAAGTAGTGATTGAAGGATTTCGTAGTAATTCAAACCAATGCAACATTTTGGTTAGGGACATTTTCCCTTTACAGTTAGGCACATTTTCCATGCTCTGCGCAATTACAAATTGATTTCTGATGTTGCCGTCTCGTTGGTCGCCGCATTGCATTTTCTGACTAAAAACAAAAACACCTCTATATTAAACTATGCTTTGTAAAATGATCCGTTAGTGAAGTCATTATTTGTTGCTGATGCTAGTTTTACGCTTCATATTGATTTAGTTTGGCTTGTTAGAAAAAAAAAATAATAATGCTGGACAATTTACAACACAGCACCATCTGGCTACAAAGTAAGCAGAGCTTGTTTTATGGCAGATGATTGGTATAAATACCTACTAAAATATTTTTTGGTACATGTTATTTACACATAATTAAATACCGGATTATATCTACTAGTATATCTACACTAATCTACATCTACACTAATAATAAACAGAAAAGATTTGATTATTTGTTTGTATGCATTGAATAGAAAAGCTTGTTATAGTCTTAAACATTCGCGATCACAACACATTATTACCATATTGGATTCATCATCATCATCCGCCGCCCGACTTCACCCACTGCTGGGTATAGGCCACAATATGCTTGTGCCACATTTCACGGTCCTGTGCCAATCTCATCCAGGTCAGCCTTGCAACGCTTTTGATCTTGCTATTGGAGGACCGACGATATTGGATTACCGGGTATTTATCGCGCAATTAATTTTATTTTAATCCCGACGTTTCGACCGGATTGCACCGGTCGCGGGGAGACTGGCGTGCTGTAGTTAACCGCAGCAAAGCGAAGGCTTCTTTTCACACTAACCTCAATTGATCTTCATAATAAAAAATTGAGATTTAAAACCGGTACACACTGGGACAGCACACTCCACTAACTACAATTATATCAGTACACTTTTGTTTATTCACACGCGCCGAGTACCCTTGACTTTCACTGGATTCCATTAGACAGAGAGTCTGAAGCCGTCTTCACAATTAAAATTAGGATATTTCTTAATTTCAATAGCTTTCCGAAGCATTCTGTTGTAGAAGTGCCTCTCGTTAGCAATAATCTTGGGATTGTGGAGTTCGATCCAGTGATTGGGTCCTGAGTCCACTACATGCTCCGCTATAGCTGACTTGTTTACTTGTCGATTTTTAATCGCTGCGATATGTTCCTTAACACGTTCGGCGACAGTGCGCTTCGTTTCGCTATGTAAGAACGACCACAGCTGCAATCGACTTTGTAAACTCCAGGAGCAGTCAGGATGATGCAATAATATTTTGGAAGCTCTTGTGTTTTTTACTGTTCTTGTTACTTTAATCACTGAAAAACAAAACGCTTTGAGTCAAAATCTTTTCTACTTTAAAAGCTCTACCTACATTTCAAATAAGCTATAGAGTTTTACGGTTCGGACGTCGTTGGTAACAAATGTTTCCTCGAAATTGACACCCAAAGAAATGGCTCGATTTCCACCGCAAATCAAGTTATTGTAACGATAAACGTCTATCCCAACAGTGTCCTGTTTCAAGCATGGTGTGGAGCAATCAGTATGTAAATATCTAGGGTGCGGTGAATGATCTACAGTGAGTGGGTGAGACTCGCAGCCTCAGTGCGGCCCGAGCTCTTGCGCACGATCTAACGCATCCATTGCGTGACCATCCACACTGGGGAAAAGGGAAAACAAACGTTATTTATTCATCATGCGATTCCCATTGCTCATTTCGTTACTCGTCTTGGACGTCACGATCGCGCAAATGCTCGAAAGACGATCACCGTGTAGCACTGACACGTACGACAAAGTTCTATTGAAGAGAGTCACGTTACTCTCCAAATACATTTTCACGGGGAAAGTGTTCGGCGCGAGCGTTGCACCAAACGGGACGACGTACAAAGTGAATATCCGTCGCGTTTTGAAGGGCGATTTGGATGACATCGGTGTTGTTGTAAAGTTCGGGACGGCGAAGTCTCTGCGTTTCAGCGACGCCACTGTGTTCGTTAAAAGTTTTCAAGTATTTCAATGCCGGCCGCTGAGGAAGCGCACGTACGGCATATTTCTAACGGAAAGAGGACGTGCAAAAAGTTTGGAACTGAGTTTGGTGGTAGAGCCTCTAGTGCTTACGTTGCAGAGCCTAGAGATAGTGGAGGCGGCCGTTAAAGGTAACTATTAGAGTATAATTGGCCTGTAGAATAACAGTTTAAAAGTAATTAGAGGCCGTTTACTGTATGCGGCTATTTTAATGTGAGCACGTAAATAAACAAGTAGGCGGCGATTAGTTGATGGGCCGGGCAGTGTCCGGCGGGAGTTATTGCGACTACCTGTTAACGTCAGGGAGCTCTGCTTTTCAATATTGTTATTTCAAACAAATCGTTTATGAATTAGTTTTAATATACTTGTTTGTGTTCATTATTTCTAAGGATGATTGCTTTTCAGGAAGTTGTTAAGGGCTGTTGCGTCCAATTTCTAGTTTAATTTAAATTCCAATGTTTTACTCATTCATACAACATTACATATAACATTAATCTAATGATTCGTGAGTTACACTATTCATTGTTATGTTAAACGGGTTTTCTACTCACGTTAATTATTTGTTGAAAATAGGTATCCAACGTGTTCAGTTCCTCCCAGGGGAACTTTCGTCAGGGAATGGAGCTTCTTTACGCGGTACCGTCTCCTTCCCTCTCACGCGCTCGCGTTGCACTGATGGATACCTATTTTCAACAAATAATTAACGTGAGTAGAAAACCCGTTTAACATAACAATTAATATAATGCTTTAAAATGTATTTTAAGAAATGTATTTAAGTTTTGATGTAAACCTTATTATAAAACTAGAATTTATTTTATTCCAAATGGATATTGAGACATTAATAAAGGTATTTATTAATTGGTAATTTAAGCGTTTACCAGCTAAGACAAGCCCCGATAGCAAAAAATAAATTCTGTTTGAGATGCACAAACTTTGTTTCAGAGAGGTTTACTGATGAAAAAACTCGTAAAATTGTTCAGTCTCAAAGAACAAGTTGTGCCCGGTTCCCGTCCTAATCCAACTACATGCCACGGGAATATTAAATTTCCTAGTTTCATGTTTCTGGAAAGTTCTTTGCGTCTTGGAGATATTAATTTTACGAAAAGATGGACTCATCAAGAGGTTATGAAAGATAAATACTTGCGCCCTCAGATTTCTTTGGAACTGAACTGATCATAATACAAGTCATCTTGTAATCATCATTTCAGCCATAAAACGTCCACTGATGAACACAGGCCTCCCTCATGGATCTCCATGAGGGGTATTTGCCATACTCACCACGCTTGGCAGGCGGGTTGGTGAGCGCAGTATGGGATGTTGATACACGGATAGACGCTGCTGCCCATCTTCCGGAGGTATCCCTTAGCAGGCTCTTACTGCATCCATGGGCATGAGAGGAGGGGTATCATTCTACTGCCGGCACCCCTCGGCGAATCTTATCTACCTAATTATATATCTTGTAATACCTAAGATTATTGGTTTGTGAAATTGGTTTCTACTCGAGCTTTTGGCACGGTTTTCTAAGTACTTGCCTTAATACCCTCGAGGAAATGGTTGATCAGGTTACCCCTGATGTTTGGTTGATAATGAAACCGGGCAAGAGCGACTCGGACTCGCGCACCGAGGGTTCCGTGCCATCATACAATATAATATATGACAAAGGCGGTTTTATATTTGTTGGAGAACCTTGACAGCGCCATCTCTTGTCTGATAGCGGAATTTATGTAGATTTTTTACACTTTCGATGATTTCTAAAAAAGTGTGCTAAGTAGAGAAATTGTAATCAATTTCCTGTAATCTTTACATACACTTCTAATAGCAATAAAAGTTGCAGAGGTTTATCTCCGCAAACATCGGAGATGAGGGGGGGGGGAACGCTATTTTTTTCAACATTTTTGTTAATAACTCAAAAACGATACGACTTAAAGAAAACCTAAAAACTGTTTATTATTGTGCAAATTAATACCTTTCATATGGTATCCTACATCACCTTGTAACATTCCAAAAATATTGAAAACCCCCCTTCCACCCCCATTGTCTAACAAACTATGCAATTTAGAGAGTTCGCTATAATTTTCCTATAAAATTTACATACACTTCTATTAGCTTTAAAAGTATCACGGGTCTATCTCTGCAAACTTCGGAGATAAGGGGGGGGATGGTCGTTTTTTCAACATTTTTGTAAATAACTCAAAAACGATACGGCTAAAAATAAATAAAAACTGTTTAATAATGTGCAAATGAATACCTTTCATATGATACCCTACATCACCTATTAACTTCATTTTTTTTTAAAAACCCCCCTTCCACCTCCCTTGCCCAAAAAACTATGCAAATTAGAAAGTTCGCTATAATTTTCCTATAAAGTTTACATACACTTCTATTAGCTGTAAAAGTATCACGGGTTAATCTCTGCAACCTTCGGAGATAAGGGTGGTTTTGGGAACGGTCGTTTTTTCAACATTTTTGTGAATTACTCAAAAACTGTTCGGGTTAAAAAATAAATAAAAACTGTTTAATAATGTGTTGTAACAATATGATAGATAGCTGCTTGTTTCTGAATTATCTTGATATTTATTTACCCATTAGTTAAGTTTCTCGCAGTTGTTTATAAATAAATAATGCATCATTTAAATCATTGCTGGACATTTCAAGCAGCACCATCTGATGCTAGGAACTATTTAAGATTAAATAGTTTTAATGTTGATTAAATAGCTGATAATTGTACCAGATAAAAAATATGGGTACCATATAATTGTATACAACGTGTCCCAAAATTCAACGACAGGCTTGCACCCCGGTGGGTGGACCTGCTTGAAAAATATAATAAACAAAAAAACAAAAATGATTTTAGAATAAAAAAAAAAGCTTTGTAAATTGCTACCCCTTATTTTTTTTTACCAAAGATGACCACAGTCTTTAAAAAAATTAGAATGTCAGTAGTTTTACATCAGAAATCAAGATTACTTTTAGTTAAATTTTCCTCATCGTGGTTTTAAAAAAGAAATCGACAATACTATGCAAGTTATATTGCAATCTTTTAAGTTGACGCAACTATCCAAGCTTCCCAAATGGTACAAATTGGGACACGTTGAATGTAATACGGGGGGTGCCGGCAGTAGAATGCTGCCCCTCTTTTCTTGCCCGTGGATGCAGTAAGAATCTGCCAAGTACCAATACAATACCCCCGTAAGATTGGCAGCAGCGTCTTTTCGTGCATCAACGTCCTGTACTGCGCTCGCCTACCCGCCTGCCAATCATGGTGAGTATGGCAACAACCCCTCATGATCAGTACTTCGTGATCAATGAGGAAGGCCTTTGTCTAGCAGTGGATGTCCATAGCTGGAAGAGGTAAGAGGAGGTATGTTATAATTAAATTATTTTTTGTAAATTCATTATTACCTGAATTCGATAAATAAAAAGTGACACAGACTGGGATAAGTATCTACAGAAAACATACAAACATTTATCGAAATAATGATGAATCGAACCAACTGCGTTACGAAGGTCTTCAAATATAATGTTTACTATTTTATTAAAATCATTTTAGAATTCTATGTGTGCGTTGCCCGAGTAGTGCTAGCGGGCTTCATATACCTTCCAAACCATAGCCAAGTCACTAGTCAAGTCTTAGTTGAAGACCTCTATCATAATGGGATTGATTTCGCTGTGTTTGCACGATAGATCATGTTGTTTATTCCGGGTTATGTGTTTGTATTACGGATCTTATGGTTTCTTATAGTGGGCTAGTGATCAGGTTATTATTGCTAACTTATTAGGTATTTTCGTCGATCCAGACTCGATGTATACCTTCTACCTTAAAGCACCTTTAAGAAGAGAGTTGATAGGCATTTTCTAGAGTAGCTCGCTCCATCGCCGACCTCGTTTTTGCTTAGACATCAATAGCTAATCTTAAATAATTAAAAATATACTAAATTTTCTGTGTTTTCATTATTAATGTTTTGTTACGAAATTATTTTGGAGGTTGCAGTTGCTATATTAGAGTGCTTTAAGCTATTAAGGTACCTACTCATTCGTCAATACGGTTCTGCGTAAGTACATAATTAACCCTCTACAACACTCTACATTCATGCAAAGAGCTTTTGACTGTTACCAAGTTATTTACCTCAATTAACGGGTTACCGAAATGCTTGCACTTATTAAGTGAAGTAAAAACATTAAAGTTTGAGATTGTTTGAGTTTGTGATCAGGTTTGTTTTTGCATCTTAAGTGTCAAGGTAAAACATTATTGTTTTGAACTTGAAATTGAACACTCTTGTGACAACTAAAACTGAAGCTTTTAACTTGTAATTGTGATATTCTTGAACTTATCTAAAGCTATAATAGAGAACTATAAATCTTTCAAGAAGATAGCTTATAGTTCTATAGATAGTTTTCGGATTGATAAACAATTGTTTCAGTGTAATTGTTCAAATAACATTGGTAAAATTAGGATTGAGGGTGAGCCTGCCTGCATACATACTGACGCGAAAAACTCGTAAGTTTAGTATACCTTACAGTAATGCCGTTTGAAAACAGTAATTCTTGTTTAAAATGAAAATTTTATGTAACATCGTATTACCGTTTCGAATAGGGTGCATAGACTTATATATTTTTTATAATTTATAATTTAGAGGCAAAAATCGGTTTCGTTCACCTGTAAAGTGAAAATCTATGGAACAGAGTTAGTTTTTTTTTCTCTGTTGTAATTGTTAAAAGTAAGGCCTTTGCATCTAATAAAGATGATTTATACAGCATCAGAAACTGGTAATCATGTTGTATTTGTTAACCAATAGTGTAACCAACTACTAATTCAATGTAAAAAATGGACAATTCAAAACATTAAATATCATTTCCGAATGTTTTGTAATTGCTGAAAAAAAGATGAAATCCCATAAGCCAATATTGCCAATGCGTCGTCATAAGTGCCTGAACTAATAAATTTAAATTCGACAGGACAGATCATTAATTTTAAAATAAAATCAGTAAGTAATAATTATAATGTCTTGCTGGAAGGTACTTATATAATCGATTAAAAAGCAAGGCCAATATATATGACAGATCAGCAACATTTTTTGTTTTAAGAAGCCGTTGGCAAGGTTTTTCCATTATTAACTGGAACCTTCCTTCAGGCTGTTTTAAATTAAATCGTGTAAAAATAAAAATGTTATGGAACGGGTGTCAGCACTGGTTGGCTAGTGTTTAAAGTAGGATTGCATTTTAATTAAGAAGTATTTACGGTGATTCTTCGAAAGATTAAATAAGATAAGTGAACGTGTTGGTTGTTAAATCTTCAATGACCCTAAATCTGTACATTACTTTCTGAGCTGTTGAAAACATCTAACTAACTTGATAGATAGGTAACACTGTTAAGGTCATTTTTTAATTACATTAAACTATCAATATTAAAAACTATGGATAACTATACCTTAAGGTTTTGTAGTAGTAGAACTTTTCGTAAAGAGTTCATTACCTTTTTCTGTCGCCAAGCAAACATTACTGGCGTTGCTGTGTTCCGGTTTGAAGAGTAAGGGGGCCGGTGTAATTACGGGCACATGGGACCTTACAACTCTGTCTCAGGGTGACGGGCGCAATCCAATGCAGGGTTGGTGACCTGCTTAGTAAACGTGAACACCGCGGTATTGCAGATGTAATGGTAGCGGTTAGCCGTGGGGTGCCGGCAGTAGAATGTTACCCCTCCTCTCCTACCCGTGGATGCAGTAAGAGCCTGCTAAGGGACACCTCCGGAAGATGGGCAGCAGCGTCCTTCGTATATCAACATCCCATACTGCGCTCACCAACCCGCCTGCCAAGCGTGGTGAGTATGGCAACTACCCCTCATGGATCTCCATGAGGGAAGCCTTAGTTCAGTAGTGGACGTTTTACGGCTGAAATGATGAGGTAGCGGTTACCGCTTAACATTAGGTGGACCGTCGGCTTGACTTATATTTAGTAGTTTAAAGAAAACTGCAGGTTTACAATCCAGTGTTCTTTGCGATAAAGTTTTGTTATAACTTGTAGGTCCTATATCATACCTTGTACATAAGTGAGAAGTAAATTGGTATTTCCCAATACATTTATTATATATATTACTAGCTTTTGCCCGCGACTTCGTCCGCGTGGAAGTCATAAAACGTAAAATCCCCTTTTTCACGCAGAGCCATTTTGATTCGAAAATATAAATCCCACTTATTCCCTATCCCGTGGGAATTAAAAAAAAGCCCTTCTTAGTGCACCTCTAGGATACTCAAGGTATATGTGTGCGAATTTTAAATCTTTAGGTCTAGTGGTTTAGGCTGTGCGTTGATATATCAGTCAGTCAGTCAGTGAGTCAGTCAGGACTTTGAATTTTATATATATAGATGATAATACAACGTCAATCAACTATTAATCGTGCTCTACGGGGCGCTGTAGTGCCTGGAACGTTGTTAGATATCATCTCAGCCGTAAGACTGCTGTCAACATCCGCTGCTGGACATAGGCCATACTCGCTACGCTTGGCAGGCGGGTTGGCAAACGCAGTACGGGATGTTGATACATGGAAAGACGCTGTTGCCCATCTTTCGGAAGTATCCCTTAGCAGGCTCTTACTGTATCCACGGGCATGAGAGGAGAGATAACATTCTACTGCCGGCACCCCACGGCACTAACCGGCATTATTTATAATATATTATTATTTATAAATAATGTATATACGGTAGTAAAAAAACAAAGTATGAGAGAGCCGCATTGACCAAGTGGTATTATAATACTTTCTGTTATAATACCACATGGTATTACATACTTTGTACCTACATCGTTATTATTTTTTTACCTAGTCTACTACAAATAATGCATTTGTGCAGTAAGCCGATAGCTGCACTTCTAATGCACATCATTACTTCCCAGCTACCCTCACCCTCAAAGAGTCACGGAGGCGCCCATCCAACTAATAGATTCTTAAGCTAAATTAATTTAACGTGTTGTCACTGATACTGGTGTTTTAGCATTAAATAACAATGAAACATAAAAGTTTTAATAACCAATAACAATAGCGAACATAATACAAAATTTTAAATATGACGGAACAAAAGTTGAAGTCAAAGAGAGACTGATGATTTATTTACCTGCTAGCTGTCCCGACGAACTTATATCTCACCTACTACTACAACTACTTACTACTACTACGCTACAACTATTCTACAACTAACTTACAACTACTCTACAACTACCCTTCGACTACCCTACAACTACCCTTCAACTACACTACAACTACTCCACAAATACTTTACAACTACCCTACAACTACTCTACCACTATTCTTCAACTACTATACAACTAATTTTCAACCACTCTAGGCCTTAATAATGAACATAGATCTGTCAACTATGAACATGAAAGACGCGATTCTCCTTCTGTGGATTGCGATGAAAAACTCTACACGGGACTCTGTGTACATTTCTGATGCACAACATTAACGTTAAAGGCTCATAAGGTGTTTAAAAATGTTATTATAGTTCACCCTTATACCGTCGTACGACTTCTTGGTTGATGTTATTAGTGTAGAGTTGACAGATGTAAAGAGGATTGGCAGAATGATCGGCAAAGGGTTGTTTTCACTTACGTTATTTTTCTAAGATTTGAACGTCAAATGAGGCCTTATAATACTGGAAATCATATCTTACTAATATTATAAAGCCGAAAGATTGTTTGTATAGATCTATGGATGTGTGGTTCCTCTTCACGCAAAATCTAGCGTACGGATTGAGCTTTAGCGAAATTTTACATATAGATCACATATACATATGTAGATGTTGACACGGATTAACACATAGGCTACTTTTTATCAGTGTACAACGCATGCGAAGTGGCGGGCATAAGCTAGTTGCTTATAACGCAAAGCGCACTTCGTTGTCATTTTATGACAGTGTCGTGTTTTAGACTTGACGTAACAATGTCAAATTTGATTCATAATCTCGATGAATTAAAACCTGATGTTAAAATAACTTGACACTGGGATTTGTTGTAAAATTTTAATAAAATATAATTTTAAAATGATTATGTAACTTGACACTGGCGGAATTGTGTAAAACCAAACATAAAATTAAATGACAAGACAAGAATTAAAACCTTAGCCCGCTCAGCCTGCACGAACATATTGAAGTAGGTTCTATACCGTTACCGGCAGAAGCAGATAGCCATAATATAAATATTACCTCATAATATCTATTTGTCTATGGCCATCCGGTATTTGCGTCGGTTCCGGTAGCACGCGTCGGTGACAAGAAATGCGGTCCCGCCGCCGGGGCGCCGGCAATTAACATAATTTAAAACTTGACACCAACAGCCATTTCAACTCATTCCGTGTTTTTGCGTAAACATTATGGAGGGAAACTGTGGGTCACTCGAGCTTGTGTGGATATGAGATTGAATAGTTTTAATTCAATCTGGTGCCATTACCAGGACTTGAACTGGAATTGGACGTACCGAGAAGATAAGATAAAACTTCATAAATAATTCAAGCCAGGTGCGTGTCGGACTGCGCACTGTGTACGGTTGTATTTTTACATTTAATTAATTGAGGTTTTGGTTTAAAGTATTCCGGTATGGTTAGTAAACCTTATCTACAATAATAACAAAGAGGAAAGACTTGTTTGTTTGTTTGTTTGTTTGTTTGTATGTATTGAATAGGCTCCGACACCACTGGACCGATTTAAAAAAATCTTTCACCATTAGAATCCTACATTATTTCTGATGAACATAGGCTGTATTTTATCCCCGTATTTTCACGGGAACGGGAACTACACGGCTAAAACCGATGAGTGCGCCGAGTTACTTATATGAGTGACTATTTTATCGAAACTAAAAAGTTATAGTTTTTCCAGAAAGTTCATGGTTATATCATAGATGTAGGTATCTATGATTTTTCAGTTGAGATTTTAGATAGAGGGGGACGCTCGAAAAAAAGCTTTGAAACTTTAATATTTCGCACACGGAACCGTTAATCGAATTAAAAAGAATGTCTTCGCAACCACTAAATATTTATAAATTACCTATTCAATGTTACCCCACACTAGGAAAATTCTGAAAAAAAAGTTAATTCCTACTTACGTTTAAAGGAAGTACTCAAATTAATTTTGTCTTTACCTCAGTGACATTATTTTATATGTTCATGAAAAATTACAGTTTTCTAGGAGTAATATCTTTTCGTAAAGTCGAAGATGGACAGGCTAAGCGAAACTATAAGGGCTTGTTACACATACGGAACCCTAAAAAAACATAGACAAATATCATGGACACAGGTCTAGCTTATCGTCTTTTTACGCTTGCACATTTATTTATTAAAAATTTACCACTCATACCAGACGGCCAACACTTCATGCGTCCTGCAAAATAACCACAAGCATCACGTTTAGTTCTCACTGCAATCAGCACATAGCTATTTAGTATGCAGTATAACAATCTTAACACCGTTCTCGTGGTGGGTTTCACGCTATAGAGCATTCCTTAATCTTGTACCTAGAAGCAGTAGAGGCTAGTTAAAGCGTTCGCTCTAATTAATACAATCGTATGCAATGCCAATGCACATAACCATAGGACGGATTTGCACTGAAATCTGGTTATATTCCTAACGTTTCCGGAATACCTTTATATAAAAATTTAGTTTATAGGTTTTGAATGCAATGAAAGCCTGATTCTTCCGTGGCTCAGTTTGGCTAACAGACGGATGAGACGCAGTGGCGGCGACAAATGTATGATAATTATTAATAGGCCTATACCGGCAGAGGATTTATAATAGTGCTATTTTAATAAAATTGATTTTATAATGAAAGCAATGTTATTTTAAGGAATATTAATTGCTTTTAACCATCTCTTAATCATGATGATGATAAATCGCTCTTAATTAATTTTACTATAAATACATTAGTATTTACAAAACGACGTGGGGTGTTGGCAGTAGAATTTGCTCTCTTGCCCGCGGATGTAGGAGGAATCTGCTGAGGGATACCTCCGAAAGATGGGCAGCAGCGTTTTTCCGTATATCAACATTATCTACTGCGCTCGCCAACCCACTTTCCAAGCGTGGTATGTATGGGCAGGACCCCTCTTGAACTTTAAAAATATGAAGAAGGCGTATGTCCAGTAGTAAACCGTCCTAAAGCTGAGATCATAATGATGATTAGCAAAAAATCAATCAACGAAAGTGCAAGCTTTGTTTAGTTTGGGACTAGCTAGGGTCTGTGTGTAAGTGTCCACTAATCTTCATCTACTAACGACACACAGACCTTAATTTTTCCAATTGATTCCAAAATTTCATTGACCAAAATACCTTCATAGCAAATAAGCGACGTGAAGAATCATAATGGTTTCTATCTAAATCCCACTGCGTCTTAGAACATGAAATTGAAACGTTATTAGATGCAGTAGAGTCTATCTCGATTAAGAGGCAGTTGTTATGCAAATATGTTCCGTGGCAATTCATTGGCTGTTTGTAGACTGGGCCCAAATAATAATACAATTAGTCTTTGCATTGGTGAAACTGTATGAATAAAAAAATCCGTCAAGTGCGAGTCGAATCGCACACGAATGGTTCCGTACCATTATTTGGCTCAACAACTTGTTAAAATCACATTTGTTTTATTTTTATTTAATTATTAAGTGAATATAGTTACAACTTAATATTCTGTGAATTATTTGAACTACTTCTGTTCTACCGGTTGCCTTTATTAATATCGAGCAAAAAAACGGCAAAAAATCACGTTTGTTGTATGGGAGCCCCCCCCTTTTTTTTTTTTTTTTAATGGCAACTTATTCCTTTTTGTAGTAGGAATACTACTGCCAACTTCACGTAGCTGGTTCACGGTACAGATAATTTATACAAAGATAATAACACCCGTTTCAAAATTATGCACGGGCGCGACTGAAAATTAAAACTGAAATCTGTTATAAAAGAAAAGAAAAACATAAAATAATACAATCATTTTTTCTAACAGTCATAGATAGTAAAAGAATAAAATAATGAAAGAAATATTATGTATTTAATATAGTAATTATAATACATAACTATAGTTTTATATCATAATATTTTAGAAATTTTATGAGAGCACATGTAGACAATTTATTTTTTAGGGAGAGAAGGGAAGAAAGGTTAGATGGTAGAGGGGCTTTATAGTGGACCAAAAAATCATATAAGGACGGAGACAAGTATTTCGGGCAGTTGAACAGAATGTGCGTTATAGTACCTTCATCAAGACCACATTCGCAAAGCGAAGTGTCTCTCACTTTCAGTTTATGAAGGTGAACAGGTGAAGAGCAGTGACTGATGCGCATTCTGCAGATTGTTGAGGTCAATTGTTTAATTATTTTAATTTTTGTAAACCAAGGTAAGAAGGCGATGAACGGTTGAATTTGGTAAAGGTGTTTCCCTTTATGTTGGCTGGAATTAACCCAATGGGAGTTCCAAGATGTTTCCAAATTTTGTTTGGCTATGGAAATTAAATCTTTAGTGAAAGTGGAAAAATTTGTTGAGCTACCGTGCACAATAGCTGATTTAGCTAGATTGTCCACCCGTTCATTACCTTCGATACCTCTGTGGCCAGGTATCCAAGCCAATGTAATCTTAATATTATCTTCATGGCAAAGACGTAAAATATGTTTAATAGATAGAGAAATTGGACAGGTAAAAGCGGATTTCCCGAAAGGGTTAGCTTGTATCAACTGTAAACTACTCCTTGAGTCAGAGAAAATTACCGAATTTGAAATATTATTATTCCTAATAAATTTAACACACTCAAGGATAGCCAAGCTCTCTCCAGAACAATTTGAACCATAACTAGGATACTTGAACATCTGAGAAATGTCTGAATTTATGTGTAAGAATGCAGCACCTAAAGGGCTTTGTATGTCAAGCTTAGATGCATCAGTGAAAAATATATCAGAGTTAAACCATTTGGCCGAAATAATTTCATTAAATTTTAAATTTGTATTAGAAGTATTTTTATCAATACCTATAGTGAGCCTGATATCAGGTTGAAAAATTTTGGACTTAAAGTCAAACAAAAATAATGGATGTACTGGAAATCTTTCCACTTTATAACTAATATTTGCAAATTTTCTGAAACTTTTTATTAATGGAGGTATGAATTTATGTCTCCAATATGGCTTGGTTTGAATATAAGAATTTAACAACCATAGCATAGGAATCAATGGATGATTTTCAAAAATACTAATTTTAAAAATAAATCTATCTGCAAGGTACTGGCGTCTAAGGTTAAGAGGAGGGTCTGAACATTCAACTTGAAGAGCATTAATTGGTGAAGATTTCATAGCCCCTATAATAATTCTCAGGGCCTTCGAATGACACATATCCAGTTTTTTAATCATTGTTTTATTTCCTGGGATTAATAGAAATGAACCAAAATCTAAATGGCTTCTAACAATAGCATTATATAATATTCTTAGAGAAAATGGGTGCGCACCCCACCACACACCGGATAGACATCTCATAATATTAATACCGCTCTCACTTCGCCCCAAAATTTGTTTAATGTGTGCAACGCCGTTTAATTTGAAATCAAAAATTTTACCTAAAAATTTAACATTTTTAACTATTGGAATAAACGAACCATTTAAAGAAATAGATATATTTGGAATTTGTCTTTTTCTAGAGAAAATACAAATAGAACTTTTTAAAGCCGATAGGGATAGAGAATTGAACTCTAACCAGGTAGATAATTTAACTATAGCTTCCTCAACTTTGTTGGCTGCTTGAACTATAGAATAATCAACTGAGTAGATAAGCAAGTCGTCTGCGTATTGTAAAATTTTAGTTACCTGTGTCATCGACTTCTCAATATCAATTGTGTACAGATTGTATAAAAGAGGGCTCAGAACAGATCCCTGAGGGAGTCCTTTCCAGATGAGTCTGTCAGTCTCATTGACACCTTTAAGTCGTAGTGAAATTTGTCTACCCGAAAATAAATTAAATATAAATGAGGTCACCTTATAAGGAATCTTTAACTTGAGCAGTTTTTCCTTAAGGCTCCAAAGGTCAACGTTATCATATGCAGCCGAAATATCCAGAAATCCAGCAACAACTGATTTATTTCTGCTAAATGCAAGATGTATATCTGTAGTGAATAATGCTTGGCTGTCAGAAATGCTTTTACCCTTTCTAAATCCATATTGGGTATTTGATAAGAGAGAATTATGCTCCACAAACCACTCTAACCGATTTTTTATTAAATGTTCTACCACTTTAGGGATTGTACATGAGAGAGCTATTGGGCGATATGAGGAGGAATCTAAAGGGTCTTTGCCAGGTTTACATATAGGAATTATAATTTGATGTTTCCAGAATTGAGGTATTAGACCACAATTGACAATTACATTAATTATAGTCAAAAAATATTTAAGTGAGTTTTCATTGGCATTAGATAAGAAGGAATAGGGAATTCCATCTGGGCCTGGTGCAGAGTCTCTAACCTGGTTTAGAACTAATTTTAGTTCCTGATAGGAAAAGTACGAATCAAGTGAAAAGTTAGGATTAGTCTGTGAAATCGGATCATTAGATGAGCAGAATGGGTTAGGTAATTGGAAATGATTGGGAACTAATGGGGGAGCTAATTTGTCCATAAAGTCATTTACCCAGGAAGTAGAATATGATGATTGTAAATTTTGCCTACGAGATGATCTGAAACGTCTAATTTTTTCCCAAACAATAGAAGAGGGGGTTTGTGGTGAGACAGAAGAACAAAAGTTGCGCCAGCCTTCTAACTTCTTTTTTTTTTAAAGCCTTTTAGTAGCAGCACTTATGTTTCTTAAATTAAGAAAATTGTCTAATGTAACTATTTGTTCGCATTTAGCCTCGGCAGACTTCCGAAATTTAATTGCGTTTGTGCATGCCGCATCCCACCATGGAGGTGAAGGAATTTTGCCATAAAAGGTGTTCTTTTTTTTAAAACAAGAATTCGCAGCAACAACAATTGAATCTTTAAAAAGCTCACAACATTCAATTACATTAGAAGAATTAGGACTAGGGAGAGCTCCTACTTGTTCATCTAAGGTGACGGAATAATTATCCCATTTATTTTTATTAAGTATGTATGGTAGAAGAGGAGGTAAATTAGGAATAGAAGTATTTTGATAAGGGAAAGAGACAAGAATTGGGTAATGGTCTGATCCATGGGTAATCGGGAGTCTGGACCATGACAGAAGACTAGCTAAAGAAGAAGAAGAACACGATATATCGACATCACTTCGATTTGAGCCAGGAGGGGTTCTACGCGTTGGCGAACCATCGTTCAGAACGCACAAATCAAAACTATCTATTAAGTCTAAAATTTGCTGCCCAAAAGGGTGATTCATGGGGGCTCCCCATAGCTGATGGTGGCAGTTAAAATCTCCTAATAGGACCATGGGAGGAGGAACTGCGGAAAGATAAGAACTAAGAATTGGAATAACAGCATTAACTTTTTTTGGTATATACACTGATACATAAGAGATGTTATTAAACCTGATAGCAACAAAATTAAGCAAACTGCTTGAGTTATTAATGGGAATACGATTAAAAGGTAAATTATTTTTAATAAAAAGGGCAGTACCACCCCATCCATCTTCTCTATCGTCACGGAGAATGGTGTACCCAGGAGTTCTATGAACGGAACCAGGATTCAGCCACGTCTCCGAGACGGCAGAAATGAATGGATTATGAGTGTTAAATAACTGGTGCAGTTCAGATTTATTCTGAACTACACTTCTACAGTTCCATTGTAGGACTACATCCATATTTTGTTACATTTAAAAGTGTAATAGATATTGTATTGATCATGTGTATTGCAACGTTGTTCGGTAGGTCCGCTTGAAGGATTATATTGGTCAAAGATGAAATTAGTTTAGTTATTGTGTCTGGTGACAAGGTTTCTTTGTCACGTGTGTTAGGATCAATTTTATTATTGTTTATGGCACAACCATTAGCAAGGGTCGGCATTTCATAAGATTTTATGATATTTCTATGAGCTTCCTGATCATATCCTGGTACTAAGACTGGGCGTGGGCGGGGAGTACGAAGGACGGATTTTTTATAAGAGTAAGTAGCTCCAACTGGTTCCAGTTGGGAGGACAGTGTTACACCGTAGGAGTTATTTATCGATGGTAATTGATGTGATGGAGCAGATGAGGACTTAAGAATATCAGCAAATGATTTTTTTGTTTGCGGAACTATTTTTATTGCCTCTTGGTATGAGACATTATGATTAGCCATGTGGTGTTTGATATTAACCTGTCTACTGTACTCAGGGCATGCCTTATTGGTAGCAAAATGATGAGCAGAGCAATACATACATATTGCTTCGGATACTTCAACAAGGCATGAGTCTCCTGTATGGCTGTCTGAGCATTTAAAACACTTAGGTTTTGAGCGACATTGCGTTTTGGTATGTCCGAATCGACAACAGTTATAGCATTGAATTGTGGGGAATACATACTGTTCCACAGGTAAAATGGTGTAACAGCAGGTTACTTCCTTTGGCAAATTCTGTCCATCGAAAGTAAACACCACTGTCTGGGTTGGGATCCAGCTGCTACCATCATTTGTTGTAACTTTTTTATTTAAACGACGCGTTTTCAGTATTTTTCCTGTTCCGAGAGGGCATTGTACCGACTCTACAATCTCCTCATGAGTCCAGTCAGAGGGGATACCTTTAACTATTCCCATGCGGGAAATATTGTGAGAAGGGATATAAGTTTCATATTTACTTTTTTCAAGGACTTCACTTTTCAGAAATTGGTTCGCATCTATTGGTGTTTTAAAACATATGGAGAGGCGATTTCGACCTATCTTTTTAATACCATCTTTTAAAATGGAAGTAAAGTTATTTTTGAACAAAAATGAACCAAACTTTAACGGATGTAGAGTAGTACCCGTCATACCATCAAATTCTATCAGTTCTACATATATCATGAATGGACCACAGTCACTTGTTTCGTAGTAGTCTCGTGTAACTGAAGTTGGAGTTGGAACTATGTGTTGGCCAGGAACCAAAGTTTGGGTTGAATGTTTGTTTGAAACAACAGCAGGCAAATTTGTTTGGATGGAGGATGAAACTATTTTATTGGGTAAGCGTGGGGAATTGGTTGTCATGTCATTAATTACGTTATTGCTGGAGAGAGCCTTGCTCAAATTGGTATGTATTGGCTTTATCTTAGAAATTGACTTAAGTTTGTCATTTTTTTTAGATCTTTTGTCCTTTTTTTTTGAAACTGAAGACCATTCACTATCGGTTGTATCATCATTTTTCAAGAATTCCGCTCGTCTGTCGCTTGGCGTGGATACAGTTGAAATGTTATTATCCTCATAACAGTCTGACGAAGGCAGCTCTATAAATAGTTCCGGGGACGGAACTATGAAATTATATTCAGGCGGAGGGCCGGGGTCCGGCCCAGGGTCTACATACTCGACGTCCATTTTGGATACGCATTCGTTCGACTAGGTACCCGTGGGCAGAAAAATAAATACAAAAAACTTACCAACCCGATGTGGGATGATCACAAATATATACAAAAGAAGTTCTTAACTATCTAATTTAACTAAATACAATAAATAATAACAGAATCAGAGAAAATTTACACAACAATTCAAATATTTAGGCGGGAAAACAAAAATCACACGTGAACCTCGCACGAGTCCGATTGACAGTCCGAGCCCCCCTTTATGTTTATTTATTGTATTTTTAGTATTTATTGTTATAGCGGCAACAGATATACATAATCTGTAAAAAGTTCAACTGTCTAGCTATCTCGGTTCATGAGATACAGCCTGGTGACGGACAGACAGACGGACAGCGGAGTCTTAGTAATAGGTTCCCGGTTTTACCCTTTGAAACCCTAAAAAGCAGGGTGCCATGGTAGAAAAGGTTCAACCATTTTTCTATAAATAGTTGAAACTTTTTTAACGTGTATTTATGTTGTTTAAATAAACATGTGTGCGCAACCTTTTTTAAATATTTTTTTTAACAATGCTTGCATATCACTCATCATCATGCAGTAATTGATATATTTAATCGTAAATGCATACATATTACAATTAAATATACATTTAATTTCATCATACACATAAAATACCCAGACTCGGCTAAAACATCTGCAGAAAAATTACAAATATTATTAGCCTGCGCTACGGAGGTGAATGTTGGTAGATAATGTTCAAATGTTGGTAGTACTGTAGTACGTAATACTTAGTTTCTGTAATCTGTGGTAGTACTGCAATGGTGGGAGATAACCTCAAATAAGACATATTTAACCAAGCTATCTTCGTAAGGGTGTAACGGGCACAAAGCCCCAGGCAGTAGTAACGCCAACATCGCTAATACCTCCCCTTAATAAACAAAAAAAATACGATCCACATTCGGTCAATCAATGTAAATAAATCTAAAAGTTTATCGAATAGCCCAGGGAGCCATTCTGTCGCCGACATCGTTTGACTCGACTGGTTCGGTTTCTTAGCACTAGATCAAGATGAGAAATAGTTGTCTCGGTAAGTAATGGGTGCTCTGAACTAATCGATTTAACCATCATCTGGTTTATACGCTACCAGAAAAGCTAGTTTATTATGCTACGAACCGACCATTTAGCATTACAAATTTTACCTACTCTACCATCTGTACGTAGTAATAAAATTTCTACGTGTATCTTCGTGTACTTTGAATAAAAGATAAATTTATCAGCTTGTTCATTTTATGTTTAACTGTTCGACATGAATCTCAAAATATTGAATCTAATGAAGAATAGACATGAACCACTAAACCTGAGGAAGGTGCTGTTAATTTTAATTTATTGGAGATAGACGTATTTAACAACAGACTACGCACCTTTAAATACCTTCTACAGAGCCATTTAGGCCCTTCCATGAACAATGACATTGTTTAAAGTTACAACCGAATAACATTTCGCCTATGTTTCATTTTAAGTACTAGCCTGTATTATTCAAATTCTACATACCTATTTACATTACCTTATATTTTTATTGTCTTAGCTTTAGTTGTTTTTGGTAATGTTTGTCATATTTTAAATTGATCTTTATATTGACTTGTATATTCATTCTTCTTCTTTTTTCTCTTCTTTTTCTCTTAACGCACATAATAGAGTAAGCTATGTACGCTTCAATTGTCGTCTGTATCAGATTAATACCTAGGTATATGTATGTGTTTTTTTATAATTTGTAAATACTTTCGATGTCAGTGTACTTTGAATAAATAAATAAATAAATAAATTGTAATCGCATGCTTAGGCGGGTTACAAAAGGGATGGCATGTTTCTTTTTATTTACTGAAAAAAATTACGACACGATTTGGTTAGTATAGAAAAGTGTTCCTAGTAGGAAATAGCGTCGATTAAGATCAACTTAGTTTTTCGTAAACTTTCGCGATCACAATTCATTATAATATAATAACAAACGTCGGGAATAATCAAAGGTTAATACCTTTACGCGATAAATTCCCGTGTTTTGTTATTATATTATTAGCTAGCCGGCGAACTTCGTATCGCACCTACCACTGCAACTACTTACTACAACTACCCTACAACTACCCTACAACCTCCCTACAACTACCCTTTATTTGACGGGTTGGAAGTCTGCTAGGTCAGATACACATGCTGCTTAAGGGCACAGCACGGTAATGTGAGGTTGTCTCCCGACGACTCACTAAAACCCCCCCGATGGCCGGCCTCGGTGCACTAGGGGCTCCGGTTCCTCGTAAAGAACACTCCGGAGCCCCTATCGCATCAACCTGTGTCGTCCCAGTGCTGAAAAATATTAAAGTTTAAATTTTTTTCACGACTGAAATTAAAAATCTATATAAAAAACAATAACAATTAAGCTATAGCTATTTTTCGAGGAAATTTTAGCTTAAATGAGGACGTGAGTAATCTAAATTATTATAATAAACGTAAAAACACACACCAATTTCTAACAACAGGACCACGGACCCTACACAGCGCGTGGACCGACACGTAAGCTATCAGTAGTTAAGAAAACCAAAGCACAATGGAAAGCTTCAAGTCAGCGGTCAAACTCGTCACTTACCCGCAAAAGAATTTCGTCCAGCTACAGGTTTGGCTGGAACTTTTCAACCGTATTTTCTCTCCACGCTTCAATCTATTACTGCCCACTCACAATATCTACACGGAATGCGATCTAGGTACTATCTGAACTAGAAATCGCAATGCTATTCTGAGTGTTTCACCATTGTAGACTGCAATCTGTGCATCTTTCTTAGCTTTGTCAGCAATACAGATGTAACAGGTTAGGGGAAATGGAATGTAAAGTTTATGTTGATCGTTAAGAGATTGGATGGGTTTTATTTAGACTTGCGCAATACCAGCGGCAATTGCCGTGGGGTGCCGGCAGTAGAATGTTACCCCTCCTCTCATACCCATGGATGCAGTAAGAGCCTGCTTAGAGATACCTCCGGAAGATAGGCAGCAGCGTCTTTGCGTGTATGAACATCCCATACTGCGCTCACCAACCCGCCTGCCAAGCGTGGTGAATATGGCAACTACCTACCCCTCATGGATCTCCATGAGGGCCTGTGTTCAGCGCTGGACGTTTAGCGCGCAAACGTGTACGAACTATGCAGTAGCGATGGGCGATTGTTGCTGAAAGTAATCGATTAATCAATTTTTGCGTTTGTTCGATAGCTATCGATGACAAATTGCTGTTAAGACGATTGACGATATCAGCGTCAGGGACTTAATCCTTTTTTCAACAAATACAAAACATTCGGAATTTATATTTCATGTTCTGGATAATTATGTTTTTTACTTCATAGTTGGTATACACGATTATTTAATAAAAAAACACCAAAACTATCTACAACTATCTACTACAACTCTACTACTACTTAACATTAATTAACATTAATTTAAGTTTGCTTTAACTCTCTGCTTAATGTTTTTTTTTTATATATATAATGTAAATCCGTTATTGGTCGTAGGATACATACATATGTAATTTAGGATAAGGTAGATTAAGGACTGTGGATTTTGTTTAAATAAATAAATAAAATAAAATAAATAAAACACTTACTACTGCTACTAAAATATAAATATCTTGAGTGTAACTTTCATCACAATATAACCTTTCTAAACGAACCTTTAAATATTTGAAAACCAAAAAATGTCATCAATGATGACATACATTTAACACGGATGATGTGATGACTCATCACATCAACATTTAACACGGATGATGTGATGACTCATCACATCACCATTTAACACGGATAATGTGACGACTCATCATACCAACATTTAACACGGTTGATGTGATGACTCATCACATCAACATTTAACACGGATGATGTGACGACTCATCATATCAACATTTAACACGGTTGATCTGATGACTCATCACATCAACATTTAACACGGATGATGTGACGACTCATCATATCAACATTTAACACGGTTGATCTGATGACTCATCACATCAACATTTAACACGGATGATGTGACGACTCATCATATCAACATTTAACACGGTTGATGTGATGACTTATCACATCATCCGTGTTAAATGTACGAGAAAATGAATTTGCGTTTTACGATGTTTAAATGGCCATTATGTTAACCCGGGCTCAGATAAACAAAAAACATTTAAGATCATTGAAATCGGTCCAGCCGTTCTCGAGTTATAAGTGGTGTAACTAACGCGACTTTGTTTTATATATAGATACTTAGATATATGAAGATAAAGTAAAATATAACCCAACAAGAAAATCACAAAACAGAGAACTTCATCATCATCATCTTGAGAGAGGAGGGACAACATTCCTCTGCCGGCACCCCACGGCACATAAAACTTATATTTATTTAGATAAATGTTCATGCTACTAAATACATGCCTTTTATAGAGATAAGCTGCATGTTCTAAAAACACATACAGGCGTACCTGTAACGGGCACTTTATTTACTCTACTTGGCAACGTTGCAATGAGGTAGATCATTAAAGGGAAATTATAATAATTTATGTTAGCCGATAAGCCGCACTGAAACCTCGTATGCTGTAATAATGCGCTTTGGTAGGTTTGTTTGGTAAACTATTATACAGTCACGTTAGAATCAAGAATCAAAAAATACTTTATTCAGTGCGGCCGCATGAACCTTATTGACGCGTCACAAATTACAAAATAAAACAACACAAATAAATAGAATAAAGCACATAATTGAATCTGTTCAGTTCAGATGACACGTGAGTTAGGAAAAGAAGTGAACAGAAGAACCTAACTCGGTCGTTATAGTCATCATTTAACAATTTTATTTTGTCTTATGTTACGTTTGACGGAGTTGGAGCAGATTCCGTCCCAAGTGGTTTTGTCCTCTAGGTAATCTGATATTTTATAATAAGCTATATTGCACAGATTGTGTTTGATAATGTTTTTGAACTTATTCAATGATAACTTCTGTAACTCACTTGGGAGTTTGTTGTAGAAGCGTATACATTGCCCTTTAAAAGATATTTTCACCTTATGGAGCCTAATAGTGGGCACAGCGAGTTTATTCTTATTTCTTGTATTTACATTGTGACTGTCGCTGTTTTTCTTAAAAGAAGCCATATACGTCCTAAAGCTGATTTTCTATTATGAAATCATCATTATCTCAGCCGTAGGACCAGTAGGACGTCCAATCAGAACAAGCCGGGTTTCGAAAAGGCTACACCACAAACATACGCCGCGGCAAGTGATACAGAAGACCGAGAAGTATAAGTTGCCGCTATGTCTCGCGTTTGTGGACTATGAGAATGCCTTCGGGCTTTTATGATACAACTCTCTTTTCCATTTCACAAACTATCGTCCGGTAGGAAATTGGTCATCAAAGTCTGTAAGTCCCATTTTGAGTTTATTCATTACAAACAAAGCGACAAATCTTGTATCTTATGTATAAACTAATGTGGAGTTCATAATCGTTATCGCTCGGTGGTCGGTCGGGCCGGCGCGAGCTCGCTTCGAGCCGCCTGATGACGAAAACTGCTGACATCGGGACTAGCATGCTTCGCTTTGTTTCAAAGTTGGTAGGTTCTATGCAAATTCATATTGCACTAATATTTTTTTACCAATTAGATTATACTACATACCCAAATATGTTTAGTATAGGTACTGTTATCGATATATTTTGTCTACTTATAACTTTGTTGCTATTATTTTATTTTAAGTATTCTACATATTAACTTTATTGTAAACTTGCCCTATTAGAAAAGAAGTGGGTACAGTACATGCCTTTTTTAGCAACTGGATATGTACGTACCTGCATTTACCTACGCATTTATTTTATACTTCAGTAAGCTATTTGTTGTATGTTAACGAGGAATGTACTTAGCACTCGAAACAAACCCACTAGGGTTTACAGAGTGTTTAAATTAGTAAACTGTATCTTGTTTTTTTGGAATAATAAAGTAATAAAGTAATAGTTGACCCACTTGATTTTCCTACTAGAATTTAACTACTAAACTTTAATACCTAGGTAATTTCCATAATATTTACTAGATAGGAATCGATATAATATTTTATTGTCTAGTTGTAAACTGTTTTAATCACCTTCTTGGTAATGATGTTTCATTTACTAAGCACAACATAGGTTCCAGTACTAATGTGCAGTGGTTAAGTCCAGTTTAATAATTACCCTACTTGATTTTGCGATTAGTGGCTACAGACCATGTTACGGTTTCTCATATAATTTCTCAATAGATATCTGTATAAGATAACTTTAATTTATTTCTTCCACAAAACTAAATTAGCAGAGTTCGTTTTTGTAGTGCATCAGAAATGTTCGCAGAGTCCCGCGTAGATTTATCATCATCTCAGCCGTAGAACGTCCTCTACTAAACACAGGCCTCCCTCATTGATCTCCATGAGGGGTAGTTGCCATACTCATCACGCTTGGCAGGCGGGTTGGCGAGCGCAGTTCGGGATGTAGATACCTGGAAAGACGCTGCTGCCCATCTTCTCCGCATAGGTCCCAACTAGGGTAACCTGTGTGATCGCACATCTATACCGCTATACATATATCCGCCTGACATATTATACTCATCATCATCATCATCATTTCAGCCATAAAACGTCCACTAATGAACACAGGCCTCCCTCATGGATCTCCATGAGGGGTAGTTGCCATTCTCACCACGCTTGGCAGGCGGGTTGGTGAGCGCAGTATGGGATGTTGATACACGGATAGACGCCGTGGGGTGCCGGCAGTAGAATGATACCCCTCCTCTCATGCCCATGGAAGCAGTAAGAGCCTGCTAAGGGATACCTCCGGAAGATATTATACTCGTAATGTCACAAATTTATAAAAAATTTAAAAATTTAACCCCGACACTTTACCTAGTCTTTGAGGTTACCTAATTGTTTGTGAAATGTGTACCCTCAGTTTTGCAATCTATATCATGCCCTTTCATTCTTCATTCATTCTCCCCGGCGGGAGTCGAACCCTCTTGCGTTTCTGCCGGCTATATGCCAACCGAGTCTGGAGATTGTCTGTATGAAACAAAAAGCAAGTAATTACCGGTAGGTAATGAAACATCCCACATCACTAAATGCCATCAGCAGTTACCGGTTAATATGCACTAGTTTAACCCTACATTAATAACCCCACTTGATATTATAATTAGTGGGTATTAATAATATTTTAATGTGATTTGTATAATGTCTAAGCACAAATCGGTTCATTTTATTTAATTGTCACATATAAACTGTATAATTCACTATTACCTACAGATAGGTGCACTGCACTGGAGCATAAAGGACGACTAACTCTCGAACCGACTGAATTGGTATTGTCAAAGTCAAAGTAAATTAGCGTTTATTCAAAAGAGCACTAGAACTACTCAGAAATGTCAATTTAGTTAAAAAACAAAACATATATAAATTGAATAAAGCACATTATTAAATTTTAACGCTTCAAAAAACTTTTTATTTCCAAGTGAAGTTAAGTTTTCCTCTTGATCCCACTCGAGATGGATCAACTTCTGGGACGGGTCGAGGCGATCAGCAACAAGTTAGGGCTAACCATAAATCGTGGTAAAACCAAGGTTATGGTTGTATATAAATCCTGTAAGCTTAAACAAACTGACAAGTTAACCCACCTTGAAAAATTTAGAGAGTTCAACTAGTTGGGATCTATGTTCACAACGAACACCTCATGTGAGCCCGAGATACGACGAAGAATAGCGCTTCGTCGTATCTCGGACTCACATGAGGTGTCCAAAAGCACTATGACGCAGCTAAGGAAAATTTCGAAGAACTGCAACATCCGGCGAAAAACAAAAATCTCACTTGTACACACTCTAGTCTTTTTAATTTTTCTTTACGCCTCTGAAACATGGACCATCAAAGCGGTGGACATGGACAGAATAAACGCTTTTGAAATGTGGTGCTGGCGTCGTATGCTTCGGATTTCGTGGACTGCCTTCCGGACAAGCGAATCTATATTGCAACAACTTCATGTAAGAGAACTATTATCAGCAGTAGGTAGTTCTCGAGAGATACCAGAGATACTTCGGACACATGATGCGAAAACCACCGGACAAATGCATCGTGATCGGTAAACGACAGGGAAAGACACCACGAGGCCGCAACCAGCGCGATGGACAGATTTGCTCCAAAAAACCCTGCGTCACGTGCTTAGTAAACGTGATCACCGCGGTATTGCAGTTGTTTTAGGTAGAAGTTACCGCTTAACATCAGGTGGGATTGTTTGCTTGTCTCATCATTTAGTAGTATAAAAAACTATTTCAAGCAAGCGTACGACAGAGTTTACAAGCTAAACGTTGACTGACTCATGACTCTCATTATTTTAGCGCCCACTAGGGTTCATTAGACTGTAAATTATACTTACCACCTGTAAACCTAATACTAAGGTATATGGAAACAAAGATGTATTGAGTACCCAGAAGCTGTTTTCCTCGGGTCACTTCATGGTACCTGTATGGCCGATCATCATATTCTAGAGAAGTTTTATTTAAGCACTTTTTTTGAACATCTTCGCCCGCCTCCGTTTTGTCCCTTGAACATTTAAATTAAAATTTATACATCACCGAAACTTGAACTTTAATAATTTCCAAACGGCTCAACGGATTTTGATAAAACACGTCACAGAACCCCACAGCCAAGACACACAACTACACATAAGTCTTAGTATTAAGTCTTCTTCTACACATAGGCTTAGGACCTCCGTCTAGACGACAGGAATCGTCGAAAAAGGGAAATCTGAGGCGCGTGCTATGCGCCCCAGTGCACGCGTCTGTAATTTGTGTAATCTTACGAGTAGATATCGGTATGGATGTCAGATTACTGTAATCGCATTGGACGCGGTTATCATCGATAGAGTTTAGGGTCATGATACTGTCTTCGGGATTTAGTTCACTCTCAGGTCATCATCATCATCTTAGGACGTCTACTACTGGACATAGGCCTCCCTTATGGATCTCGAAGTACATGAGGGGTTTGTTGCCATATTCACCACGCTTGGCAGGCGAGTTAGCGAGCGTAGTATGTATGTATGTCACGGAAAGACGCTGCTGCACATATTCCGGTTGTATCCCATCCCGTGGGATGGCTGCTGCGTCAAATCAGCGTCGCGGCGGCTTTGCGGGGAGCGGCGCTGCAACGTAGATCCGGACTCGAAGTCCGTGGGCAGATCACGCGGCGCTAGAGCGGCGTAGTTGTTATGTTTATGAGAAATTTGTTTATATGTTAATGAACGAAATTTCTAAATATTTTGTTTGAATAGTCGCAACTACGGTAAAAAATAGAACAATGCTACTACGTCACTGCAGACGTGCGGGCACCGCTTGACAGCCGCGCACCGCTCGTATACCGCTCTCTGCGCCACTGCCTTCTAGAAGCTTCTAGATCAGTTCCATTATTAATGTTCGCATTGAACCACGCCGCTGACTTTGTGATCACCTTCCTTAGTGTTATTTGAATGTACTGCTACCAATTTATCGTCATTGATATTTTTTTATTTTAACACCTTTTGTTTTGAAAGAATCGAAGCTGTGCCACAGACACACACACACTGCCCTCCTTATCATAAACGCAATAACTCGATTTCTGGGGCCTACAGAGTTATTGCGTTTATGATAAGGAGGGCCTACAGAGTTATTGCGTTTATGATAAGGAGGGCAGAATAGTGGTCAAACATACATACATATCGTACATAACTTGTATTTGACCCCTCTTATGCGTTGGGGGTTAAAAAGGAAATGATAAGCGATGTCAGATTACTGTAATCGCATCAGATGCGATTATCATGCGAGTACAGTTGCCGCGGGGTACAGTTGCCGCGGGGTACAGTTGCAGTAGAATGATACCCCTCCTCTCATGCCCATGGACGCAGTAAGAGCCTGCTAAGGGATACCTCCGGAAGATGGGCAGCAGCGCCTTTCCGTGTATCAACATCCTATACTGCGCTCACCAACCCGCCTGCCAAGCGTGGTGAGTATGGCAACTACCCAACATGGAGGTCCATGAGAGAGGCCTGTGTTCATCATTGGACGTTTTATCACAGATTACAGAAACTAACAGATACATCACTTCAATACAAAAGCGAAAATACCTACGCTATAATAGCCTACAAAATTGTATTAATAATACCAGCAGTTCACAGAGCGAAAGAGTGTACCCGCCTCACTTACTTGCAAGTAATCTGTGACGCGGCATCGAATGAGTCGCTAGGGTTGCTTCTACGATAATTTTTATAATAAAACGAATGTGGTGAAAAAAACAGTTATTTTTACAACCTCCTCTTTTTTTAAGTCGGTTAAGAAAAGCAGCGACCTTTGTATAGGGAGGTAAGGACCTACCTACTCTCCGTACGCAGTATAGTAATAGGTGTACTATGGTAGTAGTTATATTCTTTGACATAACGAACTAGGACATAACACCACACTTTATCTATAACCTAGGTATTCAAATACTTCGCCAGCATAGATTTGAATCTTTGTTCTCCGGTGGGTACCTACTACTTTTTGGCTTGATTTTAGGACTGTTGTTTTTAAAGCCACAGTTTTACCGGCATATTTTGTGTGTGATAGGTAGCAATTTTTTATACAACCAATACTGTTTTAATAGCTGAACTCCTTTATTTACGAATATTTACATAGTACCTTCCTACGTTCTGACCATTTTTAGAGGAAAGAGAAAAAATGATTCTAAAAACTTAAGATTTAAAATATCTTTGATAATAAAGAAAAAAATGACAATTTTTCATTCGTTTTTCTACTTTGGCATCCATCCACTGCACAATAGTTACGCGGTCTCGGCATCTACAGAAACGTTTTAACATTTAACGTGCGTGCGCTCAAGCGGGCGTGTGGCAGCCTTAACTACTGGCGTATCGCGGACTCCTCGCAAAGCGGTAGGCATTTAACGCGTGCCCTTGAGCGAGTGACGGACGCCTGGTTTTATGCCTGAAATGATGATCGTCAAGAGAGTTTAGGGCCATGTTACTATCTTCTGTAGACATACTTTATTAGCCGTTATTACTTGATTACTGGCTGCAGGACGCGGTTTAAGTGCCGTTCGAATGGACTGTTAACAATTTATCGGCATTGCTATTTTATTATTGGCACACCTGTTGTTTGTAAAGAAAGTATCATTCGAGCTATTACAGTTTCTGTAATCTGTGCTATTACACACAAGCACACACACCAGCATACACACTACATAACCACTCTTATAAAATAAAACTTCTTGGCTAACAATGAACCAATAGTTTTAAATATTAGTTTAAAATCTAAAAACAATACAAAAATATTGTGTATATCTCCTGTGGATGCAGTAGAGCCTGCTAAGGGATACCTCCGGAAGATGAACTGCAGCGTCGTTCTGTATCAACATCCCGTACTGCGCTCGCCAACCCGCCTGGCAAGCGTGGTGAGTATGGCAACTACCGTATGCAACTACGTATTTGTAATTATGTAAGGGAAGCCCGATGCACGATATTGTGACCTCATTACACAGGATAGTATGAGTTGATAGTATGAGGAACAAAGCTATAAAGGGTACTGCTTCGTAATGTTGTGTCTAATTGCCTATCCAATCCATTTAAGAAATGAATGTTACACTTATATTATGGGTAGGTTTACCTTGTAATTTTTTTTGTACCGTTTTTACTTATTTAGAAATAAATCACCTTTTCTTTACCTTTAAGCTTGGTAAGTCTTCCTCTGTACATTGTTTTTTCTACACACAGTTTAAAATAAGCAAATAAATAAAAATTATTTATTTATTCTACAGTGAAAATGAGTGCATTATCAACTATTCGATGTTAATCCCTACTAATAATATAAAAGCGAAGGTGTGGATGTATGTATGTTTGTTTTTTATGTATGTTAGTATGTATGTTTGTTTGTAAGTATGTTCCCTTGATGAATTTTAGTATAGGTAGGAGTAGATTAGACCATGGAGACGGACATAGGCTACTTTTCATTTTATTGCGTATATTAAACCAGAAGGTGTTAATATTTTAACACATTCTGGTTTAATATACGCAAAAGGGGGTAATACATTTTGTGGATGAAAAGATCGTTATTTTCCACTTAATAAAACGTCAAATTTTGCATATTTATTAGAATTTAATACCGCCGTGGGGTGCCGGCAGTAGAATGATACCCCTCCTCTCATGCCCATGGATGCAGTAAGAGCCTGCTAAGGGATACCTTCGGAAGATGGGCAGCAGCGTCTATCCGTGTATCAACATCCCATACTGCGCTCACCAACCCGCCTGCCAAGCGTGGTGAGTATGGCAACTACCCCTCATGGAGATCCATGAGGGAGGCCTGTGTTCATCAGTGGACGTTTTATGGCTGAAATGATGATTAGAATTTAAAACTTAGGGTTTCTGAATTCCTCAAAAATCATCCCTTAAGTGAAAATATAGGGGATGAAAATTTGATTAGAAATATTTTTTTTTAAACTTGATTCACTTGAAATTTCAGATGAATAATGAGATACCAAAATTATTAAACACAACTCTTAGCGTTTCTCAAAAATCACCCCCTAATTTTTTATAAATACTGAGTTGGGCGCCTATTTGTGGCACAATATAAATGTTTTACTTAGATTGTTTAATAATTAGCTGTATTTTTGTATTGTATCAGAAATAAATGTTTTTTCTTTTTTTAAATTTTTTGTGCGTATCTTAAAGGTTCAGGTAGGTCATATAAACAGCAATTATTTTACTAGTGGTTCCAGTGATCTTAAGGTGGACTGGGGCTAGGCTAGTTGACTAAATTTTCATTCCGTTATGTCCATCATGTGGATGGATCATGTGGAGGGATCAAAGACGTATTTTATATTTTGTTCGTGACACGTTGTGATTGTGAGTCTCTGCTAAACTGTACTGCGTTTGACCTAAGAATTTGTTTATTTATTAGGAAAGGCTAGTCATTTGTGTCGTTTATTGTTTATTATTTAAGAGACGGATAAAGTAGAATTTTGGTATTCATATTCCGTCTGTATGCATAAGAATGATGAATATGATATACAATACAATACAAATGAAAATTTATTTTACCACTCACAACATAGTCTATCTTAGTAATAAAGGGTAAATCCTATAGGATCTATGCGTATTTTACAGCCCCACTGGCTCTGGTGGCTTGTAATAAAAGTCCTATACCTATCACAAGCAACAGTCTCTCACAAAATACGTTAGGATCTATGCGTATTTTACCCTTTATTACTAAGATAGACTATGTTGTGAGTGGTAAAATAGAGTGCTATACCGCGGTAAAAAAAAAACTATATCTATAAATAAGTTATTAATCTAAGTTAAATGTAAACAACGGTATGATTAACAATTTCTTAATTATTTATTCATAAATATAAACCTTAAAAAAATATTGTGTATTTAGCGCAATTTTCAAAATTACAATAAATATAACAATAATATAATAATATAGTAATTCATGATATAAAAAGCGAAGTATATGGAAAAAGAAAATAAATAATAATATGTAATACTGATTTTAATCCAATGGGTCAAAACCAATCTTTCCGACTTGTATCGGTTTAGCAAGGAACCAGTGATGTTTCAATTTATATTCATGATATTAGTATCGCAGACGAAATACGCTTCATTTGATTCCCTTTGTTGGCAAAATAAATATTACCTCTACTCGTACATCTCCGTGGAACTACAGTCACCATAAGGAACAAAGAAAATTATTTGAGCGCGGTCATGTTTGGAAAATTATATAAATTATAAATTTCACTCCCCTAAATGTGCATAGGTACCTGAAAATAAGCTAATTTGTTATTCATTTATTTATTTATTTTCTTGCTGTTTGTTCAGTCTAAAATCTTTATTTGCAAAAGAACAAAGCAACCGAATGCGATATTATTCGTAACCAAGTCGTCTCTATCCTGTTTTTAATCTCCGACACAAAAAGAGGGGTGTGTATAAGTTTGACCACTGTGTATCTGTCTGTCTGTGGCAATGTAGCTCTTAAGCGAGTAGACCGATTTGATTGCAGTGTTTTTTATTTAGATGCAGGATTTCTAGCGGTGGTTCTTAAATATATTTTATCAAAATCATGAACAATCGAATGTTTTCAAATATACCCATATCGAATGAAATGGCATGATGTTTATATTGCAGAATTGAGGGAAGGTTAAATTTACAAAAAAAATACGTAACCTCTGAGACTTACTATCGAGGCAGAGTATCTGAGATTACTTAAAATATTTTTTATTCTGTTGAATTTGTTCCTGACTATAAAGCCTGTAGTATAGCTAAGTCTACTAAAAACTAAACACTGAGCCCGTAAACTATCGTAAGATTTAGTTATTGTTAAAATTATTATTTGCTTGTTAGTAAAAAAAATGTATATAGGACTTATATACCATCAAAGCTAAATAACATGAGAATAAAATATAAAAAAAAATATCAAGGATAAAAAAAAATTACTTGTGTTGATGTTTTACAAAGGTTGCGAGAGCTAACATTGAACGATACGATGATAAGTGAACGAGTGAGGTTTCCTTCTTCCCCCTAACTAAATTCATCTAGTGCGTTCTGTTTTTTTAAATAATTTAAATTTAGAATTGCAGCCGTCATTGATCAAGCCACATCATTCTGTTGGCAACTGTACCTACCCTTTACCTTTTGTATTCTGCTGCGAGTGTTTTTCTCACTAATATTATAAAGCCGAAAGTTTGTTTGTATGGAGGTTTGTTACCTCTTCACGCAAAAACTAGGCTACGGATTGAGCTCAAAGCAAAGCTTTTGCACAAGTATAGAGCTTGACCAGGATTAACACATAGTCTTCTTATCCGGGTACAACACATGCGAAGCGGCGGGCACAAGCTAGTTCTAGATATAAACTAAAACTTCATTCCATATTTATGAAGCGAATGTTTAAGCTCAGAAGTGCAGAGTTTGCTAAGACCGGGACTAGGGTGAGGTACTGGCAATTGCGGAAATATTATGCTAGTTATTGTAATTTCTTGGTACTACAACATAGGTTGCATAATAAGCATTTTTTATCTCAGTTGCTTCGTAGAGCGGTCTTTATGAATTATTAAAAAAATCATTTTAAATTATTATGAAAAATATTAAATTTGTTTAATTTGTTTTATAATAGAAAATATAATATTTTTTTTTAGAGTGGGAATTAATTTATTTTAATTCTGTTGGGCGTGGTCGTCACAGCTCTGCGTTTTCGTTAGCACGATCTACAATTTAAACTTTTAAAGGCGACAAACCAACGATGGACAGGCTAAAATTTCGAAACTGGATCTACTGAGAGTACAAACAAATAAAAAACTCTCGCTAGATCCAGTATTCGAATAAAATTAAATACTGGATCTAGTGACAGATTTCTAAAATGAAAACTCTCACTAGATCCAGGCTGGATCTGTTGACTTGATCTAGTGAGAGTGATCATATGCCGTAGAACTAAGCCTACCCGATCGTTGGTCTATGTGTGGGCCCCATTGAAGCTTATTGTCTAAAGTTATGCCTATAAATACCGATATTTCTACAAAGTTTAAACTTTCAGCTTTCAATTTAATGTTGGCATCAACCTGTTTTACATAAGGGAGAGTAAATCTAATGCATTTTGTTTATTTTCATTACGTCTCATGTTTTCTTTTTAAAACAGATACTTCTTTCGTGGCGCATATTCCACTTGAGATTAACGCCTTCCTTGTTCAAAGTCGAGTTCTATTTCGTTGTTTTACTTAAGTATAGTTGTCTAAAACGATGTGGTTAGAAGTTTCAAGAAGTTTACATCCTGGGAAGTTCACTTAGCTAAGTTTAGTCTTGTCTCGGTGCCGTATGTTGGGCGTCAACTTAGACACATTTATTTCAGTGCTGGAATCTTACAGTAGTTCTAATAAGTCAGTTTTAGCATTACGCCTCTGTGTCGACATTCGCCAAAGATCCTTCCAGAAAACGACTTGTGCAACATTGTATTTTTTTGCAATAAAGAATGAAATAGAAAAAAAACAAAAAAAAACAACGAAAAAGGCCTCCCTCCCTCATTAGCCGTGGGGCGCCGGCAGTAGAATGTTGCCCCTCCTCTCTTGCCCGTTGATGCAGTAGGAATCTGCCAAGGGATACATCCAAAAGATGGGCAGCAGCGTCTTTTCGTGTTTTCAGCACCCTATACTGCGCTCGCCAACCCGCCTGCCAAGCGTGGCGAGTATGGCAAAAGCCCCCTTATGAACCAGCATTGGGCAAACATTATGCTGAGGACCTTTTGATCAATTTATTAATTACTACAAACCTATTCTTTCTTTTGCTTAAGTCAAGACAAAGTCTTCTCAAGTTGATAGAGTCAGCTGTCACTAAGAAAAAGGATCCGGACAGACTGACAACATCGATTCTATAAGGTTTCTTTTATTAAAGGTCAAGAACTCTTAAATCAAAGAGTCTTCTAATATTATTCAATCAGATAAGAACACATTCGTGGACACTGACATTTTCAATTCAATTCCGTTCATGAAATTCGCAAAAGCAAGGCCAGACTCTTTGCCTCAAACGAACTAGAGGACATCCGACTAGCTCGACACTTTTGTGCACTTCTTCTGGTCCATTGAACTGGGACGAGTAAAGGCTAATGATGTCCCTGGATGTCTCGGTGCCAATTTAAGCTGCTTATAAAAATATAAGTAAGTAGGTTCTCAAGAGAAAATCTTTTTGTAACCTTATTTGCATTACGGACTGTGTTACTGTACAATGTACATATATATATGATACGAAATGTGCATAGTAATACTCTTTTTAAAAATAATCAATGCAATGTGATAGATGCGATATAGGTCAATTTGCTGATAATGTCGACGTCAATTTTGTAAGCTAACCTTGTACTGCTTAGAAAAATAATGTCATTATTCTAAGTTGTTTAACAACAATACCATTAAAATTTCATCTTATTTTTTTAATAATTAATTTAAATTATTATTTTAATAATAAATATAAAAATCCATAAAGAGTAAGTAGTTGTTTTGTCTTTTTATTTTATGGCCTTTTGTGTTTGGTTTAACACAATTCCGCCAGTGTCAAGTTAATTTATAAATTCGTAAGTTATTTGGCCAGCCATGTTGGCGGCCTCTTAATTTTTAACTTCGAGTAAGTAGTTGTCGAAGGATTTAGCAAATTATCTACTAACGTCAATGTCATGCCCGACAAAGAAAAGTATAACAATCTTTTAATTATTGGATTTAAGGATATTAAAATTATTTTTACAAAAGTCTTACATCTTCCAGGCTATACTTAGTAATATAGCCCTGGAAGTTACTAAGTGGACCTATTCTTCAGTTGACATTACAAAATAAATAAAACGTTGCACTTCGATAAAGCACAATATTTTTCGCTCAAGAAATCCGCCACCGTATTACGAGAGGTGCAAATGCTTTGAAAATGCACGGTTCTTTCAGCGGAGTGCCAGCGAGCTTTGCAAGGCACGCATAAATCGAAAGCCGCTTACAAAGGTGACTATTTCAGCTTTTATTTCAGCGGAGCGTTCCGTTCTGAACCTAATTACCTACCTGTCTCTATTTATACGCTGACGATTGAAATTGCAGCTCAGCCCGGATTTTGTATTCCGCGATTCCGGCGGAATGAAAACTTGCAAGAGTTTTAATCAAGCGATTTGTATGGTGGTTGCTAAAACCCGTTCTTAATACCTTTATTTTGCAATAGTTAACAGCAATGGAAAAGGACGACCTCCGTGACGCAGTTGGTGCAATACATGTCTGAGACGCAGAATGGGTTCGATCTCAGCCGAGGGACATACATTTTTTGTCTTTTTTTTATATTGTCAAAATTATTGTTGGCACATTTATACCTTGACGTTAGCATACGAGTGGACATTATTATACTTCAACATTTTTACACAAAGACCAAAATATACTTTGTCACTTTTATACTTTGACAAAATTTATTGTTGGCATTTTTACAAATTGACATTTTTATACAAGTGGACATTATTATAGCTTGTCATTTTTTATTTTGGACCAAAGTTGTCAAACCCGATTCTTCATCTTGATCTTTTCAGGGCCCAAAATGAAAAATTCCTAACTCTAGTTGATGCTTTCTCTAAATACGCGCAAGCATATCTTCTAAGAAATGGCACAGCTTTCAGTGCCATTCAAGTTACTTTCTGTACACACCATGGCGTACCCCTGACTATTGTGACAGACCAAGGACCTGATTTCACGAACGCCTTTTTCTCAGAATTTACACGACTTCATAAGATACAGCATAAGATCCTTGCGCATACTCCCAATGATAACGGTATCGTAGAAAGCTTTCACTCTAGAGGATAGTCCTCGAACATTTTAGAATTTTGAAATTGGAACGTAAAAACGAACCCGCTATTATTCTTATACCATATGCAGTTTTGGCCTATAATAGCTCCATACATAGTTTTACGAAAAGCCGACCTCTAGACCTTATCACAGGACACTTTAACCCACGTGACCCACTAGACATTGACATGTTACAAAATTCAGTGCGAGATGTTGATGTCCGTAAGAATTAGCTTGATTGCTGCGACAGCTGATGTCGCAGCAATCAAGCTAATTCTTACGGACTATATCCTCTTTCTAAGTGGATTGCGAATGATGTAGCCCCCTACCATAGGCTTACAAGTCCATGGCCCCAACTCATGATAAGATTTAAGTCAGCATTCTTCACTTCTAAAATATTGTGCAAAAAGGTAATACAAGTTTATGTTTTTATCTTGACGGACTATATCATTATAAAATCTTTGCTGCATAGAACCAACGACTTAAATAGTTAGATGGCATTGTCTTTATATGCGTGTTAACAATAATGCCGACGCACGCACACTGGTTTTGCTAATAAACCAAACTGTTATTGATACTTGATACTATTTATTGTGCAATTATGTTGCACGAACTTTCGTGAAAATATAACGCATATCACGTTCGGCTAACACTGTGTTTATGGGTATACTGATTCCAAATGAGTGAGCACACTCATTTCGTGTTTAGTAGTACCTAGGTATAAACAAAACGGTGCGGTCTCACGGTGAGGGCGTATCTAACGATGTAAATCTTTTCAAAAAACATTATTTACGATCAGCGTGGACAGGCTTAGGGCGTATTACAAAGTAACGACAGTTTTCTCGGGGAATTATCGTTAAATGATTACCGATACGGCAGGTACTCTAGGGCATCGTAATTGGTGGTCTTTCCTCGGAGAAACTAGCTGCGAGGAATCGCTTTCATGGTAATTGTTAGTACAGTAAATAAGTAGGTACTTACTATACAAGGTGTATTATAACATGTGTACTAACCCGAAAGGGGGGGTTTCAGCCCATGAATACAAGTAGTTTTGGGAGTGAAAAAATCGGGAACTCGTATGTTTTTTTTTTCATTTTTTTATACAAGTGTTTTTATTAATAATTTTACTAGTTGGTGCTATGTGAAAATGATCCTAAGGACAATACTGGATTAGGATACCTGTACGGCAACTCTTCGTAGAGTTCATTGACCCTGACAAGAATTAGCTGGCGATTAGGTTGTATTGTCGTATAATCAGCTGTTGAAGTTAAAACTTTCGTAGTATTTTCTTGAATTAAAATCACTGAATCCTGAAAAGTCGTAGAACAAAAGTTGTTCCTTGGGATGGTCAGAATCACCCCCTTTCGGCTTAGTACACATGTTATATTACACCCTGTATACCTAAAGTTCTACAGTTACAGTTAACTGTCAGCTTTAATTAAGCACTCTTTGCGATAGCTGTTTGAATTCAACATAAGTATCTTTTAATAGGATACTAGGATTTTTTATTAAGGTGTGTTGAACTATGACCATGATTGAAGTTGTCGGAAAAGTTCATGCTGATTGGGAGTTATTTTTTTTGTACGTGGTCGAACAATAGAAAATCTTTGTTTTACTGGGTTACGGTCGTATTTGGCTTGACCACAAGTGTTACATTCGTTGATGTACTTTGTGACAGATTCTTTCATCTTAGGCCAATAGTACCTGTGAGATAAAGCTAAGAAACACTCAGTAACACCACGATGGTTGGTCTTTACCTTCGTGATAATTCTTGCTTTCTTAGGTATTCCTTAACATTTTCTAGCTCAATCTTAGTTATGTCAGTGATCAGTTTCCCACGCTGCATGATCAACGATGAACGTAAATATTGTAGTGTTCACAACCATCATAGTTTCAAAAGTTATATCGCAGATTTTTAGTTTAATAAGTCCGCCCGGGTTGCTTTAATGAGCGGCGTGCTGCAGTTTGACAGAGTGATTTAATATCGCCCGGTG